>CM076581.1:1548075259-1548736445 GCA_034641835.2 Pinus albicaulis | reverse complement strand
CCCAGTAGAATGTAGTTTCATCAATAGTCTTTCAATTATGGCTCTGAAGTATACATCCAAAAAATACCCATGCATGTAATTCACAGAAACAAGAAATAATTGGTTCATGCATTTAATTCACAGAAACAAGAAATAATTGACCCATGCATGTAATTCACGGAAACAAGAAATCATTGAAGTCAGTGGCAGTAGCACTTTTGTGGCAATGAGAAATCTAAGTGGCAAGGGCATGAAATTTGATACATTATGAAAAACATGAACCAAGAGCATATACGACAAACATACACAAGCTTCAAATATATTAGATTGTTTTTGGAAGTTGGTATACAAAACATAAAATTAGAAGAACCATAACATTAAAATTAATAAATTTTATAAAACTCCAATCTTCCCATCTTTCAAATTTCAGCAAGATGTGCTACTTGTGCAAGGATTTTGAGGGGGTTGTTGTTGGCCACTGCCCTCCTCACTCTTTTACCCTTTTTCTGAACTATTTGAGATTTTTTTTCAATTTCTACTGGAAGCCCATGCTCATCTCTAGAAGACCCTTCTTCTTTCTCATCAATAATTAAAATTGGATCCTTCAGTTTGGGCTTTAACTTGGCTTTCAAACCCAACCTCAGTTTATTTGTAGGCCTTGTTCTTGGCCTCTTAGAGTATTCTGTTGCATGGTGAATTTCTCCAAGATCTTCGCCCTTATTTACAGATTCTCCAATTTTTTCATCTTTGTTGTTGTCTTGGACTTCTGTTTGTTGCCCTTTATGCCTCTTGGTATTTAGCCCAAGGATTTTCCTCCTGTTAGGGTTGTCAGTAGCTTTTGCAGTAGTTTGATGACTGCTCTCGGCCTCTGTAGGTAAATCTCTTTCCTTCTTATGTTTTCTAGGAAGTGGTTGTCTCATTACCCTCTTCCTCGACTATTGTTCTTGCTTCTTTAATGCATGCAGGTACATGATTTGAATGAGCCATGGTGGTAGACATCATGGGGATATAAAATATTCCTTTTTCTTGCACAGGAAACCATTTTTATTAAGCTCTAATGCAAGAAATAAGGGATATTCATCTTATTGAACCCAGCCATTTGTACCATAAATCTCATGTGATACAGAAAGACCTTAGAGAAATGGCCATCACATGTGAAATAAAGTTGAATTTGTTGCATTGGTTTAACTCTGGTTTTAAAATGCTAGAGTGAACCCCAACACTCCAGAAAGGGTCATGACAATTGTCTCTTAGGAAAAAATTGAGGTTTACCCCCTGTACTAGCTTCCTTTTAAACCACCTTTCTCCCTCAGTTGGTGTGTTTTTTGCTTCTGCAATGCTTTCCTCTGTTACAGGAAACAATAGCCCCTCAACCTTAGCGTTGTTACCATCAAAAGTATCAATGAAATCAGAATAGATTTTCATTTTATGCCTATTGAACAACTAATGATGGGAAACCAGCCCGTTTTGCTGAAAAATGGAAATTCATTAGCACCATAAATCTCGAATGCACAAGCTCCATCCATCTCATAACGATATAGGTGCCTACTCTTTCCCATCTATCACAAAAACATGAAGAGTTATCAGAAATATAGTTTAACTAATGCAACAAGACAGTCATAATATGAATGAACTCTACCCAATGATGTTACATTCTAAAAAAACAAACTAAAACAAATAAACACCTAACAATCTTGATTTCTGCAAAGTTTGTGTAGGCCATTATATTCAATAATGTAAATAAATAAAAGGAAACAATGAAGCAGAGGCTGAATTGATGCGATAGCAGGGGATTAACAGTCTATAGGAATAATTTATGTCACATTCATAAATGACAATCATATATGTTCTTGCAAGAATCAAATGTAAATTGATAAAAATAGTCTATAGTTAAACTAAAATACACTACAGTCATATAGCTTTGGAACTTCTGAATGGTCAAACTATCAGGTACCTTGTTCCCCTCGCCCTTACCCCCAAGGCTCTAGAGCACCTTCTCTTTTCAATGCCATCATCCAACATTACAAATTTAATGTAGGGCTATGGTAGGCATGCCATCATACTAAAATCATGATGATTGCCACTACCTAAACTCATGCGTGAAAAAAAAGACCCTTGAAATAAGCTAGCAAAACCAAATTGAGAGCAGATTTTTATGCATATCTTAAATAAAATATAAAACTTGAAAGATGTCTCTTATCCATGGTGAAAACTTCCAATAACATTGAATAATGGTATTCATCTAAATTTCTAATAATCTTGTATAGTTGTTTTCATCCAATAGAAAAATATAGATATATATTCATTTCGGATCAAATTATAAAATTTATTAGATATCTATGGATTCCCCATAGAGACCCACAATACAACAAAATGTATTCAAAGTCATTGATTCTGGTGACTGACATCTTGATTCAAGGAAACTTTCATAGACTTGTATATACTCTGGAAATCTTGATTCTGGCAACTGATATCTTGATTCGGGAAAAATTTTATAGACTAGATGTACTCTATTAAAATTTTATATATAACAACTTTCAGAAAGAATATATAAGTCTATTGTTATATAAAAGAATCATTGGTACAGAGAAATAAAGATATTTTCCATCTGAATTCTCATTACAGAGATTTAATTTTTTGACAGCCAAAACATTTAAAGAAAACACTAATAAAAGATACGATGAACTCATAAACTGATTGGTATGAGTTCATCATTCATTCTAGAATAAATATTTTTGGGTAGGGATGTATTTTCTAACAAAAATATCTATCATATGGCATAACTCACAGTCTAAAACATTAACCAAGTATATTTTTAATACAGTACTTACCAAAAATCCAAATGTGAATCCGTCGATCACTGTGATTGCTATAGAAACAGTAGCCATTTGAAGGCTGCCCAGATGGCCTACAAAGATCAGTGTAACGGACCCAATTCCATATTGGCATAATATGGTGAGAATAGCAAGCCCTGCGAAAGCCCACAGCTTTTTGGATTCAATCCAACTCTCCTTTGCAAACTGTGAGAATGTTGAAAATGGAGGTAAGTTTGTGGTTCTCACAGTCCCTTGTCTTTGGCTTTCTTGTTCAGTATCAAGCAAGGGAGAGTTGAGAGAATCCATGGGAACTAAGCTTCACTTTTTATGAATAAGAAAGAGAGCACCTGATCATATATTTATATAACTATAGGGAATAATTTTAGGTAGTCCTAAACTGTGAGTGATATTGACCATTAGTAAATCTAGGTAGTGTGACCAAGGATTACATTAATGTAGCAAGATATTAATAATAGCGAATAAATGTAACTCTACAAACCCTTTAAATTTTTAATGTGAGCATCCAGAATACAAACAAACGGTATGATGTCAGATATTTATTTATTAAAAGCATCAAAATTTGCACAGCTAGAAACCTCAAAAATGAGAGATAAGCCTCAATTCTGGCTAAAAGATGTATATGAAGAAGGATGCCTTCAGATGGTAGCAACTATCATGATGAGAGGATGATCACAACAATTTAACTGGAAAATTATAATGTTGTTTGCTGAGGCTAACACAAACTGAGAGAAACAAACAGAGTATGACAGAGTAGAGAGAAAATGACCCTACAGTTGTTTGTTGGTAGAGTATGACAGAGTAGAGAGAAAATGACCCTACAGTTGTTTGTTGGCAGAGTATGACAGAGTAGAGAGAAATTGACAACTCCTAATGTTGTTTGCTGAGGCTTTGGAAAACCGAGAGAAAGAAATAGAGTATGAACTTGCAGCTCTCTTCCAAGTATTAAAATCCTATGAAATGAAATATACCATACCATATGCACACATAAATCCCTTGTTGAGGCGATGAAAAACATTGATAGTTGGGAGCGGAGTTCCCAAAGAGGAATTAACGTGGACATCAATAAGAACCAGTCCTACCCACGTGGACAAAAAGATGATCACCATGGACAAGAAACAATAAATTTTTCTTATGGTGCATGCCCTGCATAAGCATTTCCATCATGATATATTAGATCATGATGAACCATTCGTTGATGTAAGCAGCATCCTTCAATGTAGAATATAATGACTATAGGAGACTATATACTATAAATCTAGATTTTACCTTTTTACTTAATAACCTCCATAGCTTTTACCTTTTTAATCAGTAGCTTTTCCCTTTTTAATCAATATCTTTCACCTTTTCCATAACTATTGATTGTGCTGGAAAATGATTTCTAGTGCTCCTGTAGGTGCTAGAAAATGATTTTCCAGCACCAACACGAGTACTATAAATCATTTTCCACTACATAATTTCATGGAGATGAAATTACTGAAATGTCTATAATGAAATGTTTGATACACTATATCTAAGAATCCTATATCTAAGACTCCTAAGACTCCTATATCCACTACTCCTTGTGCTTCAACCCTAAGAGTCATTCATTGGTAATAACTAAATGGAATTTTCATGATTTAATGGATCTTAATACATCGCAGTAAATCGACTATAAATTAAAATAAGTTGTGCTCTTTACGTTTTTGATCATGTAGTCTAATGCTCAATAAATATTTCAAGTATGAGGGGTTTCAGTAAAGCTTGCAATGAATAGCTGAGGTTGACTACAAAATTCGTAGTCATTATGAAACATATAAAAGGACAATTTTGTGAAATTTGGAGTGTTGTTCTACAAAACTGGAGCATGACATTCAGAACAAAACATTTCTGACAGAAAATTGTATTGTTATTTAATGGACACCCAAGCAAAAAAAATTGGTCTGAAATAAGCTGCTTGATGGTTAGGTTTTAGCTATTTTCAAGTTCTCAACCTATGCTAATAACAATTGTTGCAACTCTTGTAACTAGGAGTCCCTACTTTTATTAAGAAATGAAACACCATTAGTCATGTTTAATAAAGCTGGTGAAATAGTATTAGATAAGAGTTTCAGTAAGTAAATTCCATTAATAAATGCAACTCCATTAGTCATGTTTAAGAAAGTTGGTGAAATAGCATTAGATAAGAATTTCAGTAAGGAAATTTTATTAAGAAATGCAGCACCATTAGTCGTGTTTGAGAAAGCTGGTGAAATACTATTAGATAAGAGTTTCAGTAAGTAAATTCTATTAAGAAATGTAGCACCAGTAGTCATGTTTAACAAGGTTGGTGAAATAGTATTACATAAGAGTTTGTAAATTCTATTAAGAAATGTAGCACCATTAGTCTTCATGTTTAAGAAGGTTGGTGAAATAGTATTAGATAAGATTTTCAGCAAGTAAATTCTATTAATAAATGTAGCACCATTAATCATGGTTAAGAAAACTGGTGAAATAGTATTAGATAAGAGTTTCAGCAAGTAAATAATATTAAGAAATGTTGCAGCTTAATTAATCATGTTTAAGAAAGCTGATGAAATAGTATTAGATAAGAGATTCAGTAAGTAAATTTCTTATGGAATTCAGTTGATTGATAAGAGAATGACACAACTGCTGAAAAACAAGTCACACTATTTTTTGAATAAAACCATATTGTATAGTAGATGACTGCAAACATATAAACTATTCATAGTTGATTGCAATAGTTTCCCTAGTCTTCCCCAGATTACCATTTTACTCAATAGCCTCCATAGCTTTTACCTTTTTACTCAATAGCTTTAATTGCATCTCCATGAAATTATGTAGTGGAAAATGGTTTCTAGTGCTCCTACAGGAGTACTAGAAACCATTTTCCAGCACCTACAGGAGTACTAGAAACCATTTTCCACTACATAATTTCATGGAGATGCAATTACTATATTTCCTGTTGTATATGTAAATTTCACCTTCTGGGCCAAATTGCGTATTTCAAAATTTAAGAATAGCATAAGAAATATTGTTGTTAACACCTTTTACTCACAAGTTGGTTCTATTTGGATTTTTTATTATTTAAGGTTATACTCTAGATTTCTTTTATTGTACAAAATATGCAGTATTCAGCCCTTATGAAGACCTTATGCATGATCTGAAGCATCTTAAGACATAGGTATAATTATATCTTTGTGCACTAACTGCACAACACATCACTAATGCATACTCTACTATACCTGCTACCTAGCCAATGTGTCAACCTATACTATTCAAGTTCATCTAATTATACCATTGAATGTGTCATCATTTCCAGCTCCCTAATATGTTTCCACATTTTTTTGCAGATAGTCATCCAGCATGGCAAAGAAATGGAAGTAAGTCATGGCTCCTGAGGTGCAAGACCCTAAAGACAAAGTCATTTTTTTCTAGTAAAATTTTAGTTTGGTTTGAAGTATACAAACAAGACATGAATATTGACCATGTTACAACAATTCTCAAAGAAAGAGTTGATTATTTTAAAAAAGGAGAGGAATCGAATCTAGATGCTCCATGTTCCTTCATGTCTCTACAAAGCAAACACCCAAGCACAAGAGCTAGTGCTGCCTTACAGTATGAGCTATAAGTATTTTAGAACTACATTGTTTAGATGTTGATATTAAATATGCATTATATTTACCAGATTTGATGACATTTCATAATTTATTTTGTAGTTATAATTTCTCATATGGTCCAGATGACAGGAGAGAAGAATGGAAAAGCAAGCCAAGGCAGTCATCTGCCAAAAACAGGGGGCGTCAATGCCATTTTATTGTAAATATTATGGTTCAGGATCCCAACATAGCAGTAATAACATACAATCAATATGATCACGAAGATGGGCAAGGATGGCCTTGTCGGAAAAGACAGCACTTTAACTGATGATGTTACTTAGAGAAAGCCAAGACTTTTGAAGGACATGATTTCTTATTTAGAAATTTGTTATCTTCTTCAACTACTAATTGACTCTGTTTGTAAAATACATATAAAGAAATATCTTGACATAGATGCTACATCCAGAGATAGGGATTTTTTCTTACGCAAAAAAGACGTTGTAAACATCTATAATCATCTGATTAAATAAAGTTACCAATTGCACAACAAAGATGAAATGTGTATGAATCTTTGGTATCAAAGAAACCAGAATGATTTCTTCTTCTACCAGAAGCCCAATGGTGCAGACATCCCTTTTATAGCTGGAATAAAAACAAAATGGATATTGGAAACTATGGTCAAGTTATCCCACAATAGCTTGATAGCCATGGACTCAACATTCAATACAAACAAATATGGGTGAGTTTTTTTTCCAATGATTGCTTTAATAAAATCATTTATGTTAAAATTAACTTCATTTCATTTAATATGACAGTATCATTTGTACACTCTTATGGTGTTTGATGAACAACAAAGTGGGGTACCAGTTGCTTGGGTGGTGATGTCACGTAATACATCACAAGATATAGCAGTATTGATGGAGAGCCTCATGCTTAGGTGTTTTCAGGTTCGTCTCGATTGGAGGGTCAATGCCTTCATGGTTGATGATGTTGTGGATGAAATCATTGCTTTGAGGTAACATCAATATTCTTATTTGACATTTCGAATTGCATTTGTTTGAAAAAAAAATCACTTAAAATGAATTAAATGTCATAGGATAATCATGAAATGTGAAGTGATCTTGTGTATTTGGTACGTAAGGAGGGCATGGCTCAAGAATGTTAATCGGTTGGTTAGCAGCTCAGAGAAAGAAAAATATATGTTGAATGAACTTGGCCATATCATAAAAATTTCTTGCACTGATGAAGCGGATGATGCAATCAATGTTTTTTTCACAAAATATGCAACTGAGCAGAAGTTTTTGGACTATTTCTACAAGACTTGTTTCTAGTGACAAGATTCGTAAGTTTGCATAATATTCCGTCTTTGTTGAATTTTTTTTGTTTATGTTGGACAACTTATATTTACTAATCGATTCTTTCCATGTAAGGATGTGGGTTAAAGGCTGCAGAGATTTTCCTCATGCAAACCAGGAGACAAATAATGTTGTGGAATCATACCACGATTATCTGAAGACAACATTTCTTTGTGATAAATGAAAGAAATGTTCTCATAGAATGGATTTGCTATTCTACACTCTCCTGAAAAATTTTGAGCCATCTTATTGATTCAAGGCAATTTTGAAAAAAGAAGGATATTATAACAACCACAAGAAAGAGATGCAGCTTGAATCATCAATGGAAAAGGCTAGAAGAATTCTAGACTGTGATTGCAGGCCTCATGAGAGCATATATCGTGCTTATTGGGTAAGGAGTCAAAGCAAAGCCAATAAGGAATATCTTATCATTTTTCATCGCAAAAATTTTATCACTTTGATTGCCCATGGTCTATTTGGGGGAACATTTGCAAGCATTCTATAAAGATAGATTGGTTTCATTCCTCCTTGATGGATTTAGACCCTTTATTGGATCTTCATACCAAACCCAATGCATTGAATGCCCCATTTGAGATAAATACCGAGGCACCAAACCTTCATGCAGATACTATCACAACCAATATTGAAGATGACAATGTTGAATAACTTAGTGTGTTGAGAGAGGAGTTGTTTGGCTATCTAGACCTGTTTCAGAATAGTCCTCCTTCTACTGTGAGGAAGACAAAAAAGTTGATTGATCTGGCTAAACAATTTGAGGATGATTCTAATAATATTAATACTATGGATTAGGACATCACCCTTGGTTTGGGTGCTTATGATTCATCCTTGAAGAGGAAGAAGAGTTTCCTTAGTCCAAAAAAAAAAAAATACAAGGAAAAGGAATGTCACCTTGAATATTGATTTGAATGTCTCTGCATCCGAAGATGAACCACTTCAATTTCCACACCTCAAAAAGCTTGGTCATCCTCGCTCCAACAATGCATCCTCTACCATTCCAAGTAAATTCTATAGGGAGACGATATCGGTATGTTTAGATCAAATTGGTGATCTTCCAAGTTTGTTTCTTGTTTAGATCACTTTGTCGATTTTTCAAGTTTGTTGCAATGTCTTTGATCTTTGCTATTTCTTTTAGCTTAATGTAGTGCTAGAATGTTTGCAAGGTTGCAGCATCCAATTAATGTGATTACATATGAAGGATGTAAACAGAACCACCATCAAACTTTTGATCACATGAGTCAAGGTACATTTGACAAGATTCCTGATTCATCTACTATGTATTCTAATGCATCTATTAATTGACATTTTAATTTTTTCTCTGATGGAATATGTGTTGTCATCTTACAAACACAACTGGTTCGTCATTGCGTCCCCCTTGACCAAAACAATATTGGGCCACTGACATCGTATAAATTGGTGAATTTCCATGTTTGTTTGCATTGTCTTCGCTCCTAACGTTTAGCACTAGTTGTTGTTCTTGTTCTTAATGTATCACTGGAATATTTTTAGGGCTGTGACATCTAATTAATGTGTTTACAGATGAAGGATTTACAGAGACCCACCATCAACCTTTTGATCACATGAGTCAAGGTACATTTGATGAGATTCCTGATTGATCTACTATGTCTTCTGATGCATCTATTACTTGACATGTTATCTTTTTCTCTGATGGAAACTGTGTTATCATCTTACAAACATAGATGGTTCATTAATGGATCCCCCTTGACCAGAACAAGATTAGGGCACTGACATCACAGAAATTGGTAAATTTTCATGTTTGTTGCATTTTCCTTGCTCTTACCTTTTAGCACTGGTTTTTTTTCATGTTGTTAATGTAGTGCTGGAATGTTTGCAAGGCTGGAGCGTCCAATTAATGTGATTTCAGATAAAGTATGTACAAAGACACACTATAACTATTTTTATCAGATGAGTTAAGGTTCTTAAGACGAGAATTTTAATTGATCTACTTTGTATTCTGATGTGTTAGCACCTGATCTAGACCCCAGGCTGAAAAAGGGAAAAATAGGGTAACAAAAAAACCACGCTCAGCCTTGTAGCTAGCCCTAAAATGACAGGAGAGGGCTCTCTCCATGAAAATATATTCAACAAAATACAATTATGAACTGATTTTAGGCTAGGTATGTGAATGGGAAAAGGTTTTAATAAATGAAATGAATTTTCAGGGATGTGTGGGTCAAAATGGGACAGTATGAAACTGGGAATTAAATCAGGATATAGGGTATTTCATGGGGCAAGACAGGCAGGAAACTGTAGCAATTAAGTTTAATAAGGATGAATTGAAAAGACTGGTGAGGAGCTAAAAAGGGCACAATAAATGGATCATTTTCAAAAAGAATAAAAACACAGAGTATGAATGATTTCCCAAGGTAGAGCATATAAATGGATTCTACCTTTCTATATTGAAAGCATTCAAAAGGAAATGTTTATGGATGAGAGGTGAAACATAACAATTAACATATGAAAAAAAGGAGAGAAACAAATGCTAAATCTCATACCACATGGATCCCACAAATCAGAGCTGCATCTCTTATTAATTCCCTGTCAAACTGTACAATGGAGCACAGAGTGTTCTTTTCCACAATATTCCCCTACTTCTGAGTTACAGACTTCTTTACAAATGATTTACAATTACATTAAATACATCAGATTTGTGGGAACATAGATCCACAGAAAGAGGAGTTGTTTTAACAGCTAAAGAACTGAAAACTAATCATAGAAAGAAATCTAACAATCTGCCCTAAAGAAGGAACAAGGGAAAGGGAAATCACATCGGAGAAAATCCCTTTCCCTTCAAGTAATAGATGCATCAGAAGACATAGTAGATCAATCAGGAAATCCTTTATAAAACGAATTAATATGAAATTTCGATTTTTACAATGGAAAATTCTTGTTTTATATTCATAAATGGGCGGAATATTATCGTGGGATTGGGGTCAATTAGCATCGGGAGGTCGGGGCTGGTGCATTACACAACACAATTTCGCCGTTGCGATTGGGAGGAGGCAATGGGGAAAACCTTTGTATAAATGAAATATAACAAAATTCAATTTTACAAAGGGGAAGGAATTTTTATAATGAACGGGCGAAAGAATTAAGTGGTGGGACCCATATATCCATTGGCATCGGAGATCGGAGGGGGCAAAGGGGCAGTTTTATATACAGTCACCGATTGCAATGATCCGATTGGCTGTGGGCTGTCGGATCGGATGATGAGATCAACGGCGGAGGGATGGTCGGAGGATGTTAATCGGGGGGGGGAGTCTTTGGAGGTGCCAATCGAGTCTGGGACGTTCGATCAGATGGGAAGATCGACAGCCAGAATGTAATCGAGCGGAGTTTCATCGGGGGTTATATAATTGGGAGTCGCTCAACACAATCGCATGAGAGTTTTGGGCGAAGGGCCAATCGGGGCGCACAATTGAAATGTTGCGATTGCGATGGAAGGGAAAGGTACTTAAGGTGGCGAGGGTTTATAATATAAAACTTTGTTATAATTTTTTATTATAGAGTTTCACAGTATGGTGGGGAAGTGGTTAGAACGGCGAGGATTTATATGATATAGAACTTTTTTTAAATTTTCTTATAAAGTTCTATGGTATGGAGGGGAAGTGTTTAATACATTGCATATGTGTTTAAGAGATTAAATAATGTGATTATGTAATCAGAGGTGGGGGGGGGAAATGAACTTATTAAATAAAATTTAAAACTTTAATAAAATAAAATTTGGGGAAAGGTGGGAAAAGGGATTATTTAAGGGTATAGGGGAATTTTTACTTCACTTAGGCATAAATTTCAATCCATAAGTCAGTTTTGAGAGTGTAGTATACCGTTGGAAAGCTCTTTCCTGGCTCTTTCTTTTGAATCTACTTGGAACATGATTTGATGCTGAACATGCTACAAAAAACTTCTCTGAAGGCAAGGTGACGACTTTGTGGAGATAACAGCTTCTGAAATGTGAATTATTACATATGCTGACATAAAATTACATAATGATGACAATTTAAAGTAAAGTATCATGTTTTCACCTCAAAACATGGTTTTG
Organism: Pinus albicaulis; assembly: GCA_034641835.2. Classification (NCBI taxonomy): domain Eukaryota; kingdom Viridiplantae; phylum Streptophyta; class Pinopsida; order Pinales; family Pinaceae; genus Pinus; species Pinus albicaulis. The sequence continues at coordinate 1,548,724,618 of CM076581.1, read as the reverse complement.
AGGTGAACATTACATCAAACTGAATAAAATATATCTTTGATCTTGCAAGTGCTATGATTTTGAGTTTATTGACTTCCTCATGACCCTGCTTATATTTATTGACACTTAACTTATTTATTTGACCATGGTGAGATCCTAGTGTTAGACTCCTATACCAATAGGTGTCATTTTTCATGATTGACTTGATGAACTATGCAATATGTTCAAACCTTTTTCTTGTTGCAAAGGTGTTCCATATTTTCAAAAAATCAAAAAATCAGAAAATTTAAAAAATGTAAAGAGGGTATACCCTAAAAGAAAAATCAAAGGGTGAAAAAATAAAAATGGCCAAAAAAGTAAAAGAAAATGAACCCCACCAAAAGAAAGGCCAAGGAAAGTGTGCAAATCTAAATGCCACTACTTTTTGTTTTGATGTAATAATAAAATTGTGTGCAACTTGTATTTTATGCCACAATTTATGAATAGTCAAACAGCTTAAGCTTGGCTAGTTCATTTTTCAATTTCATGTTTTAGAGATAGAGAATAATATCTGGCCAAACAGTTTAATCTTGGCAGATAAGTAGATAGGTAGAGTGAATAAAAGGAGCTCAACAGTTTAATCTGAGCCCTTGGATGTAATAAGGTTAGAATTAGAGAGATTTCCATATGTAAAAGAAAAATGTGATAAGGGTTTGCCAGTATAAGTGCACCCTAATAAAGAAGAAAAAATGGTAGGGTAAAGTAAGTAGGGTAGGTAGTTGATGTTGCAGAATTACATGTGATGAATGATAGTTTTAGATGTGTGAAATATTTTACTTTCATCACAAAGTGCAAAGGAAGACACTCCACTGGAGAGTTTCAAAGCAAAGCAAAGTCAAATTATTAACTTCCCCTCTCATTTTCCCTAAAAATTTCACTAATTTCCCCTAAGTACTAAGGTATTTAAAGATTAGAGGGGCTCAAGGCATTTCCATGACTTTTGGAGGGACCGAACCCTCGGCCCAATAATTGAAAAACCCTAAGTACTTAAAATCATTCATCATCACACTCATTCACTTTTAAAAAATCTTTTCCTAAGTAAAATCCCATTTTACTTAGGAAAATCATGCAATACTCCATAAAAACCCTGTTCATGTAAGCATAAGTTAAATACATTATTTTAATGTTTTATACTTAGCGCTTGAGTTCATTTTTTCATATTAACATTGATTTTATATATTAAATCCTTATAGAAATGACCTTTTCCTATTGTATATAGCTCCTTTTTTATATAATATCCCAAAAAACCCATATATTATAGTTTTAACCAAAGTATTTAATCCCCGCTTGTTCAAATAAAAAACCCACTATATAACCCCTTTGGTTAAAATATATCATTATATGTTAATACCACCCCCTATGGTAATTGGATTAATCTAATTTAATTATCATATAATAGAAATACATTAAAAATGATTTACAACATGTTTTATTACGTGTTTTAAAACAAAAAATAAACCATCCCTTGCGTATTTTTCCTCCCAGACCCTTCATCGTACGCAGGAATTAATTAATCCCCATGATTAATTAAGAACCTAACACGCCAATCAAATCGCTCCCGATGCGATTAATCAATAATAAATTGCGTCGAGCCCTCCTATTAACTCCCCGTCAACTTCACTCCCCGACCACCATTCGATCACCCGCTCCAAGATCAACGGCTGTTGATAATTCTGTTGGCCATCCCCGATCTGAACAATAACGCGCGAAATGCCGGTGGTTTTCAAACAGTACCATAGCCACGTGTCATTCGTTCTGTGGAATCGCTGTCCATCTGCTCAATACCACCTTCCCTCAAAAGCGGTGCGGAAAAACTGCTTACCGTATATCCTCTGTGACGCATCCATCGTACCTGCTGACGTTATCATTAAAAACCCGCCAACCTTTTGGCTTTGTGAATAAAACAAACATGCCCGCGTCGTTTTCATTATCTCGTGCACTAACCAGTCTCCCATGCAACAAATTTCAAAAATCAATTGTTGAAGTCTGCCAACCGTTACCTTGCTGAAGAGAATTACAGTCGAGTATTCCAAGCTTCTTCTGCCATAACTAGTACCTGTTTAAATCACTGTTCATTCAAATCTTACCCGCCAATATCAACCGTTTACCCGTTTAAACACAAACACCCTAGTGTTGCTCATTTTCACCTGATTGCGTAGTAAAACCCTTTGTAACCCAGCTGCGCCACCTGAAGCCTCTGTTAACCAATTCTAGCATAGTTTACCTCCCAAAAATAATTCTAGATTCACTCCACAGACCTCTCAAAATCAAATGAAACCTTTTCGACCTCCCCAACAAACCAATGCTTTCTTAACAATTTGTTTTGTTTTACAAGTGATCAGAAGACCACATCCTTGGATAAACAATATTAATACTAGTCATAAGACTTGTTTACTCCAAGAGTGTTATCAAATCTATTCAAACAAATATGGAAGATAAAACATACAGAAAGACAAGCAAAGGAAAAAGGATATTAAACGATTTACTATTGAAACAGACAGTAAAAACCAAAACTACACATTGAAGGTAAAAGGACACAGTAAAGAACAGTTAAAGAGTATCAGGGTTAAAGAGTATCAGGATTAAAGAGTATCATATTGAATACCAAGTCAAGTAAATCAGCTAGCATGAAGATAAACAGCAGGGAAGACAGTTACAAATCAGAACATACAAGTTCATGACAAAGTGAAGACAGATAAAAAAATAGAGCGGTAAAAAGTAAAAGGTAAACAGTAAAAATGAAGTTACAGAGGCAGTAAAATGGTAAAAATAAATGAACATACTTTCACCAACATTGAATTTTGTCTAAAGTGAAAGTGAAATAGTCAAAAGAACAAAAAAGTGAAAAGTTGAAAAACACAACAAGAAGGAACATTTTTGCAGAAATCTCATGCTTTAGTCATTGTTTTGCAGAAACTATTGTGATCAATCCAAGATGAATTTTGAAAAACTAAAGGAGGTTTATGTTCTTAAGAGGGCCATCTACAAAAACCTCTCTCACTTTTCTAACAGCTATTATGGTTTTGGAAATATTAAATAATGTTGGAAACCACTTTTTGCAGAAAATTCCAGTTAAGTCATCATTTTGCAGAGACGATTGTGGCCAATCCGAAATACATCATACAAAAATTAAGAATTTTTTTGTTCCTAAGAGACCCATCTACAAAACCCTATCTCACTTTTTTCACATTGATTTCAGAATGAGAGATACATGCACATCTTTACAAGCTATTTTTCAGACTCTCTAAAACTCTATTTTACACATATTTTTACAGAGCCTATTATGCACAGCTGGAGAGGAATTTTAGAAAACTGAAAGAGTTTTATCTCACCAACATATTAATCCACAATAACCTATTTCACTTTTTACATATCTATTACGGATTGAGAAATAAAAAGATATCATTGGACCCCAAGTTTGCAGAATTGTTGGAGCAGAATGCACAAAGAAAGGAAGCAGTTAGTGACTTGGATGCCTCATCATCAACTAAGAGTTGGATCAAATTCGAATTCTCCTCTTTGTCATCACCTATCCATAAAACATAGTGCCAAATAGATGAATTAGTTTGAGTGTCCTTTACTTAAGTTCTATTTATGTAAAATAGTTGGAGAGATTTTTGAACTAATCTTGATATTTTTTCAAGATATTTTAGTTTAGAATTTGTATAAATACTCCATCAATTGGATTAGTAAAGGTGGATTCTTATACTTTGATGTAACATTGAATATTTTGGAATAAATAGCTTTTGAGAAATTTTTCATGGCAAAACTGGACAAGGAATTGAGGCAGAAGACTTTTCTCAGGATTCATGTGTCAAATGAAGGATCAATAAGTCATCTCTATCCCATGTTTTGAAGTTTTATATTTGTTTACAATATCATCTGTGTTTCGTTATCTTAATATTTAACGAAAAGGATTAAATCAGAAAGTACGTAGGTGTAATCTGATTTCAGTCGTTATTATTCTAGATGTTTTCTTCTAAACTAGTTTAAACAAGGAATTCTTAATTGCTCCTGTTTGTCTAGTTTATACATCTTTGGTTATTTAGTAAAGAATAATTAACTGCTCTTTATTGATAATCAATCTATTTCTCTTCTCTTGAATGTGTTGAAAGATTCTTCGTTTCCTTTCATCCGTTTGAATTCCATTCCATTCATTTCAGATCTATAATTGTTTCTAGTTTGATTATCTTGCCCTGATAAACCATCTTTTCTTAAAAAACTTAAGCCAGTGCAGCCAATCCTTTGACTCCATTAGCCAAATGGACTGAAACTACTTGATCTTAATCTCAGCTAAAGAATTACATCAACTCAAACAAAATCAAAACCCTTGGACTTTATAACTAGCCTAATATTTTCAAGAACAAAGCTAAATTTTATAGAGAGAACCCTCTTTGGGTACAAATTGGCTAGATTCTATACCTGAAAGTTGGTTTGTGGTTACCTCGGACCCCTTTCCTCTTCCAACAACTTCAAGGAAAATCTGAGTGATAACACCTAGGACCTAATGAGACCCATCCTATGACCTAAAAATATGATTTTTAGAGTGAAATTTATTTATGACTAAAGACCATTGGAAGGAGAATCAACAAGTTTGACATGAGGGAAAATAATTAAAAATCACTACCATCAATGAATCCATGACCTAGTGGAATGGTGAAATTTATTGGTATGGGACTCCTAATATGCAAATGCAAAAGAGTAGTTTTGATCACTGATGGCAGTATGACTAGACTGACACTAAAATTGGCTCCAATGGGGATGGTAGCTCCTTGGAGGTGCCAAGAAAACCGTAGACCAAGTAGCCTTATCCATTGGGCATGGAGTCAAAACACTAAAAACTGACACAATGCAGACTGACTCTGACTCAAGACTAAGACTGAAAACTGAAATAAAACCAAACCATACACATATCATTTAAGTTTCATAGCCTTCACCTCGGGCCCCAAACTTCAATGACTGTGTACTTGAACTCTGATCAAAATAACATGGTATATACAATGGTGATGATATAGATTCTGATCCATTTTCTTCAACAATGGTAGTGCTTCAAAAGCCTACCATTCACTGCTCCTCTAGGGAAATCTTGGCCATCCATATTTGAAAGAAAGAAAGCATTATATCCCCTGTATGCTGAAATCCTGTATGGTCCTTTCCACAAGTTGTCAAACTTACCATGCTTCCCTTTGTCCTTATTCCTTGCATCCCATTTCAACACTACATCATCCAGCTGAAACTTTTCTACTTTAGTCTTTTGGTCATAGATCTTTTTAATATTCTCCTATAACTAAATAGCATTCTGTGACACTTCCTCTCTTGTTTGCTGAAGGTGGATCATCTGATTTATCCTTCGTTGATTGTCATCGTCCTCGCTGCCAACTTTTTGCAATAATCTCATAACTGGAACTGTAAGAGATGTAGAAAAAATAGCATCAGTACCATAAACCAGCTCAAAAGGTGACATACCTATTTATTTCTTACTGCTAACTCTGTCTGCCCACAATGCGTTGATGAGCTTGCGATGCCAGTTCCTTTTGTTTTCCTCCAGCATTTTCTTAATTATATTTATCAGCAATTTTTTGGATGATTCTGCCAGGCCGTTTCCTTGTGGATAATACGTTGTTGAATGGCCCAGCACGATATTATACTTATAGCAGAAATCGACCATCTTCTCAGATCTGAACGCTGCTGCGTTGTCTGTTATAATTTTATAAGGGCAGCCAAAACGAGATAAAATATTCGATTCTAGGAATTGAATAATTACCGTGTCTGTAGCTTGCCTGACTGGGATGGCCTCGATCCATTTAGTGAATTAATCTGTACCTGTCAAGATCCATCGATGCTGCACTGATGAAGTGGGATGGATTTCTCCTATGAAATTGAGTCCCCACTGCTGAAAGGGAGCGTTCACTAAAACTGGTTTTAAAGGAAGAGGAAGCAATTTCTTCTTCCCTTGGAAAATTTGACATTCATGACAACTCATCACCATTTTATATAAATCAGAAAATAATGTGGGCCAATAAAATCCTGCCCTCGACACTTTGTTAGTTGTAGTCTTCCAAAACAAGTGTCCACCATAATCACCTTTATGAAAATCATGCATTACCTTCTGAGCTTCTTCTTCAACCAAACAATTGAGCAGAATACCTCCTGGATCCTTCCAATACAGAGCATTGTCTAAAATACAATAATTAGCATATTTAATTTTTAGAGATCTACCTTTACTCTTAGACATTCCTGGAGGAGGTGAAAGGTGCTGAAGAACATAAACAATATCTAAATACCACGGGGATTGTAGAAAAATATCTGAAATCGGAACAAGAAAACCTTCATCTTCCTCCTCTGACATTGTTGTAATGAAGTTTATATTGAGGGCATGCAGATTTGATTGGACCATCAATTTTTCCAAGCCTTGGCCTTTGATCAACTTCATGGGTTTGATCGAGTCCAAGTCATACTCCAACATAGTTGTTATCCATTTACCTCTTCGACCTTATGGATCACTTTGCATCAACACATCCTTCACTACTGCATTAGGGACATATGCTATAGTATGTTAATGCAAAATATAGACGCTAAGATCCTTCAATGCCTTTATAAGAGCCAATTCTTGTTTTTCGATAATATTATACCTTAAAGCAGCATCTCTAATAGTTCTACTGAAAAAGGCAATTGGCTTTTCAACCTGATCTCTCTTTTGCATTAAAATAGTAGCCATAGTATGCCCTGATGCAAATGAAAAAATAATAAAATCTTGAGTATAGTGGGGACTAATCAAAATTGGGGCATTGGACAAAGAAAACTTTACCAGATTTAATGAATTGATAGCTTCCTCACTCCATTTGATGGTGCTATCCTTCTTCAACATGTTAGTCATTTCTCTTAGATGTTTAGCTAGATTTGGTATAAATCTACGTAAGAAGTTCATCTTACCATTGAATGCTTGAATCTCCTTTTTGTTCCATGGAAGGTCTATGTGCTGAATTTCCTCCACTCTAGATGGATCAATACGGATACCATCCTTAGAGATTTCCCCAACAACTTGCCTTCATCCATGGCAAAGAGACTCTTCTTGGGATTGAGAGAAATCCCAAACTTTCTGCATCGCTGAAAAACAATTCTCAAATGGTGCAAATGACCATCATCTGAACCTGAAAACACTGTCAAATCATCCAAATAAAAAACAAGAAAAACATCTTTTTCATTTGCAAAATCAATGTCCATTTCTCGCTGGAAAGTGGCTCCAACGTTCTTCATTCCGAATGGCATTTTAGCATACTCGAAAGTTCCTCGGGGTGTTGTGAAGGAAGTTTTGTCTTGGTATTTCTCATGCACCAAGATCTGGTTGTAGCCTGAGTAGCCATCAAGTAGTGACATCCTAGATGCTCCAACTACTCTCTGCAGAATATGGTCCATCTTCGGAAGTGGATAATTATCCTTCAAGGATGCTTTATTCAGATTCCGAAAATCTATGCATAACCTTATCTCTCCTGTATTCTCACATACCGAGACCAAATTTGAAATCCAGTCAGAAAATCTAATGGGAACTAAGATACCTACTTTGTACAACCTGTTTACCTCTTTTTCGATGGATGGCAGCAGCTTCGGATTGATTCTTCTCAACTTCTGTCTGAATGGCTTCTGATCCGGCTTGATAGGAATAGTATGTTGGATTACATTCTTATCATACACCTTCAAATTTGAATAATCCCATGCAAATACATCAGAAAATTCAGAAAGCAATTTAACATACTTTTCCTTTACCTCAGGGGACAATGCCTTTGACAACTTCACAAACTTGGGCTTTTCAGGTGTTCCAAGATTCACATCTTCAACTCCTTTCTCAGTAGGTGCCAAGCTTGGGTTCTTTGCAACATCATCCTGATCAAAAAACTCCTCTAAAGGTATGAGACCTCTAGAAATGCTATTGTCTTTCAACTGCAATATGTCCATCTGACTTGCTTCCAATTCTTGATCATCAACCTCATACTCACCTTCTATTGGAGTATCTTTGAATTTTTCGTCACCCTGCAAGAAAGCATTAATCTCATTGTCATCCAAAAAAATTTTCCAATACCTTAAATTGTCCAAAACAGCAGGTCTATGTTTGACATAGATCTCAAACTTATTGTTGGAGTTCATCGGAATCTTCAAGTTGCTTGCTGTAGTGGAATCAGCAGTAATGTTTTGCATCTTGGGTACTGCTGTCAAGGTGTATTCTAGGAATGTCTTCAAGATATCCAGGACTGCATTTCTGTATGCCCTCAATCATGGATTTTTTGCTTGGTACTCTCCCTTTACCTGTTTTATTATCAGCTCTGAGTCTCCATAGAGAGAAATCCTTTTTTCATTCAGCTTCTTCAAAATTTTCAGACCTGCAATCAAAGCCTCATACTTTTCTTCATTGTTAGAGCAGTCAAAAGCCAAATTATAAGCACAAACTCTAACATTACTAGGAACCCTTTCAGGATGGAAAACAGGGCTCCAAATCCATATTCCAATACCAGCTCCATCCTTACCAATAGCTCCATCAAAATCAATGCTCCGAAGGCCTTCTTCTTCTTCTTGTAGATGCTGAAATTTTACTTCTTTCCCTTCCTTACCTTGGCTGATCTCTGGCTGTTCACTGTCTTTTTGCTGCTGGCAGGCAAGAGGCTCAGAATTACTTGCTGCTTTATCTTTTTCCTATTTGAGGACTTCCCTAAAATTCTCTGAAATCTCATGTATTTCATCCACTTGTACCAACTGAACATTTTCTTCATTTAAACCACCATCTGAATATAAGACAAAGGACTCTAAATCTGTGTGGACAGCATTAATAGGATGATTGACTGGATTATCTTTGCTAGTGATCATATACTTCATTTTCTTATCCCTATATAGTTTTCTCAACTGGCCAAACATGGGAATGGTGGCATAAGAGAAGTCAAGCTACATGGTTCCCTTAAGTTTTTCACCCCAAGACCTAGATAAAAGCATTCCAAATCATGGTGGGACATCGGCAACAACTACATCCATCAAGACATTCTTGGCTGGGATTTGATCTAAAGACACTACCAAATCTTTAATAAGACCAATACAATGGACCCTACCTGAGTCAAAAGAATACAAGTCATGATATTTACGGGTAATATCAAGTCCTAACTTCTCCATCATGGCTTTGGGCATCAAATTATGTGAGGCCCCAGAGTCCAGCATAGCATTATGCGGGATGAACTCATGTACTCTAAGACTTAGGTAAAAGGGAGGGACTTCATTTTCTTCATATTCTTCTGTGGATGGACCAAAGATGAGTTCAGGGTAGTCATATTCTACATTCACCATATCTGAAATAGAGTCTATTTGCAAAATTCTAGACACCTGATTTTTATAAGCACTATTTTTTACCAACTCAGTCAGGGGCATAGACACTTTCAGCTTACAAATTTCATTCTCTAAATTAAAGGAAGGAGCCTTTTGTACCTCTTTAAATGGAGGGTCTTTCTTCTCTGTTTGCTCCTTTACTGAGCTCTACTGGTTCTTCTCATTTGCAACGTTAATCGCTAAAGATGTTTTTCTGGAGGAAGGGTCGGCTGGATCTTTCCCTTTCTTCTGAGCATCGTTCTTCATTTGGAGCTCTTTTCTCCTTTGAATGCGACTTATCGAAACATATCTATTCCTCAAAGAATATTGTTTTTGTTGCACTGATAAGGCATTCATGTATCCTCTCTGGTAATCATCGGATTCATCTTCTAACATTGTGTCATTGGCCAAAATGAAATCTTCATCCTTTTGAATGTTTGGAGTCACCACTGCGTATTCTTCGTCCTTTGTAAGAAAAATGGGAGCACCATCGGCAGTGAAGAAATGATTTTATTCAATCAGAGGATCACCATCCTCATCTGTCTTTGTTCCTTGCACATAGTTCCACTGCAATGGTGTTTTAATCTGTTTCTGTGGTGCCACTTGGTCCTGTGTTCTCTGTTCTCTCTATTTAATTCTGAATTACGGCTGTTGTCCTCTGAAATTCAGATTCCTTATTTGAGATTCAGGTCTGTCTGAAATGGTTAATCGATCAACCATCTTTTCAACTATTCAGATTAGAGTGTCCATTTTGTTGTCTAAATGAGAGGCTTCCTCTTTCACCGTGACACTTTTTCAGCTCTATTTCATGATATTTTGGCTAGCAGATTATCTTCTACACTTACTGCTATATTCTGCATGTCTTCAAGTGAGGAAGGGTCTCTTTCTCGCAGCTGATATGCCATATCAGCATTGAAACCATCTGGAAATTTTAGCAAGGCTAATCCCATAGGATGTTTCAGGTTAGCTAGAATAGCATTATATACAACACTAAATCTCAAACAATAGTCCTGTACAGTTTCACCCACATTTCTCTTAATATTCTCATACTCAGACAAAATTTGTAGTGGGTTTTTCTTTACCTCCCACCGGTCTAAAAAATGTGTGTGCAACTCTTGTAAAGTGCGAATTGAGCCTGCTGGTAAGGCTCTGAACCACTTTCTAACTTCACCTCCTAAGCTTTGGACAAACAACATTGTAGTTACATTCTCTGCATCTACCTCATGTAGATAAAAAAAGTCATTCATTTTATCAACGTGTTGCTTGGCTATGATGCTTCGAGTGACATCAAAGATAGGAATTTTACTTTGATAGTCAGTAGGCATATCATTCAGAACTTGAGGTAAAACCAAGGGTGCATACCGGGCAGCCATGGCTCTAGGAGGATTTACAACAGTGTTTGTAGTACTAAGATTTAAGGGAGGTGTTGATGGAGGAGATGATAACTGGAAATTGACTGATGGGAATGTCGATGAATTAGGAGGAGGAAATGTTGTTCCTGATGACTCTGAAGGCTTAGGGATATTAGTTACATTGATATATGACTGAGGGGAATTCAGAATATAATCATCAATTGAGGAATTTTCTCTTTGAACTTCAATATCTACGAGGAATTTTGGATCTAAAACAGTGTCCTCAAGTGTAGTCTCAGACTTATTTTTAAACAAATAAAGCTCAAAACTCTCATCAAAAGAAAGATCTTCTACAAAAAACTACTCACTGGACCAAGTATGGGATCTGAAGATAGGTCTAGGACTTAGTGATCCTTATTGTCTTCTAACAATTCTTGGGATAAGATTTGGATTTTCAAACACAAGGGGGGGGAGATTTGGATTTGGATTAGCCCTTGTGTATCTTCTTGAAGATGTTGTGTGTAATTTCTACCGTACAAAAATTCTGTTTCAGCCTAACAGACTCTTAAAATCATCTTCCAGAACCAAGGAATTTACAAGAAAATTTTTACTAGGGTGATCTGACTTTGTACTCTGATAGCAGAAATATATTTACGACTGTATAATAAGTGGCTGTAGTTATATTCCTTTCCAACAGCTTCAGCAATGTTCGCTGCGAAATAATATTTGAAAGCTCTTTACATTTTAATCGTTCATATGATATACTTTAGCGAACCTTACTCTGGTCGTAACATCAAATGATATAACAATGGCACATTTCTTTTAAACCTTTCGAACTTACAACATAAAACCTTTTTATTCTACCAAAAGCGGCACACATTTGATTCAACAGGGGCCCACGCAATCCATATTTCGGCTTTTTATGTATAAAATAATGCAGAACCGCAGGATCATACCTCGATTATCGCTTGTGCTTTTCAGCGTGCGATTTCCATCAGATATAAGGCTCTTTAGATTGGACGGTCTTCGTGAATATCACATTTTTTCAAGGGTCGAAGTTTAACTCAGAAAATTTGTGCGATATATGCAGTATTGGGGTGATGACGTGCCTTAATCTCACTGGATCGTGTTTTTTTGAAGTATTTTTGCTCCAGGGAAAAAGCGGTGCGATATGGGTGGTATGGCTTCTGAAACCCACTGGTGGTAATTACAGCTGTGCTTTAACTAAGGTTTTTTCTTGTGGTTAGGTGCTTTGACTCCACGTGTTAACTCCCTGCTGGGTCCCACTAATATTAATCTCTACCAGCAAAGAACAAAGCCCTTTTTATTTTGATAACAGATATTTCCAAAAGGTTGTCGCGTTCAATATAACTTGAGTTTAACCTCATACAGAGTTCTTGATACTCCGTATTTCACACGGCCTGAATATGATCTTCTTCAAACAGAATAAATATAGTCTATGAGTGTTAAGAGTGCAAGCTCGATGACAATCAGATCGGCTTCCTCAGTGTGGTCACCAGAGATGTTAGCACCTGATCTGGACCCCAGGCTGAAAAAGAGAAAAACAGGGTAACAACTAAACCACGCTCAGCCTTATAGCTAGCCCTACAAGGACAGAAGAGGGCTCTCTCTGTGAAAAGATATTCAACAAAATACAATTATGAACTGATTTTAGGCTAGGTATGTGAATGGGAAAAGGTTTTAATAAATTAAATGAATTTTTAGGGATGTGTGGGACAAAATGGGACAGTATGAAACCGGGAATTAAATCAGGATACAGGGTATTTCATGGGGCAAGACAGGCAGGAAAATTTAGCAATTAAGTTTAATAAGGATGAAATGGAAAGACTGGTGAGGAGCTGAAAAGGGCACAATAAATGGATCCTTTTCAAACAGAAGAAAAACACAGAGTATCAATGATTTCCCAAGGCAGAGCATAGAAATGGATTCTACCTTTATATCTTGAAAGAATTCAAAAGGAAATGTTTATGGATGAGAGGTGAAACATAAAAATTAACATATGAAACAAAGGAGAGAAACAAATGCTAAATCTCATACCACATGGATCCCACAAATTAGAGCTTCATCTCTTATTAATTCTCTGTCAAACTGTACAATGGAGCACAGAGTGTTCTTTTCCACACTACTCCACTACTTCTGAGTTACAGACTACTTTACAAATGATTTACAATTACATTAAATACACCAGATTTGTGGGAACATAGATCCACAAAAAGAGGAACTGTTTTAACAGCTGAAGAACTAAAAACTAATCATAGAAAGAAATCCAACAAGGAACAGCTTAAGAACTAAAAACTAATCATAGAAAGAAATCCAACAATCTGCCCTAAATAAGGAACATCTTTACATTTGATTACTTGGGCAGATTCATGATTTCTCTGTTGAATGATAAATAGGCAATTTGAGGAGCAAATCCCTATCTTTATGTTGCAGTATAAATCTTTGTTTTATATAAGCTTTATCGGTCTTTGATTGTCGCTTTCCATTATTTGTTTGAAGAAAACTGACCCTTTAATAATATGCCTTTGAAATAACATAAAATGAATTTATGCTTTAGTGAAGGGAGAAAAATGATTTGGAATAAAAGGAATGAAGGGAAAGGGAGTGAGGTCCACGTCGCAATTGCAATCGGAATCGGGGAATTAGAGCGGGCATATGGCAATATGGATTTTCTCCGATGCGATGGGATTAAACAGTGGGAAATCATTTATAAAACGAATTAATATGAAATTCTGGTTTTTACAAAGGAAAAGGCTTGTTTTATATTCATAAATGGGCAAAGGATTATGGTGGGATCGAGGTCAATCGGCATCGGGAGGTCGGGGCGGGCGCATTACACAACACAATTTCACCAATGCGATTGGGAGGAGGCAATGGGGAAAACATTTGTATAAATGAAATATAATAAAATTCAATTTTACAAAGGGGAAGGCCTTTTTATAATGAATGGGCGGAAGACTTAAGTGGTGGGACTCATAGATCCATCAGCATCGGAGATCGGAGGGGGCAGAGGGGCAGTTTTATATACAGTCGCTGATTGCAATGATCCGATCGGCTGTGGGCCGTCGGAACAGATGATTAGATAAATGTCGGAGGGATGGTTGGAGGATGTTAATCGAGGGGGAGTCTTCGGAGGTGCCGATCGAGTCTAGGTCGTCCAATCGGATGGGAAGATTGATGGCCAGAATGTAATCGAGTGGAGTTTCATCGGGGGTTATATAATTGGGAGTCACTCAACACAATCGCATCGAAGGTTTGGGCGAAGGGCCAATCAGGGTGCACAATTGAAATGTTGTGATTGCGATGGAAGGGAAAGGGACTTAAGGTGACGGGGTTTTATAATATGAAACTTTGTTATAAAGTTTTATTATAAAGTTTCACAGTATGGTGGGGAAGTGGTTAGAACGGCAGGGATTTATATGATATAGAACTTTTTAAAATTTTTATTATAAAGTGTTATGGTATGGAGGAGAAGTGGTTAATACATTGCATATGTGTTTAAGAGATTAAATAATGTGATTATGTAATTGGGGGGGGAATGGATTTATTAAAGAAAATATAAAACTTTAAGAAAACAAAATTTGGGGAAAGGTGGGAAAAGGGATTATTTAAGGGTATAGGGGACTTTTTACTTCACTTAGGCATAAATTTCAATCCAGAAGTCAGTTTTGAGAGTGTAGTATACCGTTGGAAATCTCTTTCCTGGCTCTTTCTGCTGAATCTACTTGGAACATGATTTGATGCTGAAAATGCTATGGAAAACTTCTCTGAAGGCAGGGTGACGACTTTGTGGAGATAACAACTTCTGAAATGTGACTTATTACATATGCTGACATAAAATTACATAATGATGAAAATTTAAAGTAAAGTATCATGTTTTCACCTCAAAACATGATTTTGAGGTGAACATTACATCAAATTGAATAAATATATCTTTGATCTTGCAAGTGCTGTGATTTTGAGTTTATTGACTTCCTCATGACCCTGCTTATATTTATTGACACTTAACTTATTTAATTGACCATGGTGAGATCCTAGGACCTAATGAGACCCATCCTATGACCTAAAAATATGATTTTGAGAGTGAAAGTGATTCATGACTAAAGACCATAGAAAGGAGAATCAGCAATTTTGACCTGAGGGAAACTGATTAAAAATCACTACCATCAATGAATCCATGACCTAGCGGAATGGTGGAATTTATTGGTATGGGACTCCTAATATGCAAATGCAAAAGAGTAGTTTTGATCACTAATGGTAGTATGACTAGACTGACACTAACATGATGCATGTATTACTTCACATCATATTATTTTCTCTGATGAAAAATGCATTATCATGTTACAGACACAACAAATTCTTCAATGGGTCGCCCTCTATCCGAAGATGATTGGGTCACTGGCATCACAAAAGTTGGAGACAACACACAAATTGGCTTCACAAACAAGTTGTGATAGAAACTACAACATTTTTTTTATTGTTTGACATACCGACATTCATGCGATGAATGTCATTCCAGTTGTGATGCTATGTTGGTGAGGATTCTTGGTGGAGTGGCCAACTTTGGTTACATGTGATTCCTAGCATGGAGGACTTTTTTGTTAGGGTTATATTGGTTTCCCTATCTAGGGTTAGGAGAGCTTAAAATTATTTCATCTTCTAATAAGATGCAAGTATGTACATGTACTTCATCTTTTCTATATAAATGAAGTGTTTCAACAGTCCAATAATTGAGTACTTGGAGATTTCAGTCCAATAATTGAGTACTTGAGTAATGAGATTTTTCTTAATGAATAAAACTTATATTGTCACTATGGTGTATTATTTCTCAATTTAGTAGTAGGATGTATAATCATTCCTACTATAGAGTGTCAAATTTGTTTTTAAGTTTTATTTTTACTATTTTGAAAAATATTCATGTTAATCTATCATGTATTAGATCCCAATGAAGTAAAAACAAGAAAAAATATTCATGCACAAAAATAATGGTGTACTACCTGCATGGTCATTATGATAACATTTCATAAAATAATGCCTAGTGGCAAATATTTGTCATTTGAACAACAATAATCAATTGGGGGTTGAAAGGTTCATGATACATGGCAAAATAACACAACAGAAAATAATTATACCCTAAAAAACATTCATCTATTGTATCGCGAACCATCCAAAAATTACAATGGGTTCTTCTCTAGTGAAAGAACCATGTCATCATAGCTCCAAGGAAAATTATAAGAATAACACATTCACATATTTTAGAGTTATCATGATGATGATTGATGACTTCACTTGCAATAACCCATGATCCGGTGTCATCTCTAACACCTACATCTACACTTGACATTCCTGCCACCAGTATATCAGTGGAAATCCTATGAATGTCTGCAAGCCATTGTATGCTGAAATATTTAAACTGATAGCTCCACATTATTGCTTCCTTGTATAGGGGTTTTAAATTAAATTTTCGAACTTCATAGATGTCATTGAGCTGATTGTAGATGAGTTGTGAGTTCATGTTAGCTGCAATATCATTGACAACATTGTTTTTTCCTCTTTTAAGACCTCAGCAAGGGAAATATAGTAGGGTTCATTATTAGTTGTCCTCCCGTGTAGATCTATGTTTCTGTGCACGACATGATTTCGTGTCGGATTATAAAGCACATATTTAACTGTGGCTTGTCCAGGATTTGAATGACAGGAAACTTTGATACACAATGTCCACTTTTCCAGCATTTTCCACACTTAAAAAACCTAGAACATAAAAAAATAATAAATTAATATCAGACATGTAGGCATTTATATCAGTTTCAATCTCTAAAATAAAGGCACTTTTCACACATGAACTCCCTAGCTTTACCAAAGTTGCAGAGCACCTCACTTCCTTTAATACAATCAAAATTAGGTTTTTTAAAATGTCCAATATGGGTTTGGAAAAGAGAGGTTTGTTCGGAAAAGAAAAGCATGAGATACTTGGAATGATGCACAATCAAAAGTTAGAGCAGATGAGATCAAAAGTTTGAGTAGAGGATTTAATATGTCACTTCATCTGTTCTTCCTTTTCATTCTAGTCATTCCAATATTTTCATTCTAGCCATTCCAACCATTCATTTTAGGTGTTCCTCTATTCTGTTCTAAGAACTGAGACGAGATGTTTTGTTTTATGTTATGTTCAACTCGTGTGCAATTTTCCTCCTTAACAACCCCCTTTTGTAGCTAAACATCATGCAAGTATTCTTCTATGAATGTTTCTATCTCTGTAAGAATTTTTCTTTCCCCTTATTCTACACCTATAGCATGCAATCATTTGACAATGTTCCCTGAATCAATGCCAGACATATTCAACTTGAAGGAAAGGAAGATGGGAAGGTTGCAGAATGTCTAATCTTCAAAGTAGACACTGGATGCAAAATACCTAAACATATATATTTTGATAATGTGCACAATGCATTTCTACTATCAAAGAAATACGAAATAATTGGTTATGAGCATAACTCCTATCCAACTTAGTCTAAACTAAGTTAGAAGCTCTTTCCCTGTTGGACAAGTAAACCCTCTACCATAATCTAGGTATCTTTGTCTCCAATTTATATTTAAAAAATTTAAATATAGTTATATATTTTATCAAATAAACCTTCTCCAATCCCCAAATCGGCTATGGCATGCCTTCTATATCCCTTCGCATTCTACCATATTGTAATCATAAAGAATGTTCCAGTCTACATCAAGTAAGGTGTTAGAAAGCCACTACCATTGATAAATCCAATTAAATCAAAGACAAGGCACATAGATGTTACATAATCAAATATCAATATGATAGATGTCCTTAAAAGGTCATTCGATATAACAAAGGTTCAAAATATTAGGAATCCCTACTAGCAGATATGATAGATGCCCCTAAATGGTCATTGGATATAACAAAGGTTCAGAAGATTAGAAGACTCTACTGCAAATCAGCTTTTCTGGAGATAAGTAGAAGAATCATAGTTGCTATCAATACATGTTGCTCCTCAAACAATAAGTATGGCTCAATTTCATTTCATGAAACTTTCATTTACCGGTTTACTTAGATGAGCACACCACTAGCTATTTTTTCATTCAATAAACTATTTCATATATCATGTTCAGCAATTATAGTAACATTACCATTCTGAAAGGGAAAAAAATGAATGGAATATGTGCTTTTCCTTCTCCATCACTGTATCCCTTTCCCTTCTACATATGAATTTTAGATTCAATCTCCTCCATCTATTAGGAGAGAATGGAACCAATTCACATTGGGCCCAACCATTCATCTTAAGTGCTCCTTGAATAAAATGAGAAATGATCCCCTTCCAAGTTTTCCCAGATATAAGTAGGCACATGAAACTAAAAATGTTCCTCTAAACAGTTATGACATTAAATTAAAAACATTTTGCACCCATATTGAGAAAGAAATCACATTTTCACTCTCCACTACAACTGCATGATCTTTGTATGTATTTAATGCCAATTTTTCACTCTCCATTATAATTGTATGATCTTTGGATGTAAAAGTTGTTCATAAGCCTTTAGTTACATAGGATTGATTTGTACTTTGATCAACCAGAGACCAGATCAATTACAGGTCAAGGAGCCATCATTCATGAAATAATGATGAAATCAAGTTGTGAGCTCCTATAATTGAATTTACAGATTGAATTCTCTTCCAAGATTTTTCGGGCATCCAGCAAAATTGCATACAACGTGAATGTCAACAAGTAGTTTAATCAATGATTCCTCACAAATTTACTAATCTTATTTCATCAATGTAGATTAAACAAAATGTTAGGGAACACTGACATGATGAACAAATAATGTGACTGCTACATATGGAAAAATCTAATAGTTGGTATGATTAAATTACATATACATTACGTTTCAGTTCAAATTTTCCTTTGGGATAATAAATTCCATAATAAAACACAATATTTAACCAGTTACTTGTCCCAATACCAGTCAAAAAACAAAAGAATGACTGACAATGATTGATAAATATTACTTTTTCTTCATTCATGTCTAGAAAATGCCAAAAGCTCAGTTACAAGTCATTTTAGCTTTACATGACCTATTCTCCCAAAGAAGTTGGAGATCATATTTTCTTCAAAATACCACAGGAAATGTTTCATACCTCTACAATATGAAAATCATGTATGAAGAGACAAGATGCTTTTATAAATGTGGAAAATTAGGAAAATCACATGGCATGGACCAGATGAAATTAGAAAGATCTGGCAAGAACCATTGACCAATCCTTAAAGATAGAAAGACAAGATGAGGGAACTCCAAGCTTTTTGAATAGATACAGACTAGGTTACACACTATCAAAACAAGTATGAAAAGTACTAGAAAATCTCGTGCATTCATATAAATTCACCACCTAACACAAGCCCTAAATAGAGGGTTGGGAGAAACTCGACAAGTATAATATACACTCATCTCCATCTCCACTATCAAAACCCAAATCATCACACTGGTATGTGAAA
Source organism: Pinus albicaulis (assembly GCA_034641835.2). Taxonomy (NCBI): domain Eukaryota; kingdom Viridiplantae; phylum Streptophyta; class Pinopsida; order Pinales; family Pinaceae; genus Pinus; species Pinus albicaulis. Next base: position 1,548,705,384 of record CM076581.1, on the reverse strand, counting down.
GTAACAACTCTGAGCAGAATATAACCACAATACTGGTACTAACAAGGACTCAATGGTCACACTCACATGACACTAAGGAATCCAAGCATAGAATAGAGTACAATTATGTTAGCACACAGAGCCTTGCAAGTTGCAACTGATCAGATACAAAGTTTATGGAAAAACTAAACCCTTCACTCAACATATATTTGGCTCAATTCCTACCCCAAACCCAATCAGTCTTGCCCTCGTCATGAATCTTCCCATGCATAATAGCATACCCTCAACTTCATCAACACCAAACATATACAACAATAGTAAGCAATCTGAGAAAAAAGCTAAATCGGTAGTGTCTTATAGAGTTTGCAGAAAAGCTGATTAGCAGTAGAGTATTCTAATATTCTAAACCTTTGTTATATCCAATGACATTTAGGGGCATCTATCATATCTTCCAGTAGGGACTCCTAATCTTTTGAACCTTTGTTATATCAAATGACATTTTAAGGATATCTACCATATTGATATTTGATTATGTAACATCTATGTGCCTTGTCTTTAATAAATCCTATGAAATCAAAGACGAGGCACATAGATGTTACATACTCAAAGAAACCACAGAAAATACTTTAATCGAAGCATGAAATATTTTTCCTGTAGGCGTTGGAAAATGATTTTCCAACACCTACAGGAAAAAAAAATTATATGCATATCAAATTTCCAACTACTAAAGAAAACAAAATTGGATTGTTACTTGCCTCATTGATTTGACATTATTGGGATGCTTACCTATCACATGGCATATATCATTTGTTTTTTTCCTTTAGTAATTGGATTCTCGTAACTGGAAAAAAATTATATGCATATCAAATATCCAATTACCAGAATCCAATTACTAAAGAAAAAAAATAGATGATATATTCCATGTGATAGGTAAGCATCCCAATAATGTCAAATCAATCAGAGAAGTAGGCATCTGGTTAGTGAAACAAAAAACAAATGACATATTCCATGTGATTGGCATTTTGTATACAGTGGATTATTAGTTGTGGATTAAAAAGTTGTTGTTCTGAATTAACTTTAAAAAAGTACGGAAATAATTCTGATTGAACAACCAGTAATGATATCATTGGTACGGCTATCAATGAGCACAGAATGCCCCTTCTGTTCATCTCTTGAATGCAAACAAATCAAAATATTATACCAAATCTCAGAAATTTGCAGACTATCAAAACATATCTACAAAACATCAAGATCATGAAGCAATCAATCCCATTCTAACATAACAAAAGGTTAACTAATGCAAAACGAGTTAAAACTTTAACATTCATGGATACAACAAGCTGCAAAATTCATCTGGGCATCATTACCAATTTGATCATTGTAAAACAGAATAATGCCCTGCTTAGAGCCATCTCCATGATCGAAGTATAAGCCATTATTATAAATATTCTTAGCAAAAAACACCTGGATTAAATGAATTCACCATTGAATTCTTTCAAGCATGTTGGTCAATCATTGGGTATGATGTCTCGCAAGTAGTGTAGGAATCACAACAATCAAGAACTATACTTATCTTTTAATGCAACATTCCTAACATTAGTTCCCATGAAAGAAAAAACAGAGGACCCGAATGGCCTATAGGTTGATAGGCCTGTGAAATTTGATTTACAAAATCATCAAACGATTTGACTATTCTCTCTACAAACATATATAGACCCATTCCTCCAGCGGGGTAAAAATATTTGAAGAAAAATAACACAAATTATTGAACAAGAAATTTAAACTACAACTGAAACAACAAATCTATTTACCGGTGACTGTTGAATCCTTTGGCACAACTGAACTTCCCTGGACCGTTGAATTTGGGACAGGCTGAGCACTTTCGCCGACGCGAATGAACCAAAATAATGGTAGCCTTCAAAATTCCATATTATTACCGGCGCGAATATTCGGAGTTCAAATTTTAAATCTCTGCCAAGCGTGCGAGAGTGTTAGTGTCATGGGGTGGCAGAAGGGAAAGGAGCGCCGCGGAGGGAGATAGGTGGCGGAGGTAGGGGCGCAGGGTCCATCAAAGTTTTTTGTCGTTGCCATCTGTCGGGTTTTTTTTGTCATCGTCGTCCATCGTCTGAGTTGGGCAGGGTCCAACACCTAACTGGAAAGGTGAGAGGGTTGCCGAAGAGGGTTGTCTGAGAGCTATACCATCAAGCTCCATTTCGCCAAACAAAGCACACTTCCCCCAACAACACCGTCACCTCTATTCGTGTCTGTTATGGTGAATCTGTAAATGATGGTACACACCATACAACATGCCCCATGCATGATGATGATTTCACTCTATTTTCAAATTTCAAATTAAGCGCAAAAATCAAATTTTGAAATAAAGCAGGAAATCATTTATTTTTGGTTATACCTGTAGCTCTTGGAGCGAGCAAATGCGCATCATTCATTTCTTGTTAGACCTGTAGCTCTTGGAGCGAGCAAACACAACATTCGAAGGGCTCTTTGTGAGTCTTTATACAGCTACATAGAGATCTTTTTTAGAAATATTTTGGTAATAGATAATAGTGGCGACAACTCTCTTCTACTTTGTGGCAACCTCGTTGTTCCAACTACATTTCGACTACTTAGTAGTGACAACTCTCTTCTACTTTGTGGCAACCCTCTGTAGTTTGTTTTAGCCTCGTTTCTAAAACAGAGTATTTATAGACACAACCTGGCCCTTGTAATCCCTTTATGGATATTTATGGATGCTCTCTTGAAAATCTCAACGATGGTGTAAGAGTTTAGATATGGACTAATTGGTTCTACATATATTCTTACATCCTCTAGTTGATAAAATATTCAAGTCTGTGTTGAAATATTCAAGTCTGTGATGAGTTTTGATTAGTATACATTTATTATAATTTATTATATTAATTATGTTTTTTAAATTATAACAGATATTACATTCAAAAAAGATTATATTTTAAAAATTGTAAACTATTCTCAAAATTATACTATATATTTTTATTGATAAAACATAGGTTGTGTCTATAAATACTCTGATTTAGCAACAGGGCTAAAACAAACTACATAGGGGTTGCCACAAAGTACAAGATATTTGTCACTACTAAGTTGCTGCAACGTAGTTTCAACAAGGAGGAAAGTAAAAGAGAGTTGCCACCATTACAATAGGGAGTAAACACAATGTAGTTTCAACAACGAACACCTAAAATTGCATTGTGACAAATCTCTGAACAAGAACACAATGAATCCTCGTCCATAAAACTTGTTACATTACATATTCGGTCAAACTTTGTGAACAAAAACATTCACACTTAAGCCAACGTATACATTTTTCAAATGGGGAAGGGCTTAAGTTTGAATTTTATTGTTTAGAGAGTTTGATTGGCTATGTAATGAAACAAGTTTTTTGGAGGAGGATTTATTGTGTTCTTGTTTAGAGAATTGTTGCAACGCAACTGTAGGTGTTCTTTGTTGAAACTATGTTGCGGCTACTGCCTGTTGTAGTGGTGGAAACTCTCTTCTACTTTTCTCGTTGTTGAAACTACTTTGCGACTACTCCCTCTTGTAGTGGCAGAAACTCTCTTTTACTTTGCAGCAACTTCATTGTTCAAACTGTGTTGCAGCTAGTCAGTAGCGACAACCCTCTTGTTCTTTGTGGCAACCCATCTATAGTTTGTTTTAGCCTTTTTTCTAAAAAAAATATTTATAGACACAACAGGTTTCGCTAATAAATTAAAAATTATATTAATCCAACAATATAGGGTTTAAACCACAATCACAAAAATCTAAAGATTCACATGGCATTTTGACATCCATTGAATAAAAACATAATGTAGAAAAATTGGGTGCATTTATGTACATATACACATGTTAGGGTGAAAGAAAAAATATACTTTATTAGTATATTCTCAAGTTTTGAAATGAGAATGTTAAAATACAAGGGAATAATTAATTTTTAATTATTTAAATCTTAATTTTGAAGTTTAAGTTTAAATGTTTTTGGTCATGAACCACATTTATTTTGTTTTAGTGACACAGAATGAAAAGTAAGACTACTTTGTTATTCTTTAGCGATGTGTGTGTGTGTGTGTGTGTCTATATATATATATATATATATATATATATATATATATATATATATATATATATATATATATATATATATATATATATATATATATATATATGTTTGTCATTGTAATATTTTGATAAATTATTTATTTTAAAATTTACATTTTTTTTAATTATTATATTGAATAATGAGAAGAATTTAGATCTTCCATAATAATGATTGCTTTCATTAATGAATTTAAGTCATCTCTTTCCAAATCTCATTATTATATGAGATATCTCATTTTACTTTAATGTAGTGAGAATGTTAAATCAAAAGTTTTGTAAGTTTCCTTATCTAAAGTATATTCTTGAAAATTCCATTGCATTCTCTTATTGTAAATTTTTAGTTATTTTTAGCATATCCAAATTAGATTTCCTTATGACATTTATTTCAATCTTCTAATTATTTTTGAAAACTTGGAAATTATATCCTTTGAGGACACTAATTTTATATACAAATATTCTATGTAATAACGATAACCATTCATTTTAATATAATTATTGATGAAAAAAAGTTGATTACTATAATTAAGTAATCTTAGAAATATAAAGAAAAAGATAATTTGACATTGATTTTGAATTATGTAGTAAGTTCAATACATCCATCATTCATTATTTCTTTATATAACCATATTTATGTTATTCAATAACATAATAAGATAATATATATTCTTATAAAAAAAATTAATAAATCTTACTTAGAATGAAAACATGAAAAAAATTAACCTTCTTCATAAACCATAATATAAGAATATAAGATAACTTCAACCTACTTCTCATACCCATGTAATTTGAAACTCAACCATCTTCTTAACTATTTGTACATTTCTATAAATGAATTACCAATTTTAATGAAAATTTGATATTTATTTCATTTTTATGTATTTATTATATTTTTTCTCAAATATGTTGAATAAATTATAACTATATTAAAAATATTTATCATAATTATTAATTTATTTAACTTTTAAACATTATTTATTTATTGAATTTGTGTCAAATTCAATAAAAAAAATTATTGAAATTACAAATTACAAATTTGATTGTTTCATCTAAATTTATCTATATATTTTAAATAATAAAACTCACTATTTAATTATTATTTTTTTATAAAATCTAACCTAAAACTTTAAAACATACCATCATTAAATCAAATTTAATAAAAATAACTAATATATTTATAAAAATGAATAATATCATCCATTAGTTTATAGAATATTTATAAAAATATAAAAAAATTCAAATCTTAAAAAAAAATTAAAAAAATTAAAAAAAAATCTTAAAAATTAATCTCTTTCTCTAAATCAACCAAAACCAAGATAAAAATGACCCATCAACCCATATCAAGATTAATGAAGAAATCTTCAGATATTCAGAAATTATTTGACCAGTTCAATTCCATTTTCTCCTCATCTCCTATTTCAGAAATTCAGAAATATTTATTTGATCAGTTCAATTCCATTTTCTCCTCAGCTCCTATTTTCTCAAGCCGCTCTGCTCTCCATAATTTAATTTATTAACGTGGTTAATTACTGGACATCAACTCTTCAAAAAACTAGACAAAAACACATGTTCTGCATCTAATTAATTAAACAGCCAATGATTTGCATCTAATTAATTAAATAACAATTCATTAGCATAAAAAATAACAATGAAAATAAGAAAAATCGTGAAAATAACTTCATTTTACCTCTATTGTCAGAATATTTCTGAAAAAACTCTCTGTGTAGCTGCATAAAGACTCACAAAGAACCTTCGAATGATGCGTTTGCTTACTCCAAAAGCTATAGGTCTAACCAGAAACGAATGATGCGTATTTTCTAGCTCCAAGAGCTACAGGTCTAACCAGAAATGAATGATGCTTTCGAGCTCCAAGAGCTACAGGTCCAACAAGAAATACGGAGATGAGAGCTCTTATTTCCCGTTTTACTTCAAATTTTGATTTTTGGAATTAATTTGAAATTTGAAAACTGAGTGAGAGGATCATCATGCATGGGCATGTTGTATGGTGTGTACCATCGTTTACAGATTCACCATAACGAAAACAAACATGAATAGAGGAGACGGTGTTGTTGGGAGGACTAAATTTGATTTTAGAGCTTAATTTGAAATTTGAAAACTAAGTGAGAGCATAATCATGCAGGGGCATGTTGTATGGTGTGTACCATCGTTTACAGATTCACCATAACGAAAACGGATACGAATAGAGGAGACGGTGTTGTTGGAGGACGTTGTTGAAACAAACAGAGTGGTCCCATGGGAGTAGCCGGAGAATGACCGCCAGGCACAATAAACGAGAGCGAAACGTCGAATGGTGAGCTCACTCCCCAGTAAATATAATTCTGCTAAAACTGTGGTCTCTGTAAATATAATACGACATTGCAACTGTCAATCAACTCATCCATGCTTACTGTACATACTCTGCTTCACTAAAATGGCCCATTCATCACTGCCTTCAGATCTCCGGCTACCAGATCTGAAGTGTAGAATTGGTCTAAAATTGAAGAGTCAAAACCCTAATATTCACATGGCGGTGCCCACAGATTTCACTAAAAGAAACCAATACCATGACGATCAGTGTATTACAACTTTGATTATATAGTTATATGGCACATGCTCCTATTTTCTAAAGCCGCCGCTATTATTTAAGGCATGGTTACGACGTAATGGAGGGCATGCGATAATCATATTATAGTTCATCTCCAGATCCAAATACTCTGAATACGAAATTATTTCAAATTATAATTTGTAAAATATAAACTGATACGCCATCGATTCCCCACCCATGATTTGAGACGATCTTAATGCCGCTTCCACTCAAAATGACCCAAAAAACATTTCCTATGGTCTGTCTTTTCCTCGAACAAAGTATATATATATATATATATATATATATATATATATATATATATATATATATATAATTTTAAATTTTATTAAAAAATAATAATATTTATATTTCATGTTCATTATATTTAAATACATAAATGATATAATAAATTATTTAATCTATTTTTTCATTATTTCATAATATTTGAATCTATACTTTTATTAATGATACGTGTATTTTACTGCTTAGATTTTCTACAATAAATTTTAGAAATGGCAAATAAGATACATCACTTAATTATTTAGGTATGTGGGATACTTAAATAATTTTTTATCTTAGAGTTTTGTGATCTATATTTAAATTTTGTCCATCAAACAAATGATTCATTTCATTTATTATATAATTTTTTATTTTTATTTTTAAATCCGTGATTTTTATTAATGTAAATAAAAATTATATTTTGTAAACATATTGTTGTGTGTATGTAAGGAAGTGGATCCATCACAAATAACAACCAAATATGTTCAACAAGATATTTAGTCCATCACCGGAAACAAACTACCAAATCATACTAGGATCAAAAAATGTAGATCTCCACAAAAAGAAAAAGGCAAAATATGTACAAATGAAGATGCCAAACTTTTTTCCTTTCCTTTTTTGCATCTTGTTCCAACTATCTGCCACCAATGCCACCATAAGGGGGGCTCTTTATCAAGTCAGAACTCTTTGAAAAATGAACTCCTCTAGATCCTCCTAATCCTTTCGAGATTTGCATTCCCATAGGGGGGGAATCCTGCTAAATCTGGATAGTCGACCATGTCTGGGGAGGAGAGATCTCAACTGGTTGTTCCCAGTCTGTGTCGTGTTCTCTTCTTCCCATCTTTATTGAACATTATTTGTGGCTTCTTCTTTATCATCGTCGAAAGGAGGAATTTCAGTAAACGCTGATCCTTTTGTATGCTTGAGATGCTTCTTTTTCTTTTTTGGGTTTTTCCTTGCCAAAGGACAAGAGCTCTAAAGATAACATGTTTGGAAACATCATGACATTTGAATGTTGTGTTTTCATAGTCCAATACTTGGGGCCGCTGCAAAATATTTTTCATCAATGTAATACAATCTGTGAGTACTTTGCTCAGATTTATTTCCAGACATATTCTATAAAAGGTGAAGATGCATTTTTCTGTTCTTTCCATATCTCATTTTTTTAAATTACCCAATGTATTACTAACGTCTTCTAGAGCTTGATGGTTCCAGAAGAGGAGGGGCAGATTTGGGAGCCTCACCCAAATCAGCATGGAAGTAATCACCATAGACGTGGCATCGAACTTCGGGAACCATGGGGTAATAAACAACCCTGCATTAACCTAGAACCATGACCCCTATTATAGAAGAAAATCCAGGTCCTTCTCAGTATCAAATTGGACTATGAAAAAAACATTTGAACACAAAAATATGTGATAGTTTGGTGTCCAAGGAAAAAAAATCCATTGATTTAAGGACTCTGTTTTGCCCAAAAACTGCTAAATATGTAAATGATTTCATTTTTTTGGAGTGTCAAAAAGAGAAAGGAGACCTCTAAATTCTTAGCCTCCAAAGTAGGGGACTATTCCATTTGGCCATAAATATAAGGACCTGGAAGATTTTGGATTTGTTCTACTAAGCCATAAACTTGAGGGTAATCTACTGAATTTGTTCCCTTCTTTTGAGTAGTTGCATCCTTGTAGAATACTTCTAATTTATTTTTTGATTTTGTGGCAGGGGCTCCCCATGGAGTATTTAATTCAATATGATGGTTGAATTTATTGAAATATTGTAGTCTTGTAGTTGTTGAGAATCTATTAAAACCTTCCCTTTGAATTGAACACTTTGAAACAATATGGTATATCAAAAACAACTTCAATAGACTGCTTAATTGAGCATATAGTAGAAGAGTTTTTAACCCATATAATTTTTTTTTCCCCACAAAGATTTTTAATAAAAATATGGAACAAGGGGTTCATTCCATACTCTGTCTATGATGAAACATTCTTAAAACATAAATTAATTAAGGGTTCTCTCGCAGTAGGAGACCATCAAATGATGATCACGGAACAATGCATTCTCCAAAATAGGGATAACAAAGCTTATTAGTTACGCATGATAATAAGGGGGGCGTTGAAAATATCTCCCTTCGACAGTAACAAAACCACTATGCCAAAATAATGATAACTATAGATGATTGTGACCAGAAACAGATCAAAGAAAGAGACATGATTGTAGAATAATACCAATAGGAGGCCCGACCAAATAGGTCAATGAGGAAAAACACCCAAGCTTAACTATTCTATAGTGTTCCCCTAGATATTTTGTCATCCAAGAAACATTGACGGTGAATGGAGGATAGTCTATTGTCCAAACTCGGCTCCATAGAACGGACGATGCTGAACCCTGGAAATCCTCGATGACGGTATGAGCAGAGGCAACGAACTTGTAAACTCGAATTACCATTCCTCTAGCTCGAGAGAAAACCATAATCAAGAATTCACTCTATAATTAATATGTTACTTAAATGATTTAATTATTATATTAATTAATAATTAATATCACTAAAAAAAATCATTATCATATTATAATACAATTTTACTTTAAATAAATTTAGTCTTAAAATTATAATACATAAATAAATAAAATCTTATATCATGTTTACTTAGTTTAAAGTTGTCCTCCACTACAATAAAAAATACAAGAAAATCTATTTTGGAAAAAAATCACCTAATAAACTCTAATAGTAATTGACAAATTTTAGTTAAAAAATGGTTTAAATAACTTTAAGTTAAAAACTGGTCTTTATCCATGTATTCAACACTTTCTCTACTCTACTCTGCAGCCCTACGACCCGAAGCGAACCTTATCCCACTCAAATTTGATTGGTGGGTCACCCTTCCTTTGCATCAGTTCTCTAATCCTGACATATCCTTCTTCTTCTACAGGAATCTCTCGGTAAGAATTTTCATTGGCTCGTTTTCTTGTCACATTCAGAGTCTCTTGCAGCAGCTAAGGCCTAGAATGTCCAAGTGGTCATCCATGACCAATTCAGCCTCCCCATCTTATCTGGATTAGGAGGTCGTCGCATTCAACTCCTTGGTGACCACTGGGTCGAAGTTCTAGAAATATTAGCTGGTTGAGATTATGAATGTGGAGGTATTTTCTCCATATGCTAGATCACATGCCCTCTAAGTTGAAAAAATCTGTTGAGTGGGATAGTTTATGGGCTATGGCCATCACCCATATCTACCAATGGATCGAGAAAAAATGGAAACCCTTAATCAAAGGGGATATCACCTCTTGCTTCTGTGGGAAAGGGTTTTCCACCTTTTTTTTTTTAAATAAATCAAATCGGGAACTGATATTCAGGGGTGGACCATATTTTATGGGTGCTGAGGAGTTTTATTCAGATCATTGGAGCCTCAATTTAAATCCAGAATATGATGTTAGTTCTGTTGTACCAATCTCATTTAAGTTATCCTTTCCTCCCCTCCATTGTTGGAATGATGCTACCTTCAGAAGTATTGGAAACACTTTGGGAAAGTATGTCGATTGTGCAAAACCTTGAGATGGTCTCTTCTCTTCTACCTGAATTTGTGTGGAATTAAATCTAGATGTGGGGCTTCTTTTCGCAATCAACCTTAGTCTAGATAACTAGTCCCACATCCAAGAAGTTGATTATGATCAACTCTCCTTTAAGTGTAAATTTTTCCATGAGTATGGTCACTTTGCTAGAAACTTCCCTAAGAAGTAATAAGTACAGGAAAAACATGGAGATTCAGGAGAAAAATGAAAACAAGAAAATAAAAGGAGGGGACCCAATAGACAAAAATTTCCCCAAAATAAACATCAGGAAAAAGAAAATTAAAAAGAAACTGAATCCAATTCCCCCAAAAACAAATCCATTAGTAGCAGGGAAGGAACGAGAAAATATACAAAGAATGGCAGAACTTGGAATAGATATGAAGTCCTCAACGACAAATATGAGGAAGGGGAAATCCCTCAAAATCCCCCCTGGGAATCAAATAATCCAATAATCCAATATGATCTCCATGATCATGTAGAGCTGGCGATCAAGTCTAGACCTAGCGTGGAACAAGACACAAATCAAGCCAAATTCTCCGAAGAAGAAGGATTTCTCTCACTAAGAGAAGAGAATGTTGTGCCAACATGCAAGTTCATTCAAAAATAAATCTAAATAAGAAAAAGTAAAAGATATTGAACGCCCAATTCATAAAACAAAAGGAAGACAAATATAGAAGTTTAGATAGAAAATCTAGAGAAAGAGAAAGAATTAGGACATCAATCCACCATAAAAACATCTCCATATGGGGGTTATGGGAAATAAAAGAAGAAAAAAAGGTTTTGGCACTTCCCCACCTAAAGGGTAACCCATACCAAGAGTAAGTGATGATAGTCCTCTAATTGAATTCTAGGGGACTCAAGTCTGAAAAGTGAATGGCAGAAATAAAATCTCTAATCTAAAAAGAAAGAACTTATATGGCTCTACAATAGGAGACCAAATGGAGAACCATTAGATCCTCACATGACACTATAAGTTATGGAGTAGTAGTGCCATCGCTTCATTCAGTGCTAGAGTAGCTTCTGGTGGCCTTTGAATCCTTTGTGATCCATTTCAACTTCAACTCCTAAACTCAAATAAATCAACACACTATCTATCTACTTGTTTCTTGAATTGTGTCTCCAACCACGTACGTTTTCTCATCAATGTTAATATGTCAGTCTATTTTAGAGAAAAACATAAATGTTGGACCTCTCCCCAAGGCCTTCAAGATACTGATTTTGGATCCTTTATCATATTTGGAGGGGAATCCAACACCACCTTACACATCTAAGAAAAAAATGAGGGCTCTCTTGTGAAAGACCCCTTCCAAGAGCCAATGGAAGATTTTGTTATCCATGTATAGTTAATGGATATCAAACCGACTAGTCTTAGTTATGTTTGGAACAATAAAAGAGTTGGGCCAAACCATATTGTTGTGAGACTTAACATATTCCTAATTTTCAATGATTTCCTAGCCCACAATATCTCCCTCAAATATCTTATCCTTCCCTGGAATGGTTCGTACCATTTCCCTATCAAGTTGGATTTGTCCCCTTCTCTTAACTTTGAACGCATACATTTTAGATCCAACCATTTATGGATTCAACACCCGTATTTTGATGAGTTGGTATCTTTGTCATGGCATCCTAGGGTTGATGGAATCTCAATCCAGATTTGGGAAAAAAGTTCAAAATTCTAAAAACAAGACCCAAATCCTAGGCAATAGTCTCCCAATCTGATAGACATGAAACTTTTCAAGATCTAGAATAATGGATTGCACAAGCTCATTCTTCCATGGAAACTAGGCCAGTAACAACTAAAATGTTGATTCAAGATAAAGCAATATTTGAAATATATCATTCCTTGTTAAAAGAAGAAGAGTATTGGAGACTAAAGTCATGGAACGTATGGCTTCGGGATGGCAACAGAAACATTAATTTTTTTCACAAATAGGCCAAGAATCAGGAAAGTAAAAATAGAACTAAGGAAATCACGTAAATGAGATCAAGGTGGATGACTTCCAACGAATCTACATGTAGTATGCAACATACTTTAACAACCTTTACAATCAGAGTGATCCCATGTCAAAGGAGGTTGAGGCTTATATTTTAGATCATATCCCACAACTGAGCTTTGAATAAATGAACCAACAACTCACTATATTACCTACTAAGGAGGAAATAAGTAAAGTGGTAATCTCATTCCACAATAAGAAAACCCTAGGGCTAGGTGGATTCACAACCCACTTCTATTAGCATTTTTGGGAAATCATCAAGCGAGATTTTTGTAGAATGGTTGGTTACTCCCTCAAGCCACCTCATCATTCTTGGATCTTATCCCGAAGGAGACCGATCCCTCCTCTTTCAACAACTTCATACCTATTTCTCTATGAAATGTCTCCTATAAAATCATCTCAAAATTACTAGCATAAATACTTGAGAAATTTATCCCTGCAATAATATCAAAAAAACCAAGGAGGTTTTGTGCGAGGGAGACAAATAATTTTTAACATCATTTTGGTTCAAGAGGCTATAGACTCGAGTCATACAAGAAGGGGAAAAGTAATTATTAATAAACTTGATATGGCCAATGCATTTGATGGAGATAGGCATAGCTTCCTCTAAAAAGTTATGGACAAGATGGGTTTTGATAAGATGTTCATCTAGTGGATCAACCTTTGCATTGGTTCTAATCCATGTATAGCCCTGCTAGTGAATGGTGGAGTCATTAGATTCTTCTAAGCTTCAAGGGGACTCCATCAAGGGTACACATTATCCCATTTTTTATACTTTCTTATAGCATATACCATGAGTTGGTGTCTAGAATTAGAGTGAAATAGAGTGCAAGAATGGTCATCTCCCCAGCTTTTGATATGCTCATAATGTTAGAAGTGCCAACCATTGCCAATGTTAAAGAGCCAATAATTCCCACTTGGAGATGTAAGTCCATTGGATTGGCAAGTTTTTACAGCTATCAGATAACTTATAAAATTCAACTTTTGTGTATCTCTTCATACTTGGAATGGAGAAAATCTGATTTCTCTTACTGCAATTTTCAATTTGAAAAGAAACAAAGGGAAATACGAAAATGAAAGCACAAGCAGCTATTAAGAATGGATCCATGGAAGGTTTATGGATAAGGCATACGAATATTTTCTCGATCAACATGTCACCATTTTCATATGAGTTTTAATTTGAGATAAATTTGAATGATGAGTATATTAACAGTGGCTACCAACTAGTCAAAGCATCCCTACAAAATTTGACTGTTGAATATCTGAACAGTGAGATGCTAATAGGTTAAAGGTTTTTTTATTTTTTATTTTTTATAATATAAAATATAGTTTTATATTTTATAAAATTATATAATTTTATTTAAAAATTAATGATATTCATATTTCATTTTCAATGATAGTTAAAACACGTCATTTAATTACATTTATAGGTCTCTTCTTATTAGAATTGGGCACTTCAATTACAAATTTTGATTGGATGGTGTAACTTTAAACATGCCAACATGTTCACTAGATTATGGATAGAATCCACTCTACTAACTACCTTGTATATTTAAATAATATGTTTAAATAATGCTTAAATTAATAATTTACAAAGCATAATTATCAATTTATTATGTCATTGGTTAATTGTCAGCTACCAAGATTTACAAAAAGTCATATGTTTAAACCATAATTAAATTAAAAATTTATAAAGCATGATTATGATGATGAGGGCTACCAAGATTAACAAGAAGTCATATGTTTAAACCATGATTAAATTAAAATTTTACAAAGCATTATTATGATGATGAGGATTAACATCCACTAATACCAATGTGATCTATCAGACCTTAAGAAAGTAAGGTATTTATTGCAATTTTTTAATATTTACTATGCCATTCCAACTATCAACATTGACATGAAATGAAAGGGTTAATAAGCATGTATCCTAATTAACAATTAGTCATAAATAAACTTGTATTTTTTCTTTCTTTGAAGGAGGTGCTACACTTATGCAACGCTCTCCCGTTGTCAACAACTGACACCTCCTCTTATGAAACGATTTTTTATGAAACGTTCTCTTTTTGTTAACAACGTGGCACATCCACTTATGAAACACCCTCCTATTTTCTTATTGAAAAAATATAAATGTTATTTTTTTTATAAAAATGAAATATAAATAATCCCTATAGAGGATATTATTTGCAATGTTGAGTTTTTCACTAAGGGCTTATCTCATCTCATCAAAGACATCATTAGGAAATATTTTTCTAGGAAGTCCAAACCTCCTAAGAGCAATATCAACAAGTCAGAATTCGAAGCCCTTAAATCTTTGAGCAATAACCCAGAAATTTTATTTCTCAAAGATGAAAAAGGTGGGGCAGTTGTTATCTCAGGTTTGGAATACTATCGAAGAAAAATGATCAATCATGTATATAACAATGGTAGCTAGAGAAGGCATAACACAAAGTCCCTAAAAAAAATTTCGAAAGTGGTCACCCAAGTTATTAAATATAGTAGCTATGTGAGGTCCATAAGCCATAAACTTATAGAGATAAATCCTCTCACTCCGAGGGTATATGGGCTCCCCAAGATTCACAAGGAAGGGGCTCCCCTTAGACCCATTATCAATACAATAGGTGGTCCTAATTATCTTCTAGCTAAATATTTAGCCCGGAAGCTCAAGCCCCTTGTTGGTCATATGGATTATTTTGTTAAAGACTCCTCTTATTTTGTCAATGAGTTAAGGGATATAAAATTTGAGCCTAATGATATTATGGTGATTTTTGACATAATATCTCTTTACACCAATATCCTCATCAATGAGGTTGTTGAGGTTATCAATTGTGGCACTAATCCTGATACAGGCAAGGTTGTTGAATTTTTCTTGAACTCTACTTTTTTCAGCTTTGAATGTGAATTCTATGAACAGATAAGCGACATGGCCATGGGTTCTCCGCTCTTTCATGTCGTAGCTAACCTATTCATGGAAGATTTTAAATTTAGGGCTTTAGCCTCAACTCAATTTTGGCCAAAGCTTTGGAAGATATATGTTTATGATACCTTCATCTTATGGCCTCATGGTCATGATAAGTTAGATTCATTTCTTTAATATTTTAATAGTCAATCAAGATCTATCAAATTCACCATGGAGTCTAAGTTTGATGGTAGTTTGATGGTATCATACCCTTCCTTGACATTCTTTCCTGTAAGAAAGTTGATGGTTCTTTCTCTCACCAATATTTTCGTAAGGAAACGAACACTGAACAATATCTTCATGTTGACTCTGATCACTATCTAGCCCAAAAAATGGGTGTTCTAAAAACCTTAGCTACTTGTGCTTTAAAGGTTTTAGATGATAGTCACCTAGAAAGTGAGAAAACCCACTTCATTAATGTCTTTAAGAATAATGGCTATAATAGGTTTCAAGGAATCAAGGCCTTTTTAAAGGCAAGCAAAGGTGTGACTATTAAGAAATAACCTCGAGAATGGGTTTCCAATGTTCAGCTTCCCTTTATCCAATGGAATATTGACAAGATTTCTTAGATTCTTAGGAAGCATGATGTTTCTTCCACCTTTAAACCCTTGAACATGATTCATAGCTCCCTAAGATTAGTTAAGGACACTGTGGAACCTAGAAACATGAAATTTGTGTATTTGATCCCATGTTGCTATGGGACTCCCTACATTGGAAAAATTGATTGTCACATTAATCAAAGGATTTACGAGCATGCAATTGACATAAAACATTGTAGGAATCACTTATTAGCTTTGGTTGAGCACACTGAGATGACAAAGCATCACATTTGTATATAATATTACCAGGGAATTTCCAATATCAATCATTTCCATCACCATAAGTTTAAGGAGGCCATTGAAATTGAAAAAATGTCTAAGATGCTAAATAGGGATGATGGATGGAAGATAAGAAATTGGTGTATATCTTCCCTTTATTCCTAGTTTTCCTCTTTTTTTCTCCTTATTTCTTTATTGGTTCCCTTTCTTTTTGTCGATTTTCATTTCCCTTCTCTTACTTTCTTATTCTTTTTGGTAGTAAGAGATTTAGTTGATCCCTTTCTTAGTATGGCTTTTTTTTTAATTGGTTTTGGTTAACATTCTATTTTTCCCTCCTTATGTATGATGATTCTTCCCTATTTTCTTTTTAATAATAATAATAATAGTATTTGTAATATTAATAATTATTTTACTTATTATTATTATTATTTTAATATTGAAAATAACCGTGATATTATTAATAAGTTTAGTTTGATTTTTCCCTTACTCTTCTTTTCAATTATGTAATGTTAGATTTATGTGATTCATAACGATGTTATATATTTTTTAAATTGATTTATAAATAAATACATATATATGTATTGATATTTTCATTTCATGGTTTTTGTTCCTTTCTATTTTATTATATTATCCATTGACAAATAATTTTTAATTTTAGAAAAAATATTTGAACTTTGAAATATTATTTACTATGTTCCATTTATTTCTCCTATTTCTATTTCTATTTCTATTTATTTATTTAATTAAAAGTAAAAATTTATAAAATTATGTTTGTTAATTTCTATTTTTTATTTCCTTTTTATTTCTATTCTTTATTATTAATTCCTTGTTTTATGGTTTTTTTCATTATTATTATTTTTTTAGTTTTAATTTTAATGATTTTTATTTTTTCTCTAACATTCATTTTGAATATATTATTATTTAAATTTTTGTCCAATCATTGCATTTCTATTGTATTTATGTGTTCTTGGGTTCAGCCTATCTACTTAGGTCATGATGATGAACCACACTAAGTGGTTTGAAACTCATCGACACTATGTGATCCTTGAGCATAAGCATCGACTAATCTGCGTTAAGGTAAGTTGTAATGACCACAAATTAGATATACTTAGTATATCTCCTAATCTAAAAGGGTTAGGAATATTTATCAATGAGGATATTATCCCAAAAGACCAAGTTGAACCAAGAAAAGAGGTCCAAAAGGTAAAAGTGGCAAGAAAGGAAGAAAAATGGGCGATCATTAGAAATAGAAAAGCTATTAGAGATAGAGTCCAAAATAAAAGTGATAAATAGGAATTAAGAACACTCCAGATCCTCTTCTGGAACTTTCGTGGTTTTCCATGGCACAAAGGTCTTATGTTAAGTTGGATCTTGAGTGATACTAATCTTATTCTCTTAGTCTGAACCTGGGAGTATGACGAATGTAGGGTTCCCCACATTGATGGATTCATTCTTTGGTCTACCTGGAACAAGATATCCTCATGTCGTGGGGTGGGTGTTATAGCATGTTATATCAAAAATAACATTTCTCCCCACGTGCAACTTCATAAGATTGACCCCCTTAATAAATTCATTTGGATCAAAATATCTGACTCTAATA
Source organism: Pinus albicaulis (assembly GCA_034641835.2). NCBI lineage: Eukaryota > Viridiplantae > Streptophyta > Pinopsida > Pinales > Pinaceae > Pinus > Pinus albicaulis. The sequence continues at coordinate 1,548,687,476 of CM076581.1, read as the reverse complement.
CCATTAGAATTTTCCTTGCATCTTGTTACTTTGCTCCCATTAACTCTACCTCCTATAAGAAGAATAACCTACATAAGAATTGTCCCTTCATTAACTTAGAATGTGATATCCACAGCCTACCGAATGAAGGAAACATCGTCATGCTTGGGGATTTTAATGCTTGTAATGCCAGTAACCAAGCCACTCTAGTAATTAGTAACTCTAACCCTAACCCCTTATGGCTTGATGAGGATTATTTTCTAGCTAGTAAATTCCAAAGAAACTTTGAAGACACTACCAAGAACATTTTCGACACTGAGCTAATTAAGCTTTGTAGTTCCCAAGACCTGGTTATTTTTAATGGGTTTAATAAGTGGTATTCCTCTAGTCAGGTGACCTTTATTCATGGCTGCAGTAACAGTGTTGTGTATTGTGTGATATCTGATACCCAGGTTCTCCAGAGTATAATTAATTTTGATCTCTTAAATGACCATGAGCTTGACTCTGACCATATACCTCTCTCCTTAACCCTTAACCTTGATATGTACTCCAACCACATGCATAAGAATGGTGAGAGTCAAAGACATGCATTTTGTCAAAAGTAAAACATATCTCTTCTTAAAAATTTTATCAATGGAGTTAGGTTCCTTAACATTTAATGACAACATTGATCACATATACCACAATTTTACTACTATCCTCTCCACTACCATTAAAAAATTCTCTAAGGAGATATCATATAATAAGAACAATAGGACTTCTAACCTCTGGTATGATAATGATTGTAAATTTTCTAGGGAAGCAATTAGAGATGCTCCTAATGAAACTATTATGGATGAGAACATGAAGGTGTGAAAAGCTCTTATAAAAAGGAAAAAAAGAGACTATATAAAGAATAGGCAATATCTTCTCCTTAACCTCTCTAAATTTGAGCCTAGAAAGTTTTGGAGAAGCATCTTGTCTATAAATCGAAAGAGAACAATTTGATCCCCCTAAAGGAGAGGGATGTCTATCTTAGGAACCTTTATGAATCCCTAGAAACTATGGGAAACATCATAAACACTCTTATAGAGGGAGATACCTTTTCTTTGGAAGACATGGAGTCTGGGATTAAGAAACTTGCTAATGGGAAAGGTAGGGATATTGAAGGATACCAAGCTAAAATTCTCAAAATTGGAAAGTCCATGTATTATGTGGATAAATCCTTCTTGCGGACAAGAACGATCTCCCTAGTATCCTAAGTATATCTAGAAACAAACAACCAAATGAAAACCATTTTCTCTAGATCATTTATGATTCAGAATTATTAATTAACAAAGTTTGAGGACGTGCCCCTACATGAAGTCCAACACTTGATGTAATCTTTATATCTAGTCACTCCAAAAGAGGTCAATTCAACATATAAGACCTGCAATAAAAAACAGAAAAATGATTAAAAGCACCTACAAGATATAATAATTCAGAAAAAACTAATCTATCTCAGCGATCAAGGAATCCAAGAATTAAATTACCCAAATAGAAATATGAACAATTTAATGAGAAAATAAAATCCATTTGTATTAACTTGTATAATAAGAAGTAACCTTACAACCTTCTCGCCTTGATGTTACACAGGTTCTTCTGGGGTCCCGAACAACCTTTTTCGCTCGGTTTGACAAGCCTTCTCCTCTCTGAACTAGCACGAAACTATGAATATGAGTATGTGATCGTTCTCTAGTACCAATGATGCCAAGTATAGAGAGTATGATTTCTTCAACAATTCTCCTAAAAAACTACTAAGTTCTAAGTGCCTTCTTCAAGCTAAGAAGTACACTTGAGACTGAAACATGAGTTCAATTTATAGGAGAATGAAGGAGGTTTTAGTTCCATAAAGAGGGGGATAATTTCCTCTCATGAAGGGATTTGAGCTCCAAATACCAAGGGATAAACTCCATTAATGAAGGGATAGAGGTTCATGAATGAAGGGATGAATCTCGACCAGATTACGCTTCTAGAAGCCTCCAGTTGGGAGAATATTCGAACAGATGTGCTTCTAGAACTTACTTTTTCTTTTATTTTACCTTTTATGGGTGTCCACGGGTTTAATAAGCAGAATGTGTGGGATGTGCCACAGTTTATAGAGAAAAAAGTTGTGGATCCGCGAGCAAGGACTAGGAAATGTGTGGAGTTAGAATTTTTAGGGTTTTAATGAGATTTTCTCTAATTCCAAGACTTGTTTTAGTAACTTTGGTGTTTTTTACTTCTAAGGAAGCATAATATAGGTGATAATGAACCCATATATACATTTAAATGTCATGGTGACAAAATAACGTGTAACAGATTTCCCCCTAAAGTACGAAGTCTGAGGTAGTTTCAAAGAGTGAAGTGATTTATCATTCTGAGGATTGGATTGTGGACATACCAGTTGAAACCTGTAAAAACATTCAATGCAAACATATATATGTATATCATCGCTGAGGTAGGAATTCCCATTCTCAGATCAAAACAAACTAAATTTTCTGATACAGAAATGATTTTTATCAATAGTAGACATGGCATGGACGCAACCATCTGATATAAGTAGTCTACAGTATCATGAATAATAAAACTCCTCGCAACCTGGATGGCAGAAATTAGATCCAGGGTCTTGATTTCTGCTTCTTGAACTAGTACGATTCTATCCATGCAATTGATTGTGTCGAAGTCGAACATGGTAGAAACTACTTGATTACTAGTCAATGATGTGAACTGTTAAAAAGTGTGAGAGAAACCACCAATAATGACAATGGATCTAAAGGTACTTAGTACAATCAATGAAGTGTGAATGAATGACTTGCAGTTGAACACTTCACGGAATCATTCGATCAAAGGTCAATGATGCAACCTGTCGTTGAAGGCGAGAAACCTGCCATTAGGGCATGCAGATCCCAAGGTACTGATAGGATTCTAGATCAACTTTCTAGATGATGTGTTGTCGTCGATAGAAAGTGACCCATCACAGGAAATCCCATGACAAAAAACCATTAGATCAAGTTTTGAAAAAATATTTGCAAGGACTGACTCAGGGATGGTCAATGCGAATGGAGACAAATGTTTACAATGAATGGTTTATTTGAACTGCTCTCTTGAAAACATAATGACACTACAGATGGTTTGGTGACAATTTCCCTAAAGCTAATACCTAGAAACCAGCTGAAAACTTTCAATGTGGTTTGATTAACTTTTAGACAAAGGATTTGCCCAACCATTTATGGCAAGTACCTCTTTATTTTTTACAAGCTTGAGGAGGATAACATTTGCTTGTTGTGTAAGCTCATCCTTCGGATGAGTCCAACTTAGTATTAAAATTGAACCCTAAGGATTGGTTCGTTCCTATTTGCAATCGATAGGTCCTTTACTGTTAATTTTAACGAGTCAAGTATAGGTGAAACTCAATGATTTTCAGTTTTTGGGAGTCAGAAGAAAAACATAAGAAAACTCCGTGGGTGTACTTTTTCGATAATGTAGTCTCTCAGGCCCGAAAAAGGATAAAATAATTCAGGAGAGAACTCTATTGACCATGATTAGTAAACGTATACCTTTTTCGTAAATAGTCCATTTCAGTCCGGAAAAGGGGTAAACTTATACTGAAGGGATAACTGTTCATTTCCTTTAACGAGCTCGAATAGTTAAGTACTCAACAATATTTTCATGTTTAGAGAGTCTGAAAAGGGCATAAAAGAGAACTCTATGGTTTCACTTTTTCGTAATTTTCAAGGCCCGAAAAAGTGATAAAAGTATACTCATCATCAAAATAATCCTTTTCACCATAGAAATTTGTTTTATGCACAAAAACTCGAAAGATTAAACATACATGTTTCTAATAAGTAAAAACATTTGAAAAATAACTCTTTAAAGTGGAAAATAAATAAAATAATATTTTATTCATTCAAAAAATCTTATAAAGAGTAGTTTAACAAAGTCATTTTCACCTTTTGTATTCAAAGTTGAAAATTGAGAGCTTTTGGCAAAAAAGGTTACGGAGGTGATAACGAGAGAATCGACCGCTCAAATCGAAAATCGCCGAATCCAGGTAATCTACAACACTCTTATCTTCATTTTCATCCAATTAAATTCTCTTTTTTGTCTTTGAAATCATTTTTTGAGGGGAAAATAGGTTCAAAATTCCACTCTCGAGGGTCCGCAGGTCATCCATGTGTTACCTGTGGACCCCGATAATTTTCCTAAAAAAAATATTATCGGGATACCACGGTTTTCATGAAGAAAGCGCGCAGGGGTCTGCACTCTCTCTGCACGAAAACTACATAGGCACCGTGAGAAAAGGAAAATTGTTAAATTCTCTCAAAAATGGTTAAAAATTCCCACTCTAAAAGTTTCTAATCTTCAAATGTGTCCATTTTCAGACTATTCCACAATGTTGGAGTGGAGAGAACACGAGCATGAAGAAGTAGATGAAGAGGATATGAATAATCCAGCCACAATGCGTGTGTTGAGAAATTGTGGATTGTATATATTCTGGGCAATTCATGGCATGAGGGCACAAGTGGAACTAATGACGTGGTTGGTGAAAAAATAGGATGTCCAAGAAAAATATTTTATCATTGGCGATCACCGGCTAGAACTTGAGCTCGAAGATATTTACTTTCTCACTGGTTTATCCAAAAGAGGGAAACATATCTCTTTTTTTGGAGCTAGGAAAGGTGGCCTGCCTATTGCTAGCTATAAACAAGAGTTTTGCAGTGAAGAAGTTGATCCCAAAGATAAGTGTATTGATATAAAGACTATCTTGTGTCTTGATCTTAAAGTCATTGCATTCACCGTAACCAAGTTGTGTGGGAGTGCGGCTCCACATGTGGCTACCAAGTCTCAGATGCAGACGGTAGTCGAATGTTTCCAAGGTACCATTTTCAATTGGTGTGAAGGGGTATTTGCTAATATAAAAGGGCAATTGACCAGACCAAAAAACTCAAAGTTGAAAAACTTTGGGTATGGTGATGTTATTCATCCATAATTTGTTTTTATCCAAAGATGACTAAGTTGAAAATCTCATATTGCTAGAAACAATATTTTTAGAAACATTGTGAGTTCTAGAAATCTCACTGCCTTCATCATCCTAAGTCTATCAGTTCACCAAAATCTTCATCTATGCCTTCTGAAAAATCACCCTTCCGTTTCAAAAGGAAGCTTGTTTCAGGCTATCCCCACCATTTTCTCCTACATTCCATTTCCCTCATATTATCATTCCTACCCCTATTTTCTCTATCAGTCCTTTTCCCTCTAAAAAGACCTTTTTCTCTTCATAAAACCTCCATTTCCTCTAAAAAACCCCTTTAACCATTATAAACACCCTTGTTTGGTTTAAAAAACACCTTATTCTAACTTTTCGAAACACCAAAAAGGCTTAAAAACCCTCTTTTGGCTTATTTTTCTGCCCATTTAAGAAATTAGGCCTTAAGCCCTTCTCAGGCTTAAGCCCTCTCTACTCTTATTCCTTATATGACCAAGGGCCCATAACCATCGCTTAAAGGCCCAAGTCCTTGGTCCCACTTTTCCTCCATGGGATCCTATCTCCTCACCTTCTTAAGCTCCCTTTGCCTTATTTTTCCCCGCACCTTTGTTTTCTCCCAAGAAAATCCCACCATTGATCTCACCGATCCAACAACCCTTGTTAAAATCCCCACAATCCTAAATCATCCAACTCCGCATTTTCCATTTCCACTCCCCAACCTTTTTCGCTACACGATAAGGCACCCACGTCACTGTCGGTCCCACCTTCCACTAAAATCCAGCACCCCAATCCCCGCCTGCCACCTGTACTCCACTATTCTCATCCACCAAAATTACACCCAGCCTTCGAGCTCCACCTGCGCCATCGATCTCACTCCTTCAGATCTGACGGCACAGATTCAATATTGCGTGAAATTTTATGTCGGGATTTAATGGCCCATTTCAACCCGAAACAAGTGGTATTGTCCTGGACACGTGGCGACCATTCTATGGTATTGCATCCGTTTGGGCCTTTACTTCTTACCACCCAAATCGCACGCGAAAACCGTCGGTTTTCCCACAAAACCGCCCAACCTCCAATTCACACCAAATATTTAAAATTTTTCCCTTTCTTCTGATTTCACTCGTGGAACCCTCCTCTGTACATTTTCTCCTCCTCTGAAAATTTCTCTTGAGCCATCCACATAGCCTTTGAACGCAGTTTAAACCACAAAATGCAGGTTTTATATAATATTTTCATTTATTTTTTTGCAGGTTTAATGGCAACCCCGAGCCCGAAGGGCCATCCCACAGTCAAGATAATGACTGAGGCCTCGGGATGACGATCCAAGGGCCTATAAGCAAAGAAGAAAGGGATCCAGGGTTTCATATCAATGATTGAATGGTGCCTCATGAGCATTGATCGCTTTTGAAACCCTCCAGCGCATCAAAAGGAGCCCCTGCACACAACAAACATGGACAGAGAAAATTAATGAAGTTTAGAGACCGAATGAAGATAATAGAGATTAAAAGCTTAAATAAAGATTAAAGGGTGAAAGCATAGTTAAAGACAGATGAACAAAAGTTTAAAGAATTTTGAAAGGTGTTAGAGGCAGCATGATGAATTATGAAGGCCAAAAGCAAAATTAAGCCTTAAACACAGTTTAATGATCAAATCCAGAAAACTTAGGCTAAAAAGCAGCCTTGAATACATCAACCAAGGGCACTTATTCACTCAGAATATCTAACTGGAACCTTTGGCCTACTTTCTACCTAAAAAGACAAACAAACAGTTATTACACTAAAGAAAATATTTAAAACTGTAAGGACAGTTATTGTAAAGATAAGGATAAGCCTTGAAATTCAATCTTTTCTCCTATCTCTCTATCAGAAATAAAGACAGAGTTATTGAAACAGAGAAGTAGTTGAACATCTTCCTACCTATGCCTTGCATCGTTTTCAAGGTTAGGAATGCATTTACTCTATAATTAATGACTCTCAAACCCTAGATAAGTTCCACCTCCTCATTTGTAGCATAAATACTCCATTGGAACTCATTGTATTGTTGGCATTTGGTGACTCTTTGAAGTAATACATAGTTCTGCTGAAGTTGAAAGAAAATTGATGTTCTGGAACTTGTGGATGTTTTGACCTGTTTGTTGATGAAGAAGGCTCTGTCATTGGATCCCTGAGCTTGGCTGTTGGTGAATTACTCTAAATCTGTTATTGTTATTTCCTGTTCCATTATGTTTCACCATTCTCAGTTACAGTAGAGTAAAAGTTTAGGCTAAGAAATGTCTTTTGAAAGCACCTTAGTTTTGTTTACTCTTCACTGTCTTAATGTTTTCTGCTGCTAAGATATTCTAGAGAATTCTTATTGCTCTCTAGAACTCTTATGCTTGTTTATTTCTTAAATAGTTCAATACAGTTGGTCTCAAGAATGATTTATGGTTTTCCCTTCTTACTTGTTGCCACTTAAAAACTGTTTCTGAAGTCTCCCCTTAAAGCACCATTGTTTAAAGTCTGCCAAAGAGGTTTTATTCTGATAATACCCTTTGTACTTTCCTAAATAATTGTTTTGAAGGTCTTTATAGCTGTAATGAAAGATGTCTATGAGTTCCCTCTTCTATGAATGCAGTTATTTCTGAATCTTGAATGTTTTCTTATCCTTGAAGGTGAAATCACTAGAAGTTAAATGAGTTTCTCACCTTTTATATTTCATTAGAGAAGTCTGTCTTGAAATTATTATTTGTTGAAGTGTGGTTTCTAGAATTTATGGTTAGCCCTGTCTATGGAATGCCTCGTTATGTTTAGATAATGTTTTAAGTCCCTTTGTTGAGAAGTACATATAATTAAGGATTCTTAATTTCCCTTAGTTCTACTTTTCATTCTAAACCATTGATGTCCATTTCATTTCACCTGAAAGACCTTGTAGATCCACTGGCCAAGTTAGATTTTCCCTTTGATACCCCTGATCCATTTACAAACTTGTTATAACTTCCACTTGAATCCATTTCCCAATGACTTAGAAATTTCCTCTTTCTATCTATGCTGCCTAGATCATCATGTCCAACCAAACAATCAAACAAACTCATGCTTCATAACTAGCCTAAAATCAACCCTTAAAAGCAAACAAGCACATAACTTTGCAAACAATTGAGAGATCCCTCTCTGAGACTAGGAAGGCTAGGTCCTAAAGCTCTAAAGACTGGTTTTTATGTTGCCCTATCACTTGGTATGTCAATCTTCCAAATCACAGGACCACAACATAATGGCGATCATAGTGGGACATTTGAGTACATAGTTTCCTAGCAAGGCCTTATAGACTCATTTTTCCTTCAATTTACCTCAAAAAATCAGTTGGTTAAGCCATAGAGTAGACCCTGTTTGTTTCACCACTTTAGCTAAGTGATGAAATCAAGTATAGGACACTCTTACAACCATAGAACCACAAAAAACTCAGAAAACCCAAAACATTTCAGATTGGTCTTTAAAATAATTATTGGTGGTGGACCATAGAACATTTTACCTGCAAAAAAGCTAAAAATTTCCACCTGGCGACTCCACTGGCCTTCAGTAGGCCTATTATTTCACTAGTCCTTATAAACTCCCCTGGGGATGCATTGAGCAATCCAAATCATATTGATGGTGGACAACAAAGTTCAAATCTCTCACCTGGTGACTCCACAAACTCCAAAAGACCTAATGACTCCACTGGTAGAAGGCTCTGAACTGGTTGAAAAGATACAGTGACCTTATTGATTGAACAAAAATGGATCCAAGTATAGACACAGAAGAAAAACTAGACACATTATTAGATATAATTGGTAAAATGATTTACATACTTGATAAGAGACTGGAGAGGCATGAATTTGAGATTAATGCTGCTTTTTTAAAACAACCTATACCTCTTCCTTGACAAAAACAAAACCAACCTCTACAAAAAAAAAGCAACAAACAGGATATATATGATGAGCAAGATTTCGAAGAAGAGAATAAAGAAGATTTTCAAAAGGGTACTAGTTACCTACCTATACGTTGTGTTCCACAGATGAGAGAACATTACAAACAAGCTGAAAATACAGAAAGTGAGCAATGCTTTGAGGAAACAATTAGCCATCCTAAGATCAAAAAACCTGAAATAGGAGAAGAGGTAACATATCTAGAGTCTCTTCCTTTACGTTATAACTCATTTTAGTTGATAAGAGGATAATGGAATCCTGATGATCTATTAGAAAGAACTCGTGAATCTCATGAACAAATTGACCATCACAAAAATCATGAACAATTGTTTGAGAGTGAAATTAATCAGGACATAGAAGAAAATCCTCAAGACCCCCCTACAAGCACAAGTAATGATCCACCATCCCTTCTAGGGGAAGTTCAAGAACACATCCAGCCTCAAAATCAGCCTACACAAGAGAAAGAGAACCGTTGTAATTCTGTTCCAAGAAAGAGAGAAATTCTTCCTCTTTTAACAGAAGAAGAAATCAATCAAATATTAAACAAGCAGCCAGCCTTTAAAACTTCAGAAGAGCCAAAACCTTCTATTCATTCCCTTGCTAATACTTGTTTCCATAAATGAGAAAGTGAACTCATAGATCAAGTTAAAGAAAGACAAATTGATAATCCAATATGTTTGATTGGTTAGATTGTTTATACAAATGATTCTCTAAATATTAATAAATCTGATGATGATGATGAGCTCCAAATAGAAACTAATCATGCAGGGCAACCAACAGTGGATTGGTATCATGAATTTCATTATCATCAGCATGAAAGAAGTAATCAAACAATGCAGCCCATCAAAAATAGCTTTCACATAATTGGGAATCAACAGTCTTTTAGTTTTAATATTGGGGTTGGAAAAGAAAAATAACTTCTTGAGCAGGTTGTTAATGAGGAGCCTTTTCCTAAAAAAGAAGAAGAAATCATTTGGGACACAAAATCCTCTTTAGTTTCATATTCGTAGCCACCAATTCCCACTCAATTTCAAAATTCAAATGAGAGCTTGGAAGATTACAGTCTCCCAAGAATTGCTGCACCTTTTTCTCAAGAGGATTTGTTGCCAAGGAGCGCTCCCACTCATCAACATGATGGCCTAATCATAGAATTCAGTACATTCAATCAGAACATATCAATTGGGCTAGAGGGCCACATTGCAATCTATGATGATTCTACCAGTTCAGATGATCATGAGGAAGAGGAATATTTTCTTTCCCAAATTAGTCCTAAGCTCAGCCAATTGGTGGAAGAAGAAATCCTGGATAAAACTTATTTTCCAAATCCTCTGAGCCAGGTATTGTTTCAAGATCCCTTTGCTGATTTGTTAGAGACACTTGAAGAAGGAGTCAAAGATGATAGGAGCATTTTGATGCAAGGTTTGAAGAACATTTTAGGCACTACTGTTCACACACAAGTAAAGTGGAAATGGCCTTTTGATTTTTTCACCACACTCAAAGAGCCGAAACAAAATCATTCATGGAATCATTTACTTGACTGGTTATATTGGAAAAGGGAGTTTACCAAATGAATGTATATATTGTATAAGTTAGATTAGGATAGATAGGAATAAAAATAAGCTCAGCCTTTGAGAATATTTTTAGTTTTAAATTGTTTTGAAAAGGAAGAGAAAATACAAAAACAATAAAAGAAAAAGAGGGAAGATTCAAAAGAGGTACAACCCCATACCCAAAAAGATAATTTTCTGAAAGTGAGCAAGTCTAAATGCTACTGTTGATTCAAAATTATATATTGTTTAGTCATCTAGCCTAATCATGGCTAAGCATGCTTTAAATTTTTGTTGATAAGCTAGTAGAAACATTGATTGATAATATTATTTCAGACTCAACTTGTCAGGAAGACTAGATTAGGAGAATATAAAGATGTTGGTTCCACATGCTCAAAACAGAACCAAAGAGATAGATAAGGATGCCTCACAAAGGACAAATCATAGCCTTATCTTTCTAAATTTCTTTTTATGCAAATAATGTTTGTGTGTAGCTTGTTCAAAATGCCACAACGATGGTTGATCAGACTGTCTAATCCTGATTTGAACCATGCTTTGAATTTTTATGTCAATAGCTAGAGAATCAAGATTGCCAAACAGTTTAATCTTGGCAGTCAAGTAGCATAGGTAGGGAATAAAAAGAGTTCAACAGTTTAATCTGGGCTCTTAGAAGAAATAAGGATAGGATAGTTAGTTTATTTTCAATTTCAAAATAAAATTTCAAAGATTTTTCTAGATCAAATGCACTCAAAAGAAGAAAAAATTCTAGGACAAGTAGGATTGCGTAGGAAGAGATGATGAAATTGTCAAAAATAAAGAAATATCAGCAAGAAAGAAAGAAAAGTTTGCCCAATGGATTAAGGCACTGATCTGCTGAAACTTAGAAGATTTCATAAGATGAGGTTTTGGACACCTTGAAAGGATAGTTTCCCTCCCCAAGTGGGGCCACTGTTATTCATCCATAATTTTGATTTTATCCAAGATGACTAAGTTGAAAATCTCATATTTCTAAAAACAATATTTGTAGAAAAAATTGTGAGTTCTAGAAATCTCACTGCCTTCATCATCCTAAGTCTATCAGTTCACCAAAATCTTCATCTATGCCTTCTAAAAAATCACCCTTCCGTTTCAAAAGGAAGCTTGTTTCAGGCTATCCCCACCATTTTTTCCTACATTCCATTTCCCACATTTTATCATTCCTACCCCTATTTTCTCTGTCAGTCTTTTTCCCTCTAAAAGGATATTTTTCTCTTCATAAACCTCCATTTCCTCTAAAAAACCCCTTTAACCATTATAAACACCCTTGTTTGGTTTAAAAAACACCTTATTCTAACTTATCAGAACACCAAAAAGGCTTAAAAACCCTCTTTTGGCTTATTTTTCTACCCATTTAAGAAATTAGGCCTTAAGCCCTTCTCAAGCTTAAGCCCTCTCTACTCTTCCTCCATATATGACCAAGGGCCCGCAACCACTGCTTAAAGTCCCAAGTCCCTGGTCCCACTTTTCCTCCATGGGATCCTATCTCTGCACCTTCTTAAGCTCCCTTCACCTTATTTTATTGGCCTAGACACGTGGTGACCTTTCTATGGTATTGCGTCTGTTTGGGCCTTTACCGCTTACCACCCAAATCGCATGCGAAAACTGCCAGTTTTCCCATAAAACCACCCAACCTCCAACTCACGCCAAATATTTAAAATTATGCCCTTTCTTCTGATTTCACTCGTGGAACCCTCTTCTGTACATTTTCTCCTCCTCTGCAAATTTCTCTCAAGCCCTCCACATAGCCTCTGAACGCAGTTTAAACCACAAAACGCAGGTTTTATATAATATTTTCGTTTAATTTTTTGCAGGTTTAATGGCAACCCCGAGCCCGAAGGGCCATCCCACAGTCAAGATAATGACTGAGGCCTCAGGATGAAAATCCAAGGGCCTATAAGCAAAGAAGAAAGGGATCCAGGGTTTCATATCAATGATTGATCGGTGCCTCATGAGCATTGATCGCTTTTGAAACCCTCCAGCGCAACAAAAGGAGCCCCTGCACACAAAAAACATGGACAGAGAAAATTAATGAAGTTTAGAGATCGAAGGAAGAGAACAGACATTAAAAGCTTAAACAAAGATTAAAGGGTGAAAAACAGTTAAAGACAAATGAATTTTTTTTTAAAGAAGTCTGAAAGGTGTTAAAGGCAGCATGATGAATTATGAAGGCCAAAAGCAGAATTAAGCCTTAAACACAGTTTAATGATCAAATCCAAAAAACTTAGGCTAAAAAGCAGCATCGAATACATCAACCAAGGGCAGTTGTTCACTCAAAATATCTAACTGACACCTTTGCCCTACTTTCTACCTACAAAGACAAACAAATAGTTATTACACTAAAGAAAATATTTAAAACTGTTAGGACAGTTATTGTAAAGATAAGGATAAGCCTTGAAAATCAATCTTTTCTCCTATATTTCTATCAGAAGTTAAGACAAATTTATTGAAATAGAGAAGTAGTTGAACATCTTCCTACCTATGCCTTGCATGGTTTTCAAGTTTAGGAATGCATTTACTCTATAATTAATGAATCTCAAACCCTAGATAAGTTCCACCTCCTCATTTGCAACATAAAGTACCATTGTTTAAAGTTTGCCAAAGAGGTTTTGTTCCAACCATACCCTTTGTACTTGCTTAAATAATTGTTTTGAAAGTATTTATAGCTGTAATCAAATATGTCTAGGAGTTCCCTCTTCTATGAATGTAGTTATTTGTGAATCTTGAATACGGTTTTCTTATCCTTGAAGGTGAAATCACTAGAAGTTAAATGAGTTTCTTGCCTTCTATATTTCATTGGAGAAGTCTGTCTTGAAATTATTATTTGTTGAAGTATGGTTTCTAGAATATATGGTTATCCCTGTCTATGGAATGCCTCTTTATGTTCAGATAATGTTTTAAGTCCCTTTATTGAGAAGTACATATAATTAAGGATTCCTAATTACCCTTAGTTCTACTTTTCATTCTAAACCACTGATGTCCATTTAATTTCACCCGAAAGACCTTGTAGATCTACTAGCCAAGTTAGATTTTCCTTTTGATACCCCTGATCCATTTACAAACTTGTTATAACTTCCACTTGACTCCATTGCCCAATTACTTAGAAATTTCCCCTTTCTATATATGCTTCCTAGATCATCATGTCCAACCAAACAATCAAACAAACTCCTGCTTCATAACTAGCCTAAAATCAACCCTTAAAAGAAAACAAGCACACACCTTTGCAAACAATTGAGAGATCCCTCTATGAGACTAGGAAGGCTAGGTCCTAGAGCTCTAAAGACTGGTTTTGATGTTGCCTTGTCACTTGGTATGCCAAACTGCCAAATCACAGGACCACAACAGGTGCCATCTTGGTTTCTTTTGCTTTGGAGAGGATTCCATTCCTTGCCCCTCAACTTATCCTTGTTGATCATGGTGAAGTTAGAGAACCTCGTATGGTACGTTGGGTTGCACTGATGGCCCGCCATGGTGGCAACGGCTACGTGGTATTTCGATTCACTCCAGCATATTTTCATTGGCTGCGGAACCAAATCTTCACCATTGAAGATTTTCGTATGCTGGTATAGATTTCTGAGGTGATCCCGAGATGTCGTTACCTCTAGGGGCACAATGGGACGAATCAGGTAAATGAATCATTTTGATGTGTTTTAATTCTAATTTTTATTTTGTTTTTAATCGTCCAATACTTATGAAAAAATTTTAAATGCAGATGTTGATCCACGAAGGCCAGCCACTCTCTGCCGTTTTGAAAGGAAGCAAACAGAGCTTGTTGCACAGACACAAAATCAGGCAACAGAAATCCTTACTGACATGGAGCACAAACTAGAGAGGTTGACTATAGATATATTAGAGACATCGACGGATGATATTCCTCTTTGTCTCCAGAGACTAGTTAATGGTGGTCCTGGCCATTTTAGGAGATTCCTGCGCAAGGTGGCACGGGCGATAGTTTACTACCATGATCATCACCACGGATAGTGGATGATCATCACGGACTATTGTATTTTTTGTTTTTGTATCACTATCTTTCGGATCATAAGGTGTTTTAAACCTATGATCGTAGACAATGTAATATTTTTTGAAAACAGAAACTCCTATCTATGATATTACTACTTTCTTTGGCTATCTTGTTCAACACATATCGAATGTTGTTTTGGTTTAACGTTGAAAATGTCTATTTAAAACATGATTAGATAATGCATCAGCAAATGTGTTTAAATTTCTCAGAATGTGTTGATATTTGATGTAATCAAATTGCCTTCCCAAGAGACGAACCTTCAAAAATAATCTCAGTAACACTGGATTTTTAATTGCATATACTTTGTTTAAATGTAATACAATGAGTTCAGAATCTAACCTAATGATCAAATTTTGAATGCCAAATGAAATGGCTTTAGATAATAACTCAATAACAACACTATACTTTGCAATATTATTCGTTGTTTGACCAAGGCTTACCCCATGCATGGAAACTAACTCATCAGTGGGTGAATAAATAACCCATGTTGCGGAAGAAATATTCCATGTACCACAACAGGCACCATCAACAAAACCAATGTACGTTTGAAGAGATGCTGACATTTGAAATATCAAGAGTAATCAAGATAAGCAGTGATAGTAGTAAACTTAAACTAAGAACACCTTTCTAAACTAAGGCACACTAACTAGAAAAATAGCTAATGTACAAATGAGATCTTCACATAAGAATCAAGCATAATATCTCTTCAGATAAAGTCCATTTCTGGGTTTATCTAAAGAGACCCCGTCATAATCGGTCAATTCATAAGCCCCTTTTGCAAGCACTCACTTGACAATGTAAGGACCATGCCACATTGGTTCGAATTTCCCAGCTCCTAGTTTATCATTAGCTTTATCGTATACCAAGACTAGGTCACTTTCTAAAAAAACATGAGGTGTCACACTTCGATCATACTGAGCTTTAATATGGTTTTTATGAGCTTTGACTGCTAATGCATCAGTGTGCTGAGTATCATCTAATTGTGCCAAGTACAAAAAGCGTTTTTCCTCCTCAGAGGTAGCTGGTAGTAACTCTATGGCTAATTTGAGTGATGGTATTTCGCATTCAATAGGTAGCACTGCTTCTAAACCATAAACCAGTTGAAAAGGAGTGAACCCTATACCAGTTTTTGCTGAGCTTCGGTATGCCCATAGTGCTGAAAAAAACATGGTATGCCAATTTGATTTATGAATTCCAATAATCCGTTTAATTATGGTGGTTAAAACTTTATTAACAGCTTCAACCTGACCATTAGCTTACAGGTAATATGGAGTAGAGTTATCATGGCGCAGGCCAAGTTGATCAGAAAGTTCAGTCATCATTATATTTAGAAAATGAGTCCCATGGTTAGTAATAATAGTTTGGGGTACACCAAAATGAGTAATCACATGATTAAAAATGAACATAGCTGCATTTTTTCCATCTGTCGCAAATGTAGGCATCGCCTTGGCCCATTTGATAAAATAATATACAGAAAGAATAATATACCCATGCCCCCCAGCCGAGTGAGGGTTACATGTAATGAAATCAATGCCCCACTTTGCAAAAGGACCGACAACAATTATAGGATGAAGAGGAGCTGGTGGTGCACGCATTTTTCGATCAAATATTTGAAAATTTTGGCACTTTCAGACTGCGAGAATACAATATTTGAATAATGACGGCAACAAATTTCTGACGTGCAATATTTTTTGGGCAGTGGCATACCTAGACATATGACCACCACACGCTCCAGAGTCGTAGTCATTCAAAACTTTTTCAGCGTCTTCATGAGTTAGACATTGTCAAAATATGAAATCTGCACCACGACGATAAAGTGTGTCTCCAACAATATTGTATTATTGAGATTGGTAAGGATTTTTCATCGATTTGAATGTGAGAGTTCAGGCCAAAAATTTTGGGTTTGGAGATAAATGATGATATCTCCATACCATGGATCTAAGGTACTGATAAGAAATAGAGATTCATTCGCAATTGGATGCTCTACCACAGTTTCCGTCTTAGTATTTGGGAAGTCACACATAAATTCTGCGAAAACCAGTGATTTCTTTGATT
This sequence comes from Pinus albicaulis, assembly GCA_034641835.2. NCBI lineage: Eukaryota > Viridiplantae > Streptophyta > Pinopsida > Pinales > Pinaceae > Pinus > Pinus albicaulis. Next base: position 1,548,670,911 of record CM076581.1, on the reverse strand, counting down.
TAGACTTCTCGAATTCCAAATAAAACTCCTATAGGATAACAATCCATTTATAGTATTTCCCCCCGAGTAATTATTTGGTCAAATTGTACATCATCGGGTTACAATTAGATATCACAGTTGTTTTCATAACAATATGTAATGACGAAATATTTGGACAGCTTGAACTGCTGCCAAGGCCAATTTCTCCACATGCAAGTATTTAATTTCAGTCGGATTCAAATTTAGAATTAGATAGTACATCACGTGTTCATTTTGAAATTAATCCTCTTCAACTAACACTACAAGAAAAAAGCACATTGGTGAGGGTCATGCTTGTGACGGACCTTTAAGGTCCATCACCAATGTCATATATGGTGATGGTCCTTAAAAAACTGTCACTGTAAGTGTATATAGTGATGGTCCTTTATGGTCTGTCACCAAATACATTTTCAATGACACTTTTGGTGAGGGTTGTTAAAGGCCCATCACTAATTCTCTCTTTGGTGACACTTCTAGTGACGAACTTTTAATGACCCTCACCAATGCTCTTTTTTCTACTTTTGGTGACGGTCAAAAAATGTCCATCATCATTGATCATTAAAAAACCGTCACTGTAAGTGTATATAGTGATGGTCCTTTATGGTTCGTCACCAAAGACATTTTGAATGACACTTTTGGTGAGGGTCATTAAAGGCCCATCACCAATTCTCTCTTTGGTGACACTTCTAGTGACGAACTTTTAATGACCCTCACCAATGCTCTTTTTGTTACTTTTGGTGATGGTCAAAAAATGCCCGTCATCATTCATCATTCCAATGATTTTTTGATGACGCTATGTGCCTGTTAATATATTTTTTGTCAAAATTTAACGATTTAATACCATTATTGTGGAATATTTTTTATAATATGTCCAAAGCCATAGTGGTTAGGGTCAGTCAGTTTTTTAGAAGTAATTAGTGTGTATCATTTCCCTCAAGTAATAACTAGTTGAATAGAGATTTCCTATAAGTCAACACATGATTCATATATATTAAGTTTATTATCTAGCAAATTCCCTTTAGATAAAGTTCCACTATTGTGTGTAGGAAATATATTAATTAATACATAATCAATCTTTGACAATTCTATTAATGAGAAAGACCTAACGATCCTCACCAATCTGGGCATGCCTTAAATTAATGCTTTGGCACACACTAACATTTCTTAGCACCCCACATGCATTGGAACATCTTTGTACCTAGAACATCTTGTGATGACACTGATGCCCAAGCACATGGTGGCATGCGCTAGCACAACATCGAACTCTCCTAACATGTTTTGGCATGCTGCATATAGTCCCTAGCATGCCCTGGAACACCTTGGTTGAATGTATTGACATACATTAGCACTTGGCACACAATGCCACTTGGCATGTATTGGGACCTATTATTAGTGTGCCTAGCATGCCCCTTTTCAAAAAGATAAAGTCTTGACTTATTAACCCTCTTATTGGTTCTTCTTTTTGTTGCCTTGAAACATATTGACATACCCTGGCACCCTGCACCACGTCCTTAGCACCTAGCATGGCATATCTTGGCACTATTAATTGGCACATGATATAATTAGCACACCCTGGAACTCCCAAGCACATTTTGGGAATTCTTGACATGCCTTGATATTCCCTAGCATGCCTTACCAATGCTTAGCATACCTTGTCAGTCCCTCCTTGGCATGACAACTAACACTCATTAACACTAGTCTCTAGCACACGTTCCTCATATTCATTAACTTTCATGAATTTTTACTTAGTGCTCCCTTAATGTTTTTTCCTAGTAATCCTTAACACTCATGAACATGCATTATCACTCTCTATCACACTTTAGCACTCTTCAACATTCCCTTCCACTTCATAACATGCATAACACTAGTTCCTGACACATATTGGCGCTTGGCACGTGTTGGTGCTTGGAAAGTCTTAGCATGTGTGGAATATGTTGAGATGCCTTGGTATGATTTGGTATGGTTTAATATTAAATTTATTTGTGATTATCGGTTGTTGGAAAGTAGATGAGAAGCAACAAAGGAATACTTGGCACTTAGAATGCACTAAGACTTTGCACTTGGCACCTATTGTTGCCTAGTGTTGGTGTGCCTAGCATGCCCCTCTTGGAAAAGGTAAATTGATGAATTATTAACCCTCTTATGTGTTCATTTCCTTGTAGTTTAACTTTTTTCTCCCTTTTGTTGTCTTGACATTCCCTGACACACATTGACACACCCTTGCACATCTTGGCATGCCTTATCACTTGGCACATATTAGCATGTTTGACATGTATTCCCACTATTTGGCACATCAAGGGGGTAAAGAGAGATGTAGTTATAAAGTAGGTCGAGTACGAGGGCGAGTAAGGGTTGCTAAAGGGAGGTCATGATCATCCTCCAAGAGCAAGATCATCATGTGAGTGTTCAAAAGAATGTTGCATGCCTTAAGGGTCGATTTGCGCTAGGAAGTAGGATGGCATATTGTTGGTTCTCTTCTGGTAGATCGAGCTTAAGAGAGGTTTTTCATGAGAATCTGGGCATGTGATTTCAATGGTGTCTTTGTGTGAAGGCCACATCAAATTCTGAAATGTTGAAATTTGCAACAAGAAACAGTGAGATTGGAAACCAGAAAGGACAAAAAAAAATGCACCCACAATGTTGAGGAATTTTGATGCACCAGGAGTGAGGAATGTGGGGCATCTAATTTATTTTTCCCTTAAATAAATTGGACGATAAATTTTAATTTCATCTCATAACAACTTGTGTCAGTTAATTAAGTCATGATGACCGAGTTAGCTCAAGAAATTCAAGTACTTGAGGGTCTAAGATGAGGCATCTAGAGGGATTATAATATTTTTGGGGTCTAGTTGAAGTTGATGCATTAGTGGGGTGCAAGTGTAATTAACTCAATTAAATGCGTTAAAATCAGTTTAATTGGTTCTAACTGAGTTATGAGCTAGTGAGAGGTCTAGTGAATTAAATTAGATTTAATTCACAATGAGTGATCAATCATATAACTGATAATTCGCTATTAATAGTTGTATGCATGTCAGTTTCAAGGAATACCTAGTTGAGACAGAGGTTAAAGAGAACATAACTATCATTTGTATTCAGAGAAAATTTCCCATGTGAAATTATAAAGTCATTGGGATTCCATAATGGATTGTGCAATCAAGGAAGACTTATTTTCCTAATTAATGAGGAGTTAATTCCCTAGGAATTGCATGAGCAAGGCAGGCTGAAGTAAGGATGAGAATTGGCTAAGTACTAGACTGAGTTTTCCTAGATCAACGGGAGACAATTGACAGAGTGCTGGAGAATCTCATGAGAGATTAAGCATTAATGTATTGTTTCATGATTCCTTGACTTAATACACAATAGAGATAGAGGGGTTTTGAGCAGTTTCTTTCCCCAAATACATCATGTTGTTGTGCGATTAATAATTTATTTCTCTTACTTATATGTGATTGTGCAATCGTGTTTTGTTTCCGCAAATTATAAGAAGGATTCAATATCTTGTTTTAGTATATTACAAGATTAGATTGAATCTTGTTGGTTAGATTTTCTACATGGTATCAGAGCAGGAATTTTTTGGGCGGAAAGTTTGCAAAGAATATTTGAATATTTTGGTGTAAAATTTTCAAAAAAAAATAGACTATTTGGATTCCTTGCGAAAATCTACCGAAATAGAAAAAAAAATTGGTCGAATCGGAGCTCGGATGAGGGAGATATCATCGATTTAAAATCAACTCTTTTTTAGAAACTTTTTGTAACGTCGAGACAATTACACTGTGTGCGAGTCAAGAACCTATATGTAATTGAGGTACTAGATGCATGCAAATATTTGAGGAGAAAGGCATAAGTTAGAGACTTGGTGGTTTAAAGGGAGCATAAATACCTCTCAACATGCATCTTCATGAGAAGCAGTCTTAGAAGGTTGTGGAGTAGCTGCCACAATTGGAGAAGCAGAGAGGAGACTGAGTGGAAGCATCCACTCAAGCAGAGACCTCCATGAGGGGGAAATTTCGAGCCAGATGGGAAGAGCTAGCAGCCATACCTCGAGGTGTAAGTTGGTGGGGTGATGTGTAGACATAATCACAAGATAATAAATTTGGGCAAGGTCCATTGAGATGGCGTGTCTCATGGATCGAACCTAGCTACGAGGAGCCACAGTAAAATAGTAGTAGGAAGGATCAGTTAGATTGATGTAGTTAGATATTAGCAAGACAGAAATCAGAGTAACAGATGTCAAATAATGGATCACAAATTAGAGTTAGAAATAGTTCAAAGGGCATGGATGCAGATGTCAGCAACAGTGCAGAGAATCCAGTACTAGACAAGTGCAGTAGCTAGCAACAGTCAGAAGACTCTGATGACAGATGCACTATATTGAGTAAGTTGTTCGGAGGCTAATCAGTTTTAGGATTTGCAGGTGCAAACAACACTAGAAAAGTGTAGCATGCAGAACATTCCAAAGGTACTGGATGATGATAGATTGAATTTCTTTCTTGTTGAGAGGGAGTGTTAAAATTTGCAACAAGAAACAGTGAAATTGGAAACTAGAAAGGACAAAAAAAAAATGCACCCACAATGGTGAGGAATTTTGATGTACCAGGAGTGAGGAATGTGAGGCGTCTAATTTATTTTTCCCTTAAATAAATTGGACAATAAATTGTAATTTCGTATAATAAAAACTTGTGTCAGTTAACTAAGTCATGATGATTGAGTTAGCTCAAGAAATTCGATTTAAGGTGATCGAGGTGGATATTGGTGGCCACCCACCTATTCCACTTGGGCCCTCGCCATTGTCTCTTTCAGTTTTTTAGTTTCCTTAATTATAGCACAGTTTACTATTTTTGTCAGTTTTTTGGGTTCTGAACTTTCGGAGCCATTTTGAGGCCCCAAATGGCGTTTTTTGGGCAAGAAAGGTTTAGTGATTTCATAGAAATCGCATTAGCAGTTGTAGTCCTCGGAGAGATCTTTCTAATGAGGTATCATGTGCATCGAACGAAGATCATATGACCAAGTTACGACCCTGGAAAGTTGGCTGGCCAACTAACCCCAACGGGGCCCATAAACTCTTGGTGTTACATCTCCTTGGGTTAGGGTTTTGGTTGTTTAGGATTTTATCTTATTTTTAAATAATAAAAAAGACCCTTCATCCTTATTGTAACACAGTTCAGAGGAACATAACTATCAGTTGTATTTATAGAAAATTTCCAGTGTGCAATTATAAAGTCATTGGGATGCCATGATGGATTGCGCAATCAAGGAAGGTTGATTTTCCTAATTAATATGGAGATAATTCCATAGGAATTGCGTGAGCAAGGTAGGCTGAGAATTGGCTAAGTATTAGACCGATTTTTCCTAGATCAGCAGGAGACAATTGGTAGAGTGTTGGAGAATCTCAAGAGAGATTAAGCAGTGTATTGTTTCATGATTCCTTGACTTAATACAAAATAGAGATAGAGGGTTTTGAGCAGTTGCTTCCCCAAAAACATCTTGTGTTGTGCGATTGATAACTTGTTTCTCTTACTTATATGTGATTGTGCGATTGTGTGTTGTTTCCACAAATTGTAGGAAGGATTCAGTATATTGTTTTAGTACATTACAAGATCAGATTGAATCTCGTTGGTTAGATTTTCTACATGAAATAGAATAGGGGATTGATACCATCTTTCCTTGTGGTGGTTAGTAGGCCGCAAGGTCTATGATAAAGACCAACATAAATGGAGGAGGGCTTGCACTTAATTTGGAGCCATAACAGAAGTCGACATAGGCATAATATTGACTGATTTAACCCTAGTTTGAGGGTCGACATTGAGATCTGAAGTTCATGTCAAGATTAAGTCAAAGAAATCCCTAGAATCTATGGATCCATATGAGCTAGGTCGAGTCTCTTATGGAGGCAAGAGTCGTGTTTTTTCTATGTGTGGATAGGATTTGTTCTACAACAATTAGAAGTACATAAGTATAATTCCCTAGTTAGGACAGTTTCCTAGCATGTTTAGTTCATAAGGTATGCCCTTAAGACTATGACAAACTTGCGTAGAAGAAGACGGGTTGTGACCCTTAGAGCGAGGTTTATTTTTGCAATAAAGACCACAGATCTGGAAGATGGTTTGCAGATTCAGTATGTGTGGAGACAATAGATCCAAAGGAGGGTGGAACCTGAGCAGAAGATTGAGCATGTAGAAGAAATGTGCCATATGAAGAATGGATTGACATGCAGAGGAGTTGATTTTGGTGGAATTTCCATAGAGTTTTAGACAAATATCTGAAGAAACCTATAAAAAATTGGTAAATGGACTATTAGTGGCTGATTTGTGACCCTAATTAAGTCATCTACAGATTGTTAGAAGTATGATAAGAGGAGTAGTTCATATTTTTTCATAGATTGGACAACAAAGATCAAATTGTCGATACACAAGAACAGTGATCTTTAGAGGACTCAAACCCTTGTTAGGTGGCATATTTGAAGAGCCCTAGATGAAGACAATATTGTGGGCCCTAGATTAGTAAAAAGAATTGACTGTGGTTGGGTAGATTGATGGTAGTCCAAGAACAGCTGGAGGGTTGTTAAGTTACTGTCAAAGAAGAGCCCTGACTCTTGTTCTGGTGAAGGACAACAAAATTGGTAGAAGGGTAGGTGTATAGGGCCTAAGGATGTGCAGAATTTGAAGGACTAAAGTAATAGTCAAGTGGGTGAACCAACTAGCCCTAGTTCACTATATTGTAGAGGTTTGATTTAGAGAGAATAAGGGCAGCCTCCATAGCCCTGGACTTCTCATCTTGGAGCTGTAATATGGCAAAAGTGGGCATACCAAAGAGTTGTTCACAAATGGAATTGTGAACAACTTGTTACCACTCAATCTAGTAGTGGACCTAAAAGGGGTTCCTAAGAGGGCAACTGCTAGGACAAGGGAAACGATGGAGGCTTAGCCCATTGTCAGCACAACTAAGGCTTCATTCTCTTCACGGAATTTCACCGATGGGTGGAGTCTCGATAGTTTAGGAAGTCACTTGTAGAGTATAGGTCAATGAATAGGTGGGAAGTGACCCTCGAAACCCTTTCCCTAAGATAAAATAAAGAGTGGGACTTGCTTTCCTTCTAAGCAAGTGAATTTATCTTCTAGGGAGAGAAGAGGGGGATTGAAGGGTTGAGGGAGAAGAAAAAGACTTATGAAGGAAGTTCTCAATCCCTAAAATCCTTTGGGAACTTGGATTCCCAAATGGTCCTTGATGAAAGGAATTTGACACCAAATGGGACCACACGAGGCCAAGTCGACCCAGCCCAGGTTCGGGGATGGAATTTAGCAACCAATGATGTTCCTATACTGGGAAAAGGTGAGGGGAAAGGATCAGACAAGAGTTTTTACTTCGATAGGTCAAATTGATCCTACTAGGTTCTATCCTTGGGACCACCTAGGCAAAACTTGATCCTAGAGCTAGGGCTTGAGGTATCTGAATATTCCACCATCGGAATTGGCCCAAGTTCTGAGGAGAGTGAGGGTACCCAACAACGCAGCTGCCTCTAGGAGATAGAAGTTTTCCTTTAGCTAGATTCCTATGAAATTGTTTCCCTAGGTGACCTAATGGGGCTAGACCTAGGGAATGTGAAATTTTTCTTTAACTCTAAATCTCCAAATTCATCAAATTATATCCTGTATTCAAACCTGATCCTCTATGTTAGCCATTTTGAAGATAAGGTTGAGAACTTACAATAGAACCATCACCTACATGTAGTGATCTTATTATGTGAGCAGACAACCTACTTTCGAGAAGACACGGAAAGGTAAACACTCTCTGCCAAGATTTTCCATACAGCCCAGGTTGAGCAACAACATATACATCACCAGTTTTTTCTCTTCAGATTTGTGACTTAGAAGAGCTTTGTCTGACCACCTTCGGGTTGCTCCTAGAGTCACCCAGGCAAGCCCTCTCAGCATCATCCTCTTTCTGTAGTACCTAATTAGTAATTTAATTAACCATAATAGTTTCTTGATCATGCAGGTATTTCAAATATATTGCCAATAAGCATAAAGCTTTCATATTAAACAATCACGTCAAAAGACTTTAGACTATGATGCAAAAAATACAAAGAAACCTCACCAACACTCAGAGGAAAAACAAATTCAAACCTCTACAAAGTATAAATAGATATCTGATAAAATTCATTCCACCACAAAAATGTGCTTAACTAAAGAAAATTATAATTACTGTGCTTTCAAGACAAAGCTTTCAAGGGAAGTGGTGTTATAAACATACCCCTAACACCTCGTGAACAATCAATGTGTATAAGTAGACCATCATAAGGCTCATTTTAAACATCATTATTATCATTTTATAAATCATTTTTATCAAATCAATAAGAAGCAAGCAAAAATTGCATTCAGTTCCACTGAAGCAAAGTATATGGCAGTTTCATATTCTTATTATGAAGCTATCTAGATTTGCAACTTGATTGTAGAGTCAACCAATCACTTGTTGAAGCCCAATATTGTCTCTTGTGAGAATCAAAGTTACATCAAGCTCTATGAAAATCCAATGTGTCATGACCATTTCAAACACATTGATATTCAATACAATTTCCTAAGATTCCAAGTTCATTAGGGAGTTGGTAGTGTTGGACCAGATTTTGACAAAGTTGTATATGGTTAATAGTTTGAAAAATCTCCTAACAAAGGGGAAGTTGCATATGGTTAATGCTAGACATATCTGTAGAATGAATATTATAAGCATAATTTACCAGAAAAACAAAATAACATTATCAAAGGAATAGTCATGAGAATGCAGGTTGCACAAAGGATATTTACATGTACAAGATTTTCTAAAAGTTTAAACACCAGCCTGTTGAAGCCTCGAAAATCGCTGCAACAACATGGGGGATGACCACCCAGTCCGGACCTTAAAGCAGCTCCTTTTCCGTTTGGAATGGTGGTTCCGACTGGTTCAACTAGGTCCAGTTACCTTCTCTCAATCTCCAATGGATTTAAAATATGACTTTCATTTACCAATGGAAAAGAGACACAGATCATTCTTCTTGCTGATCAGGCAAGAAAGTGATCCTTAAGTTGATTTAGGGCTCAGCCAATCCACTACTAAAGTTTGCCTCTTTGGGAAGAGGACTTAAAAGAACGTAGAAATTAATCTAAATGCAAAATTATTCTAAGATGCAAGCAAAAGAAACTATCTTAATCCTATCTTAATTAGGCAGATATAGATCTAACTCAACCAAGAGCAGGTATTTATAATATTGGGATTGAAATATGTCTTGTTTATAATGAATATCATATTAATGAAATAGTTCAATTAACTAACATTATGGATAGCAAAACACATTCTATTGAGACCTTTTAACTGAAATAATCAATCAACAACACTCAGGAAGAAGTTCTCAGAATGATCTTGATCATTTAATCAATAACTTGAATTATTAAACAATAATATGCGGAAGAAGTTCACAACATATCACTATTTATTCATCCAATATTAAAAGACATATTTATGAGTAAATAGTTACCCAGAAATCAGAATTCAGCCCATAAGAGCAGAGATAAATAACAACATAAAATAGAAGAAAATTACCCATACTGACAAAAGTGCACAAATATGTAAGTAAATTGAAACCATTCTTGTTATCATAAAATAAAACTAGCATTTAAAATAATAGTATTCGAAATACCAATTTATTGAATCCATTTCTCCAGCTCCGGTCTCTAATAGTCCTTTACAATGCCTAAGCTTCTTCTTTCAAAATCAGAGCTACAATAGTGCAAACTCTGTTCATTATACATAACTCAGGATGTAAAATAAAAACCTCAATAATCCCCAGATCTGAGATTCCACTCCTCCCACCTACAAATCTAAATCCCTATTACAAAAGTGCTTTTAGAATTCCAGAATTGCAGAGGAGAGTAGCCATTTATTACATTCTGCAATCTTCTATTTATAATATTTGCACAGGAATTCTTGAGAGGAAAGTTTGTTGAGGAGAAATCTGTCCAATCCCATTTTATTTGCTCAAAAATCCCAATCTTTTAATTGTTGGAGCATTCTCATTGATTAAGATCTTTTCTTCATATCTCTTCTTCTGTTTTCCTGTAAAAATAAATCAAAATAAATTAAGATGCAACAATAAAATCAAAATACCATTTCTGGCATTAAAACAAATCCAATCAAATTCTATTTAAATAAATAATTGAAAATAAAATATAAATTCTCTATTGATGCCTGGGATGGTTTAATTGGCCAAGGATATTATTGATGAGCGAATCTGCAATTAGAAGAGGCTTAGGACAAATGAAAATGCTGAAAATAACTTAGAAAATTGATTTTGTTTTAGAAATTTAGAGCTTGATCTTCTGCATGATTTTTGATCCAATTAATGACCAAATCTATTAGTGAAACCTCCTCAGAAATGCTCTCCTTGATTTTACCTTTTCAATGAGCCATCCTAGGCCTTATTTGGCCAAGTATAACTCAATCTATGAGCCTCCAAAGTTGATGAGTCAAAACTGGCATAAATCTGGAAATTCTGTTGCTGGGCTAAAAATCAGAATTTTAATTAAAAATCTAATCCTGAATTAGTCTCTAATTAATTCTAATTTAATTGTTAATCATAAACTAAACTAAGTATTTAATAAACTATTTATTAATTAATATTAATCTAATTTAACTAACCTATAAATATTTATAAACTAATTAATATTAATATAAATAATATTTAAATTTTAATTTAATCTAATTAATTAATTTAATTAATATAATATATTAAATATTAAATATTAAATATTTTAAACTATTAAAAAAAAAAAACTAACCTACCACTATCCTACCTCTTCACTCATACGTTAATGTACTTAACGATGAATTTAAATCAATTCAAAATAACCAACGTGAGAATGGCTTTAAATTAAAAGTCATGGTTTGACTTCTTCCCGCGTCGCACAAATAGTTTGACTCCATATCGCATCACATAAATGGTTGAGTTGGGTTGTATCAATTGAGGACCTCAATGTGATGGAGCGATCATATTGAGACTTAAACACATGGTATTTTATTAAACTTTGGTTAATGCTTGAAGAGCCATCGCATATCGGGGAATAAAGGTCATTGGGTTTTTTAAGATGTGCATGTTATTAGAATTGCGATGGTTGCGATATGCGATGTAATTTTTTGTTTTTTATTTGTATATATATATTTTATATATTAAATTTTATTTTAATTAAATTAATCATATTAATTTAATTAATTCAAAATTTAATATTAAATATTAATTTTTATTTTTGGTTTTATTTTAATGAAATTAGTTATGAAATTATCTAAACTAAAGCCACTCCGAAAATAAATAAAAAGAATAAAAATAGCATTTTTAACCCAGACTAGATAAATAATGGAACTTCAAAGGAGTACCATTTTCAAACCAATTGACCAAATGAAGCGTAACAAGCGTCAATGGGAAGGTTATAAAAAAACGATTTTAACAAAGCAATCAAAACAAGAATCCAAAGAAAATGAAAAATTAACAAAAGCGTAGGATAATCAACTAAAATAAAAATCCTAAAAGGTGTTTAGCCAAAATTTTTATAAAAAGGGTCCCCATTATTTGAAGTGAAGACATCAATAATGGGGGGTTGTGTTTTTACCACAACAATGGCGACACAGGAGAAGAACCAGTTATCTCTGTTTAATATGAATGAGTTTTCCCCCAAAATTCAAGTAAAAATAATTAAAGAAGAGATAATTATGTTTGAAATGTTTGACTAGGTTCATTAGTCTGAATAAAAGCTAGAATCATCTAACTGTAATTTTTCTTAAAATTCCTCATAAATTAAAATATTTCAAAACTCTATATCAGCTTTTAATTAGTTGTAGAGATAAAGCAGGGGTCACTTTACAGCTTAGCTTTTAAAATATACTCATTTGTCATAGGTAGAGCCACTGCTGCCAGCAAACATCTATAGTCTCGACAGGGCTACCTTTTAATCATCAATGATTCAGAATCCATCTCTTTAAGAATTATTGACCTAGAGATAAATCCATTTATATATGTTTCTTTTTTATTTTTATTTTATTTTTTGTTTTTATTTTTATTATAAATCTTAAAAGCCATTGTCCTGGTTTGGTAGCCAGATAGTTGACAATGCCATTTACTGGTTATAATTGGACTAAACAAGTTGGCTCGTGATGAGACCCCTTGTCTTATAATTGTTTGCAATCATAAGCCATTACCCTGGTTTGTTTAGCAGTGTTGGTAATGTCAGCCTATTTTTCCCCTATGATAATGGTAAGCAGGCTCATGATGAGACCTCTTATCTTTTAAGTTTAAATATATCTTTGGATTATACTCTAGAAAAATAAGACTCTTTGGGACAGGAAGAATCATTGACTCCTTAAGAGTTAAGAATGAAAATTTTAGAGTTAAAAGGTGCTTTGCTGTAAAGTGTCTTTACTTGGTTAAAAATAGTTTTTCTTGACTGATAATAGAACTTTGAAAGATCTTAATAAAATATTGAAATCTCAAAATGATTACAATTTTGATGAAAAAGAAATTTCTCCAGATTTTATGATGCTTTGTCAACTTCTCTAAATTGGTAATCTCTTCCTTAAGTATGTCTACCTTTATAATAATAAAATCAAACTTTACTAAGAGATTTAAGAAAAATTTAATAGATGACTATTAACAATTTTTTCTCCGTGTATGCCAACCATAGTTAGGTAACAAGAAGGCCTTCCATATAAATCATGACAAAGTCACCAAAATCAAAACTGAAAACCAAAGGAAAAGGAATTCTTATGCTAAAATGAGAAAGAAATCAGAAAAAATAAAAATGAAGAAAATTTAAAAATGGAAAGGAAAATCCAAGTTTCGCAAGATAAACTCAAACAAGAATGTTTATACCAATGTCTCAACTATATGAAGAAAGAAAATAATCGTGTAATCAATCCTTCTTATGTCGAGATTTAGAAAAGTCATACCTTGTAGGGTTGTAAGTGTTTTAGGCTTTTTAGATAGCAATGACGATAAAATTTAGCCACAATGAAAACTTTCTGTCTGATATCAATCTTCTTGTTTCAAAGCATCAACTTAATCATTTTCTAATGAAAGGGATGCTTAAAGAAAAATCTAAAGGTTCTGAAACTTCCTGGTGTAGCTATTTCAATGAGGATTATCGCTGCTTCTTGAAATTAAGCCAGGAGAAGAGTATGGACTTCGAAAATATGATCTGGCGGAGGATTGGAAGCTTTTATGAAGAGCTGAAAAACAGATTTATATATCAGGAAAAAAAAAAAACCCTAAAGTAACGAAATGGAAATAAATGAAAGTGGGTACATGAATCTTACCATTGGATGATTTCTTTTGATCTTACCTGAAAGGTATCAGTTTCTCCAAACTAGCTAACTTCTTATTTTAATTAACATTAAAAACATGAAGAAGTCAAACTAACCAAAATCTTATAACCCAAAATCATTATTTATTTTATTTACACTAAAGGAAGCAGTAAAATGTAAAAATGGAATGCTTAGTGCTCAAAGGAATTGAAATTAAAAGAAATGCATCAGAAATGAGAATGCGAATTTGCAGTAATGAATGTTTCTCAAAATATTATAAGTTTCATATAAACTCCATGCTTTTATAAATTGTCCATAATCAAGACCAAATCCAAAATAATAAAATTTAAATATGAAAATAGAGATGTCTTGAATTCCATATTTAATTATGGAATTATATATTTAAAACTGAAATATATGAGAAATCGAAATGATTTAAATATACTGCAAATTGGTCATTATTTTCTTTCTTACCATAGTGGTTGCCCACACTTGCTTTTAAAATAACACACATTCGTCTTACCAAATGATTCGCATTGCATGTAGAGGCATGCGTTGGATTTTATTGCATCGGCGATTGAAATAGCAAATTGTCGATATGAGATCATGCGAAAAAAAAAATATGTGCGATGAGATGTAGTGATCACACTATTGAAGAACTTTTATATTGCGAATCGGGGATAGTCATGCTGCAATTTGCAGATCATACACCGCATCTCGCGATTTGTACTTTGCTCATTGCACATTGCACATCGCAAATTTGGAATAGTGGTATGGCCATGAATAAAAATGCGATGAAACGATTGCGATATCGGCGTACCGGAATATCGGAGAATAATCATGTTGGAAATTCCAATATCGGCAATGCGATGGATGACGTAGCTAATCGTCAATTGGTGAAATTTTTGGTACCTGATGTAACACAATTTGATTCTTCCGATGCCGATATGCGATGAATGACGTGACTAATCAGTGATCGCGATCGGCAATCTTAAGCACATGATGTAACAATTCTCGATACGACGATATGCGATGAAGAGTGGACCTGATAATTTTATGATGAAAATTTAGTAACATATCGGATCTGAGACATCGACCCTTTAAAATTATGCTCCTACTTTTATTGCGATTGGTTGGACGCGATATTTTATAAACTTGATTTGAATTTCATATCGGGTCCAAAATTATGTGGTCATCGCAATATCGGTAAATTCGTTTATCGGAGATCAGCGATTCATGATAATGGAAGTATATTCAACTGCAAACCTCTGATATGCGAAATGCGATATGACATATGAGTGAGTTAATACATCGGAGATCTTTTATGAACAATTTGTTATCAAAAATGCTAAAAGCTACTTCCAATGAAATATCTCGCTACAAATGGTTGTGAAGTGGATGATGTGATATCGGAATGAAATTATTGACGAAGACAAGTGGGATGGTATTATTGCAAACATTTTCACTGAAGTATCAGCAATATGAAAATCAAGTTGAATCCCATGATATTGCTTGAAATTTCAATTGGGTTTTTTGATGGTTGAAAGCAAAATTAAAAATGTTCAAATTCTAATGAATCTCAAAATAAAATTTCCCTGAACCTGTTGCAAATTTGAAATGGGTTTGCTACTTACTTCAAGTTTTGAAAACAAATGAAAACCTGCAAATAAAACAAAACAAAAATAAAAAATGAACTAAGAAAAGGAGAAACTAATAATAGATAAGAATGAACTTGTGAATGCGTACCTGGAAGGAAATTCTCTGTAGTTTTTTTACCTCATGAATCTTCAAATTTTTCCTTCGATTTATCAAATTTTTTTCCTTTGTTCAAAATCATCTCATCATTTATTCTAAATTGGAGTGAGCAATCAGCCTAAATAAAATCTTCTTGTTCATGTTCAGGAAATATAAAATTTATCAGAAATAAATATGAAAATAGTCTTCCCTTTTGAATTGAAACAACAATTTATTACCTCTGCTCATTCCGAATTAACTTGAGAAAAATCTGTATTTTTATAGTGATTGTTCAATAATGCCTTTAGTAAATAAATATGATGCGTATTACAACATCAGATAATAAACTAAAGGTCTGAATGGGATAAAGCCACTAATTGTGGAAAAATGTCAAAACAGATTTGAATGTGTGCACACAGCAAAATGGGCGTCCTTAAGGTCAGCTTAGCAAATTTCGAGGCAGATAATATGAACTTCATATGATTACCACGAAAGGTTAGACTGAATAATAATGATCGAGTCAGAATTAAGCTTATCATAGACAGTCATACATTTCATGGGATAATGATATCATGAAGCTTTTATATCCTCAAAACCTTTATCATATAAATTTCAAAAGAAAATCTTAGAAGGAAATCCCGAAATTAAGAAAAGTAGCTTTGAGGCGATTGATGCCAAGTGCAACCTTAATTTAATTTAATCAAGACATTATTCATAATAGACAGAGTAGAGGTATTGCTGTAAGAAATTTAAAAAGGAAAGCAAGAATTAAAATTTTCTGATTGGGAGAAAATGTTTTCACTAAACATGTATGAAAATAGCTGATTTCTTTGTTTTATTTTTAATCTACAGAACTGTTGAAAATAAATTAACTACATTAACTCTACTCCTATTCTGACCATATACTTGAAAAATGACTAGGTATAGTCATATTTCCAGTGTAACCATTTTCTCATTTTAATCCCTGCATGTATGTGCAATTCAAATGTTAGTAATAAAAATACAAATCTAATTGAACTAAGAAAATTAAACGTGAAATCAGAATGTACAACTATTGTTAGAAGCTTATCTAAAATCTCCTTCTCATGAAATTTTCTTTCCAATTGAATACCAATTGGATCACAGAAATTTGGATGGATTTCTATTAATAATTGGGAAATGTTCAAAAGAGGAGATGAAAGGCCAGATTGTGGATATGAGCTTTTAGATTCAAAGGCCTGGAAGAAACTGTTAATGTTATGTGTAAATGTTAAGCTATTGACAATCTTCCATGAAGGAAAAATTTCCAAATATTTTTCAAATGAATTAATGAAAAATGGATGGAAATCTTTCAAATGAAATGGAAAATTATTAATTAAATTGGATTACTGGCAGACTTCTAAAAATACATTCTTTTGTTGATATTGTCTTTGAGAAGATAGAAGCTTTTGATAAAACATTAGCATTGATTGAAATTGAAATTGAAATAGCTTTTGATGCTTTTGATTATAATATAAAACTTCAATTTTCCAACAGGGCAATGTATCAATTGAATGTTTGATAATAAAGTGCTCAATATGCCAGCGTAATGTATCAAAAATATGAAAATAAATCTGATTTAATACAAAATAAGTGAGGAAACAAAAATAAAATGAAATCACTATTTGTACAACTAATGTTACAGCACAATCGGGATCGTTTTGAAATAATTTCTTTTTTCACAGGATTGGCCATAATTATGGAATTTGAGTAATTTTGAATTCCAACTTGTGAATTAGAAAGCGATTTATGATTATGAACAGGAATGAAAGCTTGATCATGATATGAATCATAAATTGGAATATTTTCTCGAATAGTGAAATCATGAAGATGATTATCTGCTTTAGAGTGAGGATTAGTTGAAATAATTTCTAAATTGAAATGTTCCTCATTCTCAGATGTTATTTGAATTTTCTCATGAGGACTCTCTTTAGAAGAATAGAAATCAACATCCTCAATGTCAGAGTAATTATCATAAATGACTTCACAAGATTCTCTAGAATTCCCTTCAATCTTATCCAATATATCCAAACACGGAGGAACAAGAATTTCATGTTCATTAATGGCAAAAGAATGATCATTAATTGCTTCTCTATCTTGATAAAAACTTAATGGTAATTCATTTAGATCAGCCTCTGTATTTTCTGAAATATCATTAACACCAAGAGGGGAAAAATTACCATCATTAAAAATATCAGGATAAAGGGAAAAATGTGAATGTGAAATAATGCATTTAAAAATGTTCTTGTTTGAGAATTCTTGTACATTATGCTAATTGTAAATTTCAGATTCTAAATCATTCCTTTGCGTACTCATGCTTTTATGAAGAAGATTGCTTTGCTGCTCTGATTCCAGCATTTTATCATCATGAAAAGATTCAGAAATTTGTACAGCAGTTTGCATGCTATTATTTACTTTGATTGTTGCTTGCACTTGCTGATTTGCAATCTGATTTTCTGAATTTAATGCAAAGAAACTTTCAGATTCCAATGCAGGTCTTTCTCCAAAATTGCTGTTGTTGTCTTCTTGCATTTGATTAGAAATATTTTCCAAGCTTTGTGAAACCTCTTCATCACAATTTATTTGCACACCCAAATTGGAATTCTCATTTATGTTAGAAGGGGATGGAACAAAGTTTGAACTAATTTCATATGGATCGGGACTAGGGGGAAGAGAATAATTATGTTCAAACCAATCTAGTGATTCTTCTTTCATAGGTTCATCTTTGACATTAAATTTTAAACAATTCAAATGAAATCGAATATTAAAATCTCTAACAGATTCATTTTATTTTCGTAGATATTCAATTTCATCATATACCTGATCATAAATATAGCTGTCAAATCTACAAATGAAAATTGTAAAAAATTTATCCCAGCTGTGAATTGAGGCAACCGGAAGAGTTCTACACCAGTTTCTGGCTTCTGCACCAAATGTGAGAGTAAAAATTTTGCATAAGATGCCTTCATCAATTCCTTGAAAATCATAATTTGAAACATTTTGAATAAATTGAAGGACATGATTAAAAGCAGAAGAATTTCTCTTACCATTGAATTTTACCTGAGACAAGAGTCTTACCACTTCGGGTGGAGTATTGGAAGATGCACGTCCATGGATACAACTCCAAATTGGAAGTTTAAAAGGAGCCATCGTGATTAAATAAAATGTTAAAATTAAAAAGACTCCAACAGACAACAAGTTTCAGGCCCTCCTTCTAGCACCAAAATGTTGAAGCCTCGAAAATCGTTGCAACAACATGGGGGATAACCACCCGGTCCGGACCTTAAAGCAGCTCCTTTTCCATTTGAAATGGTGGTTTCGACTGGGTCAACTAGGTCCAGTTACCTTCTCTCAATCTCCAATGGCTTTAAAATATGACTTTCATTCACCAATGGAAAAGAGACATCAGATCAACCTTCTTGCTGATCAGGCAAGAAAGTGATCCTTAAGTTAATTTAGGGCTCAGCCAATCCACTACTAAAGTTTGCCTCTTTGGGAAGAGGACTTAAAAGAATGTAGAAATTAATCTAAATGCAAACTTATTCTAAGAAGCAAGCAAAAGAAACTATATTAATCCTATCTTAATTAAGCAGATATAGATCTAACCCAACCAAGAGCAGGTATTTATAATATTGGGATTGAAATATGTCTTGTTTATAATGAATATCATGTTAATGAAATAGTTCAATTAACTGACATTATGGATAGAAAAACACATCCTATTGAGACCTTTTAACTGAAATAATCAATCAACAACACTCAGGAAGTAGTTCACAAAATGGTATTGATCATTTAATCAGTAACTTGAATTATTAAACAATAATATGTGGAAGAAGTTCACAACATATCACTATTTATTCATCCAATATTAAAAGACAGATTTATGAGTAAATAGTTACCCAGAAATCAGAATTCAGCCCATAAGAGCAGAGATAAATAACAACATAAAATAGAAGCAAATTACCCATACCGACAAAAGTGCACAAATATGTAAGTAAATTGACACCATTCTTGTTATCATAAAATAAAACCAACATTTAAAATAATAGTATTCGAAATACCAATTTATTGAATCCATTTCTCCAGCTCCGGTCTCTAATAGTCCTTTACAATGCCTAAGCTTCTGCTTTCAAAATCAGAGCTACAATAGTGCAAACTCTGTTCATTATACATAACTCAGGTTGTAAAAGAAAAACCTCAATAATCCCCAGATCTGAGATTCCACTCCTCCCACCTACAACTCTAAATCCCTATTACAAAAGTGCTTTTAGAATTCCAGAATTACAGAGGAGAGCAACCCTTTATTACATTCTGCAATCTGCTATTTATAATATTTGCACATGAATTCTTGAAAGGAAAGTTTGTTGACGAGAAATATGTCCAATCCCATTTTATTTGCTCAAAAATCCCAATCTTTTAATTGTTAGAGCATTCTCATTGATTAAGATCTTTTCTTCATATCTCTTCTACTGTTTTCCTGCAAAAAGAAATCAAAATAAATTAAGATGCAACAATAAAATCAAAATACCATTTCTGGCATTAAAACGAATCCAATCAAATTCTATTTAAATAAATAATTGAAAATAAATTATAAACTCTCTATTGATGCCTGATATGGTTTAATTGGCCAAGGATATTATTGATGAGCGAATATGCAATTAGAAGAGGCTTAGGACAAATGAAAATGCAGAAAATAACTCAGAGAATTGATTTTGTTTTAGAAATTCGGAGCTTGATCTTCTGCATGATTTTTGATCCAATTAATGACCAAATTTATTAGTGAAACCTCCTCAGAAATGCTCTCCTTGATTTTATCTTTCCAATGAGCCGTCCTGGGCCTTATTTTGCCAAGTATAACTCAATCTATGAGCCTCCAAAGTTGATGAGTCAAAACTGGCGTAAATCTGGAAATTCTGTTGCTGGGCTAAAAATCAGAATTTTAATTAAAAATCTAATCCTGAATTAGTCTTTAATTAATTCTAATTTAATTTTTAATCATAAACTAAACTAATTATTTAATAAACGATTTATTAATTAATATTAATCTAATTTAACTAACCTATAAATATTTATAAACTAATTAATATTAATATAAATAATATTTAAATTTTAATTTAATTTAATTAATTAATTTAATTAATATAATATATTAAATATTAAATATTAAATATTTTAAACTATTAAAATAAAAAATAAAAAAACTAACCTACCACTATCCTACCTCTTCACTCATACGTTAATGTACTTAACCATGAATTTAAATCAATTCAAAATAACCAACGTGAGAATGGCTTTAAATTAAAAGTCATGGTTTGACTTCTTTCCGCATCGCACAAATAGTTTGATTCCATATCGCATCGCATAAATGGTTGAGTCAGGTTGTATCAATTGAGGACCTCGATGCGATGGAGCGATCGCATTGAGACTTAAACACATGGTATTTTATTAAACTTTGGTTAATGCTTGAAGAGCCATCGCATATCGGGGAATGAAGGTCATCGGGTTTTTTAAGATGTGCATGTTATTAGAATTGTGATGGTTGCGATATGTGATGTAATTTTTTGTTTTTTATTTGTATATATATATTTTATATATTAAATTTTATTTTAATTAAATTAATCATATTAATTTAATTAATTCAAAATTTAATATTAAATATTAATTTTTATTTTTGGTTTTATTTTAATGAAATTAGTTATGAAATTATCTAAACTACAGCCACTCCGAAAATAAATAAAAGGAATAAAAATAGCATTTTTAACCTAGACTAGATAAATAATGGGACTTCAAAGGAGTACCATTTTCAAACCAGTTGACCAAATGAGGCGTAACAAGCGTCAATGGGAAGCTTATAAAAATTTGATTTTAACAAAGCAATCGAGACAAGAATCCAAAGAAAATGAAAAATTAACAAAAGTGTAGGATAATCAACTAAAATAAAAATCCTAAAAGGTGTTTAGCCAAAATTTTTATAAAAAGGGTCCCCATTATTTGAAGTGAAGACATCAATAATGGGGGGTTGTGTTTTTACCACAACACAGCCCAAGGAAATAAAATCAAGGGAAGGGCTTTTTGCTTCATCAAAGCACTAATCCTAAGATTTTCCTAATAGAAACAGAAATAATGCGGCAAACTAGAATTTTCCTGCTATGAAATGACAGAAATATTGCAGACTGGACACTTGTTTTTCTAAAGCAACCACTGCATGATGCAGGCCTCGTGATAACTGTGACTGCACTTTAAACTACCTAGCTCATATCTTTCTTCATACTCTTCTTGTATAAACAATTCATACCATCATTTTCATACTCTCAGAAGCAAGGGTTTCCATATGTTTTTGAATTTGAAGAGGGAAAAAATTTTACACTTTAAAACTACCAACTAAACCTATAAATCTACAAACAAATTTTAAAGTCCAAGCCTACTTCATTCTTTGATAATCTCCCCACAGATATTATAAATACCTGGAAAATGTTGCATTTGACTTCAATATCCATACTCTGAGAAGCATACTCTGTTTTTGAGGAGTACAAGATTTTCTCTAAACACTTGGAAATAGTATCCTCACTAAGTCCTGTGCTAACATCCTTACGATGTACGATGTATTTATGTAGTTTTTTTATTAATAAAAATAGAGATTTATGCAAATAAGTGTGCATTCACATTAAATAACTACAATTACTCTGTTGATTATACACAGGGTATGTGTGTGGACTGCATTCTTGTTGGTTTTGTTGGCCATTCTGGGTGCATGCTCAATTATCAACAGGTTTACCAAGGTAGCTGGAGAAATTTTTGGGATGCTTTTGTTCAGAGAACTTATCAGTGAGATGAGTTTGTTGTTTAGATTTAAAAAGAGTCTTTAGCAGGTTATGCACTTAAGGCACACTCAAACCTAAAGGCTTTTCTCTTGGCCTTAAGTAGTCTTGTGCTGATTGTATATTATTTGTGATAATCACATTTTATATTAACTTTAGCAGCATAGTAAGCAGCATAAAAGAGAGGCATAAATTTGATTGTGTGCCATGTTAGGTTCTAGAAATGCTATAACATGTGAGAAGTAATGAACCAAAACCTCTCATTGCAATTATGAACCAAAACATAATTCCATAACACTTACCTTATGTGACCCTGAAATATTGATTTGTGCATCAAATTTGTGGACATTAGTACATATAGACAGTGAACCTATCTACCCTACACTGATATGACCTTGAAATTTGAGTATACTTGACTGAGATATCATATTTGACGAAGTTTGATACATTGACATATTTCCACGATGTATTGGTCTTAACATTGACACATTCAACCTCCATTGACATTGAAATTACACATAGACCACAATGTAAGATAGACATTTGGCATTTAGACTTCACAAGTGTTTTGAGCATTGATATGTTGACCTGAGGTTAGTATCAGTATCCAATGTCCTTGAGCTAGTTCATCCTACATCTTAAATCTTAGACCCTAAAACTTTAAACACATTATACCAAAATGTGAAAGCTTTAAACCTTGAACCCTGCTTATTAAGAAATCTAAACCCTAAAATGCCCTTTAAAGCCCCAAAATCCGTGATGGACATTGGTTAAAATGTCCTCAAGAGATATCCAACCTGTCTACAAGGGTAGTTATGCACACAAATATTCATAAATAGCCCATTGTAAGTTCAAATTCCATACTATGACCCAATTACCTTTTGAAAATGACTAAAAGCATTACAGTATGCTTAAATAGCCCATTGGACATGCACATTCCATACTTATATGATCCAATTACCTTTTGAAAATGATTCTAAGCATTGTAGTATGCTTTAATAATGACCTTTTGAAAACGATTGTAAAAAAATGGTGAAACACTTGAGGAGCTTTTGGCATTATAGATAAATTGCACTTAAGGACTCTTTGATATCTCTTGGAAATACAAGAGAAATGATTCTGAGAATCATTGCAGTATGCATTAACTGGTCTTTTGAAAATGATTCTAAGAAAAAAGGTAGCACACTTGAGGAAGTTTTGGCATTAGAGATAAACACCACTGAAGGACTCGAGATATATCTTAGAAAAATAAGTTTGTTCTAAATTACTAGGAGGTTGTTGAAAAGGATTTTGCAGCTTCATGTAAATTCAAGGTCCATATATCAATTAGGGGCCTTGGTCTGATCTACACTTTGACAGAGGCAAACTTCATTCCACTATATATATATCGCAAGGAGATGCAAGTTTTTTGTGGGAAAGGGATTTGAAGATTATTGATCGTCTGTGAAAGTAATAGACCTCATTGAAATCTACCATATGTGCACTCCATATTGCTGCATCTAGAGTTGATTTCCTCCATAGGAAGTCTAATGCGAGTCAAGTTGTCTTTGTGGCATAATTAATAATATATGAAAGGAATAGTTTTCATATAATAGTATTGACTAACAAGCATTCATTGCAGGCATATTAACATTCGCCCCTTGAAAAATTCATTCTTTAAATTTTCCAATCACTTTAGTTATTCAAATGAATCTTCCATTAAAATTGGTCAATAATTTCACAGAAAATATGGGAAAAAAATAGCAATAGGATTAATAAAAGCTGCATTTTTTTCTTGCTTGAGGCTTTACTGATAAATGCTATTAAAAACTGAGTATCAAAATGCACTGCAGATTGAATCCTTACTGCAGTTCAAACACTATCATCCACTGCAATATGTGGCATCATCCATTCTATTTTCGGAGGTCAGCCTTTGTTAATTCTTGGGGTGGTTGAACCTACTGTGCTTATGTATACATTCATGTACAAATTTTCCAAAGATAGAGAAGACTTAGGCCCAAATTTGTTTCTGGCTTGGACAGGGTGGTATGTACTTCAAATTTGATCACCTTGTGTCAACAAGTTACAAATTCATTCTAAATTCCAATAGTCGAATGTTTGATACCTGCAGTACGATGTATTCCTGTAGTATTTTTATTAAGAATAGTAGAGATTTGTGCAAATAAGTGTGCATTCACATTAAATAACTACAAGTAATCTGCTGATTATACACAGGGTATGTGTTTGGACTGTTGCTAGCCATTCTGGGTGCATGCTCAATTATCAACAAGTTTACCAGGGTAGCTGGAGAACTTTTTGGGATGCTTTTGTTCAGAGAACTTATGAGTGAGATGAGTTTGTTGTTTAGATTTAAAAAGAGTCTTTAGTAGATTATGCACTTAAGGAACACTCAAACCTAAAGTCTTTTTTCTTGGCCTTAAGTAGTCTTGTGCTGATTGTATATTATTTGTAAGAATCACATTTTATATTAATTTAAGCAGCATAGTAAGCAGCGTAAAAGAGAGGCAGAAATTTGATTTTATGCCATGTTAGGTTCTGGAAATGCTATAACATGTGAGAAGTAATGAACCAAAACCTCTCGTTGCAATTATGAACCAAAACATAGTGCCATAACACTTACCTTATGTGACCTTGAAATATTTATTTTTTCATCAAATTTGTGGACATTAGTACACATAGACAATGAACCTATCTACCCTACACTGATATGACCTTGAAATTTGAGTATACTTCACTGAGATATCATATTTGACGAAGATTGATACATTGACATATTAGAAAGATCTTCATTAATGGGATTAAAGACCATCACCATAGTTTTACTAACTTAAGAACCAGGTGTCTAATATCACAAAACCAACCTAAGGAGTCAACCTGACACTAAAATCTTCCTAGGGATGAGGCCAAAAGAACTGCTTGATCTGCAAAAGGAGAAGTGACATCAAAACATGATGAGGAATCACACTATCATTAGCATATGCAAGCTCCTTAAGGACTTGTTCCAGCTTATCAATTTAGATTCCAAAGTGTAAGAGAGAGAGTGCATATGTGCCTGATGAGCCAAATGTGTGCTTCCTTGAGCATCAAAAACAAAGGAATAAGAAAAATATCAAAATGAAGAAAGAAGTTGGCTAACACTGAACAAAAGTAATCAAAAATATTATTCTCAGAGAATTAATATATGGTCCTCAATTATCACTAATTCCAGCATTTTTTTTGTGTCAAAGGTCTAAAATCAATTCAATCACCAGTCTACTTCAGCTGGTTCCATCCAACCTAGGTGAACTTCAAATATCCTGTTTTGAAGATTTTGAGGCTTGAGCCTAATTTCTTCGGAGCTTGTTGCAGTCATCACATCAAGCCCAGTCTTACCAATAAGGATTTTTAATATCATCACATACATCCTTTGTTGCATATAAAAACAACCATTGTTTGCAAAGAGTCTTGAATAAATAGTCTAGTTTCGATTTTGTGAGCGATTCTGAACTGCTTGAATTCATATTTGATATTTACATACTGACAGGTCAATATCTACTTGTAAAATAGTAACAGTTATGGGGGACTCAGGTTATGTAACTGCATTAACTATAAGAAATCTTAGACATATTAATATGGATAAGTCTAAGTCTGTGCCATGTGAAACACTACCATTAGGTTTATTTCAGCATACCAGACTTCTATCCAGAGGTTCTTTCCCAAGATTAACAAAGCCATCTTGGATTTTAAAGGCTTATACTGAGTGAGATAAGTACCTTAAACTTTAAACAAATGTTTTATAGATTTCCTCTATCTTTAGAGTGTTAATCCTCAAAGGGAAAAGATGAGGATGAGCATCAAAAGAGAAATGAAGTAGTGGGAGTGACTAATTGAAATATCCATACAGTCTATATGGCTGAACTAATTGAAAGAAGCGAACTTGTTTGAAAAACAAAACATAAAGAAAGGTTACCTATCACATCTTGAAGTGGTCACCCAATTAGTGGAATCTATATAAGCAAGAGGTAAACCTAAAGATAAATTGAATGTAAAGTGGTTAGGCCCAAAACTCTACTTAAACAAACAATGACACGCTAAGAGGAAGATTCCATGTAGAAAATTGAACTAAAGCATAATAATGTGAACTCTTTCCACTCATATAACCAAGACTTCATCACACCATACAAAATTATGGATTTTATGACAGCATCAAAGAGCCTCATCCTAAAAATATATCCTAAAAGTGAATCTAGAAATATTGCGAACGTGAATGAGAAGCATACCCTTTGCACCAAGACATTATAAGAGAGACATGTAAGTTTCACTCCTAAATGCTATGCATTAGTTGTTCTCCACAAGAAAAGTGAGAAGTAGAAAGAGCTTCATTAATGGGATTAAAGACCATCACCCTAGTTTTACTAACTTTAGCACCAGCTGTCTAATATCACAAAACCAACCTAAGGAGTCAACCTGACACTAAAATATTCCTAGGGATGAGGCCAAAAGAACTACTTGATTTGCAAAAAGGAGCAGTGACATCAAAACATGATGAGGAATCACACTATCATTAGCATATGCAAGCTCCTTAAGGACTTGTTCTAGCTTATCAATTTAGATTCCAAAGTGTAAGAGAGAGAGTGCATATGTGCCTGATAAGCCAAATGTGTGCTTCCTTGAGCATCAAAAAAAAAGGAATAAGAAAAATATCAAAATGAAGAAAGAATTTGGCTAACACTGAACCAAAGTAATCAAAAATATTATTCTCAGAGGATTAATATATGGTCCTCAATTATCACTAATTCCAGCATTTTTTTTGTGTCAAAGGTCTAAAATCAGTTCAATCACTAGTCTACTTCAGCTGGTTCCATCCAACCTTGGTGAACTTCAAATATCTTGTTTTGAAGATTTTGAGGCTTGAGCCTAATTTCTTTGGAGCTTGTTGCAGTCATCACATCAAGCCCAGTTTTACCAATAAGGCTTGTTAAGATCATCACATACATCCTCTGTTGCATATAAAAACAACCATTGTTTGCAAAGAGTGTTGGAGAAATAGTCTAGTTTCGATTTTGTGAGCTATTCTGAACTGCTTGCATTCATATTTGATATTTACATACTGACAGGTTAATATCTACTTGTCAAATAGTAACAGTTATGGGGGACTCAGGTTATGTAACTGCATTAACTATAAGAAATCTCAGACATATTAATATGGATAAGTATAATTCTGTGCCATGTGAAATACTACCATCAGGTTTATTTCAGCGAACCAGACTTCTATCCAGAGGTTCTTTCCCAAGATTAACAAAGCCATCTTGGAGTTTAAAGGCTTATACTGAGTGAGCTAAGTACCTTAAAATTTAAACAAATGTTTATAGATTTCCTCTTTCTTTAGAGTGTTAATCCTCAAAGGGAAAAGATGAGGATGAGCATCAAAAGAGAAATGAAGTAGTGGGAGTCACTAATTGAAATATCGATACAGTCTTTATGGTTGAACTAATCGAAAGAAGCGAAATTGTTAGAAAAAAAAAACATAAAGAAAGGGTACCTGTCACATCTTGAAGTGGTCACCCAATTAGTGGAATCTATATAAGCAAGAGGTAAACCTAAAGATAAATTAAATGTAAAGTGGTTAGGCCCCAAACTCTACTTAAACAATGACATGCTAAGAGGAAGATTCCATGTAGCAAATTGCACTAAAGCATAATAATGTGAACTTTTTCCACTCATATAACCAAGACTTCATCACACCATACAAAATTATGGATTTTATGACAACATCAAAGAGCCTCATCCCGAAAAGATATCCTAAACGTGAATCTAGAAATATTGCGAACGTGAATGAGAAGCATACCCTTTGCACCAAGACACTATAAGAGAGACATGCAAATTTCACTCCTAAATCCTATGCATTAGTTGTTCTCTACAAGAAAAGTGAGAAGTAGAAAGAGCTTCATTAATGGGATTAAAGACCATCACCCTAGTTTTACTAACTTTAGCACTAGGTGTCTAATATCACAAAACCAACCTAAGGAGTCAACCTGACACTAAAATCTTCCTAGGGATGAGGCCAAAAGAACTTCTTGATCTGCAAAAAGGAGCAGTGACATCAAAACATGATGAGGAATCATACTATCATTAGCATATGCAAGCTCCTTAAGGACTTGTTCCAGCTTATCAATTTAGATTCCAAAGTGTAAGAGAGAGAGTGCATATGTGCCTGATAAGCCAAATGTGTGTTTCCTTGAGCATCAAAAACAAAGGAATAAGAAAAATATCAAAATGAAGAAAGAAGTTGGAAAATATCTATCATTAGCAAGTGCAGGATGGATAATTTAAATGGTTTCATAGTTATTTAAGCCTTAATTGAAAGGGATTCTAGCTATCAGCAAAAATCACACAAAGCTTGCAACCCTTACACAACATTTACAAAGCATGATAAGACAGTATATATCCAACGTGATAAGGTTTATATATCCAGCTTACAAACAATAACCAAACAGTAGCAAGAACATTGCAATACATTTGATGTAAAAAACATATAGCTTAAAGAAGTATAATAGTAATCATGTATCCATATTCTTAACCATGATATTAATCACAAGTAAGCTATCACAATCTGCGTCCACCATCCTCAAATGGTTGGGATAGTAATTTACCAATTCATTGTTCTCTCTCAATCATTAATCAATTCAATGTCACTGCTCATCGAACATATAAAAGTGTTAAGTGCATCTGCTAAATACTCACATCGACTACTTCTACGTTTAAGCTTAATTTTACAATCCGAATCAACCAAGATTGATTGTGGTCACACAAAATAATATCCTTCTCCTAATACTTCTCCATTGGGCATGACAAAATTTGGTTCAGTGTTTTTTATGTAACCGTTTGCAACCTTCACTTGACCATTAAAATATGTAAGTGAACATTTTTTCCCCTTCAATCTTGTATTTGAAGGTAGTAATTGCGATTGACCCTTGAAATAAACAAATTCTTGAAAGATTCCATAGAATAAAAAGATAATATTAAAAAAGAAAATAAACAAGTATAAAACTTACCCGTGTTATTGAGTCACCAATTGGGTCATGAACAGGTTGTCTTGAAGTCAATGGAGTTTGTTCTAGTGAAGCCTGACTAGGACTTAAGGAATTCTGCAAAAAAATAAATAGTTTGAATGTGATACCATGAAATCAAAAGATGAACGGTTAAGCTACAAAAATAATATTTCATTAATTACATATCTACAACAATACAATCCTGTTCATATTGGCATTGTGCTTTTAAAATTTCAATCTTCAAAGATGGCATACATCAACAATTAAATAGCCTACACATAATTCTTACATTGTTGGTTGGTTCTGGATTAACTCAACCATTTTCTTTTCCCACCTCCGTGGAAGCTTTCCATTGCATTAATTCTTCAACAACTGCCTTCAATATTCCAAGTTCCTTGTCTTTTTCTTTCAATTTTTCTTCTGTATTATGTAATTTCCTCTTGTAAGCACGCTCTTTTCCAAACAAATCAGTTGGAGTAACCCCATAGCCAACCCCACGTACACGACCCCTCCTCTGAGGCCCAAAAAATATTGCAATGGCATCTTCCTTTGTTACATATGCAGGAGACACTGAATCATTTTGTATCGATTCAATTTGTTTCTAGCAAAGACAACATTTCAAAAAATACATGTAAGAAACATCATTAATATTTAAAAAAGAAAAAAATTAAATAGATACAAGAATAGGTCGGGAACTTACTATTCTCTCTGCACTAAATGATGACATTGGAGTGCCATCCTTCTTTGTATGACATTTCATCCACACATTAGCCCTAGTAACAGGCGCATCATTTTGATTGCAAGTTTGATTCTAGTCACAAAAATTACAATGGTCTAGATAATTATATTTGCAATTGGTGATTGTGAACAAAAAATAGATTTGGTTACAACTTACAAGGTCATGTTCAACTCTATAGTAACCTCTACGGCCAAAGTGTGGGTCTCTGGTTCTAATGCCCTATTTTCCTGATTGAATTTTTCCTTCTCCTACAACTCAATAAAAAATAGATGCTTAAATTGAAATTGATTATATGCAAGGATTCAAATTCAAATCTCATTTAATGATAACAAGTAGATTTGCCATTCATTTTTACCTTGAATTTAGGGTCAGATCGTATTCTAACAAATTCAATCCAATCGGTTTCATTTACTCTGATAGGAACATTTTTTATCCTCTCCTCATCTGTGTTGTATTTCAAATAATAATTTTTATACAAATTATACCTGTAAGTTCTCAAGCACTGAGATATTTCTTTATAACACCATTGCTCCGCTAACAAGTCTATTTGGTAAGTACGCTACAATAGATAAACAATGAATTATTAGATACAAATACTTATTTGAAATTAAACTTATCATGCACACGTTCAAATACACCAATGAAATTTAGAAAAAAATCCAATAATAATTTGGTTGATACTCCCATTGATTGCACTCCATATGTCTTTTTAAAGTGCTTCAGGCACTTATTTCCATTCCATGTGTTTTATGCCTACAATCTCTCTTGCAAGGACACCTAAAAAGGAAGAGAATTTCTTTGACTGTGGACCAACAGGTTGTCCCCTCTCATTAAATTGAATTTCAGGCAATGCAGAGGCCTCTGTAGTGTTTCCAAAGAAGCATTTTGTTGGTCCCCTAACCTTCCTTTTCACATTTGTTGTACTATGGGCTTCAATACTTGGATCTTCCCCTTCCAAGCCATGCTCTTGTTGTGGTTGTTCTTGCTCTATATCATGATCTAGTTGTGATGGTTCTTGCTCCAAACCATAAAGTTGTTTTGATGGTACGTGTTGAGAATTTTCTAGAAAACAAATCACACCTTTTGAGACAATAACAATATGAATCTCTTAACATAAAATCTTGAAGTATTTATACAAGAAATATAAAGTTGAAAAATGATCATACCTTCCAATGGTTCATCCACATTTTTCTCAAGAATATGTGCATTAGAATTGGTGTTGACACTAAAGCAACTAGATTCATGTTGTAATGGGGAAACGGATCTTGGTGCTCTCTTTTGTGGGTGTTTTTTGATGATGCCACATCGAATGTTGTCATTTTTTTTGGTAATGTGGCTTTACTTTGTGGTTTTACTCATTGTTCAAAGTGATCTCTTACGATGTCTTTCATTCCTATTGGATAACTACACATATAGATTGCGACACTTAATAAAATTTAGTAAGACAAATTTTAAAGTAGAAAAGAAAACACAATAATTGTTAAAAAAGCATTGACGTCCAAAACGAAAAATAATTTCTTACCTCGGTATGGATATCTACGGATAGACTGCATAACAAAAAAAACATTTTTATTATAAAATCCTTGTCATTTCATAAGAGTTCAATTCAGATCATAAGAGTTCAATTTCATTTTTGTTCTTAAAGAGAAGTATGAGTTGTAAAATTTTATAGTCTAAAGCCACAACGACATTACCATTTCCAGGGAAGAAATTGCAGGGTGGTGTGAATGGGTTCACATATAACAATAATTGAGGTGTTATTTTTCCTAAAGATAAATAATAAACTATTTCCATGTAAAAAACTAGGCTAGAAAAAGTTAAAAACAATTTCTATGTGAATAACTAGGCTAAAAGAACCATTACAAAAGTCCAATATAAAAAAATAAAGAGAGAAAAGCATCTAATGATAATCATGTTGAGTGAAACACTTGAATGATATATTGTAGCAATGGATGCCATGTGCATGTTAATAAAACTCCCAAAGCCATTGTGGTTATCATTCTATGGACTCCAAAAAAGGCAACTAAACAATAGAGGCTCATACTTTTTAGGAATAAACCATTTCTATGGAATCTGTCTATATTCATCTTCATGTGACTACCTTTTAGGCTTCTGCATAAAATTTTTAGCATACATTATTGTAAAGAGACCTGTTGTGTCATCAGGAAGCATTAAATAAGGATTACAATTTTAATTCTAAGTGAAATAGTTTAGGAATGAGGGCTAGACACAGATAAAACAAGATGGAATTGGTAGTTGAACAACAGTAGAAGAGAAAATTGCACAGGTAGTTGAACAGCAGTAGAAGATACAACTGCACGCTAACATACTGGGCTTCTAGTTGAAAAAGGCAAAGGAAAAGTCTGCCATATATAAAATTATGAAATTCAATGGGTTATCATAAGCAGTCCAATTATATAAGAGATTCAAAGCAGTCCAGATTCTTGATGTTGTTGGGCCTTTGTTTATAATTTAGGGACTTGAAGAACTATATAAATTAACGCAGGTCCATCTGTTGACAATAATCTACAGCGATTTGCAATACTTCTAGTTAATTTCTATGCCAAATAAATTCTGAAACTAATGAAGATAATGTCATAATAAAAGTGCTAACATAAAAACATAATAGTGCAACGCTAACATTTCTGGTAGAGACAACCAGCATAAAATTTTCTTGCAAGTCTCATTTTTTTTCAAATTTTTTATTAAGAAAAAGCTAAGATGGGCTAACAAATTTCTCTTTAATAACTTATCCATTTTTTAAAATTCTTTCCTTAATAATCACTTGCAATAAAAATATACAAAACAACCATATATATAAAAGAAACCAGGAAATACCAGAATTAACAAGGATTTATTCAAATGTTCTTAAGGCATGATAGTGTTTCTTGATAGCACATGCTTCTTGGGTATTTACAGCTTATGAATTACAACCATGGAAGACAACCATATATATACAAGAAACCAGGAAATACCAGGGTTAATAAGGATTTATTCAAATTTTAAAGAAGTGTAGAGCATTATACTGTGAAAAACATCATTTTACGGGTCAACAGATGCAGATCTTATACTGTGAATCTTGAGTGATCCTCCTATATATAATTATGAGTTGAAACATAAAGAGGTAGACAATTTATATGACATAATCTGCCATTGCTTGCAGGCCTAAATTAGAGAAAATAAGTATGATGAAGATGAATCGTTTCTGGCTTAGAAAAGGTCTATTTTCTATATCGGAACCTCCTCCAGTAAGGCAGACACCATATAGGACTGGTTATATGACACAGCTTCAGAATTGACATCAGAAATGATATGATTTTCACCCCAGAATGTTGGTTGAAATTGGGACAAAACAGGGATAAATTATATAGGGTTCATCTTGAAGTTTCGGTTGATCAGTATGGCAGATATATAATTTAGGGACTTAAAGAATTATATAAATTAACGCAATTCCATCTGTTGACAATAATCTACAGCGATTTGCAATACCTATAGTTTCTTTCTATGCCAAATAAATTTTGAAACTAATGAAGATAATGTCATAATAAAAGTGCTAACATAAAAACGTAATAGTAAACCAACATAATATTCATCAAAAATTGAAAACATAGTATTATAACCGAACAAAACCCCAAAAAAACTTATATTGGGAAATCTGTATTGATCGTTAAAACTTACTTCTATGAAAATATTGAACATCTGGAAGGTGAAGGAAAAATATGCATGCTAATTCGGAAATCTTGTGACTGAAAATATTGGTATTCTCACATTAAAAGACATTATATTGAATATTCTTTCGAAATAAAACATTTTAAACAATGTTTTGGCAGGTTGAATGAAATTTGTTGTCACCGATATAGAAGTCTCAAATTGCAAAGTAGTGCTATGCAAACAAAAAACATGATATAGGGATTTCAATTTAAATAAAAACCAAAAGAGAAAAACAAAGAAAGAAAGCAATGGTGCAACGCTAACATTTCTAGCAGAGACAACCAGCATAACATTTTCTTGCAAGTCTCAATTCTATTGTCACTGATATAGAAGTCTCAAATTGCAGAGCAGTGCTATGCAAGCGCAAAACATGATATCGGATTTCAATTTAAATAAAAACCAAAAGAGAAAAACAAAGAAGGAAAGCAATGGTGCAACGCTAACATTTCTGGCAGAGACAACCAGCATAACATTTTCTTGCAAGTCTTAATCCTGTTGTCACCGATATAGAAGTCTCAAATTGTAGAGTAGTGCTATGCAAGCGAAAAACATGATATAGGGATTTCAATTTAAATAAAAACCAAAAGAGAAAAACAAAGAAGGTAAGCAATGGTTCAACGCTAACATTTGCTTGCAAGTCTCATTTTTTTTGAATTTTTGATTAAGAAACACAAGTAATTTGATTTTGAATTATTGTGAGAATGTAATCAAATGATGGAATGAAACCTTGGCAGTAAACATAAAAGACGTGATGTGATTATCTTCTGTGCATACCAAAAACCATTACAAACTCTCAAAACTCTCACATGAGGAAACCCTGCATCCCAAACACCATAAAAAAGAGGCCTAAAATTGTCACTGCAATATGCCCCAAATCCTTTTGATCAGATGTCATATATTCGACTGGTCACAATGAAGGGCCACAGAATTTGCCTAAGCCCAAACCTTATGAAAAACTTGATGACTTTGCTTTGAGATTATGCAAACGAAAGTATTCATCTGTATGAGTCCTTGTATTTAACATACTCAGTGGCCTTGAAAAATTTGCAGAAAAGCACAACAAATAGTAGCAAACACCCATCCTAACTCTGATAATCTTCATGACAGTGAGCAACAACCTGGGAAGGTTTCTGCTACTACTTAATTTGGTTTACTACTTGTGTCTAGACATTGCACAATGCAGATGATGTCTGTGATTGCTGTACACTGGCAATTTGCTATGTTTGCTGAGGAACTGCTAACTGTGGTTTTGATGGAAGGGATTAGCATGCAAACATATAAAACTGTGGAGGCAATCCAAAATTAAATGTAGATGGCATGGTTTTTCCTCATAAAAACGGTGGAGGTGATCAAGAATTAAAGCACATGCAGCCGAGCCGAACATGCATTGAGGATAGATGTCACCAACATGATTCGGGACCGATGTCACCAACACAATAAAAAGGTTGACGAACCCAAAAAAGAACTGATTCAAAAGAATAGACTTATCTGCCTAAATATACATGCACACCTGCTTCACACAGAGAAAAACAAGACAGCTAAAACATCCAAACACTTGTGGCTTTAATTTTTGAATTTTTTAAATTTAGATTTTCTAAAATATACATAGAAATTTATTTAAAATCATAAAAATCAACTGCAAATAATTCAGGGTTATAAAATATAAATTTTCCTTTAAAGTTAAAATCGATCTAAAATCACAAAAAAACAACTTAAAATAATTCATTATTATAAAACATAAATTTAACTCTTTTCATTTCCTCTTCTTGTAGTCATGGCGTGCTTACTTTTTAGTGACTCCAATTTCATCTAAAGCACGCTCAAATGCATCTTCAAACAAAATTTTATTGAATAGGAATGAGTTCTATTCTCAATTTAAATAGTAAAAAACCCTAAAAATATTGGTGGGAAATCTAAATCTTAATAAAAATGGTGGGAAATCTAAAAATAGCAAGAAATCTAAATAGTGATTTCATTGGATAAGAATGAGTTATATTCTCAATTTAAACAAAATGGAAATTAGAAACTCTTAAAAATATTGGTGGGAAATCTAAATCATAATTTCATTGAATAGTAATGAGTTTTATTCTCAATTTAAACCAAATTATTAAAAAAAAGGTAGGAAACTCCGAAAAACATTGGTGCGAAATCTAAATCCTAATAAATATGGTAGGAATTCTAATTTTTTTTTACTCTTATGACACTCTTGAGATGTTTCCACTTGTGCAATTGTGCTTTCAAATATGTGAACTCAACAATAAAACACACCTTAAAATACATGAATCTTGTCTCTCAATGTGTGAAAGAAA
The DNA here is from genome assembly GCA_034641835.2 of Pinus albicaulis. Taxonomy (NCBI): domain Eukaryota; kingdom Viridiplantae; phylum Streptophyta; class Pinopsida; order Pinales; family Pinaceae; genus Pinus; species Pinus albicaulis. Next base: position 1,548,635,216 of record CM076581.1, on the reverse strand, counting down.
AGGTAAACCAACTAGCTATGATGTTCTTCTTTTATACATGAGACCCTTGACTATGCCATGAAATCCCCCAAAATATTCTTAAAGCATGGGAGCTCCTCTTCATGCACGAAGCTAGTGGAATATGACAAGTTATCCAAAATTAATCCAAATATGTGATTTGTGCCTTAGGAAATGTGAATTAAGGTACCCTTGGTGGAAAAACATGCATAAATATTTGCTTCTTAGTGCCTTTAAATGTGAGATGTTTCCACTTGTCAATTGTGCCTCTTGTTGATGATGAAACCGACACCCTAGTTTTGTAAGGATCACTAAGTGTCATTTTGTGTCAACCCAAGGTCGTTTCCATTGTCACCTTAGCAACGAATCCTCTCACTTTAGATTAATTATTGAATCCTAGGGGTGTCCTAAAGCACAAATTTATGGGGGACTCTTTTATGTGACTAGATCACTAGCTAGCATTGAAAACCATCTTTACATTGTATGGTTCAACATCTTGATGATTCTTGTCCTATTGACCACAAATTTTGTATTCATTATTGCTTTCATCACAACACCTACAATAGATATTGATGGTGTTCATAAGCCTATTTATAGTTGTGATAAGTGGATTAGGGGCTCCCTTATCACAACCCATAACCCCTAATACGTTTACTCCCTTAGCCAAGGGGGCCCAAGGGTGTACTTGTAGGGGCATTGAGACCAAATTTGGGGGGTCATAACATTAGGAAAAGTGGAATGACATAACCAAAAAGTTTATGGGGGGGAGGGGGTATCTTATGGTGTCTTGAACAGGCCAAGGGGACACAAGGGTAGCATGTATGTGTAGAATTCATAGGTGAAAGCATGGTTTACTAAGATCTATAATCCTAGCATTAGAGAATGAGAAGGGGGCTTAGGACCTAATTTCATAGGGCCTAGGGGACCTAGAGGGAAGGCAGTGAGAGAAATTGATAGGGGAACCCAAAATAATGGTGATAAGGGTATAGTTCCCCTAACCACTTCCCTTTAAACAACTCTGAATTTCTGAGAGTCAAAAGGGTTAGGGATGTTTTCAAAGATGGTTGCCCCTTCTGCTGCTAGTTTACCGATAAGGAAAAGAGTATCTTTGAAGATCAACTGATTTCTTGCAATCCACATTCCCCAGGCAATCAAGAGGGGCATAGTTATAACTTTGTCATTAGGAGCTTCTTGCCACCATATTTTCCATGCTTCTGTGAGCAGCTGGCCTTCCCATCTCTGAGGAATATTTGTCATCCTCAGCATTTCATTCCAAAGGCTAATGGTAAAGGGACAAGAGAGAAAAATGTGTTGCACTGATTCTTCATTGTCTTTGCACAGAGAGCACCACCCTGGCCCAATTTTCCCTTTTTTTTGAAGGAAATCCCAGGTGGGGACTTTCTTATGAAGAATACACCAGAAAAAAAATCTTGTCTTAGTTGGCCCTTTTAGCTTCCACAATGGTTTTGACCACTAGATGGGATCCTCCCATCCATTCTGAGACATCAACCAAGCATAACCTAGCTTAGGGGTATACATACCAATTTGAGAGTGCACCCATCGTAACTCATCGTTCTTGTCAGTAATTTGGATATGGGAATTCAGTAGGCCAGATCTATAGTTCTCCCATTCCTCAAACCATCTTTCCTCCAATAATAGAGCATTCCCAGACATCCATTATTGTCTCCAAATCGAAGAATTTCCAGAGTCGGCTACTTGGTTTAGGAAATGCAACCCTCTATTATTAAGGTGCTCAATCACGTCTCTCGAGAGCACAAAATAACCCGTAAAGCCCACCCAAGGATCTCGACCCAATCTGACCAATCTCCATCCCCAACATTCTAGGCCAAACCTTGTTCAATAATTTTTACAGCTGCCACCAAAGCCTTCCACACCACCGACGAATTCTTGAACGATTTTTGAGGCAGTCTGAGCCAAACCAGAGTTGGCATAGGGTCTATGTATTTCCTCCTTGTTACCGAAGTCCAGAGGTTCTCCATAGTGATTAGTTCCAAGCTAGTTTTGCTACTAAAGACCTTGAGAATGGAAAGAGGTCCTTTATTCCCCAGCCACCCCAAAATTTTGGTCTGACTAATTTTTCCCACGCAACCCAAGGGGTTACGTGTTCCGACTTGAAGCCTGCCCATAGGAATCTGCTACAGATTTTGTTGATCTTCATCAGAATAATTTTTGGCACCCAAATGTGGCAAGCCTAGTAAATCGTAATTTCCATCACCACATATTTGATTAGAACCAACCTCCCTACTCTAGACAGCCATTTGAAACTACAGTGATTCATCATGTTCTCAATTTTAGCTAAGAGCCATTTCCAATCTTGAATCCAATAATTATCCAACTTAAGAAAGAAGCCCAGATACTTAAAGGAGTCCTGTAGAGTTTTAACTTCAAAGTGAAGGTAGTCTTTTATTCTGTCCACTTCCACCCTTGAGAGCCCTGTAGTGGTCAGGGAAGATTTTTGGCCATTTATACTTAGTCCAGTCGCTTTTAGAAAAAGGTCTAGGATCTTCTTTAAACACTGACAATATTCTATACTCCCGCTACTAAATAGCAAGATGTCATCTACAAAGAGGAGATGGGTTACCTAGAGATTGACCACTACTTCAATACCTTTGAGATTCCCTTGTCTCTTAGCCTCATGAATCATTAAATTTATGCCTTCAACAGCCAATAGAAAAATAAGGGGGGAGAGAGGGCACCCTTGAAGAAGGCCCCTTTGTGGGTTGAAGAAGTCAGAGGCTGCACCATTTATAAGGACAACGATCGACGAAGAAGTGACACACCCCATAATCCATCTTACAAAATCATATCTGAAGCCAAGATGCATCAACAAGAGTCTTAAAAACATCCAGCTGATCCTATCATAGGCCTTAGAGAGGTCAATTTTTACTATAGCTCCTTTTTTCCCACTCTTTTTGAGGTTGTGGAGATTTTCTTGAGCTACCCCCACTACTTCATGGATTTGCCTTCCATCCAAAAAGCCGAATTGCTCTGCAGAAATGTTCTTGGAGAGAAAGGGTTTCAACCTGGAGGCAATAACTTTAGCAATAATATTGTATAAGAAAGTACACAACGAAATGGGCTGAAATTCATTAAAGGAAATAGGATGGTTAGACTTAGGAATGAGAGTTAAAAAAGTGGCATTGAAAGGCTGATAGATAGACCCAGAAACCCTAGACTCTTCAATAACCACAACCAGCTCATCTCCAAATGATTCAAAGAAATGTAGGAGAAATTATATTTTCTTGAACGGGGGGGGGGGGGGTATCTTATGGTGTCTTGAACAGGCCAAGGGGACGCAAGGGTAGCATGTATGTGTAGAAGTCAGAGGTGCAAACATGGTTTACTAAGATCTATAATCCTAGCATTAGAGAATGAGAAGGGGGCTTAGGACCTAATTTCATAGGGCCTAGGGGACCTAGAGGGAAGGTAACCAGAGAAATTGATAGGGGAACCCCAAATAGTGGTGATAAGGGGATTAGGAGTCCAATTATCACAAAACATAAGCCCTTAACCCATAACCACTAAATTACCTATCCCCTTAACCCCCAATCCATATTTCCTTAACCCCTGCACTCATAAATCATAACCCATAAACCCCTTCATTCATTAAATCTTATGACATTAACCCCTAACCTATATTAATCCATGAACCACCTAAGCCATAAATCCTTATCCTCTTAACCTGTGACCCTTAACCCCTAAACACCTTAACTACTAACCCCTTAACCACTAACACCTAAATCTCCTAAATATTGAGTCCTTAACCACTAAATCATATGACCCTAAATCCCTTTGGCCCTTGACGCTTGACCCTTGAAGCTCTTAACCACTAAGTATCCAAGGCTAAAAAAACACCCCAAACCAGCAAATTGACCAAGAGAATCCTTCATCTCTAATTGATCATATTAGAAACATTACTTGATTCTTAGAGAACTAGGTACTAGTTACGAGGATATGTGTTTGTGGGTAATGCCATTATTATCATGTATACCAAATGTACACAATTGGATAATTTGCAAAGCCTCGGTTTGAATTATTCACAATATCTACACTTCATCACATTGAGATGGAGCTTGTAGTGTTCTCTCACATAAGGAGTTGTAAATGAAAAGGAGCAAGCTCCCATTACAGGGAAGGTTTAAAGAGTTTAAAGAAGAGAAGGGTTAAGGAGATAAGAGCGGGAGCGTAGTCTCGGTTACTTAAAACCTTTTTTCCAAAATTTCCTACTATGTTTCTGGCATACTATTTCCCTATCCTATTGACCACAAATTTTGTATTCATTATTGCTTTCATCACAACACCTACAATAGATATTGATGGTGTTCATAAGCCTATTTCTAGTTGTGATAAGTGGATTAGGGGCTCCCTTATCACAACCCATAACCCCTATTAAGTTTACTCCCTTAGCCAAGGGGGCCCAAGAGTGTACTTGTAGGGGCATTGAGACCAAATTTGGGGGGTCATAACATTAGGAAAAGTGGAATGACATAACAAAAATATTACGGGGGGGGTATCTTATGGTGTCTTGAACAGGCCAAGGGGACACAAGGGTAGCATGTATGTGTAGAAGTCAGAGGTGCAAGCATGGTTTACTAAGATCTATAATCCTAGCATTAGAGAATGAGAAGGGGGCTTAGGACCTAATTTCATAGGGCCTAGGGGACCTAGAGGGAAGGCAACGAGAGAAATTGATAAGGGAACTCAAAATAATGGTGATAAGGGGATTAGGAGTCCAATTATCACAAAACATAAGCCCTTAACCCATAACCACTAAATTCCCTACCCCCTTAACCTCCAATCCATATTCCCTTAACCCCTACACTCATAAATCATAACCCATATACCCCTTCATTCATTAAATCTTATGACATTAACCCCTAACCTATATTAATCCATGAACCTCCTAAGCCATAAATCCTTATCCTCTTAACCTGTGACCCTTAACCCCTAACCCTTCACCCCTAAACACCTTAACTACTAACCCCTTAACCACTAAAATTACAACACCCCAAACCAGCAAATTGACCTCCCAGGAGAATCCTTCATCTCTAACTGAGCATATTAGAAACATTAATTGTTTCTTAGAGAACTAGGTACTGGTTACGAGAATATGTGTTTGTGGGTAATGCCATTATTATCATGTATAACAAATGTAGACAATTGGATAATTTTCAAAGCCTCGTTTTGAATTACTCACAATATCTACACTTCATCATGTTGAGATGGAGCTTATAGTGTTCTCTCACATAAGGAGTTGTAAATGAAAAGGAGCAAGCTCCCATTAGAGGGCTTCTCTGTGTGGGAGTGTTGGAGGCAGAGTGGTATTCCATCAAGTTTTTTCACAAATTTTGTCACAGTTGGGCGTGATCGTGGAGGTCCCATTGATAAAACCAAAGAGACAAAAGCGATTGCAGATTCGTCATGAGGAGGCTGCGCATCATTTTGAGGAGCAGAAGGGGGTGGTTCCCTACTGAGATCGAACTCTGGAGGGCCATGGTGGCAGAGGGCTGAGTCAGAATTTCAAACACCAACCTAAATCAAGTAGCACGCATGAGCTCCCGTGTAAAAACTATATTCCCTAATATAGTTTTTATTGATGCTCTAATTAAACTAACATTAAACTAACATTATTACTTTATGGATCTTCAACATCATTAAATATTAAATATAACTTCTATTTGAATTGAACTTCTGTTCTTGTAATAAAAATAAAGCTTAATGAAAACCAAAAATACTAGATGACCTCCTTTTACTCAAATAAAAATAAAACTTAATGAAAACCAAAGCCAACATAGCAATTGCTTCATAATTTTTTACTACCTATTAAAATCTAATTTGGCCGCTAGTCTAAACTCTAAATGGACCTATTAAAATTTATTCCTAGATGTGAAATGACCTCCTTTGCTCAAATAAAAATACTAGATTACCTCCTTTTGCTTAAATAAAATTAGAAATTTATGAAAATCAAAACGACTATAGCAATTGCTTTATATGATTTTGGTACCTCTTAAAATTTAATTTCGAAAGCTTCTTAAAATTTAATTTCGGGTAGATACTCTCCCTTGGCCAGGTTCGGGATAGAGTTCGGTGATCTTTAACAATCTTTATGATTTTGGTGCAGATGTCGTACCCTTCTATTCTTCAATGCACTCTGGATTCGACTATATTTTTAACGCGATTTTATTATATCAGATATGGTTTAACTCTTTTTCCAGCTTTAATTGAGATATTCTTCTCCTGATTTGGGGGTTTCTCTGCAATTCGGAGTAGAAAACATGTGGTCCATTGCCAGCATATGGAGATAAAATTGCAACCTTCGACAACTCAGAGAGGGAGAGAGTGTATTGATAAGTTCTAAAGGTATTTTCCTGATATCTATGATTTTTATTGTTAAAATTTCAATAGATTTAAAATTGTATACATAATTATGTAGAAGGCAGCGGTAGGGTTGACAATATTTTATAAAATCAATCATATTTTTTTCGTGCTTAGCAAGATTAGGCACTCCTTAGAGCTGCTCCCATACGCTGATTGTCCCTTACTTTTGTTGTAGTAATTAGTCCTTACGGCCCCTCCAACAAGCCTAATACAGACATGCGTTATCCCTGTAATAACTACAGTGTCTGAGACTCTCTTAAGCAATAAATATGTCACCCCTTTTGGTACCAAAACAACCCTATTATCAACATATTTACGTAGCTACTCCTCAGCCCTGTTATATCTTCTAATCTAACCTCAAAACAGTCATTTCAGGCTTCATTCTTCTCTTCTTCAAGCTGTGGCTTACATCAGAAGGTGTTTTACTCCTAAATATTTTCGCTTGGATGTTATCTTAGCCTCCCTCACCTTCTATTTATACGCAATATAAAGGCTTCATTTGGGTGTCCACATTGACTTGACAAGTTGTCACATGGCTTATTAACATCAAGCCAACCTAGACTGTTCTTTAGCTGAACCTTTTGCTCCTTGATCTAGACACCCACAACTCCCTCTGAGTTGCTTCGCTGAGCACACTCTGATTCACTATCCCTTAAAGTAGCTCAGATACTCTCTAATACCATGTTGTTTTTCCAAGATCTTGGGTCTAGGATAGTGTCTTAAAATATTTCATGCTACCAAACCAATAATCACAATGATACTACTTTGCACAACAAAATATAAATAGCAGTAAATCTACCAATGCACAAAATATAGAAAACTTCTTACAATTTTTAACCCAACTTCGTTATATTAATAAACATATGATACAATAGTCTAGGGCTCCCGTACCAAGGATAATGGCCTTCATACACCCATTGATACAAGATACAAAACTAGGTTTGGTGTCAATCCATCGGCAACCAATCTGCCTTCAACAAGATACTCTGACCATGTCGTTGTCGCATTCTCTCTCGGCTCTTCTCGGTCATGCCCTGTACCAGCTCGGTCCTTCGGCTCCCAATCTGTGTCTCTTGACTCTATCAATGCTCCAAGTACATCTAGCCACTAAAGCTTGGCTGCCAATTTTCTCACTAGTTGTGCCTTAGTCCATCAAGGGCACAACACATCGAGACTCCTGTCGAATTGTTCACAACTCCGTTTGTGAACAATTCTCAATCTTCTCATTGCTTCTCCTCAGTTACTTAGGGACTTCAAACCACTATGGTCTTCCTGTGTTGCACCGATGAAGGCCAACATAGGGCATGAAGGGCTACCACCTATCGCTGCAATATTTCTATATCCCACAATGAACACAGGCTAGGAGGACTGCCCATCATCTGCTGTAGAATTTCTCCACACACAAGTCTAGGGCTACACAAAACTGCTCCTGGTTGATCAGACCCTTGACCTCTAGAAACCACCGAGATCCATGAAGATGGTGCACACCGGGCCCCAACATGGGTACTATCACACTGTCCTCCAACATACCATAAATGGACAATCCACGTTCACACTTGGCCCACTCTCACGTTGCCCTCCAGCAAACCACGAGTGACCAATACTTGTTGTAGCATCTACCTCTGTCTAATGCATCCTCACACTTAGGAAATCCTCCTCGTGGCTACCAAGAGAGTTCTCTAACATTCCTGTCCTAGGACACCCATTACTTCATTGCGATATCTGGTCCTAGTTGGGGTTACTTAACACCCAAGAGAACCCCAACACATGGCTCCCACAAGTTGCATATGAATTTGATCCTATCACCAATCATTACACTGGTTAGGGCTTCTAACCAACACATTAGCCCTCCCTTCTTCGCTTCCACAGGCTGTACTAAAATGTTCCAACTGTCCAAACTAGGACCAACAATTTAACACAAAAACACACCTTCTCATGTGTTGGTACCCTGTTGTATTCTGCAATCTGGTTAGAGCTTAGCCACAATCCATGTCAGCCCTCTCAACACTTGCTAACAATCATTTCTATCAATGTGGCTTTCATTCACCCTAGAGTTTCTCCCCTACGTTGATTGTCCCTTAGTTATGTTGTAGGAATTAGGGCATCATTCAATTCTGAGTACACAGAAGTCCCAAGCCATTAGGTCTTCTATGAAATTCTGATATGTTGCCTTGTTGACTAGAAAAACTTGCTAGACAGTTCCTAAACAATTGAAGCTTGCATGACAAGTTCTATTTTCTGGTTTGAGCGTTGCTAGACATACAATTTTTGCAATCTACAAATTTGTTCTGCATGTCCGGAATAATATATTCTTTGCAACAAAAAGGCGTGCAATCCATAGTAGGTATTTGATACATACCTTGTCAAAACGTGGATTGTCCTTTACGCCAACGGCTCCCTAATATAGTAGCATACGCTTCCATTCTATCAACGTACCAATTTTAGATATCTCTAGTCCTGCTGCCCCCATCAGAATACTTACTAATGATCTAATCATGAATTGCCAAGTGTGTCCACCTTCTATTGTACAAGGTCCTTTATGACAACAAGTCTAAGTTACCTTGTCACCTTCGCATATCATAAAGATGGCAAGCACATGATCCAAACACTGCCCCATAAATCATGGACCCAACACACCTCCACAAGACACTACTGTAATACAGTTTGCACTGTTAGATAGGGCACATATTGCAGCCCCGGTTTCATCACACAGTCAACAAACAAACCCTTCTACGGTTGTGGTTTACCTAGGAAGGGTTCCTTCAATGCCATACTGCCTCCTTAGGTTGTTGTCCACTCTTTGACAACCCTCTAATTTGACTGAGTTGTGTGCTATGCCCTGTGGCCTAGCACCACAACTTCAAATCATGCCCAAGCTTGCTCAGAGAAGTCGACCTCCTTCTGCTGTCCTTCAAGACCTTCAAACAATATTTAAACCCTTAAATATGCCTAGACATTGCTTCAGATCAAGCGGTTGTCCTCCTGTGACAAAGTGGTCTTCTTCCTTGGCTTCCACATGCTGCTAGATAACTGATGCAAATCTAACCCTAAACTAGGATCCAACATTCATCAAGATGCACCCAAAATGCATACTTTAGCTCCCTGTTTTAGGGTCTGCTCCATGCTACAAATCTGGACTGGCTAGGGCACGAACCATAGTCCCTAACACCCTTTAATTTTGGCCCATAAATGCTCCTTAGAGCTGCGTCTATCTCTTTCTTGAAGGTCATGACGCTTAGCTGTAGGTCTGAGCTGTTTCTAGCCCTTAAGCAGTCCTCAAACCTCCTTAATCTCTGCGGTAGTCTTCAGTGAAGCCTCACAGGCCTTCGACACTCTTGTTTAGAGACAAACCACCCATAAAATAGTCCATAGATATGTCTTTCCTACCTCAACCCTCTGAAAAGTCCATTGGCCCTCCTAAATTGACCCTAAAACAATCATCTATGCCTCCCTGTTCTTGAAGTTCATTTGTTGCGGCTAAGATAGAGACTTAGTCTCTCCTCCACGAGTTGTTCACTTGTGATTATGTTGCACAATGGATCAATAGATCAGATATTTGCAATTCCACACAAATTGGGCATTGTCTTCCCCATAAAGCTCTGATACCATGTTAATTTCTGAACATGTTCTATGCCATTTCAAATTAGGGCACACAATACTGAAGGAGATAGAACATATTAATAGATCGATGGAAGACAAGCCAAAATAGAGATAATGAATGGTGGTGTTACAGCGATCAGCAGGATGCTTCTACCAAAAAATTCTCCAATAGGTCATTGAGCCAAGCATGTCACACATAACCCCAGAACAACCCAAACAAAGAACACTCCATAAATACGCAGCACCAAGGACGCAACTCCATCACTATCAAGAGAGAAGAAAATCCTCCACACAATGTGTGTCTAATGAACTCCAAGTCTCTCCATTATATAGGCATCTTTGGGGGTGTGTGACATGCCCTTTAAGACATTTAAGTCTATATTATATTCCAGGGAAACCTAGCACATAAGTGGAATAAATTCAAATTCCCTCTTAATTAGGGACCTCCAACAACAATGGTGAGACACCTAGTTGCTCATGAAGAATTATTGTCCTCGTTGTCATGGATTTCGATATTGAGGAATCTCCAACCTTTTAGCTTTATAGGGAAAAGATCATCCATCACTTTCATCCTGAGTCATGTCAGCTATCAGAAAGTGATTCATCAGACTTCCTTATTTGGTCCACTGTTATGCCATATTGCTTTCCTTGGAGTACTCCAGCAAGAGTCGAGCCCTCCAATCTGTATCCAAACTCATCAGAGACAACGTGGCTGGTTTGCGTGAAAGTGCATCAGCTACCACGTTGTTTTTCCCCTTGACATACTCAATGTCAAAGTCATAAGCCTGGATCTTGCTGATCCACTTCTGCTGCCTCTCCTGTAGTTTTTTGTGCTCCAAAAATAACCTGAGGCTACTGTGGTCAGTCCTCACCTTGAACCTGTTACCCACTAAGTACTGCCAAAATTTGACCAATGCATGCATAATGGCCAGCATCTCCTTGTCGTATATAGGATACAAAAACTCATGAGGAAGGAGCTTCCAGCTCTCATAGGCTATAGGGTGGCCTCCCTACATCAAAACTGCATCGATCCCCTCTCCTGATGCATCACACTCCAAAACAAAAGGCTACGTAAAATCTGGCAATGCACGCACTGGGCAACTGCTCATAACCTCCTTGAGCCTGTCAAAGGCCCGCTGCACTGTATCTGTCCAACTGAATGCCCCCTTCTTCATCAAATCTGTAAGGGGCATAGCAAGCTAAGAGAAACTCTTGACGAACTTCTTGTAATAAGTGCAGATACCAACAAATCCTTGAAGTTCCGTCATGTTTCTCGGCTCTGGCCAATCTCTGATGGCCCTGATATTTTCCTCGTGGACCCTCACATCATCCACTCCTATGATGTGACCCAAATACAACATCTCCATCAACCCAAACTCACACTTGCAGAGCTTAGCATAGAACTTTTGCTCCTCCAAGATATTCATCACTGCCTCTATATGCTGGAGATGCTCCTCTGAAGTCCTGCTATATATCAGTATATCATCGAAAAATACGAACACAAACTTCCTTAGATGACTACGGAAGAATCAAGATATGGTTCATGCATGATTGGAAAGTAGCTGGGGCATTGGTTAGCCCAAAAGGCATAACCAAGAACTCAAAGTGGCCATAATGGCACCTGAAAGCGGTCTTGGGAATGTCGTATTCCCTCATGCGAATCTGGTGGTACCCAGATCTCAAGTTGATCTTTGAGAAGAACTGTGCTCCTCTCAACTCATCCATCAGCTCATCTATCCACAGTATGTGGTACTTGTTCTTCATGGTCTTCTTATTCAGGGCCTTGTAATCAATGCACATTCTCAATGTGCCATCCTTCTTCTTCACCAATACCACCGAAGAAGCAAAAGGACTAGTGCTAGGCTGAATATGTCCAAGAGCCAACAACTCCTGGATGGCCCACTCAATCTCATCCCGATAGGCTTTGTGGTGCCTATAGGGTGTGGTAATAATGGCCTGGATGCCATGCTCTAGCTCAATAGTGTGCTCAAACCCCTGATCTGGTGGTTGTCCTAGCGTTATCTCCCCAAACACCGTATCATATCTGTCAAGGATGGCCCGTATATCTGGATGAACTGTCTGCCTGGTAGTCCCTGCCTCTGATGCCTGCAACTCAACCGCCTACTCTATGTCTCCCTTCCGGAAGTCTGCCTCCATCCGGTGAGCTGAAACAGTCTGGGGTGGGTAAGTGTGCATCCCACGTATCTTCTCATGATTCTCGATCTTCTTATCATCCCACTCCATCTCCAAGGCCTCCCAATCTGTGGTGATCTTCCCCAAAGTAATCAGTCATTGAACACTAAGAATCCATTGAAGCTTTCTGTCGGTATGCCTCTCTGTTCAACCATCTGTGCATCGATGAAGTTGTGGGTTGCCCCACTGTCTACCAAAACTGAAACTCACTACCCCTGTATTGTCCCTCGTACATGTAGCGTCAAATACTTGGGTACTCCTTGCAATGTTACAAGGGTTCCCCCTATGGGTGCAAAATTTGTACCTCCTGATCCTGGAGGTGGAGGTGGAAAATGGTCCTATGTTATCTGACTGTCTCCTGCCTCTCCATCCTCATACTCATCCTCTTCCCTGCTGCTCTCGGAGAAGACCTCGATTAAATGTGCTTTGCCTACAGCACATCTGTGTCCTAGTGCCCATGGCTCCTAACAAGTAAAACACAACCTCTTCTTCTTCAAATCCCTCCTGGCATCATCATCTAGTTGTACCCTACCCTGATTCCCCTTTGGAGGCGAAATCCTCACATCCTTCCCCTTTGGCTGGAAATCCTGTCTCTGGGGGTAAGGTGTCCTGGTCCTGGGTAAGGCATCCTGCAAATCCCAGGTCCTGCCAATGGCATCCTGGAGTGTGGTTAGTCTAGTGGATCTGACTAGACCCCAAAGTGGCTCTGCTAACCCCTCAACAAACATGTAGATCATCCGTGCTGCAGATAGATCTGGCACCATCACTAAAACCCTCAGGAAATCTACAATATACGTCTCTGGGCTCTCGGTCTGTTTGAGCCTCGTCAGCTCAACAAAATGCTCCTCTAGATCCCTCTGGTCAAATCTCTCTATCAGTCTCTGGGTGAACTCGGCATATGTGGTCACTGTCGAATGCCTAAGTGTCACCATCCCATGGAACCACCATTCCTGGGCCTCACCATCCAAATGCAGCGTAGCCACCTTGATGGCCTCCGACTCTACCATTTGGTTAAGCTGGAAATATATATCCAGCTTCTCCACCCAAGACTTTTCCGAACTATTTGATGAGCCATCAAACATTGGCAAATGGAATCAACTCACTGTACACTGTGTGTCCCCATCATGATAATGTCGGTGCCCTCTATGATGATCGCAGGGTCTACTGTCCCGCTGGAGCTGAACAAAATCTCTGAATGAAAGGGCATCCCTGAACTCCTGCCCATATGCCTGGTACTTAGCAAAATAGTCACCCATGTGACCAGGCTCTGGCTCATGCTGTACTCCTGCCCCTGTGTCTGCACCCAGAAAGGTGGGCATAGTGGAACGTGTGGGTGCATGTGATTCCTGGTGCGGAGTGGCATCACGCTCTAGCAAATGATGGGATGTGCCTGACCCCTCACCAACATGGAAACCCCTTGGGGTTTCACGCTGTCTAGCCTCCACAGCAGTGAATCTCTGACCCATCACCTCAATCTATCTCGCCAGATCCTACACTAATTTGAGGAGTGCCTCCCCAAACTGTTTTGCCTCACTATCATCTGCCATTGGCTTTTTCTGTTCTGCGTCCACCACCCTAGCGCAGTCACCCTCTCCATAGGTGTTCTCCAACCTACGCTCAATATATTTGTACTTCCTACCTCTGTACCAGATGTAGGGTTTCTCCCCCGGTGTCATAGACAACTAGCTCCACAGGCTGAGCCAGATCTATGCTCTGATACCACTGTAATATCCCGTTTCAGGGATATCTCTAAAACACAAGCAAACTCCAACTAGAGATGGACTGGGAGGGCATTTACCAGATATTTCACATCTGAAAAGAGGGTGAGATCTGGAGGCTATCTATCCCTTTCCAGACTCTGTCTAAGAGTATGGGGAAAACACACCAAGTGGTATAGTACTGGAATGCTCAAGGAGAAAAATAACTGTAGTGCAAGCATACAATATCATATATATATAGAACACGAACAGATACTCAAGAAATGCAAAGAGAATGTTGAGCCATTTTATTATGCTGAGAAATATAAGTGAGTACAATAGGTGATCAGAGTGATGGCACCTAGACTTGCTCAAGGCAAGCGAAGAAATACTCTCAGAATGCTGATGGAATGGCTGCTCTCTTATCTGCGTCCTAACTGTTGGAAAACTGCCATGTAGCTGCTACTACTATAAAAATATGAGTATCTCGGGTTGCTCTCCTAATCGAAATAAGTTGAAACTCTGGAATCAATCTCTACTCACCAAACCCAGAAAAACCCAGAGAGCATTTCTGGAATGACCGACCCCTGAAAATCACCCCCTTGAGGATCTACGCTATCCTCCAAGGCTCTGCGCTGAGGCTGAATGGAAACCACCAAAACACGGCCACAAACTCTACCAAAATCCTCCCACAGGCAAGGGCTAGCCCCTTGCTCAATCTCCAAGCTCAAAACCTCCGAAAGAAACCCAATCCGGAGCTCCCCAGAAATGGACTGCGTCCTCCCTCTCAGGACTACGTAGTCTATGGATGCACTGCTCCTCCAAAAAATCCAAACTCCAATCCTCCTGCAAAATATTGATGGGAAAACCTCACCCAAGCAGGAACTCGAAGTCCCCCAGGGCTGAGGATGAGATCTCTGAACGGAGACACTCGGTGCACTAAACAGTGCTGCAGACTAGCTAAACAACCAGTGTGCTCAAGAAGTCGAAATGACCAACTCAATATCATAAACATCGAATGACCAAAATGAGGAGGCTCTCCCCTCTATATAGCGTTAGCCTCTCTCAAACCCTAAGGCTCACCTCCTCCAACGTAGCCTCCGTTTGCCACGTGCTCCATCTTGGCCTGCACAGTCCCTCCATGTGGTCTATGTGGGCCCCCTCTCTATGTGGTCTCTTGGCGCCCTTAGCTCACTTAAGTTACAACGTGTGTCTACTAGGGAGTGCAATTTTTATTTTTTGAGTGAGTTATGTCCCCCTCTACTCACTTTTATTTATAATCTAACTACATAAGGCAAAATTGACCAAAATCGAATATTCGAATTAGCCATTGCTAATTGGGAATATTACATTTATACTTCATTGTTCCTTCACCGAGTCCCTTCTTCTTTGATGATTGTAATAGAGATCGAGCCCATCACTTTTCTCTATCCGAAAGATATCTAAGTTTTTGTTGACTGTGATCTAATCCTTAATGATGCAGGGGCATTAGACACTAGCCAACAATGTAGGCGGTTTTTTCCACATGTTGTGGCTAGGAGGGTTCGAAAACATTTAAATTGTAATAGCTAGGTGTCAATACCTCAGCTGACTGTTTCATTTAGATTAGTTAGAGTTGTAGACGTCGAATGGTTAGTCCATTTGTCATGTTTTTAGTTTTCGAATAATTGTAATTAGGCTCTTGAATTACCATAACGGTCCTCACAGAGGAACCGAAAGGACATATGTTGATGTATATAAATGTAAACCCTTGGATGTATAAAGGAGGGGGAGAAGAGAAAAGGAAGAGATTTTCTGCAATAAAACTCTGTGTATTGAGCAATTGCTTCCGGTTGAATAAACTTCAAGTCCGTCGATTCCCAGACTGTCTGAAATTATAATTGTGAATAATTGTTTAAATGTGGGGCGATTGTGTACTGGTAATTCTGTTTCTCTATCTTTGGTTTCTCGTAAATTGTTTGGATGAATCCTGTGAATAAACCCCCACTCATAGAATAAGTCTGCATAAACCCTGGTCTTTGAACTCTGTTTAATGGTAATAGAAATCCCGCTTAATAAAGAAAATTACGTTTGTTTGTTGTTAATTGGAAATTCCTAACCGGGGTTAGAGCCTTAGTTAACAAACGAAGAATATACGAAGGAGAACGCAAACCCGGATGAACCTTGGTTAGTCACTGTTCAAAAACCACGAGTGGATTTACAAAAGCGGATTGCCCATATCGCACCGCTTTTGGTGAATAAGCGGTATTTCCTGGTTGGGGAGCGATTCCATAGAGTGTTCGACGTGTGGCAAAGTGGACCCCCAGAAAACCACCGTTTAAAATGCGCCACCGCACGTTATCATTCATACCAAGACGCCGAACGATATTTTCGTGTACCGTTGATTTGGGAAGGGGCCATCGAATGGTGATCACACGCTGGACTTGCCCGAAGTTTAATAAAAGAGCCCGGATCATATCGACAACGATCAACGGTGTAGATTCATTGCGGGAGGGGATGAGCCAGGGATTACCGCCGTACTCTGGAAGCCTCCGCAGTGACGTCATGGGACCATTGACCGTAAAGGTGGGGTCCAGAGCCAAAGGTTTGTTATAAGCCATTTGTTTAAAAAGCGTGGAGTATTAATATAAAGAGCGAAGGATTATAACTTTAGTCCTAAAGTTCGAAGATAATATATATAAGCCGGGAGATAGAATTATTGTTCGAAAGTTGTGAAAATATTTATTTGTCAATTTCTTTGAAATTGATAAATAAATTAAAAAGAAGATTAAGAGCCACGTGGGGTAAACCAAAGGGAAATGCTGACAGAGCACGAATACGGTTGACCATCTCTCCTCAGGGGTGACTTTCAGTTTTGTTGCGTCATTTTTGGTATCAGAGCTGTTGTTTTTGAGTTGTTTTGTAGAGAGCTGACATGGCAATCCGAATTAGTAGAGGTGCTGGCAGAAGGAGACCTGTTGCCAATGCAGAGGTGTTGGAGATTTTACAGAGGTTCGAAGCCAGAGTGGATGCCATGGAGCGAAGACAGACCAGAGATCCTGAAGACATCAGTAAACCTGAAACAAAAGAAGCTGAAGAAAATGTTGAGATTCCTCCTGACATGAGGCTCCTTAGAACTGTTCTGGGGTCTGCATTTAAGCCCAGAATTGAAGTGTCAAGTTATGCAGGGGGACTGAATCCAGAAGAACTAGTAGATTGGATTAATGAAATGAACAAGTGCTTCGACTATGAAGAGATAAGCAAGGATAAAAAGTTAAAGTTTGCAGTGACAAAGCTGAAAGGACATGCTTCACTTTGGTGGGATGGAGTGCAGGCAGAAAGGAGAAGATTTGGCAAGCAACCTATCAAGAGTTGGACCAGAATGATGGCTAAATTAAAAGGTAAATTCTTGCCTAGTGATTATCAACTGAAATTGTATAAGAAAATGCAGAGCCTGAGACAGAGTTTGCTAACAGTAAAAGAATACACAGAGGAATTCTACAGAGTAAGCATAAGGGTTGGGCAATTCCAAGACACACCAGAGAAGACTGCTAGATATATGAATGGTCTTAAGCTAGAGATCCAAGATGAGATTGGTCTTCTGTCTCCTAAGATAGTAGAAGAGGCCTACCAGATGACCTTGAAAGCAGAGGAGAAACTCCTGAGGAAACAGTCTACCAAGAAGAGAGGTACTTTCTGTGGAAAGGGAAGTCAGGGTGGTAGAGGAAAGCCTACTACACCCAGGGATGGAGCTAATAGTAGCTCACCTCAAAATTCATCTACAGAGGATGATGCAAGGGGCAGAAGGGATTCTTATAGAGGAAAGGGAAGAGGAGACAGAGACAGAGGCAGAGGTAGAGGATTGAGGTGTTATAGATGTCAGCAAGTGGGACATAAGCACTATGAATGTCCAGAGAATGTGGGTGCTGGTCCAAGGAATGCTGTTGTTGCCCAGGCTGGAGAAGAGGCAGAAATTGAAGAAGAAATTCTTCCAGAGAGGGGAGAATCCTTGGTGGTAAATAAGGTCCTGTTGAAGCAATCTAAAGAGGTCACTGAGCCTGCACAAAGGAAGACTTTGTTTAGGAGCATATGCAAAGTCCAAGGGAAATGTTGTCAGCTAGTCATTGATAGTGGCAGCACAAAAAATTTGGTTTCCATTGAGGTAATATAAAAGTTGAAGTTGAAGACAAGGGAGCATCCAACTCCCTACAGGGTGTCCTGGCTGCATAAAGGGCACCAGCTAGTTGTAAAGGAGCAGTGTGAGATAGAGCTGCAAATGGGAAAATATAAAGATAAGGTCCTATGTGATGTAATGCCCATGGATGTGTGTCATATACTGCTGGGTAGACCTTGGCAGTTTGACAGAGCAGCAGTGCATGATGGCAAGAATAACACTTACAAGTTCTTCAAGGATGGGGTACATCATACATTGATACCCATGGAAGAAGGAGAGCCATCCAGCAGAGTGATTGATCCAAAGACCTTGTTGCTGAGTGGGAAGGAATATCTACAGCAGATAGAAGAAGAAGAGGTAAGCTTTTCTTTAGTTTGCAAACCTAAGGTAGTTCTTACTTCTACAAAGATTTCTGATTTTCCAGTAGAAATCCAAGAGATGTTAGACAATTATTGTGACATTATTGTGGATGATTTACCTAATGAGCTGCCACCTGTGAGAAATATCAGCCATCAGATAGATTTTATCCCTGGTTCAAATCTTCCAAATAAGGCAGCCTATAGAATGACTCCCAAGGAAAATGAGGAAATCAGGAGACAAGTACAGGAATTGGTGGACAAAGGACTGATCAGAGAAAGTTTGAGTCCATGTGCAATACCAGCAGTATTAAGCCCAAAGAAAGATGGAGGATGGAGGATGTGTACTGATTCCAGAGCAATCAATAGGATCACAATCAGGTACAGATTCCCTTTGCCCGGAATTGAGGATTTAATGGATTGTTTGAATGGTGCTAGATATTTCTCAAAGATAGATTTAAAGAGTGGATACCATAAAATTAGAATAAGAGAGGGTGATGAGTGGAAAACTGCCTTTAAAACAAATGAAGGACTGTATGAATGGATGGTAATGCCTTTTGGGTTGTCAAATGCACCTAGTACTTTCATGATACTTATGAATGAAGTATTGAAAGAATTTATTAGTAAATTTGTGATAGTGTATCTGGATGATATATTAGTTTTCAGCAAAACTAAAGAAGAACATTTAAGGCATTTTAATCATGTCTTGAAGAAGCTGCACCAAGAGAAACTGTTGATAAATTTGAAGAAATTCTCATTCATGAAGGAAGAGTTGGTGTATTTGGGTTTTTTTTTTTCTGCAGAAGGACTGAAGATGGACCCAGAAAAGGTTAAGGCAATTGTGGAGTGGCCTTCACCCAGAAATTTTTTTGAGGTAAGAAGTTTCCATGGACTTGCCAGTTTTTACAGAAAGTTTATAAGAAACTTCAGTAAGATAAATGCACCCATAATTGAGACAATAAAGAAGAGCAAACAGCCATTTAAGTGGACTGCTAAAGCAGAAAGAAATTTCAAACTTTTGAAGCAAAAGATAACGGAGAAGCCTGTTTTGATTCTGCCTGATTTTACTAAACCATTTCAAGTAAAATGTGATGCCAGTGGAGAGGCCATTAGAGTTGTGTTCAGTCAGGATGATAGGCCTGTAGCCTATTTCAGTGAAAATATGAATGACACCAGAAGAAAGTATTCCTCTTATGAGAAGGAATTCTATGCAATTGTTCAGGCACTGAAGAAGTGGAGACATTATTTGATGTCCAGGGAATTCGTATTGTATTCTTACAATCATGCTTTGTAGCATATTGTACAGCAGCCCAAGTTGAAACATAAGCATGCTAAATAGGTTGAGTATCTCCAAGGTTTTAATTTTGTTTTGAAACATATAAGTGGTCAAGGCAATAAAGTAGCTGATGCTTTGAGTAGGAGGCACATGCTTGTTCAAGAAACAAATTTTGAAGTTGTAGGGTTTGATTTTCTCAAAGAATTGTATAAAACAAATCCAGATTTTAAAGAAGCATTTGAGGCATGTAGTAACCCTGTTTTAACAGATAGAAGCCAGTGGCTGGATTATTTCTTGCAGGAGGACTTGTTATTCAGAAGAAGCCAACTATGTGTACCAAAATGTTCCATGAGAGAAAATTTGATCAAAGAGAAGCATAGTGGTGGACTTGCTGGACACTTTGGTACTGATAAGACTTATGAGCAACTAAGTCACTTTTATTACTGGCCCAGGATGAGAACAGAAGTGGACAAGTTTGTGAAGTGTTGCAAAATTTGTCAATATGCCAAAGGAAGGATCCAGAATGCAGGATTGTACACTCCCTTGCCTATTCCAGACAGGCCTTGGGACATGGTGAGTATGGATTTTGTTCTAG
This sequence comes from Pinus albicaulis, assembly GCA_034641835.2. Taxonomy (NCBI): domain Eukaryota; kingdom Viridiplantae; phylum Streptophyta; class Pinopsida; order Pinales; family Pinaceae; genus Pinus; species Pinus albicaulis. The sequence goes on along the minus strand of CM076581.1, from coordinate 1,548,614,950 downwards.
GATTGCCCAAGACTCAGAGAGGGAATGATGCAGTCTTTGTTGTAATGGACAGATTCTCCAAGATGGCACATTTTATTCCATGCTATAAAACTAGTGATGCCACCCATGTTTCTAACTTGTTTTTCAAAGAAGTTGTTAGATTGCATGGGTTGCCCAAGAGTATTGTTTCAGACAGAGACACCAGATTTGTGGGTCACTTTTGGAGGAAATTGTGGAAGAAACTTGGTACCAAACTAAGTTTCAGCTTAGCTTATCATCCTCAGACTGATGGACAAACTGAGGTAGTGAATAAGAGTCTAGGAAATTTGTTGAGAAGTCTTGCAGGAGAGCATCCCAAGCAGTGGGATCATATTTTTCCCCAGGAAGAATATGCATATAATCACTCACCAAACAGGAGCACAGGGCAGAGCCCATTCCATGTTGTTTATGGAATGCACCCCAGGGGAATATCAGAATTAAGAAATCTGGGAAAGGCAGAGCTAAGGAGTGCAGATGGTGAGGAATTTGCTTCATAGATCCAGGCCATACATGAACAAGTGAAACAGCAACTACAAGGCAGCAACATCAAATACAAGAGCAGAGCAGACTTGAGAAGAAAAGAAGTTCATTTTGAAGTAGGAGATCAGGTCTTGGCACACTTGAGAAAGGAGAGATTCCCAAAGAAGCAGTACAACAAATTAAAGTTCATAAATATTGGGCCATGCAAGATACTTAGAAAGTTTTCTGCAAATGCTTATGAGATTGAATTACCACCTGATGTTGGAATATCTCCTATTTTTAATGTTGCAGATTTGTACAAGTATGAAGATGATGGTGCAGAATAAAGAGCAGCAGACAGGGAACAGATTGAGTAGAAGAAACAGCTACCTCCAGCACAACCATTACAACCAGAGAAGATATTGGATAAAATACCATTTAGAAGGACCAGAGGACAAGAGTACCTTCAGTACTTGACCAAATGGAGGGAAAAGCCAGAGGAAGATGCCACTTGGATTACTGAAGGAATGTTGCAGAAGATAGGCAGATCAGTGGACGAGCTCATGAATATGATTCCATGAAGAAAATTCCCCTCGGGAGTCTGATGCAGGGGCATTAGACACTAGCTAGCAATGTAGGCAGTTTTTTCCACATGTTGTGGCTAGGAGGTTTCGAAAACATTTGAATTGTAATATCTAGGTGTCAATACCTCAGCTAACTATTTCATTTAGATTAGTTAGAGTTGTAGAAGTCGAATGGTTAGTCCATCTATCATGTTTTTAGTTTTCGAATAATTGTAATTAGGCTCTTGAATTACCATAACGGTACTCACAGAGGAACCGAAAGGACATATGTTGATGTATATAAATGTAATCCCTCGGATGTATAAAGGAGGGGGAGAAGAGAAAAGGAAGAGATTTTCTGCAATAAAACTCTGTGTATTAAGAAATTTCTTCCGGTTGAATAAATTTCAAGTCTGTCGATTCCCAGACTGTCTGAAATTATAATTGTGAAGAATTGTTTAACTGTGGGATGATTGTGTACTAGTAATTCCATTTCTCTGTCTTTGGTTTCCTGTAAATTGTTTGGATGAATCCTGTGAATAAACCCCCACTCATAGAAGAAGTCTGTGTAAACCCTGGTCGTTGAACTCTGTTTAATGGTAATATAAATCCCGCTTAATAAAGAAAATTACGTTTGTTCGTTGTTAATTGGAAATTCCTAATCAGGGTGAGAGCCTTAGCTAACAAACGGAGAATATACAAAGGAGAACACAAACCCGGATGAACCTTGGTTAGTCACTGTTCAAAAACCACGAGTGGATTTACAAAGGCGGATTGCCCATATCGCACCGCTTTTGGTGAATAAGCGGTATTTCCTAGTTGGAGAGCTATTCCATAGAGTGTTCGACGCGTGGCAAAGTGAACCCCCGGAAAACCACCGTTTAAAATGCGCCATCGCACATTATCGTTCGTACCAGGACGCCGAGTGATATTGCCGTGTGCCGTTGATTTGGGAAGGGGCCATCGAACGGTGATCGCACGCTGGACTTGCCCGAAGTTTAATAAAAGAGCCCGGATCATATCAACAATGATCGACGGTGTAGATTCATTGCAGGAGGGGACGAGCCAGGGATTGCTGTCGTACTCTGGAAGCCTCCGCAGTGACGTCATGGGACCATTGACCGTAGAGATGGGGTCCAGAGCCAAAGGTTTGTTATAAGCCATTTGTTTAAAAAGCGTGGAGTATTAATATAAAGAGCGAAGGATTATAAATTTAGTCCTAAAGTTCGGAGATAATATATATAAGCCGAGAGATAGAATTAACGTTTGAAATTTGTGAAAATATTTATTTTTCAATTTCTTTGAAATTGATAAATAAATTAAAAAGAAGATTAAGAGCCACGTGGGGTAAACCAAAGGGAAATTCTGACAGAGCACGACTACAGTTGACCATCTCTCCTCAGGGGTGACTTTCAGTTTTGTTGCGTCACTTAAGTGCCACTTAATATGCCCTTCTTTGACTGCCACCTTAGCTCTGATACCATGTTGAGAATCTTGTAGGGCTGCAGTCTAATAAAATTCTCTTCATGCTAATTTCTTGTGATCTTGTTTATGTATATTCTTCTTTAATCTTTCATCAAGTCAATTATCAAATTACTCAGTCAAATGTATAAAGACAGAATTATTTTTCACTTGTAACTGAATTTCTTGAAAATTAGTTAACTAATCTATCTTCAGTTCACTTTTTATCTATATTTAGTATCAACTAACTTATATAGCTCTTAGCAGACACAATTTCAAAGGACCTTGGAACATATTATCAAATGGACAAAAGAAATTGGATGAAATTGAAAAATAGGTATAGTTTGTATATTTGATTATTCATCGTGATATGTGAAAAATGTATAAGTGGTAACTTTTTCTCAATTAAATTTATATGACTTGTAAATTGGTTATGTGTAGAACACTAAAAGAATATAGATATGGGGTTGAGGAATTCTTAAAGTTTTCTGAGGAGCAATCAAGGAATAATATGTCCACAAAATGTCCATGTAATAAATGTGGCATAGTGAAAGTACAAATATTTGATAAAGTACGAGAGCACTTGATTTGTGATGGTATAATCGAACAATATAGCATTTGGTATTTCCATGGAGAGAGCATTCCCATTCAGGTATCTTGAATTTTTTTTGAATTGATCTAGTTTCACTCTTATATGTTTTACAATAAAGATATCACTTAATTTTATATGTGCAAACTTCAATTTTTTTTCTTTGTCTTCTTTAGATTCCATCTATTATTGGCAAGGATAGGAAACATTCTGAAAATGAGCCACATGAAGTTCTCGAGCATATTTCATCTCAATTGGTAAGCCATTTCATATTAGTCAAGAGTCCTATTTTACTAGGTTGACCAAATGCTATTGATTCTAATTTTCATAAAAACCATAAAATTATTAACATAAATTTTGATTTTCTTATTAATAGGGTTATGAACATGTTGTGGAACATGATTATGATAATCAAGGTGATGAGCATGAAACATTGTTTAGGAACGATAGTGAACCTCTAATTGATGATGATGATGATGCAACCATTGTCGGTGATCAAATGCTTGAAATAGTGAATGATGCCAATTGATGTCTTAATCAAAACATCAATGAGAGTTGTGATAATGAGGGGTTGGCATCAGCAAATGTACTAAATGAAGTAAATGAATATAAAAAGCTTATCGAAGATGCCAAGAGGCCATTGTACAAAGCTTGTGTTGACTTCACAAAACTGTCAGCCACTGTAGAATTCTACAATCTGAAAGTGAAGAGTGGATGGTCTGATACAAGTTTTGACCAAATGTTAAAATTGCAAAAAAAGGTGCTTCCTAAAGATAACACATTTCTAGATTCTGCATATGCTGCAAAAAAGCTAATAAAATCATTGGGGTTAAACTATGATATGATACACGCATGTCCAAATGATTGCATTTTATATCGAGGAAGTTATGAAAGTAAATATCAATGCCCAACATGTGGAAAATCTCGATGGAAGGTGGATGCTCAATCTCAAAAGGTGCGGAAAGGTGTTCTAGCCAAGGTGTTAAGAGATTTTCCCATAGCACCAAGGCTAAAAAGAATGTATAGGTATGATCTTGAACACTATAATTTTATTCAAGTTTTCCCCTTCTTCTATTATCTTTACCATTTGTCATAGTGTTAATATATGATAATAATTTATATAAATGACTTTTTTTTTTCATTATATCTCTACATATATGTCACAAAAAATGAGGTGGCATCATGAGAATGCAAGCAATGATGGTCAAATGTGCCACCCTGTTGATAGCCCAGCATGGAAAACTATTGATGACAAATGGCCTAGTTTTTCTAGCGAATCTCGCAAAGTACGACTTGCAATGGCAGTAGATGGATTTAATCCTTTTGGAGACTTGAGCAGCACATATAGTGTTTTGCCTATAGTTTTAGTTACATACAACCTTCCAGCATGGTTGTGCACAAAAAAGGAATTTTTGTATGCTAACATTGTTAATACCTGGTCCCAAGCAACCAGGAAATGACATTGATGTGTATTTGGAACCCTTGGTAGATGAACTAAAGTAATTATGGGACCAAGGGGTATGGACATATGATGCTTATAGTAAGACATCATTTAACATGAAGGAAATTCTTATGTGGGTGATCCATGATTTTCCTGCTTATGGGAATATGGTTGTTTGCACAACAAAAGGCTATAATGCACGTCCCATATGTGGGAGGAACACAGAATCAGAGTACCTCAGTTGTAGCAGGAAATGTGTGTACATGGGACATAGGAGATTTCTTCCTCAACGTCATAAGTTTCACTCACAAAAGGCACCATTTAATGGGAAGGAGGAGCATATTTATGCCCCTCCAATTGTAAAAGTGTCAGATATTTTTAAGGAAACAAAGGGAAAGGAAGCAATATGGGGGAAGATTGAATCAAATAAAAGGAAAATAAACAGTAAAACAGGTGAAAAAATTGATGTTGTGGTGTGGAAGAAACAATCAATTCTATTCAATCTACCATATTGGGAGGTATGTAGACCCATGATTAACCATGCCTAATTATTGGACACAATTTGCTTAGTTGACCTCATTGTGATTATATGTCTTGGTTGAATTGACTGTTTATCTTTTCATCCATATTAAATATTGTTCTGATATTCTTGATGTGTTGGAATGAAGAAACTCATAATACGCCACAATTTAGATGTAATGCATGTGGAGAAGAATGTGCGTGAAAGCATTTTTGGAACCCTTCTGTATATAAAAGGGAAGTCCAAAGATGGGAAAAAATCACGTGATGACTTGCAAAAAATGGGCTTGAGGAAATCACTAGGACTAGACGTTAAAGGACAGAAAATATTCCTTCCACCTGCACCACATACTCTTTCAAAGAAAGAGAAATAGACCCTATGTCATGTTCTTTTCATGTTAAAGGTGCTAGACGGTTACAGCTCTAATCCAAAAAATCATATATCTATGGAAGAGCTTAAGTTCCATGGTATGAAAGCACATGATTTCCATGTTCTAATGAAACAACTCCTCCTAGTGGATTTGCGTCATGTGTTACCAATTGTTGTCCGAAAGACGCTTTGCAAGCTTTGTTACTTTTATAGGAAAATTTGTGCAAAATCAGTTTCAGTAGAGAGTCTTGATAAGCTGGAAAATGATATTGTTGAGACATTGTGCTTTCTTGAAAAGTACTTCACTCCTTCATTCTTTGATATAATGTTTCATTTGAATGTACATTTGGTATGTGAGCTTCGATATTGTGGCCCAGTTGCATATAGATGGATGTACCCCTTTGAGAGGTACGTGAAACTTTACTTTTTATCAAGCACAACAAATATTTTTTTTGAAAGATTTTGACATTACTTAATTTTTTTGTTTGTTAATTTTGTAGGAACATGAAAGTATATAAGAGTTATGTTAAGAAAAAAAAATAGGCCTGAAGGATGCATTGCTGAAAGCTATACTGTGGAGGAATCAATAAAGTTTTGTGGAGGATACTTGAAAGGTATGGAAGCTATTGGATCCACACATGGTTGAAATGAAGTGTGGGATGAGGAAGTTGAAGAAGTTATCCTTGATGGAAAGCCATTATCTGCTCCAATTCCTTCATAATTGGATGGCATTAGTTGGGAACAAGCCCATAGGTGGGTTCTATTTCACACAAACGAAGTTGATCCATGGATAGAGTAAGTTACATATTTGGCCTGTAATTTTTTTGTTTGTTTTTTTAAGGTTGTTTAAGGTTTAAGATATTTGACCTTTAATTTTTTTTTATTCATATTTAATCAAAACACATTAACCACCATATCTATTGTCCATAATTGTTGAATTAGGATGCAAAAGATGGAGATTGCCAACTCAATTACCCAAATGAAAAAAGATGAAGCTCTATTGCAGAAACTCCACACCCATAAATTTACTAGCTAGTTAAAGCAACATGTAAGTACATTATTTATATTATAAGTGTACTTAAAAATCATTACATGGGAATATTATCATGTAAGAAATTAAATATTTTTTTTAGAGGTTGAATGTATGAATTCTAACTACATTTAAAAATCTAAAACTGTACAGGTGGAGGGAGATGGAAATGTGTCTGATACAATTAAATGGCTAGCACGTGGTCCCAGGAAATTCATGAATAAGTACAAGGGATACCTAACCAATGGTTATAGATTCCATTCAAAAAACATGGAGAATGAGAGAACCACCCAAAATAGTGGCATGTGTATGGAAGCTCAAACAATGATGAGGTCAAGTTCCAAATATGAAAACCCTATACTTCAAACCACAACATTTTATGGAGTGGTAGAAGAAATAATTACATTGGACTATTTTTGTATGTAGTACACATTGTTCAAATGTAATTGGATTGATGTATACAATAAGAAAGGGATCAAAACTGATGATTTGGGTTTTACAATGGTGAATATGAAGAAATTTTTAGGCCAAAATCATTGGCAAGATGATCCATTTATTCTAGCATCGCAAGCTAAACAAGTATTCTATGTACAAGATCCAGTTGAGACTGACTGGTATGTAGTGTTAACATGTCCTCCAAAAGGATTGAGAAATAATGCATCATATGAACCCAAGTATGTAGATTTGTCACATGTTGTGGACTTTCAAGAAACAAAATTTGTAAGTGAAAAAGATATAGCTGATGTCAATGTGAACGTTGATGTGAACGTGGATTATGTCCGTTCAGATTGTGAAGGAATATGGTTGAACCTTAAGAAATAAAACATATTTATTTTTCTATTTTATTTCGAGAACTCCAAAAATGATATTTGGTTATGAAGAGAGATTCCTTTGTTTCTTATCTATAAAAAATTTTAGGCCCATTTAGTAGATATATTTTTAGCCCCTGCCAATGACAATGACTATTGTTTTCGGATTGCACCATTAATCTTGTCCATACAAAAAATTGAACACATAAAAATTTGATATGTGCGAAGTTTCTACAATTTTTATATTTCTTAAGATTGAAATGAGAATTTTCTATATTATTATTGGATCATAGCCCTAGAAATTACTCATTTAAAAGAACCCAGAAAATACAAATTTCTTGGGCACATGCCTTTTTTTAGCCTTCTTCCGCGACTGTTGGTTTCAAAACGAACTATTCAGATGTGGGTTGCAAAACAAACTATGGAGATAGAGGAGTGCAATTATTGGGAGGGAAAAAAGGAGCATAAAGAATCTAAGCATATTACTGGACGGTCAATTGGAGGATTCCTTAGCTTAAGCACAGTTAAGCTAATCATTCTGCATTTTCCTCCATGCAAGTCAGCAAAAACCAGGATGAACAATTACAAAAACGTAAGTGCTATTCTCACATCTCAGTTTCTTTGCCAATAATGTTGTAGGATAATATCTACCTTTAATCTTAATATTTCTTATTTTATTTCCTAAAGGTTCTAGCTTTAAGAGACTGTATAAGCTAATAATTCTGCATTTTCCTCCTAGTCCTTGAGATAATACTAACCGGTATTCCATCTCCATTCTTGGTGTTTACTGGTGCTTTAAAATATTACATTGACATTCTGATATACTAGGGATTTACAATTTTAATTCAGATATTTCTGTGCTTCTTTATGTGTTTTCCATCCTTGCAGTGATTGTTTTTCTCCAACTGATAAATTGCTTCTTCCAATAGTTAAAAAAAAAAATATGACTGTAAACTTTCCATTCAAGTATAATTGTTTATTTCCTTGGAAACTATGTAGGTGCTTGATAACGATGGTGACTTTCTTTAAAAAGCTAACCTGGAAAGTGGTGCAAGCTGGTCAGTGGAATTGGGTCGTCAAACTATGGGGTGCCCTATCATAGAGGAGAACATGAGTCAGCCCCAAGAATCGCTTATAGAGGTCAGTTAAATTGTTAGATTAACAGGGTTTTTATATGCACTCAATAATTCAATTTTGTTATTTTGAGACATGGTTTAAAGTTGTCATGCTATCTTCTATTAGTTTTCACCAATTTTGTAAATGCTTCGTGAGGAGTGGGGGCTCTTCCTTGAAATGGATGACATCATTTGAGGCTTGTGGTTTATGATTTTAAAGGGAGTCATGGAAGCTCACAGTGACAAGATCTGGGATCGCTTTGTTGTTGAGGTAATGCCATGGTTGCAAAGACCTTTCATTCCATATAAAGCTTCCTCTTTTGTTTGTGTTTGGTTGCTTGAACAGACCATAGACTTCAAGAATTGGCATTGTGATTTATAATGAGAACAGGGTATGCAGTTTATTTGAAGGCTGCGTGTGTTTCTAGAGACCAAACAAATTGCATGGTTGATGCTTAATAACTATCACTTGTATATTGTTCTTGGGAATTTGATTATGTAGGGTTGTAGACCATAATATATTCTAGCTATAAACCTCTATATTACACCATATGTGATCTATGTTCTGGAATTTAAAATTCTGAAGGCACCATAGCCTGGTTTGTCATGTTGTGAAATTTGGTAGTTTCACAATATTTTTGCACAGTAGTGGCTTCTTGGATTGGAAGTGAAACTATAACGATGTAAAAATATCAATAATGTTCTAATAACTGCACAGAAATTTGAAAATCACAATTTTGATCTTTAGTGAGCCCTGGACATGCATGCTATTAAAGCCTACTTGCACTTAGCAAGAGACAGGTAAATCAGTGAAACTATTTTGGTAGACTTAGTACTCTCACTTGAATTTGTACATTAGAATTATGGAACTGTAGGAAGATGCACAGGGAGAAGTACTGTAGCACTATATTTTATGACTTTTCCATAGGTACACCGTACATCTGTAGGAGGTTGTGTGAAATTAGGTCAGGTTGTAAGTTGTTACACAGATTTGAACCTTGAATTTGGCATGCAATTTTGACACCTTGGGGTGCATTCTAAGTATGGAATATGATGTTCCATGGCACATAGGATAGCCCATTTTCCTTATCATCCATCAGGTTTTCTATTTATGTACATGGCATGCAGTTTTTAATGAAAGTGGACATTTTGGCACTATGAAAATAATAGTTGGTTCTTGCACTGTCAAGTTCATAGGAAAGAATTCAGATTCTTTCAAACTCAATGTAAGAAGCTATTCCGAGATCCTCGAATGTACGATTTCACTGTGTATACATATTACTGTTTTGACCTTATTTTGTGCTTTGATTGTAAATACTTCATTGTACATGTCTCTAACTTTTGTTGATCATTTCTGCGATACCCTATGTGATACCATCAAACTGAAATGGCATACTTCTCATCAAGTTGTGATGACACCGAACCAGTGAGACCTTTCTCACTATGGTAGCATGAAACAGTGATAGATTTTTCACTGTGGTAGTTCCAAATTGTAGTGTCATACTTATCATGTGATTGATTATACCAAGACTGTTGTTGACCTGTGATTATAACACTGAAGATCTTCACTGTAATATGGATTATACTGATATCTTTTTGTCACACCGAGCCTTAACTGTAAATACACCTTTATAACTCATTCTCCTCGCTGTTGTGGTATCGAAATAATCTTATAAGAGTAGTACTGAATTGAGGTAGAGGTAATTTCAACACTGTGATGTCATTGAGACTGAGATGTTACCAAGATCCTTCTTTTCATAGTGACAGAGATTGACCTTTCTTGTGAACTTGCACCTAGCTTAATTATGGGACTGTCTTACTATGATTTGAGCCCTTTTGACATAGGTCTTTTTAGAATGTTTTGAGTCCTTTCAAACTGCCTTTGATCATAACCATAGCTCTAAAACCATGTTGAGAATTTGTAGAGCTTGTGTTTAATACAAAATTCTCTTCTTAATAACTACTTGTGAGCTTGCTTATGTGTTCTTCTTTAACTTCGTTACTCCATCATCAAGTTAGTTATCAAAGTACTTAGTCAAAATGTTGAAACAAAATTATTTACACTCATAACTAAATATATTATAATGTAGTTAGGAAGGTAAATCTCTGATTTACCTTCCTCACTTACAACTCCTTTAAGATCAGCATGTCTTATTACAATACTGTCTTAACATTGGCAAATTCCTTCAATAGATATATCTGCACTGTATACTTTTGCATCTATCCACAATCCAGCTCTTGTAGCTTCCGCAGATTATATTCCTATACCTTTCAATTTACATCAGACTTCCATTTTAGATCCGCATTTGGTTACCCTTCTTTCCATGCTGTTTGCTTCAGACTTTACCTTGATATATCTGCACTGACTCAGACCCAAAATCCGCAAATTTGTTCTTCTCTTTTAATGTTGTATACTTTACCGTAATACTTGCTCCTTTTTCCGCGTTGTATTAACCTCAGTGTAATCCACAAAAAATGTTCCTTTTTCACGTTATATAACCTTAGTATCATCCGTAGATATGTTCTCTTAACCACAGCATATGTAGGGTATATATAGTAGTTCTAGCCAAGTAATTAAGTCGACCTTATAGCCATTAAGTAGGACGACTTTAACACTTGTTTGTAGGCTGACTTCATAGGCATATATTCAACGTTTGTAAGCCATTCTTCTGCAACATCCTGGAGGGTATTCTTCACGCCTTTTACATGACTCTTAATTACACTAATGTACCTAATAGATATCAAGAAGAAGTCTATAGACCTATACTAAGAATCTTGCTCATGGAACCCATGAAGCAAGTAAACCAAAAATTCATTTTATTATTATTGACTTCATATTTACATAAGTACATAACTAGAAATTTCTCCTTAAAAGGAGCAAAAGGACATTGAAGGAATTAAAACACTTCTTAATACTTCGGAAAATATCACCAGCGAACGAACTCAGCATTACACCAGCCTCTGTAAGCATTGGTTGCGAACGAACTCAACGTTACACCAGCCTCTGTAAGCATTGGTTGCTAGGTCTAATTAGGTTTAAGGTATTCTAAAAAGTCTAATTAAGGGCAAACTGAAAGGAAAATGTTCATTGCATGATGGCATTTGGAAATTTGAGAATAATATCCACTTGATATTTAAGACAAATTGAAAGTGTTAGGGAGATAAAAGGAAAACAAAGGAGATAATAAAGAAAAATTAATGACGTACATAATTCTCACATCAAGCTCTCCTGCTTTTGAATAGGACAATGAAATGGAATCACTTTTCAAAACTGGAACGCTAAAATGCAGCTAATTGGGCCCTTTCCATGGTCAACCTTTGCCCCACAAAAATGCTCTGTTTAAAATTTTTTGCTTAGTAACATTTAAACAATTTTGTTTTCGGCCAGGAACTGTCCGTTGTTACCATGGATTAAGACTGTTGGGAAGTTAAATTGGTTGGCACTACTGTATGCTATTATTGTAATTTAAAATTAAGGACAAGAACAGAACATCGCCATTATTTTCAATGTTTAAAGTTAAAATCCCTTTTCTTTCCCAATAATATATTTAAGTTTTTGAGGATAGGTGGCTTCTGGTGCAAGCTGCACTGATTTCTCAATATTTTTAGGTTCCTCCACCAATGGATAAGTCTTGTTAATATCTCCATTCTCTGTTGCCATGCCCGTTTTGGCTATCTTCATAATGTGTCTACAATCATCAATTCACTTTCCCACACATTCAATATAGTTCATTAGATTGTTGTTTAAGATGAGGCTTCTAATCTGTGTCGATCTGTGAAGTGCCCAATAAAAGAAGAATGAGAAATTCTTTCCCTCATTTTACATTTAGACTTGATTATGAAACTAAAGACATTGCAGAAATAAAATTCATTTCCTAGCAGAGTTCTACGATACACATTATCTATTTACTGATAAAATTATGAAGACTTTTAATAGCTCACCTTTTGGAAAGGGAAAGGTCCTATTGAAGTAGATATATTTTTAGTCTTTGAGTTTTTCACTGCATCACATTCACTCAAATTAGCGATGACAGATTACGAAACTAAAGACATTGTAGAGCTAAAATTCATGTTCCAACAGATTTCTACTATGCTTGGGTGTTAGATATTTAGTGATCAAATAATTAAGACTTGTAATAGCTCACCTTGTGGAAAGGTCAAGGTTCTATTGAAGTAGAAACTTTTTTAGTCTCTTATTTTTTCAGTGCATCACTTTCACTCAAATTAGCAATGACAGATTTGTCATGTTGGGATTCCCATGTTTTGGCCAGATTGGCAAGACCAAAAGATGAGACAACATCATAACCACTTTGGGGCCCTAGGATCTAGCCCTCCTGGACCCGGAGAGGGATCTCTCCATAAATACAAAGAATGATCTATCTTTGAAGATCAAATGAGATGTTAGGCTAGGTATGAAGCACAAAGGGGGGTTTAAAATGATTTGGTTGGTTGGTTGCTGGGTTGGGTCATGAGATCATAAACTGAGAAAGAAATGGAAGGAAAGGAGCAAAAAAGTAGGATTTTTAGTAGAGAGGATAGGTCAAGAAAGTGCCATCCATTGGGCCACGGAGTCATGAAATGGAATTACTTGCACACAACTAGCCAAGGCTTTCAGAGGGAAAGTCATCTACACTAAAGGATCTTCTTAGATAGATGGTGGAATGGAACATTAAGGAAAGAAGGTGCAAGAAGGAAAGACACCCAATTTCTATCTATAGATCAGGTCAGAGGTCATTTAACTCCAGACCTGCTTGGACATACTCATAGGAAACTCTCGATGGGGGGACAAAGGGGCAGCTTGTAGATCGGACCAGAGGTCATTTAACTCCAGTTCTGCTTTAGCATGCTCCAAGGGAAAACAGAGATAATTTTAACAGAGCCAGGGTCTATAGATCAGAGAAGGACTTTGAACCTTCAATGCTTTGACACCAGCAAGAAAATCCAAGCAGCAAACCCCGAATTCATACATCAGCTAGCAACATATGGAACTGCTACATTGGTTAAATTAGCTTAATTTACTCTCAGATAACACATACAGCAGAAAACATTAAAGGCAAGGAGAGCAGAGACATAGGGTACCTAACAAGGGTAAATCCTATGCCATATTTCTTATGCGAGCCCAGAAGACCAATGAACAGCATGAAAATGTAATAAAACAATAAGATAAGAAAAACATCACCCGTAGTAATAGACCAGGATCCAAAGAAATATGCTTGATTAATTGATGCAAAACCAGTCACATACACTAAGCTCAATGGCTGTTACAATCCAGACTTTCTCCTCCCAGCCTACTATATTACAAACTACTCTGCTACTCCCTCCCAAGACTGTTCTAACAGTCAAAATGAATCCCTCTAATAGAAATCAGCAACAACCGAACAACAACCTTTACAATTTGTTCTATGGGATTCTTATAGGCAAAGAGAAACAACAGGAGTAGATGACATTCATTAAATAGATCTCATTTAAGACAGAGTGGAGAAAGAGTTCATGCCCACTCTGCTTAATGGCAATCTGCATCGCTGTAAGTACTTTTGGTATGGTTTGGGAGACTCTGTCAAGCCAACATTGACCTCGGATATTTCATAAAGTCCTTCTGGTTGTAAGGCCCTCTGTTCCGTCCTCTGAAGTAAGTAAGGTGACTGAAAGGTCTTCAGATCTCCATGCTTCCATAAATGCAGTCCTGGCAGTCTTCAAGAATATTTTGTCAGTGTAATTAACTATTTCTGGGCTCAAGGAGGCATGGAGACCGTTGTAGGAAGGTGTCCTGTTGGAGAACCGGTGCTCTACTGACGTTAAACACAGATATGGCTGTTCCACATGCTTAGTCTTCAAACTGCGTCCTTTTCCTTTGAACACAGGGTTAAGCGTTAAACTTTCAATAATTGGCATTAACCCCTTTAATCCCTGCTGCTGATACGCTTTGCTAATGTGACGGAATCTCTGTGCTTTGAATCGTAGCAACTACGATTATGATAAATAGAGCAAAATACCGCTCTGGTGAAAACCCTGCACAATGAAAAAAAAATCAATTACAACATCCAGGGCGGTGGCAGGAGAATGCTCTGGAGGCCGGAGGAATGGTGGAAATGGTGGAGGCGCAGAAACAAAAATTGCAGTTAGGCGGAGAAATAATTCATTAGCGTAAACCCAAAGTCTAATGCTCGGGGAATTTACAAAGGGAAATGATGAAAAACAAGCAATGTGAAGCCTTTGGATGGTGGGACCCGGCGTGGGTGGAGGGCGATTCATTTAGGACCATCGGATCTCAGGAGGAGATCAACGGCGGAGATTGAAAGTTGAAGTTAATAGGGGCTCTGATGAATAAAACTGATGGGGGGCCGCGATTAGATCCCAGCCATCGGATTTGAAGAAATGGACGGCCAAGATAAAATCGGCAGATCGCAATCGGGGACACGGGGGGTGATGCTTTTAAACTTTGCGATTGTGATGGCACGATTGAGCGCTGGTCGTTGGATCCAGGGACCAGATCAATGGCCCACATTCAATCAGAGGGAGATGGAGAGGGGTGATAGAGAGATGATGTGATTAGCGCTGAGCCGTTGGATCTTGGATTAAACGGACGGCTGGGATCGTATCGGTGAATCGCAATCGGCGATTACAGTCGGGTGACACATTAAGAACTTGCGATTGCAATGGGAGCGGTTAAGTGCCAGCCGTCGGATCTGGCGGGAAGATCGATGGTTCAAATGTGATCAGAGGGGCGAAAGGGGAGGGGCAACGAGCGCGATGCGATCAGCGCTGGACTGTTGGATCAGACTGTGAATTGATGGCCCACATTGCGGCGGGAGCCGATAGAACAACACTCCAATCGCATCAGAGTTTTTTCGTAAAACACAGAGATGCGCCCGCCTGACAGTGCGATTGCGATTAGCACCCGGGGCTTAAGCCCTTGGTCCTGGACGCGGGCGTATGGGGGGAAGTGGTTAAGGGGCTAGCTGAAAGGAGCTGGGCCTTAATATAAGGTGGAAAGTGGGTTTTTTGGCCCATTTTAATGCATTTTAAGGCTAGGAAAGGGTAACGATAGAGGGAAAAAGGGGAAATTAGGCCAAACAAGGGGTATTTGAAGGGTTTAAAAGGGGAATTAGGATGATTTTGAAGGGTAAGAAGGGAATTACAAGGGGAGATAGGGGAATGGAAACAGAGGTTTAGAAGGGATGATATAAAGGGAAAAAGGAGGCCCTTTGGGCATTTCTTCACAAACAGAGAGGCCTTAAAACTGGAAACAACAGTGGGGATTTTATCAAAGGACGAAAGGCACAAGGAGGCTTCAAGGATGATGTGTTTTCAGAGGAAATGCATTCCTTGAAGGCTCAACAACATTTTAGCCCCCTGTTTGCTTGTGAAAAATTCATAGGGGGCTAACATGTCAAACTTCTTAGAATCTGTCAATAATGAAACATTCAAATCCTAAACATTTTCAAGAGTAAAAATATCAGTGCCAAGTGATTTCCTAATTTTTGATCCACTATTATGATAGTGAGTGTCTTGTTCACATGCCTTTTCAACTTGTAAGTTGGCAAGAAGAAAAACATGCAGTGTCTGTGTTGCCACTTCCTCATAACCTAGGTAATTAGAAGTACATGTTATTACAAGCAAACAAATGTTTTTCAAGTGATGTTTTTCATTTGTGTGGAGAAGAATGGCCACCTTATTTTAATTCACGTGCTTGTATTGCAGATAACGATTTTCTTTGTGCACAATTAGCTTTACTTGGCTCAGTAATGTCTTTATTGTATAATACAGTACTCACTGAAGTTGTCCTGAGGGAAACATTGTAGCCTTGAAATATCCTCTGGTTCTTGAACTTCAGAGGCCATAAATGGAGCTGTTACACTGCCCATGTAAATTATCTCATCTTTCTCCATATAAGAAGCTAGTTTATGGTTACATGTATGTGCCATATTTTCACTAGTCCATGGTAACATAGAAGACTCCTCTTCTCTCTGACTCAAGGTTGTTGATGACAACTTTGTAACACTTACCTGGGCATACATAGGAGTTTTTTTTTTCCAAACACACTCATTATCGTTCACCATTTCCACATCTCTGACTGCAAACTCCTCTTCCATAAAATTTTTATAAACAGATCCTGAATCTTTCAACAACTAATTATTTTCATTGTGCCTGTTAACTAGAATTTTGGTGAGAGATTTTCATTTGGTAAGCACATGAGCAGTCTAAATTTTTTATAAAATCCATCGAGAATTTACTACTATCTATTCATCGTCATTTCCTAACAATTGAAATCCATCCAGATGACTCTTTTAAACCCTTGATTGAATTCATGCTTATGAGGATTCTCATTAATGTGAACCAAAGGTTTTGGAACCTCTTGCAATCCAACCACTGCGATGTCTGCTTCAGCAGTCTCCATGGCATGCTTCTACGGAATAGCTTGACTACTTTCATCCAAAATTGAACTGAACATTCCTTGCATTTGATTCTTTAAAAAATCATCCTGACAAGCACCTACAAAGTTCTCCCCTAGTTTAGATTTCTCCAATAATCGAACAAGCATTTCTTCCATTTCCTCCACAGAAACTTCTCAATATTTCACTAAATTTTATTCTTTACATGCATACAACGACAATCTTTGAAAATGCACTGTTGCGACACCTTCATCTAGGGCATATGTAGCATGCATTATTACATCATTCTCACTGGTTTCCTCCGGTGACAAATCCAAAACTATTCTCTTTTCCACCAACACACTGCTTTTCACAATGCCTTTGTAGGGTAAGAAATATAAAACTCCTTGTTTTTCCACCAAAGCAACATTTTCCTATAACGGCTCTGTGTTATGCTTCCCTGCATTATCTATGTGAATTTATCCAATTAACGACTTTAAATTCCACTAGATTTTTGCACATCCAAAAACAACATAAATTGAACAATTTGCCTCAGTTACTGCATTCTTACAGTCAACCTGTGTTGCATGCATCTCTACATCACTTTCATTATTTACATCAATCACCAACTCCAACCTACCATGCACCATTTACAAATGCAATATCTTCATGTGTAGTTACTCTAGCAAATTCACTTCTTTGATCTATAAAGGAATTTAAATCTCCTGTCATTTGTCGTATGAACATTCTTGAGGGACTCCTCTTTGAGATGCTTCACTACAAAGCCTAACATCCAATAGCTTTATCTCTATCCCAAAGCATCCATCACTTCATAAGAGGATCCATTCACAGTGTTAATCTCTCATGCCTTCTCAATTGATCTATCCCTCTTTCTTGAAAACTCACACATTTCACCTTCTGCGTTATCACTTGCGTCTAGATTATTAACAGAACCTACAAAGGTGCAATGCCATCTACTTCTTGGTCTGGAACTCCTTCCAATTTGGTAGGTAAATGATCCTGCTGAGAAGGCTCCTTGGCATGCATTGTTGTATGATCTTCCTTGCTTACATCAAATATCAAATCTGGTATTTCCTTGATGTCTGCCAGAGGAGAATCTTCCAGTGGAACAATCGAACATGTCTGATTTCTCTCATCTAAAAAATATTCTGGTATCCCTTTCATTGTCACTCTTGCAACAGCCTCCTTGCCACTTGGCACCTTTTACTAAGACTCCAGTTAATTCCTCCATGACATCACAATCCCCATTAGACTCAATGAATTGTTCCTTCACATTTTCTTTCTTTCTTTCATCTAATAAAGAACCCAACATCCCTTGAATCTGTTTGTGTTTAAAATCAATTCTCACTGGATGAGAAGATACATCCAGGGTGGCATTGTCCAAACATTTTTCGATCCTTATAAATGGAGATGAATATTCTCCTTGTTCATTCCCTGCCTCCATCCAATTCTTGTTGCCTATACATTTCTTTTTCCTTCCTCCTCATATGATGTACTATTTTTAATTTTCTATTCTTTGCATATCAAACATTATAAATCCTCTTGCACACTATTCTCATCTCTTTCATTTGAACATAATTCCGATAATCATTGCATTTATGAAGAAAGGATATATTCTTGTGAAACCCTATCCAGCTGCTTCTCTTAGCTAATGACATCACCTACATCCCATAGAGAATCCGAGAATTGAATGTCGACTTGACCAAAGGCATTGCTTACTTCCTGTTGAGATTGAACAAGAGAATCAAAATATCTCCTTCCAGGGGTCATTACTCTGTGCTTTAAACTTTAAGTTTGCCTCTTTTCCCTTCTCTTCTATCCTGAGACTCCAAAAACTTGCTGCAGCCCATCCTTTCTGTCTCCTCTTCCCACTGAAATTTCAAAATCACTTCATCCTCGCCCTTATATGCTCCTTCAGTTTGAAATCCAAAATCATCATTTCCACTATTCTTGTTTTCCGTATTTGCTTCTGTTGAATTTGTATTTTGTGCTAGGTTATGAGTATATTGTTTTAAATTATTCACTTCAGAACAGAGACCAATCATAAGAATATTCTTATTTTGTGCAGGCCTGCAATCCATGACTGAGGAGGAATTGACAACAAACAATAAAGCACATTGCTCAAAGGCATTCAACAAAATTGGCAGATCTTTGGTGTTTTTTCTCAAATTCACCCCTGACTGTTCAGACGTTGGCTGATTATTCTTACCTGTATTTTCAAACCCATCTCCCAAAATATATAGCCATCTAGAAGGTAATGACTCTTTGATCCCTTTGAAAATACACCACATAATAATCTCTGCCCAATTTTTTGAGCTACTTATCAACTCACCAATGTATGGTCCAAACAAGTTTCCTTCAAGGATCAAATTAATTTCCTCTTTTCAAATAGATTTTAGAAGCATTTGCACAGATTCTGGAGTTGTTGCTTCTAACCATACATTTAAAGGTCTCAAATTGCTTGATTTATATGTATTTTCACCCATTTGAACTGAAATCTATATTGTGCAAAGTTGTTTCAAGCTCAAAAGTATTATCCTGCCTATAGAAGCCTGAACCCCAATAATCCTTGCAGTGGCCACTTTCACCAAGTAGAATATGTGCTTCATCAACATCATCAAACCTCAAACCTCAATTGCACTTCCAAGTTTTTCTCTATAACAATTTTTGTGAGTCCTGCTTGCTGGACACCAGTTACAAACTTTCTTTCACTTGAAAATTCACAACAATTGAATTTAAATTAGCCTCACATGGGTTGTATCTCATTTTTAGTATATTTCGCTTGATTATTTCTTTATACAGTCTCCCCACTTCTCTTATCCATCTTCCGGCGTTCCTTTGCTCCTCTTGGTGCAATTGCTAGTTATAAGAATATTTAAGATTCTGGATCTATCAATCTGAGATGGATATTGAAATATAAATCTGAAGGATTCATGAGATTACTTCATGTTTGATCATATTTTTTTAATGATAAATGTTATCTTGTAGGAAAATTTCAAAATTTGAAGTCATATTAATTTAGTACATTGATGCAAATTCATACGCTGATGCGATGTATATGATGGAAATTTCATTTTTTTACAGTTGCTTTTAGTTTAATTATATCATTTAGCTCGATGCTTTCCATATATTCAACTAAACCTTTGTTGCTTAACAAAACTTTGTCATTTCCATGTTTTAGTGAAACTGTTTATGGTTTGATATTCTCATACAACCTTTATCAAGTTACATGCACCCTCATTAGAAAAAACAAGAGAATTTTGCTTGCCATGACTATGTTTCTTTGTCATTGTTGACCTAAGAAAGTCTTTTAGCTAAGAAACTAGTTTCAAGGTTATGGCATAAATTTTCATATAAATTGAACAGAATTTATATCCAAAATGTTAACTTGTAAACTACTTAGCTGGTTTTAGGCTTTCCATTTAAAATCTACTTCAGTTTGAACTTTGAACAAGTTGTTCCATAGACTTGAGTTTTAAGAGATTTTGGTGTAAGGATTAAAAATTAGCCCATAAGGCCTCTCAGTTATTCATTTATTTTATCTAATATAACATTTACTATTAAATTACAACCACTCAGCACAAATACGCCATAGATCAAGATCATACTTTGTAGAGTGTCGTAGAATAAAAATAGGAGCAAGGACACTGAGTTCTTTCGGTTTTCCTGCTTCTTATTCCTTTGGTGTATCTTTGCACCTTTAGGGGCAATCGCTAGTTTAAAGTATAATTCTTTAAAGGGTGCTAGCTCAATGGAAGAGCACCTTATTTACAAGCAGGAGGTTGGTGGTTCGATTCCATCGTGCCCTGATATTCATATATAAGGAATGACGAAGATAAGTTTTTGGTGACGGATGCTCTTTTGACCATCACCAATGAGCTTATGGTGAAATTTTTCGACTCTCACCAAAATATGAAATGGTGACGGTCAACGAACGCCACCATATATATGCATCAATAGTGACAACCATTAAAGGTCCGTCACCATAAATCATTGTTGTTTATATGAAATGGTGAGGGTCACTGTTTGTCATTATAGTCATTATTCGTGACGGACCTTGATGTCACCAATGCGTTTATGGTGACGGTCAATGAACGTCACCATATATATGCACCAATAGTGACGGCCATGAAAGGTCCATCACAAAAAATCATTGTTGTTCATATGAAATGGTGACGGTCACTATCTGTCATTATAATTAATATTCGTGACAGACCTTGAATGCCACCACAACACATACTTTCGGTGACACCACCTTTGGTGACTTTCAGTTTTTTGGTGATGGAGGCTATTGTCCATCACCATTGCTCATATTAAATGGTGACGGTCACTATCCGTCACTATAAATCATTATTGGTGACAGACCTTGAATGTCACCACAACACCTATACTTTCGGCGACGCCACCTTTGGTGACGTTCAATTTTTTGGTGACGGAGGCTATTGTCCATCACCATTGCTCATATAAAATGGTGACGGCCACTATCTGTCACTATAAATCATTATTGGTGATGGACCTTGAATGTCACCACAACACCTTTACTTTTGGCGATGCCACCTTTGGTGACGTTCAGTTTTTGGTGACGAAGGCTCTTTTGACCCTCACCAATGAGCTTATGGTGACCATTTTCGCCCCTCACCAATGTGATTTTTTCTTGTAGTGTTAAAGCATTCCAATAGTAGAATCAGAGGCTGCTAGATATAAAAAATAGTCCTGGTTGTAATTGGGTGGATGCAATAATGGTGCATGGGTTAATGCGTGTTTTAAAGCATCATAATATCGATAAGAAATCTCATCACAAAGAAAAGGAATATTCTGTTTCAACAACTTGGTAAAACCTTTTTTTAACTCAACATAGTTCGGGATAAATCTACGTAGAAAGTTTTCTTTCCCTTGCAAACTTTGGAGTTGGCGAAGTGTGGAAGGATGAGGTAAATTGATAATAGCCTCAACCTTCGAGGGGTCAACACGAATGCCAGCCTTCGAAACAATGAATCCAGTAATCGTCTAGATTGCACACAAAAAATACATTTGTGTGGATTCAACCGAATCCTACAATGCCTACATCTCATAAAAATTGCTAGTAAATGAGTAGGATGATCTTCCTTGTGCAATGAATGAGCAGGTAGATCATCCAGATAAGGCTTCACAATGTGTTTAATGTCATGAAAATTGTAAGACATGGCCCTTTGAAAATTTGCACTAGCATTCTTTAATCCAAAAGGTAGTTTGCAATAAGCAAAATTTCCCCAAGGACAAATGAAGGTTGTTTTTTGTTGATCGGTAGGGAGTATGTTTATTTCATTATATCCGGAAAATCCATCCATAAATGAAAACATTTCATTTCTGGCATAATCATCAATGATCTGGTCGATATAGGGAGTTGGATAATTTTCCTTTGGACAGGCTTTGTTAATATCCCTATAATCAACACATACTCTTATAGTTCCTTGTTTTTTGGTAACAGTAACGATATTAGATACCCAATCTGTTAAAGAGATTGGATAAATAAAACCTGCTCGCAGTAATTTCTCAACTCCGGCTTTAATAGCAGCATCTTTTCGTGGATGTATCAGACGTAATCTTTGCCTGATAGGTTTAGCATCCGGGTATGTTTTTATTTCATGAACGACAATCTTGGGATCAATTCCTAGCATCTCTTCATAGGACCAGGAAAATATGTCACAGAATTCTTGAAATGGGGCTTTATATGTATTAATTTCATCCATTGTACGAGAAGCACCTATATGAATGTTTTCAACAACTCCAGGTTTAACTGATATGTCAATAGGAACCATCGAAGAAATATTTCCCAAATTAATTTCAGAATCTGAATTTGTAATCGATATTGGACTCTGGGGTTCTTTGACATAGTGAATTGTAAAAATAGATGAAAAATCATTTTCAAAACTATCAAACTCAGGTAAAAATGATGATCTATGATTAATATCATCCTAAGGTAATTCATCTATGGACAAAAATTCCCGAATGCTTTCATCAGTAGAAAACATTTGTTGAAAGGGATCATAAACTAATGTTATAGTTGAGCTTGATGGTGAAAACGATTCTTCATTGATCTCATTCATTAGATCAGAATTAGTTGAAAAGGAATTGTAAAATGACTGTACTACTTGATATGCTATCTCAAAAGGACTCAAAGGCATCATGCCATTGAAAGAATCTAGTTCTGACTCTAAAGGCCCTACCCATGGATCATCAAATGGAATAATGCTTGACGTAATCATATTGATATTAGAAATAGTACGTAGTACGTTAGGTGGAGGGATATAAAAATTTCCCATTAAAACTGAATCTTTCATTAAACCTACTCCAACATCTTCATAAGGGATAGTCGATTTTCCAACATGCTAGATACTATCTGTAGAAGCTAGGTCAGATGAATAATATGATAGCTGATCAACTTTTACAATCTTTCCTTTATGAGGAAACATGATTAACCGAAAGACCAATGACACAATAGCAGTCATAGCATAAGACCAACTTCGACCCAGTAGAAGATTGTAATATAGAGGGGCACCAACGACTTCCACGTCAAGATTAACAGTTTTACCTTCGACCTCTATAGGTAGATCCTGTAAAATTCCTTACGGATGGAATCCTCTTCTATCAAAAGCTTTGAGGATTGTCATAGATTGGTTAAGTTTTGGAGAACCAAGGGATTTCCAACATTTTAACGACATTATACATGTTGATTCCCCTTCATCAATTACAGTATGAAAACAACGTATGTTTTTTACTAATACTAGAATTTGAAAAGCCATTTGATGAGGGAGCCGTGGTGTAAAATTTTCTAAATCGAAGACCATGAGGTTCGAATCCTGAATATCTATGGCTCCAATAGCTGATAAAAGTAATTTCCTTTGTGCTGTGCATGATTGTAGCACTTCTAAGGCCGACATTGCTGAAGGGGAAATCGCTAGATATTCAACAATGTTGTAATTCTGAGCAGCTCTCACATGTGGATTGAAAGCTGATTTTCGAAGTACACCTTTAGCATGTGGTTTAATTACTAAAACATGATTATGTTTCTCGATATGAAGTGAATTAGAAAATGAAGGAGATGTAGCTAGTGTTGAATTAGAATTTTCTACTTCTTTACCAGTAACATGATTTTTATTTCCATAATCTTGTGATCGTGTCGCAACCATTACTTGAGACATCATCAAAATATCTCTGATGTATTAGAAGAAGATCCAATAATTTTTCTATCCTAAGTAGGAAAAGAATCCTTCAGGACAACGGGTGTGGGTGAACCTTTGAAAAATTTAGATACCTCAGACCTATGTGGCACTCCTTAGTAAAGTGATCCTCATCACAGATAAGACAAGGATAATGAGGTTTTCGTTTATCGTCAGTTGATTCATTTTTTTCAGTTTTTTCTTTGGGAGATAAAGTCTGTTTACTTTTATTCCTACCTTTATTCTTATTACCAGTTTTAGATTTAACAGTAAATGAATCTACAATGTGAATATCGGTGGAAGTTTCAAGGGAAGAATCTCCTTTTGGTGAATTTGGTAAAGTTATAATATGAGAAGTAATATTTGAAGATTTATTCTTACTCTTATTATCACTAGCTGAACCAATTACACCATCAGCGGCATGAGACCCTGAAGGAGTTGTTGTTATCTGACCAGGACGCGATAAATTATGAATTTTCTCGTACAAAGTACCTGACCGTGTATATACAAGGTCAAGGTACTGAGCTTGAGCAATGACTTTTTCTTCTGTAACAACTCCTCCTTTAGCCACATCTTCAGTGATTTTCAGTAGTAATGATTTGATGAACCATTCTGCCAAGATCTGATCCGAAATAAAAAAACTTTCACCAAACATCTTCTACGTCTCCATTCATGTATGTGATATGATATGTATGTAGAAGTAGATTGTTTTAATGAAGTTGATAATTTCGTGCCATTGTCGTATCTGGATGTAAACTGAAAATGGGTTAAGAAGGCAGTTGCTAAGGCATTGAAATTGTTAAATGAGCCATGTGGTAGTTCAATATACCATTTGGCTGCCAAAACCTACAAGTGTTCTATGAAAAAGTCGCAATCGAATCAAATCATCAATTAATGAGTTGGATGCACACCAGAGGTGGTAAGTCATAACATGGTTTGAAGGGTCCTCTCCTGATTTTCCTTCAAATTTAGGGATATCACTGGGCAACTTATTTGGCATTGGCGGTCGATATGGAAGATAATATATTAGATCATTTGTTAGGCGCGACAAATCAGGTAAATCCAAAGTTGCTATGAATGGTAACCAACGATTAGGGTCTTGCTGATTAAATTGGTAACCTTGTGGGACTATACTAGTACCAGGAGGAGGATATCCAAGATATCCTAGAATATCCTATGCATTTTGAATTGGAATTCCTCCCAGATAACCAGGATTAACCAGACCATATTGAGGTGGAACTGGTGTTTGATATGTGTAGCCAGGGTACGGTTGATGTTGGTATACTGGATTTTGTGGTACAAGTCCATATTGAAATTTCCCTTGGTACGGATGATAACCAAATTGTGGTTGGCTTGTTATAACTGTACTGGTGCTAGGTTGTCCTGTAGGTATCTAAACAGTAGTCAGAATTGTAGGTCTAGGCTGTGGAGCATAAACTTGAGGGATTGGTACTGATACTTAAGGGATAGTAGAAACACGATCTATAGAGACTCCAGGAATAGGTGTGGTAGGTTGAACAGAACTTGGTGCGGCTGTTTGAGTTGGGGTTCAAGGTGTACTCAGACCAGGCTCCTAAAACGTACCAGATGCAGGTACCTGAATCGTTGGTTGAACAGGTTGGACAGGTTGTTGGATTTTATTGTAACCCATTAGCTGACTGGTTTGATAATAAGGTACTTGCATATTAGGTTGTAAATTCTGTTGAACTTGTGATGGATCCCACACTGTGCTTACTCTAGGATATGAAGGTCCCATTGAAGGTTGTGTTGCATAACCAGGTTGATAATTTTGAAAATATGTTTGATAGTTGATCGGATTAATCCCACCCTCTTGAAACAATTTTTGTTCCAGATATAGTTGTGGTCCTAAAGGAGGTTGTTGACCTGGAAAAAATGGTTGCCCTTGCATAGGGTAGTGTCCTTGAAGAGGTTACGAACCCTGAAGTGAGTATTTCCCTTGAGGTTGATATTGGCCTTGAGACACGTACTGACCTTGAGGTATGTACTGCCCTTGAGGTACGTACTATCCTTGAGGTTGCCCCCCAGGTTGTAGATTGCTACCTTGAGGTTTCCCCCAGGCGGTAAATTACTACCTTGAGGATCAGGGTTAGGAATGTTTCCAGAAATCATGTAAATGTGTTCCGCACTCGAATTTTCGGTATTTGATTCATTTGGACCATATGATGGTATATGTTTGTCAAGAGAAGGAGCTGCTCTGGAGAAAGTTTCAGAAAGTGACTAGTATCCTACCGAAACAGATGGACCGCCATACAAATATGATTCTGGTGATGCAGACTACATTGATGACTCCCCAGACATGATTAATGGAGGTTTGTAACCTCTTGGTATAGCGTAAAAAGGAATTCGGGGTGGTGAATATTTTAGACCAGTTCTATGTAGAAATTTTGTCAACTAAGAATACCAAGGATCTTGTTTGAAAGGGCTATAGTAAATTGATTCACTTGGCCTAAGATCTAAAGAGTCCTAAGTTGGAGGAAGACCAACTTCCTCTTCAGTGTCAGTAACTTCTTCAATACTAATGAGACCAAGAGGAAGATTTTCTGTGATCCAATACTTCACTCTGGGTGAACCAGGATGACGAGGGGTTGGCTCAAGGAACGGAGAAGTAATCTCAAATATAATCGTTACGTTCTCTGGTTCAGAAACTTCAGGATCTGAATCTAATAATTCACTAGTTGTAGAAACAAGCTCAACTAGTTTAGAAATTGAGACTCTACGTGGAGTACTCTCTATTGTAAAAGGTTGATCTACTTCATATTCAAGATGAACAATGATTGATGTTTCTTCATGTTCAGTTGATCCAATCCCTAATGTTTTTCCTTTCTCAGATTTTAATTTTTCTAACTGGCATGGTGTATACTCAAGGTGTTTCCCCCGCATTCTACGTGATTGTCTAGGTAATTCAGCCACGATTAAAACTTTTAACACATGCAGTCAAAGAAAATTTCAATAAAAATCCTAAATTATCTAAGGAAACAACCAAATTGATCACACACTTACAAAATCTAAGAGATCAAACCACACACAAACAATAGATTCCCACACTAAAAACACTAGTTGGTGATGAAATCCAACATCATATAATTTTAATCCAGAAATGGCGGTTGGAATAGTTACCTCAACAACCTGCTTAATGAAACAGACCGGTGCAAGTTTCTCCATGTAAACCATCTCGAGTGAAGAGAACGCTCCGGAGAGTCCAAGTGAATCTAGTCGACGTCTGCTCTAGGTACAGTGGGACCTCCCCTCCACCGTCACCTTAGGAAAGAATCCTAAATTTTATAGCCACTAAGGTCACCAACAGGAACAAATATACCTGGGGGAACAGTCTACAATCTGACATACACTCAAGGGCAAAGTAACCAGCTCAATCCCCTTGAAGGCTCCTTGATATAATCCAAGGTTTACCGACAAGTGACCCCAGGCTCCTCGACAATGGTTTATCCGAGGTTTACCATTTTTAATACGTGCACATCTGCTATCTTTCCCAATGAGATAGGTATTATTACCTCACTAGTTCAGACATGATATCGTGCTTAACTCTTATAAGAAGAGCTTCCCATAGCATACATGCTACAATTGGATTTTTCCTACCGCAAGATTACTACTTGTTTGTTTGAACTGCCTTGGAATGTTAATTACAAACTATTCCAAGACACTAGCCTAAGCTATGTTGGTGGAAAAGAGCCGTAGAAAATGTAAAATTTATAGATTGATTTTAATTAAGAGTTATTTTTAGTTTGGTTGTTTCTTAGGACAAAAGGTATGGAAGTGAAACTTCGATGACGTTTTATGACCCGAATCAAAAATACGCTAAGATGCATCTATATGAAAGGCAAATCATTTCTTTTCAATGAAAGATATTTAAAGGAAATATTTTGAGAGATTAAATGACTTTCAGAACATTAATTCTTTCTTCTCTAAACAAGAATCTTTGAAAAGAAGACAATTTTTTGAGAACTCAATTTCACAGAAAAAAGATCACTTGTTCAAAATGAAATTCCTTGTATCATTCAAATTAGAAACTAGAATCAAACTTCTTCAAAAAGAAAACTAAAACTCCTAAAATCATAAAATTCAAAACCAAAAGAAAAATCTAATTTTGAACTCTATCTAAAAGGTTTTGAGGATTTTTATGCTTAGTTTGTGATCTAACTAAGAAACTTTCTTCTTATCTCAACAAAAATAAAAAAAACATCCAATAATGGTTTAATGTGAAATTCAGACCTTAACAAGCTAAAAGGTTTTCTAAATTTGCAAATGAAAATAAAATCTAATTTTCATAAAAGAAATATTTGCAACAAGTTCAATGGCTCAACAAGAAAATGATGACATACCAGTCAACTAAGGTATATAAAAGTTTCTGATTTATATCAACAAGAAGACAGGGCAAACACTCACTCCAAAAATGCAAATCGGCTAAAAACTCACTCAAACACAAAAATTGCTGAAGGAAATTCAGAAATAAAACTTTGACAGTCAAGACAAGTTGGGGCAAACACAGAGAATCTGGTAATCTATCTCTAGAAAAGATAATTCTTAATTTTTCAAAAATTTTCCTCAAGTTCGCAGGTTTTAATAAAGAATAGTGCGGTATCGCACTGTTTTTACACTAAAATTGCAGAGGCTACCGCACTATCTCTAAATAAAAAATGCGGAGGTCAGGAAAGGTATAGAAAGAATAAAAATTCAGATTTATTTTTTAGGGATTCTGATAATTTATCTACCCAACCCAGTTTTAGACTAATCAAAAGCAGAAAACTCTTTCAAAATTCAAACTGAAAATAAAAAAAGAAAACTAAGTTCATTTTCCCTAGCGAAGTTGTCATTTTGTTATGCGGATAAATCCTTCTTGCGGACAAGAATGATCTCCCTAGTATCCTAAGGATATCTAGAAACAAACAACCAAATGAAAACCATTTTCTCTAGATCATTTATGATTCAGAATTATTAATTAGCAAAGTTCGAGGACGTGCCCCTACCTAAAGTCCAATGCTTGTTGTAATCTTTATATCCAGTCGCTCCAAAAGAGGTCACTTCAGCATATAAGACCTGCAATCAAAGATAGAAAAAGGATTAAAAGCACCTGCAAGATATAATAATTCAGAAAACACTAATCTATCTCAGTGATCACGGAATCCAAGAATTAAATTACTCAAATAGAAATATGAAAAATTTAATGAGAAAATAAAATCCATTTGTATTAACTTTTATAATAAGAAATAACCTTACAACCTTGTCGCCTTAATGTTATACGGGTTCTTCTAGGGTCCTAAACAACTGTTTTCCCTCAGTTTGACAAGCCTTCTCCTCTCTGAACTAGCACGAAAATATGAATATGAGTATGTGATCGTTCTCATACCAATGATGCCAAGTATAGAGAGTATGATTTCTTCAGCAATTCTCCTCAAAAACTACTAAGTTCTAAGTGCCTTCTTCAAGCTAAGAAATACCCTTAAGACTGAAACATGAGTTCAATTTATAGGAGAATGAAGGAGGTTTCAGTTCCATAAAGAGGGGGATAAATTCCTCTCATGAAGGGATTTGAGCTCCAAATACCAAGGGATAAACTCCATTAATGAAGGGACAAAGGTTCATGAATGAAGGGATGAAGCTCGACCAGATTACGCTTCTAGAAGCATCCAGTTGGGAGAATATTCAAACAGCTATGCTTCTAGAACTTCCTTTTTCTTTTATTTTACCTTTTACAGGGGTACACAAATTTAATAAGCAAAACATGCAGGATGAGCCACAATTTATAGAGAAAAAATATGCGGGTCTGTAGGCAAGGACTAGGAAAAGTGCGGAGTTAGGATTTTTAGGGTTTTAATGAGATTTTCTCCAATTCCAAGACTTGGTTTAGGAACTTTGGGGTTTTTTACTTCTAAGGAAACATAATATAGGTGATAATGAACCCATATAGACAGTTAAATGTCATGGTGACAAAATAACGTGTAAGACCATGCTCACCCCGCACTTGCACAATCTCATCAACTTGGAGGTTAAACACGACTTCCCTAAGATGTGGATGCAGAGCCTTATCGTGACTATCTTTAAAAGTGGGGATTAAAATGTTCCATCTAACTATAGGACTATCATGATTAGCCACATTTTAGCCAAGATGTATGGACTCATTTTGGAAAAGAAGATTAGTGCTTGGCTTGAAACTCGTGGTAAAAGAGCCATTGGGAAATTTTGTTTTAGTAGGAACCACTCCACGATTTACCACCTTTTCACTACTAGGACCATTGTTGAGGATTGTTGTAATAGTAAGACTGATATCGTTTGTTGTTTTTTTGACTTTAGAAAAGCTTTCGACATTGTTCCTCGAGAGAAGTTATGGAAAAGGATCGATGAAATAATGGTTCCTCTTGAGCTAAGGGTCACTATTATTAGAGTATATGAGAATGTTATTTCCAATCTTAAGACTATTGAGGTTTTTTCTACTGAAATTAAATCAACATCGGTGTTAAGAAATGGTGTCCCATATCCCCTACCCTTTTTGGCATTTACATTAACAAGATTGAGGAATGCTTAGAACTTGCAGGTTATGAAGGACCCAAGCTTGCTGGTATATTCATTACTCTTCTCCTTTATATTATTGATATCGTTCTTCTTTATAGGAGTCCCAACGATATCAACTAGAAACTTAATACCCTACATGATTATTGTATCAAGATGGGTATGAATATTAATATTGACAAGACTAAAGTTATGATTATTAGATCCAAAAATATCACTTATGACAATTTCAAAATGACTTAGAGAGTGTTTCTTCTTATAAATTTTTAGTTATTTATGTTCTTCATCATCTCAACTAGAACTATAGCATTGAGAAAATGGTTTTAGGAGGTTGTAAAGCTTACTATGAGCTTGAAAAAAATTATAAGACAACTGATCTTTGGGTTTGGAGTAAATAAAATTTCCTCTTCGAGACTCTCGACACCCCTGTTATTTTATATGGATGTGAGGTGTGGGGTTGTAGTCTATCTAGATATTCTTTGAGAAATATTGATATGATCCAAAAGAAATTCAAAACCTACAACATCAAGATTAAAGGTAATACTCTGTACCCTATTCTCTTAATTGAAGTTATTATTTCCCCCATTGAATGTAGTAGCTATGTTTAGGTATCTGATGTATAAGAAGAAGTTGTACAACATGGAAGCCAAGTGGCTCCCAAAAATTTCTTCTAACTCTAGTCAAAACCACCTTCGGCTCAAGCAAGGGTGGTATAAGGATGCCAAGTCCTGGCTAAACCATTCGGAGACAAGGGAGGAGAACCTGTTGGGGAATAAGGATAATATTAAAAACATTGTTACTTCCAAATTTAAGGATAATTTGTGGAGTGATAAGGAGTTAGAGGGGAATCAAAAGTTAAGATACTATAAGGAGGTAATTAACCCCATGTTTCTCGACCATAATTACCTTTGATTTTGATAATGTACTTCAAATTAATCACATCAGAAGTTGTCGGTTGAAGTTTTGAACCATCTAATGTGGTTCATCCTCAGAAAAAAAGTGAAAAAATCAGTAAATCATAATTTTTAAATAACAGAGATACATCTGGTTCCAGAGCTAGTCATTAAGAAGTAGTTGTTAGGAATTAGTTGTTGAATAAATTTTATATATTTGTTATTGTCATTTCGTTTTGTTTTAATTTTATTTTTAATTAAAAAAATATTGAATTTGTAACACCCTCCTCCCATATATACCCAAGTAATCAGCCAACCAAGGTAAACATATGAAAAGAGGCTACTATGATCTGATTCAACCTCCCAGGTCACCTTAAGGAAGTGGAACCGAAACCACACAACTACATAGACCTTATACACTTTCTATAGGATACCCAGCAGCCATGAAAAACTTCTAGAAGGATATCCCTTGCACCAAAATGACATTTTCAAGCATCAATCACATAGTCGCACAATTGACATGAGCAAGAGAGCAAATGGAAACCTCCAGTCACATGCACAACATGGGAATGCATGCGATCGAGGACTTTTCCGAATAGTCCTGAGCTTGCGACCTCAATTTTTGTTCCAATTTTTCAGGCCCAGAGCCCAGGTCACTTCCCAGAATTCCACTTTTAGAACTAAAGTATAACATCGAAATAACAATGTAAATACAAACACTTGAACAAGGACTTGACTAGACCCCTGCTAGCCACAACAAGAATTTCGTCAAACATGTCATCAATATGAAATCTAAAAGTCTAAATAACATATATGATTATAGGGATCTCATACATATCTAAGAATCGCTAAGAAGCATCGTTCCCTTATATCATTATCTACATTGTCATCTATTAAATCATGGATACATTGTTTGTTCTTTTACAAATCAAAACATGATGAGAGCCATGCATCATCACTATCATATTACATGCTTACAACAAGAATAATAATAAAAAATATATCAAGGATACATCATCCATAAAATGTTATGAAACCAACTCCAAAAATAGAAGAAAAGAGAGATCAACGCCTTAGAAATTAGCCACTTCAAGGGGGAAACCTCCAATACATTAAATAAATGAACAAACCTTGAATGATACAAATGACCAAACCTCCTTTCTATATATAGGAGTACATGGGGCCACAATGTAATCCTATCCAACCTAACAATAATAATGTAAGGGAACAATAATAACAATATGGGGGTTACAGGGGTACAACAATAACAATAAGGGGGTTACACTAACAACAATAAGGGACTATACTAGTAATATAGGGACCTAACATGCTCCTATCCTTAAAAAAAGTGTTGCTCTCAATGCTTGAGTAGCTCCAGGTGCTTCTGCATAAAATTCTCTTCCTCTAATGTAGAATCTTCAGTGGGTAAGTTCTTCCATTTGATGAGATACTCAAAAATTGATCGATTTTTTAGCTGTCGAGATCTTGTTTCCGAGATTGCTTCAGGTTCCAATATGGTTTTTCCTTCCTCATCAAGTTCTAGCAATATAGTTTGAACTAGAATTTTGTCCCCTAAAACCTTCTTTAAGCATGAAACATGGAAAATTGGATGCACTCGCGAAGAAGCAGGAAGCTCCAATTTGTATGCCATAGTACCAATCTTTTTCAACACCTTGTAAGGACCATAGTACTTTGACGATAATTTATTATCCTTCTTGGCTTGCTTGAGGGACATTTTTTTGTATGGTTGTAGCCGTAAAAATACCCAATCTCCTACATCAAAACTTGTCCCTTTTTGATGTTTATATGCTTGTTGTTTCATTCGAATTTGTTCCAAATTTAGGTTATCCTTTAAGAGTTGGAGAACTTCTTGTTGATGCTCAATGTGATCTTCCATTGCTTGAGCCCTAGAATTTTCCCTTAAAGAATATGTGATGGAAGTTGGATGATTTCCATAAAGTGCCATAAATGGGGTCATTTTTGCTGTAGTATGGAAGGAAGTGTTATACCACCATTCAGTGAGCGGTAACCACTTGACCCATTGTTCTTGCTTTTCAGATACAAAACAATGAAGATATCCTTCCAAACATTTATTCACTATCTTAGTTTTACCATCGGATTGAGGATGATAAGATGAGC
The DNA here is from genome assembly GCA_034641835.2 of Pinus albicaulis. Taxonomy (NCBI): domain Eukaryota; kingdom Viridiplantae; phylum Streptophyta; class Pinopsida; order Pinales; family Pinaceae; genus Pinus; species Pinus albicaulis. The sequence goes on along the minus strand of CM076581.1, from coordinate 1,548,581,409 downwards.
TATGAACTATTTGAGTACCCAAACAAGAAAATAATTCCATCCAAAAATTTCCTGTAAAAATCGGATCTCTATCACTTACAATAATCTTCAAGTTTCCATGTAGCTTTTGAATTGTTTCCATAAATGCAGTAGAAATTGTACTTGATTTAAACTGATGAGATAATGCACAAAAGTGTGCATACTTGGTAATTCTATCAACTACCACCATGTTGACACTCTTTCCTTTGGACTTAGGTAAACCTGTGATAAAATCCATTGAAATCTCCTCCCAAAGTTGACTTGGAATGGATAAAGGTTGTAGAAGACCTGGGGTCTTAATTATCTCAACTTTGTTTTGCTGGCAAACCAAACATTCTTCCACAAACTTTTGAATATCAGATTTAAGGCCATCCCAAAAAATTCTTTGTTCACCCTGTGGTAAGTTTTTTAAAATCCCGAGTGTCCTCCTAAAGGAGAAGTGTGCAATTCCAAAAGAATATTTTTTTTAGTTGGGAATTCTTGCAAATATATAAGTGATATTTGTACCATAAGGAATCATTTTTCCAACTAAATGTATCATATGTACTAGGATATTGTTGCAAATTTTGAATGAGTGTCCACACTTCTTCATCCTTCTTCCATTCATCCCTTGCTTCGGTTATCCAATCTAGTTGGATAATAGAAATGGCACAAAGAAATGCTTCCACCTCTTCATTCGTTCTTGAGAGTGCATCTGCAAAAAAATTTAGCTTCCCTTTTTTGTAGATGATTTCAAATTCATAACCCAACATATTTGTGACCCATTTTTGCTGCTCTTCTGAAGATATTCTTTGTTCCAAAAAGTGTTGAAGACTATCATGATCAGTTTTTACCTTGAAGTGTCTTCCCATTAGGTAAGGTCACCATTTATTTAGTGCATGTAGTATTGCCAACATTTCCTTCTCATAAATAGCCTTTTGTAAATACTTTCCTTTGATTGGATGAATTTCAAAATCAATGGGTCTTCCTTCTTTCATTAAAACAACGCCAATTCCATTTCCTAGGGAATCACATTCCACAATAAAGGTTTTTGTGAAGTCTAGCCTAGCTAAGACTGGTGTTAGGCACATTGCCTCTTTAAGATGTTCAAAGGCCTTAGTTGCTTCAAGAGTCCATGAAAAGGAATCTTTCTTCAATAATGTTGTTAGAGGTGTTGTTATTCTCCCATAATTCTTAACAAACTTGCGATAATACCCTGTTAACCTGAGAAATCTGCGCAACTTCTTTATGGTTGTGGGGAATTTCCATTCCTTAATGGATTTAATTTTGTTAGGGTCTACTTGAACACCCTCGTGAGATACAATATGACCCAAATATTCCACCTCTTGTACTCCAAAGAAACATTTGGATGTTTTTTCATATAATTGTTTCTCCTCCAATAGTTTGAGCACCCTGTGAACATGTTGAACATGATCCTTCTAAGACTTGAAGTAGATTAGTATATCATCAAAAAATACTAGCACAAATTTTATAAGGAATGGTTTGAAAATGGAATTCATCAACCCTTGAAATGTAGAATGTGCATTAGTAAGGCCAAAAGGCATGACCAAAAATTCATAATGACCCTCATGAGTTCGAAATGTTGTCTAAGGAATATCTTCAGTCTTCATTCTAATTTGATGATATCCTGAATGAAGATCCAACTTAGTAAAATACATTTGTCCATGTAATTCATCCAATAATTCATCAATCACAAGAATGGGAAATTTATCTTTAATAGTGAGCTTATTGAGCTCCCTATAATCCAGACACATGCGCCATGATCCATCCTTCTTGTGCACCAATACTACTGGAGAAGAGAAAGAACTTTGACTAGGTTGAATTATACCAGCCTCTAACATTTCTGCAATCGTACGTTCAATTTCGATCTTTCGGACATAATGATATCTATAAGGCCTGATGTTTGGAGGAACACTTCCTGGAATCACATTAATAGCATCATCATGATCACGAATAGGTGGAGTCCCTTGGGAGTTTCAAACACCTTGGAATGATTGTCCAAGACATTTTGGAGATCTGGAGAAATAGATGATTTTGATGTTGGAACTTCTAGTGAGCATAATTGTGCAATTATGCCTCATTTTTCTTTCTTCAGAAACTTTGTTGTGACATTAGAGCTTATTATATTTCATGGCTTCCCTATGATACCCCGTAATTCGATTTCCTTTCCTTCCAAAAAAAATTTCAAAACAATTTCTTGAAAATTAAAAGCTACTATCCCCAAAGATTGTAACCATTGTACTCCTAGTACAACATCAGCACCTCCCATTGGAATGGAAAGAATTGGACTATTCAATACATATTCCCCCATGGCTAGCTTCCTATTATGGCATTTTCTAGAGAAACTTATAATTCCTCCATTTTCAACCACCACTTGACATTCTGGCGCTGGGTATAGGAAAGAATTCAATTCCTTGGCTACCTTACAATGAATAAAATTATGGGTAATACCCGAATCAATCAACACTATTACTTTTTTCTTCTTGATATGTCCTTCTATCTTGAGAGTTTGAGGAGTGGTAATTCCTGCCGATGCATTACACGATATGGTTGGACTCATTTCTTCTTCTTCTTCTAGGGTTGGTTCCTGGTGTATATCCTCTTCTTTTGAAGTTTCTTGTTCATTTTCTTCCTCCTCTTCACAATCTATGTAAAATAATTTCTTCTCAACACACTTATGACCTTTAGTGTATTTTCTTTCACAACTGTAGCAAAGCCCTTTTGCTATTTTTTCTTCCAATTGTTGTGGTGTCAACCTTGTAGGTTGTGGAAGTTTAGGAGTAGAAACATTTCCATCTTTATAGGTGTGAGTGGTAGGCTTCCTTGTCGCCATAATTTTACATTCAATTTTTCTTGCCAACTTGAATGCCTTGTCTAATGAATCCGGTTCCCAAACGCGAACTTCATGTTGGATGTTATCCTTTAAAGTCCCTATGAAGACATCAATCCTTTGTTCCTCTGGAATATTAGTTACCCTTATATTCAATTTTTGGAAGTCCTCAATGTGCTCTGCCACTAAACCCTTTTGTTTGAGATTGATCAATTGGCTAAAGAAGGTGTTTCTCTTTGTATCCTCATAATGTGCTATCATTTCCTCCATAAAAATTGACCAAGTGAAAAAAAATTTACGGGAGAAAAGCCATCAATACCATACAAATGTATTTTATTCTAAATGTAAAGTTTCAATGCGTACCTTTTGTGTGTTTTGCACACTATTAACATCAAAATATTGTTCCATCTGTAGTATCCACGTTACGGTATTCTTGCCATCAAACTTCCTCATATCCATCTTTGGAATATGGTGGTTCTTCCATCCAACATTAGAGTTTATGAAATCACGATTAACATTTATTTTCTTCTCATAATGAGTTTCCTGTACTATCTTTTCACCATTAGGAAATATTTCTTATATCAAATTTGTCAAACCTTTCATGTTTTCTTTTAGATCATTCTTCATGTTTTCCATGTTGTCTTTCATTTTTTCTTCCATGTCATCCATCTTAGCTTCCATGCCAGCTTTCACGCCATCCATCTTAGCTTCCACACCTTTCTTCAAACCATCCATATTATTCTTCGAACCATCCATCTTCGCTTCCACGCCTTTCTTCAAAACTTCCATTTCATTTTTTGTTTCTCTTTGCGAGAGTGAAATTTGGTACATTTGCTCTTGTAATTTTGATACATCATGTTGCAATTCTTCATCTTCATGAGTCATAGTAGAGTACTCTAAGGACTTAATGGGTGTTGAATTATTTTTAGGAGGAATTTTAAAACCCAATACTGATATCTATGCTCAATAGGCCTTTGGAATCACTTAAAACTAATTTTCCAAACAAGACACATGCAATTTGAGAAAACAATACACACCTTTTTCTTGATTTTGAGGAGCTCGATATTGAAACTGAATTATCTCTATGATTTCGGATATTCAATATCTGAAATTTGGCCCTGTAGTATCCCTCTAAATATTCTTTAAAATTCCATATGTCTGACCTGATTTTGATTCTTCAAGGAAAATTTATGCCCAATCTCCCACAATGACCTAATTATGGACTAGTTCAGTAGAGTGAAATTGTACGGCATGCCACGTGTCTCTGTTTCCTTCTTTAGCTCTGAAATTGATATAAAGGAAACTACAGTTTATTTACTTGTGGCCACTTTTTATATAATTCCAATCCAATGCTCATAGAGAGAGTTATGATGATTTTCCCATGGTCACCTCTTTGAGATGAAATTCGGGAACCTGAGAAATCCCTAACTTCCACAGACCCTATCTTTGACAATATTGCGAATCAATCTCTGAAATATTTCCACGAGGTTCCTCCTAATTTCTGCTTCGCTCTGTAAAAAAGTCAGCTCCGGAAGCCTTGTATAAATAAAGTTATTGCGAAAAGGCCACAATGACCTTTTTAGGGTAAATGGAGGAGTCTGCAAAAGGCCCTAACTTCCACAGATCATCTCTCTGAAAATATTCCGAACCAAGATCTGAAAATTTTCGACGACCTTCCTTAGGATTTCTGCTTCGTGCTGTAAAAATTTCAACTTCTGAACCTTCGTAGAAAAAAAGGTATAGAAAAAATTCCACGATGACCTGTTTGGAGCAGCAAAACCTTAGAATCCAAAGCTCTGATACCAAATGTTATGAAACCAGCTCCAAAAATAGAATAAAAGAGAGATCAGTGCCTTACAAATCAGCCACTTCAAGGGGGCAACCTCTAATACATTACATAAATGAACAATTCTTGAATGATACAAATAACCAAACCTCCTTTCTAAATATAGGAGTCCATGGGGCCACAACGTAATCTTAGCTGGCCTAACAATAATAATGTAAGGGCACAGTAATAACAATATGGGGGTTACATGGGTACAAAAATAAAAATAAGGGTTTTACATTAACAACAATAAGGGACTATACTAATAATATAGGGACCTAACATAAAATCTACATATAAACTAGCACATTTACACATAAGATACCAAGGAAACAACCTCTCCTTAATGAATGCAAAAACAATCTGGCATGGGACTACCACGTTCCACCCAATCATAGATTGGTTGAGCCAAATATCTCTTCATCCAATCACACTCGTGCCATATTCCAAGCATGAATGTGGGACTCAAATTGAAAGAACCAACCAAGGCTACCCAAGGCTAAACCCCCTCACCCTTATGAATAGAAACAAGGATTTTTTGTAATCTACACTGGATTTATTAGGCCAAAATAATAAACATGTAATAACAGGCTTTACCATGATCTATTCCAGATCACTAAGCCAAAACTATCATGGATTCCACCAGATTTCTCCACCTACACCGTGAGGAATTTTCTTGTCTCCTAGTCTCTAAGATTTACCACAATCCATAGTCTAATCCAGGGATCACTTTTCCATAACCGAGGCTCAACTCTCCAGGATTTACCATATGTCCCATATTGGGATTCCTAGGCTTGATGGATAGCACCCACCTCTAGATTTTATTGTATATTCTTCCATTCACCAGTTGAGTATTCCTAGGCCCACCGAGGAAACACACTATCTAGCTTTACCGCAACCCATATACTAGTTCAGGGGTTACTAGGCCATGTCTTATTTCATTCATAGATCCACCTCACTCATCTTTGAATCCATTCAGCAATCCAACTCAACCCAAAACATGGAAACCCTGTCACACCATGGCTATCCGGAAATGGAAAGGCTAGGCTGAAAAACATTGTCACACTTGGAAAAGCCAATGCCAATGACAAAAAGAGAACCAAGAACACACATGAAACACCATTCATACTTAATATAGAAAGGAAACCACACATGAAAATCGATACCTACAAAGAATCTCGTTGTTGTTGTTTGATCTTGTTATCCATTACTTTATCTTTGCTTCCTCTTTGCATTCTTTCCCTTTATTGATCCAATGTTGGAATGCTCCTAGAAAACTCAAAGTATCCAAGAGTGTGTGAGAGATAGAATAGAGAGAGAGCTCCAAAATTGAACAGAAAAAGGGTACCAATTGATCCTTAGAATCCCTTTTATGAATTAGGCATCTATTTTCTTCATTTTCCATTATTTTCCTTAATTTTGCTCCTCACATGAAACTTGTGACCTTTCACCTTCATTTTCTCCTAATTTCCATTATTTTCATAAATAAATGCAAATAAAACCCACTTTTACTTTCCAAACCCTTATCCATTTCCTTTTCCAATTTCCTTAGCCATAATAAACCAAATTAACATCCACACTAGGATGTTTTTCCCAGTATTCATCTTAGACTAAGTTTCCCATAATATATGGTTATTATTTTTCCTTTATTAACTTTTATTACATGGAATTTTCACTAGGGTTGTTACAGAACCCTCCCCTAGGGGGACACTGTCCTCGGTGTTCAACCACACCTATACCTCAGAAAAATAATTGAAAAGAAAACATACTTCCCATGGATCTTTAAAACATAGCTCAATGCAGTATTTACAATGATCACCCTACTAAGAAGAAAACCAACATGACAACCATTAGGGGGATTTTGAGGTCTAAAATGGGCCTCCTAAGAAAAATGTACAACCAAAATAAACTTTATAAGAACCAATAGGATTCAAGATGATGATGTCAACCATGGGGGAGGATTCCCATTTTTGGAGTAAAAAAGTAAAAATAATAAAAAATAATAAAATAATAAAACTACTTTTTCAACTCATATTTTCAACTTATATTTCTAAGGTTTTACTCAAATTTCAAGCAGGATTACTTGTTGGATGCAAAATTCAATTCCTCATCCAAGGAATACCCATATTTCATACTTTCGATGGACTCTGCTACATAAAAAAAGAGAAATACATGAAATACGTTATTGCAATCACATTTTTCATGTATTTCTCATTTTTTGTGTAGCAGGGTCCATCGAAAGTATGAAACATGGGTACTTCTTGGATGAGGAATCAAAATTTTCATCAACGAGTGTTTCCACTCAAAATTTGAGTAAACCCATAAGGAGATAAGTTGAAAATATGAGTTGAAAAACTAGTTTTTTCTTTTTTCCCTCTAAAATATGATGATGTAATCGAATCTTATTTTATTATTTCCACTATTATTTTATTATTTCCTTAGGAGGCCCATTTAGACCTCAAAATTCCGCTAATGATAACACATGACAACCATAATGGCATGAAACCCATACCTCTTATTAGAGATTTATAACATAACTCATGGTGGTATTTACATCCATATACATATGTACATATACCAAGACATCATTCCAAAACATATGCCAAACATATACCAAAACATCACACCAAAATTTCTTTGCCTCAACCGGAAAACAGTGAAGGATGCATAGCCCGCCTTTGATCTACCATCTCCCATGTAGCTTCATTGGGGCCAAAGTCCTTCCACTACACTTTAACATGCTTTATTTCTTGGTTCCAGAGCATGCTCACCTTTCTCTGCAATATGCACTAAGATTCTGACCAGAATTATCCATCTGGATCCACCTGTAATACAAACCATTCAATCACATGATCAACATCTTTAACATACTTCTTAAGCAATGACACATGGAAAAAATCATGGAATTTCACTGTGAGAAGTAGTGCAAGTCGACATACTAATAGCCCAATCCTCTTAAGAATCTTGAAAGGTCCACAATACCAAGGTTCCAGCTTGGCACATGATCCAATCCACAAGGAGATCTTATTTGGTTTGATGTGCAAGTACACATGTTCCCCAACCTAAAAATCCTTAAACAACCGGTTCTGATCTACATAAATTTTTTGCATGTCCTATGCTTCTTTTATATTCTTCTTAATTATCTACGTTTCTTATTCCATCTCCACCAACATGTCTGGTCCAATCAACACTTTGTTAACTGGGTCACTCCAACTAATGGGAGTATTACAACTCCGCCCATAGAATGCCTCAAACAAACTCATCTTCAAGGATTCTCGATACCTGTTGTTATAAGAAAAATCTACAAGTGGAAGACACTCTTCCCACTTTTGATGTTGATGCATCACATACATCCTCAACTTGTCCTCCAATATCCTGTTGACCTGATCTGTTTTTCCATCTATTTGCGGATGATAAGATGTGTTGAAGACCAAATCTGTGCCTAAACCTGCAAACAACTCCTTCCAAAACTTGGAAGTGAAATTTGCAACCCTGTCTGACACAATATTCTTTGGAACACCATGCAATCTGACCACATCTCTGATGAACAACTATGCCACATCACTATTTGAATACGTAGTCTTCACTGGAATGAAGTGCACAAACATTTTCAAATTTTCAATAACAACCATGATGGAATCATGTTGCCTATATGTCCTCGGAAAACCTGTAATGAAATCCATGGAAATGACCTCCCATTTCCACTCTGGAATCACAATCAATTGTAGTAGTCCACCTGGATGCCTACACTCTACCTTTACTTGCTGAAAATCCAAACATCTAGCCACAAATTCTACCACATCCTTATTCAGCTTCGGCCAAGAGTAAAATTTATTCACTGTTGTCAATGTTTTCTGGTATCATGGGCGACCTGAGTATGGTTTCACATGAAAATCCCTCAATATCACCTTAATGAGCTCATTGTTGTTTGGTAAATATATCCTGTCTCTAAACCTAACCAATCCATTTTTTGTAACTGTACTTGTACCTACACTTGTACCTGTACCACTAACTGTACATGTACTTTTACCTGTACTCTATTGTAACATGTGCATAAGCTCTCTATTCCTGTCATCCTATTGACCTTCCTACAAGATCCTACCCTATAATTTTGTCCCATAAGAGCTCATAGCTGCTATTAGGTTCATTAGTTTTCATCGTCAGATGAATTTTCCATGTCCTTTAATATTCAGTTTTTGAATAATGCAAGCCTATGACCACTACCATTGTCATAGCCTCAAATGTCAATATACTCAATTGTCATCATTCATAATTAAGTTGTGTTAAACCATTGCTTCCCAAGTGCAACCCAACCTGGTTGCTGCACAAAATGTTTTGTTTTAGACATCATTTTGAAACGTCATTTCTGATCACATGGAAGAAATTTTTTGGAAAATGAAAGGGATGTTTCTCAATAATTGACCCAAGCACAATAACCTCCTCCATTTTTTCATAGATTTCACAGATCGGGATTTTCAAATTCATCATTAAAGCACATTTTCCACAATGTGTAAATTTCTTATTTTTGTCATTTTTTTGAAGAGTATTGTCTGAGAAGATGGGGAATATTTTGAAGGAACTGAAAGAGGTTTTTGTATATAATGGGCCAAAGAAAAAAACCTATTTCATATTTTACATAGGTGTTATATTTTGGTAGCTATAGGTGTCTATTTGAGGCCTATTTTTGTAGATTTTGGTGACATAATTATGAAGTTTTGGAATTCGATTGGTAAATGTGGAGGCAGTATGGATACTTTTTGTAGTTTTGGATGTTACTAAGTTTGTGTCAAGCTTTTAAAATGATGTTTCCAAGATCAATATTGTCTCAATCTTCTTTGTATGTAGAAGATACACTGTCTCTAGTCTTTTATTTTCCATGCAAGTAATTCTTCCCAATTTTATTTTAGAATAACAAGACATGACAAAAGGGTTCAATTTGGTTTGAATTGGAAGAGCTTAAGGCTATTTTGTATTTTTCATTATTTTTCCAAATGAATAAAAGAAGGTGAATGTTGTTTGAACAAGGATTTTCTTGTCACGCTTATTGGGTTTGTTTTCCTTTTGTGAATCATGTATATTTTTCTGTTAGATCTATTTCTCAAATTAATTTAATATTGCATGAGCTCTTCCTTCTCAGATGAAAGAAACTTATTTCAGAATTCATGTATTTGCTCTATTTTGTTTCAGCTACTCATAAGTGTTATTGTTCTTCTATGGTGAGTCTAAATTCATCTATATTTTGATGCTCAGTTTGTCATTTTTCTCCTACCCCATTCATCCTTCAACTACAATAAAATTTGTTTGATCACTTGTGAGTATGCCTATATTTCCCCATTAAAAATTTCATTTTTATCCCTTATTCATTTGGATCTATAACTCTGATCCAAAATATTTCTCACCTTCAGCACCCAATTTCAAAAAATTAAATTAAATCCAATTTCTAATCATTCATAGCTAGTCTAAAACCTGGATCTATCATTCCCCTAGGTTATTGATAGCACGAGACTATGAGAGAGCCCTCTCCAAGGCTAGGGGGTTTGGACCTCAACCTACAAGTTGTTTTTGGTTACCTTTGTAGCCCTTATTTCATCATAATTGGATTTATAGAGTGCTAACATAGTGGCATCGTTTTCGAGGAGCGAAAGGTTTCATCTTCCCCGAGAAAGATCATCAGAGTTTAGATCTGATTGTTGATGGTGGAAAACAGTCAGATGTAAAAAAGGTTGAACCATTCACCTGATGAATCAAAAACTTCAAATCATATTTAGAGAGGAACAAGCCTTGTCAGAAGAAGGATGGAAGGACACTATGTGAAATTTAGGTAGTTAAACTTGAATTCTCTTCAAGGTATAGTATTATGTTTTATCAATTGTTTCATGTCTTTTCCTGAGAATTTCAAAAGAATTTTCTTTTATCTATTGAATCCAATTGTAGACTACAAATCTTCACATGATTCCCCTTCTGGCAGTGTATATCATTCTCTTGAAGCTGCAAATGCATCTCATGTTTGTATGAGTTGTCCTGAACAAGGTCTAGTTGATAATCATAGTCCAGTTGATACAATTTCCTTTGAGACATTAGTATTTTCTGTTGCCCAGTATGCTCCCTTACATCTATCAACTCCTTTGCATGAATTACCACAGGATTATAGGCAAATTCTACCTAAATTTTCTATTACAGGAAAAGTCACAACACGACAGCATGTAAACAAAATTATCAATTTTATGGATATGGAGGAAGTTGACTATGAGGATGTGAAATTAAGGTTGTTTTGTCAAAGCCTTACAAGAGAAGTGAGGACGTGGTATAAAATCCTGGCAGCTGGAAGTATTCCTTCTTTCCAATTCTTTGAACATATTTTCATTGACATATGGGAGGTCAAAGTGACCCCTTTCATATTATGGATGAATATCGGAACCTAAAGAGGCAAGCTGGTGAGACAGTCCAAGGATTCTCAACCAGATTTAATCGAGTTTTTAATGCCATACCTTCATATATAAAACCTCCTCTCGGATTGACTATGCTTCATTTTCCAGATGGTTTTGAGGTCGATATTTCTTATCAGCTTAGAGAGAGGAACCCTGCCACTTTGGAAGACATAAAAAAATTCGTGGTTGATGTGGAAGTCAATATGTTGGTAAAAAGGGCCATTATGCAAGTTGAATGGAAGGAAGAAGTGAAGGAGGGTGTTTCTCCATTGTTGGACCATAAGCTGGACATAGTGATAAAACCATGGAAAGGTTGATGGACACATTCACTATGTAAAACAAACATGTTGTAATAGGGTAGAAAAGAAGACCTCCTCTCCAAGAAGATTTGGTAGAAGAAGGAGAGGTTGTTGATTTATGTCACCATAAGTTATAGAATGGTTTTTTAATTTATTCATTTGAAGATAGTCATGAAGAGCAATAGTGGCATGTTCTCAGCAAGAGGATTTTCAATTTCAGAAATTTGAGGAAAGAATTCAGTCTGCATGTCTCACTTATGATAGCAGTGAAGAATATGATGAAAGTAGTGAATCAGGTGAGAAGTCTTATAGTTTTGAAAATAAATAAAACAATGAATTTTTTTATGGTAACTCTCTACCTTTATGTTATGCTACATTTGAATTGACGAAATAAAACTATAATCTCACCAAGAAAGCAGAGAGGAAATATGAAATTAGAATAAGTTGGCAGTGATTCTTTCCTATATGTGATGCCCCTATTATCTGTTACATGGAATACCCCCTGAGTCCAAACTTACAACCATTGTGTAATACCGAGGTTGAAGATCATGAAGTATCTTTGAAATCAATAGAAAATGAATTGCAACAAACTTCTTTAATTTTCAATGACCCAATAACCAATTATTTGGATGGTTTTTGCAGTCAGAACATTCCTCCTTTAGTTAGTTGTGAGCCTGAAAACAAGGGTAAGGAAGATTTTATTCAGCAACCATCATTTTTGTTTTCTCCAATAGTGGTTCCATCATATTCATTACAAAGGTCACAAAAACATTTGTAGCCATGCCACGATAGATATAAGTTGAAGTTGCAGGAAAAAAAGGTTACAAATCAAATCATAACAAAGTTGTAGTCTACCAAAGGAGCTAAAATTCAGTGTGCCTTCTTATGATGATCCTTTTGCAGCATTCTTGAAGTCAGCTAGTGAGATCATGTTCATTAATTACATCATTTTTGAAACTATTTGCAAGTTTTTATGGGAGTTGTCATTCATTGGTTTTCCCTTTTTGATTGGGATCAAGCACATGCAGAGAATTCCACCATTGGATAAGGTAATTGCGTGTTTGCACTAGTTTTTTGAATAAAAAATCTTTGTATTAGTTGAGCGAGAAATATAGCAGGTATTGACAGCTATCATTCGAGTTTGAAGCTCGAGGTGAAGGCCATAAGATTTTGATGATCTACTGCCATAAGTAATTTTAAGTCAGCTAGTCAGTTCATTTTCAGTCAGTTAGTTGATTTGCAATCTCAATTTTTGACTCCATTCCCCAATGTTCCTAATAGACTACCAGTCTACAATTTTTGTTCTTGGCACCTCACTAGGAGGATGCCATCCCCATTAGAGCCAATGTTAGGGTCATTAGTTTTCATCCTCAAATGTATTTTCCATGTCCTTTAATTTTTAGTTTTTGAATAAGTCAAGCCTATGACCACTATCGTTGTAATAGCCTCAAAGTTCACTTTCCATCATCATCGGCATGTCCAATTAAGTTTTGTAAAACCACTTCTTCCCAAGAACTACCCAACTTGGTCGCTGCGCAAAATATTTTGTTTTAGACATAATTGAAACGTTTTTTATGATCACATGGAAGAAAATTTTGGGAAAATGAAAGAGGATTTTCTCAAGCATGGACCAACTCATAATAAACTCCTTCTGTTTTTGTGCAGGCATCATATATCAAGAGTTTTCTACAATTTTAAATTTATTATTTTAGTCATTGTTTTGTAGAGTATTTTCTTAGAAGCCAGGGAATATTTTGAAGGAACTAAAAGAAATTTTTGTAGATCATGGGCCAAAGAAAACAAACCTATTTCATATTTTACATAGGTATTGTATGTTGGGAGCTACAAGTGTCTCTTGTAGGCATATTTTCGTAGTTTTTAGTGGCAAAATTTTGAAGTTTTGGAATTCGGTTGGTAAATGTGGAGGCAGTATGGATACTTTTTACAGTTTTGGATGTTTCTAATTTTGTGTCAAGCTTTTAAAATGACGTTTCCAAGATCAATATTGTCTTGATCTTCTTTGTAGATAGAAGATACATTGTGTCTAGTATTTTATTTTATATGCAAGTAATTCTTCCCAATTATATTTAAGAAGAACAAGACATGACAAAAGGGTTCTATTGGGTTTGAACTAGAAGAGCTTAAGGATATTTTGTATTTTTCATTATTTTTCCAAATGAATAGAATAAGGTGAATTTTGTTTGAACAGGGATTCTCGTTTCATGCTTATCAGGTTTGTTTTCATTTTGAGAATCCCATATATTTTTATGTTAGATTTGTTTCTCAAATCTAGTTTAATATTGTATAAGCTCTTCCTGCTCAGCTGAAAGAAACCTATTTCAGAATTCATGTATTTTATTTGTTTATTTTTCAGTTGGTCATAAGTGTTATTGTTCTTCTATGGCGAATCTGAATTCATCTATAGTTTGATGCTCAGTTTGTCATTTTCTCCTACCCCATTCATCCTTCAACTACAATAAACTTTGATTAATCACCAGTGATTATGCCTATCTTTCCCTTGTTACAAATTGCATTTTTTCCCTTATTCATTTGGATCTATAACACTAATCCAAAATATTTCTCACCCTCTGCACCCAATTTCAAAAAATTAAACCAAAAAAAATCTAGTCATTCATAGCCAACCTAAAACCTAGATCTATCATTCCCCTAGGTGATTGATAGCACGAGACTGTGAGAGAACCCTCTCCAAAGCTAGAGGGGTTGGGAATTAGCCTAAAAGTGGGATTTTCTTACCTCTGTAGCCTTTTTTTCGGCCTAGAGGGATTTACGAAGTGCTAACAACTACTATATGATTCACCTTCATCCGTCTACAAAGAGCATCTGCAACCCTCTTCTCTTTTCCCTTGATGTACCTGATCTCAAATTCAAACTCACTAATAGTGACCAACCATCTAGCTTGCTTGGATTTCAAATTCAGTTGGTCAAACAAGTATCTCAACCCACTATGATCACTCATAAGTACAAACCTCCTACCAAGAATATAGTGCCTCCACATCTTTAGTACATGAATGATCGCTACCAACTCAAGATCATGTGTCAAATAATTATGCTTGTGCTCATTCAGTTTTCACGACTCTTAAAATAATACTTGTCCTTCCTACATGAGGAATCCACTAAGTCCTATTTTATAATAATATGTACATACCACAAACTCTTTATCCAGATCTGTGATCTTTAATGTTGGAGCATGTGTCAACAACTGCTTCAACTTCTCAAAACTAGTCACACACTGCTTTGTCCATTCAAACTTCTTACCTTTCCTTTGCAATGACGTAATAGGATAATAAATCTATGAGAATTTCCTGATGAATCTCCTATAATACCCTTCCAACTCCATGAAGGATCTCACCTCATCCACATTTCTAGGAGCTTCTCATTCCATGATAACTCTTATCTTTTTCGCATCCACTGCTATGCCTTCTTTGGAAAAAAAATGTCCCAATTAAATTAACAATGTATGAAAGAAAATACACTTGTTGAGATTAGCATACAATTGATTCTCTCTGAACAATCTCAGTATCATTGCTAAGTTTTTGACATTCTCTTCTTTATTTTTACAATATACCAATATATCATCAATGAATACAATAACATTTTTTTCTAGATAAGGACGCAACACACTATTCATCAAGCATATAAAGGTCATTGGAGCATTATTCAAACCAAATGGAACTACAACAAACTCATAATTTCCATACTTGGTTCGAAAATTTGTCTTGTAAATATCCTCTTCTTTGATGTGTACTTGATTATATCAAGATCTCAAATCAATCTTTAAGAACACTATTGGTCCCTTTAGTTGATCAAATAAGTCATCAATCCTCAGTAATGGATACATGTTCTTGATGGTAACTCTTCTCAGCTAATTGTAATCAATGCATAACCTGAGAGTACCATCCTTCTTCCTTTTCACAAACAATATCGGTGCACCCCAAGGTGATACACTTGGCCAAATGTATCCCTTGTCACGCATTTCATTTAACTGCAACTTAAGATCTCCTAACTCTAGAGTGCTCATCCTATATGGTGCTTTTTATGTTGGTGTTGCCCCTAATACCAACTAAATAGAAAAGTATACTTCCCTTTGAGGTGTAAACTCTTAAAAATTTGCGGCGAATATGTCTTGAAACTGTTGTATAACTATGTACATGCTCAAAATATATGAATCCTCAACTTCCTTACCTTTATCGCTAGAAATGTGCATTGCAAGCAACATATACCCTTTCTTGTGAATGCGCTTGGCTTACATATTTGTAACCACTGGAACCGATGTTTCTTTCTTGTGACCCTGTAAGACTCTTTTTTCCCCATTGTCATCCAAGCACTCAATGGCTTTGCCATAAAAAATCACTTTAGTCTTGTGAAGATATAACTATTCCATACCCAAAAGCATGTTATATGAAACCAACGGTAATGCATTCAAATGTGTTGATTTACAAATACCATTTAGTTCAAATGCATAAGCTCTTACCAAGTTATGAACTCGCTTCTTGGTACCTATAGCCAACTACACTAACCAAGACTCTACATGCACTTATTTATTCAAACCACACTTATCCACCAAGTCAATACTAACATAACTATAACTAGATCCAAGGTCAATCAAAATAGAAACAACTTGATCAAAAATATTACCATCCAATTCAATGATAGATTATTGATGGTATGCATGCCTATTATCCATTGTTGCATAGATATGAGGAAAACTCTGGCCAACATCCCCAGTAGTTTTTGCCTCCTGTGTACTATATATCTAAGGCCTACCACTATGATTGTGAAAACAAACTTTCTTGAGATTCTCCTTCCCGCATTCCCAACACTCCAACCACCCAGTACCATCACCTCTATTTTGTTGTTGTGACCCATGTCCCTGTCTACCCACATTGAACTTCTTTTGTGGTTTCACATTCTCTTTCTCCTCTGCAATCTGAGGCCTTTCTCTTTTCGGTTTCCATTTATCCTTACCTTTATCTCTCCCTTTCCATCCTTGTTGAGATTCACTCTTATGTTTTTAATATTCATAACAATGCTTCAAGTTCCTAATAACTTCCTCAAGTGACTGTGGCTCATCATACTCAATCTGATCTCTAAATGCCAATGGTAATCCACTAACAAACCTTTGAAATTTATCCTTTTCATATTTAATATTTTGTACATACCTCAATAGATCTAGGAACTTAGTCATGTACTCTTCATCTTTTCTTGATCCCATATTTGTCTCATAGAATTCTTTGGCCATAGTATCATAATACCTCTCTGAAAAGTACTTATTCCTGAAAATATTCTTGAATTGATGCCAACTCAAGTCCTTTGTCCTGATGTCTTTGACCCGCTTCACATCTCCCCACCAGATATTTTCCTTACCTTTCAAGTTGAATATATCTACTCTGGCCTTTATATTATCTGTGTAATTATGCAACTCATATAACTTCTTCATCCCAAGTATCCAAGCCTCTGCATCTTCCAGATCCTTCAAATATCCATCAAAAGTAGGTTGCTTTGCTTTATTAATCTCATTCTACAAGTATCCTCTATCACTCCTTCTGTAAGGATGATAAAAATGACGATAATAATTCCTATCATAACCAAAACTAGAGTAGTACCTATGTCCATCGCCTCTCTTATCCGAAGTATCCAACAACCTACTAGATGTCATTGTGTCATCTCTATCCAACATGTTTCCACCATGTGACCTACTACCATATGCCCCATTATTTTTTTCCTCCTTCCCATGGCTGATCCAAAGTGGCCCCTCTCGCTGCAATTTATATGACAAGCTTCGAAGGAGTACTAAATTAACCTTTGCTTGTTTATCTTGTGCTTGTATGATTTTATAATTGTCCACCTTACAAATCCTTATTTCTTCCTTCAAAATTATCTGTGTGTTTGCTAAGTCAGAAGAGATCCCAACACCATGCTTCTCATCTGATTCATAGGGAGAATCTTTATAGTTTACCATATTCCTAGTCATCTTTGATTTCTTCCTGCAAAGCATCTCATGTCAGCTAAACCAAATCACAATAAACCAACATACCTTGGCATAGTTCGGGGAGGATATTTCATTTGAAATATCAACCAAATCGGCATAATACATGTATAGACATAATCATAAAAAAATATAGACATATAAAAAATGAGTGTATCAACAAATAAACATCATTCTAGCTAGAGTCTAGTCATCAATGCATGACCATATCAAATACAAACCATGACCTCATGCATGACAATGACAACCATACCAATGTAAACTGAAAATACACAAGCATAAAAAACATGTAACCAATCATATATTCATGACAACATATTCCATGACAATACCCTCGCTTTCACATGGAAAAAACACTACAACTGCGACTAACACCATACATATGCAACAAGCATGCAGACCACAAGGATGAGTAACACATGTGAAAATGAATGAATGCATGACCAACACACACTAACCATCCATTCCAAGGGGTGAATCATGCTCTGATACCACTTTGTAACACCCTCCTCCCATATCTATCCAAGTAACCAATCAACCAGGGTAAACATGTGACAAGATGCTACTATGATATGATTTAACCTGCTAGGTCACCTTAAGGATGTGGAATCGATACCACACAACTACACAGACCTTATACATCTACTACAGGACACCCGGAGCCATGAAAACCTTCTAGAAGGCTATCCCCTGCATCAAACTAACCTTTTCAAGCATCAATCCCCCAGTCACATGCTTGACATGGGAAAGAGAGTGACTGGAACCTCCAGTCGCACATACATCATGTGAAGGCATGTGACCGAGGACTTTTCGTAGTAGTTATGAGCCTACAACCCCAATTTTTCTACCACTTTTTCAAGCCCAAAGCTCAGGTCATTGCCTAGAATTCCATGACACTTTGAGAACTGAAGTATAACAGTGATATAATGATGTAAATACAAACACTTGAACAATGAAATGAATGGACCCCTACTAGCCATGATAGGAATTTCGTCTAACATGTTGTAAATATGAAATCTACAAGTCTAAATAATATATATGAGCATAGGGGTCTCATACTTATCCGATAATCTCTAAGAATTATTGTCCCCTTATATCATTTGTTGAATTGTTATCTATTAAGTCGTAGATACATTTTTTGTTCATTTACAAATAAAAACATGATGAGAGCCATACATCATCACTATCATATTACATGCTTACAACCAGCATAATAAGAACAGAAATATCAAGGATACATCATCCATAGAATCAAATATAAACCAATCCATTTACACATAAGATACCAAGGAAATAAACTCTACTTAATGAATGCAAAACCAACCCACTATGGGACTACCACATTCCACTCGACCATATTTTGGCTTATCCAAATCTCTCTTCATCCAATCACCCTTATTCCATATTCCATGCATGAATGTGGGAGTCAAACCGAAATAACCAACCAGGGCTTCCCGAAGCTAACCCACCTCCCCCTCATCAATAAAAACTAGGCTTTACTGTAATCCACAAAATATTACTAGGAGAAAATAATAAACATGTAATAACAAGATTTACTATGATCTCCACCAAATCACTAGGCTAAAACAAGCATGAATGCCACCGAATTTCTCCACCTACACCATGAGGAATTTTCTTGTCTCCTAGTCTCTAAGCTTTACCACAATCCAAATTCTAATCCAGGGATCACTAGGCCATAATCGAGACTCTACTTTCTAGGCTTTACCATATATCCCATCCCGATATTCCTAGGCCCGATGGAGAGCACCCACCTCTATGATTTACTGTATATCCCATCATTCACCAGTTGAGGATTGCTAGGCCTATCGAGGCAACACACTATCCAAATTTACCACAACCCACATTTTGGTTCAGGGGTTACTAGGCCATGTGTGATTTTATTCATAAGTACACATCACTCAACTTCAAATCCATTCAACAATCCAGCTCAAACAAAAAATTGAAAAACAAGTCACACCATGGCTATCCAGAAATGGCAAGGCTAGGCTAAAAAGCATTGTCACACCTCGAAAACCTCATGCCAATGATAGAAAGAGAACCAAGAGCACACAACACCATGTATTCCAAATCTATCAAGGAAACAACACATGTAAATAGATACCTGTAAATAATCCTGATGCAGTTACTTGATCCTCATTTCCCTTTCTTGATCTTTGCTTCCTCTTTTCTTTCTTTTCCTTTCTTGATACAATGATGAAATTATCCAAGAAAAATCTAAGTTTCCAATAGAGTGAGAGAGAGAGATATTAGAGAGAGCTCCAAAAATAAACTGACAAAAGGTACCAACTGATCCTCATAAGCCTTTTTATCAATTAGGCCTCTATTTTCTTCACTTTCCATTATTTCCTTCATTTTCCTCCTCACATGCAACTTGTGACCTTTCGCCTTCTTTTTCTCCTAATTTCCATTATTTTCATAAATAAATGCCACTTTGCCTTTCCAAAGCCTTAGCCATTTCATTTTCCAATTTCCTTAGCCATAATAAACCAAATTAACACCCACACTAGGATTTTTTTACCAACAGAATATTCAAATAAGTGTCCCATGATCTGTGTTTTTTATTTTTCCTTTATTAAATTTTATTACATAGAATTTTTCAAATCAATTAAATTAAGTTAATAATAATAGAATAAGAAATGGATATTTGTAAATGTATAATCATAATTAAAATAAATTTCATCTATTTTTATTAAATATTTTTTAAATAAGATATATAATATTCAACAATTAGTTTCAAATGTTATTATATTACGATATTGGAGAATATTTTAATAAGAAAGTCAAAGAGGATATACGGAGAGAGGGCAGGGATCAAACTTCTAGTTAACTTCAAACCATCATCCATTTTAATATTAGTAGTGTGATTTTCAATTTCAATGGCCTCTCTAAGCTTCCTATGATGGAAGTGATTAACCCAAGTGATGACTTGAGAATCCTCCTAAGCATCTGCTAGTTTCTCCTCCACACAAGTAGAAATCTCCACGTCCTACCAAGGTTTATATTTCTCCGCAAAAAAAATTCCTGCTCCCTATGCTAAGCCTGCCCCATTTCAGAATCACCTTACTCCTTCACCACAAAAATCATGGCCAACTCCTCTTCCATCCCACCATGAACACCATAAACACCATAAACCTTCTCAAGTGACCAAACTGCCAAAACCTGCTCCAACCCCACCAGAAAAACCATACAGATCCAAATCTCCACCTGCCCCAACCTATGTTGTAAGTCCTACTCCCCCAAACCGGTACCTACCTTCCCTCCTCCCCATCACTAACCACCCGTCTATCCCTCACCACCTGCACATCACTACTGTTAGAAGTCTCCTCCTTCTCCATATTAGTTTTTATGATGCAACTTCATAATTCTATTCGACTATTAAGGTAAGTTCAGTGGAAATGAAATTCCAACAAAATTTTACTTTTTGGTTTATCTTGTTTAAATGATGGACCATATTCTTCAAAAATGTGTTTATCATATTTAATAGGGACCTTTGTCATCAATGTTTTTCTTGATCTAGGCTCAATCTTTGATTTCCTTTTTCACAATAAAGTACATCATTTGCATTGATATTTTCTATCATGATAACCATTCCACTTACCAATAACATGCATATTGCAGGTTCGATGTATGTTGTTGAAAGTGAAGACTTCTGAAAGAGAAGAGGCTAAAAATAATGTTTTTATGTGTACTAATGCATAATATACCTTAGTGAAAAAGTAATCGATAGACAAAATAACCAGGTAATATGAATATTCTGAATTGTCGTATGATTTTTACTACTTACATCATAATAATAGTAAAGGAAATTAATGTTGTTCTACTTTATTTGTTTAGTCAGTTGAAAACAATCCTAGATGAAAGATTGAAAGAAGTTATGTTTATCCACTGTTTATGTCATTTGTCTATGTAGCAACTATACCTCCAAAACAATCTGTTGTCATCTCATTTCCAAAATATGTTGATCAAATGGCATATAATTTGGGAGATATGAGTTTTATTGTGAAGGCAGAAAGTCATTTTATTGAATCCTAATTAAACTCATCTTATACAAATATTGTCATATTGCACGATTAGTGGGGGATAAAAATCTTTGTGGGAGGGAAAACAACAAATGAATAAAATGAAAATGTTTCTTTCTATGAAGGAATAAAAACTTCGAACGGGAACTAATATAATATCTAATACTGACTTAAAACAAAGTCCAATGATATCCAAAGGGGAGGGTTAGGCTTCCATAGACAAATGTGATGAAACTTCTTCCCAAGTAAAGCCTTCTACTTTATTTTAGAACCAAAGAAATAAGAATAGTGAGAGAAAGTGCTAATGTATATCTATGTGGGAGGGAAAACAACAAAGGAAAAAATTATAGATTTTTATTGTTGCAAGGTGATATTAATTGTTGAAAAGTCAACAAGAAATGTGTGTCTAATTTAATTTTACCTTAATTAAATTGGACAATAAATTGTAATATTATCTCATAATCATTTGTAATAGTTAACTGAGTGTGATAGACTCAGTTAGCTCATGAAATTTGAGTTTAGGGTGGTTGGTGAGGCATGTAGAGTGATTCTATTTGTTTTAGATTCCAAGTTGTAGTTAGTGTACTATTTTAATGCATGAGAAACCAGTTAACTCAATTAATTGAGTTAAAGTCAGTCTAACTAGTTGTAACTGATTGTTGCACTAGTGAGAGGTCAAGTGAATTAAAACAAATTTAATTCAAATGAAGTGATTTGTAAAGTGACTGATGATTTACTATTAATAGCTGCATACATTTCAGTTTTGATGAAGACCTAGTTGAGACAGAGGTTAACGAGATGTTAACTATCAATTGTATTACTAACAGATTGTGGAATGCAACCAAAACAACCATTTGGATGCCCATGATGTATTGAGTAGTTTTGGAAGGCTAAAATTTCTAATTAATAGGGATTTAATTCTCTTATAATTTCGCAAGAAAGGCAGGCTAAGCAGAGGTAGGAAATTGGCTAAGTGTTAGCCCATTTTATCTGAATCAGTGTGAGACGATTGGCATAGTGTAGCAGACTCTTGTGAGAAGAGTGCATTGTATTGTTTCATGATTCCTTGGTTGATTATACAACAAATATAGAGAGGTTTTTAGTAGCAAGATTTCCCCAGGAAAAATATCTACGTTGTGGATTGATTTTCTTCTTTCTTTTACTTGGTGTGATTGTGCGATCGTATTTATTTTTCCGCAATTAATTTGTAGAAGGATTCAGTATCTTGCTTTAGCATATCACATGATCGGATTAAATCCATTAGTATACATATTTTTTTTATAATTTCTACATCGTATCAGAGTGCCATAAATCACTATAGTGGAGAAAAATTAAGTTTTTGTTGAACAACATTCGAATTTGCAAAAATATTCTTTGGTGCGATAGGCGAATCACGATGGATTTCAATGGATTAAGATTGGAATATGGGGCGGTTCTAATTATATTGCACGAAAAGATAGAATGGAGGCAGTTCTATAAGACAACGGGTTGAAATAATTTATCGACACTGATATTCCAAATCCCGCAGCAGCAGACACCACCCTTCTTGATGCTTGGAAAAAGAAGGTTGCAAAGGCGAGGAGGATATTATTAGAGGGAGTTAAAGATCACATTTTCTCGAGTCTCCATGGCAAGGAGACTCCATATGCAATGTGGAAGGCCTTCACACATATGTTTCAGAACAATAATGACCACAAAAAATTGGCATTGAAGGACAAGATCAGGAAAATAAAAATGGAGAAAGGCGACACTATTCGGAAATACTTGACCAAGTTCATCCAATGTCGAGATGAGATTGGAAGTGTCGAGATTACTATAGCAGATGATGACTTGGTGAGCCTAGCACTTTTAGGCCTTCCCAAGAGTCGGCATAGTTATCAGGACTCTGTCAATGGGAGGGAGAAGCTACCAGATTGGGAGTGACTTTGGTCAGATTTGGCACAAGAATAATTCAGGCGGAATACTAGGGATGGCTCCTCATCCAAGATAGATGATGAGGAAAATTGTGCCTTGGATGGTAAGGAAAATAAGGGGAAGGGAAAAAAATCCTATTCCAAATCTGAGACCGATAAAGAAGGCAAGAAGTGTGACATTTCGAGAGTGAAATGTTTTCACTGTCATGAGTGGTGAACTTAGGTATCGCACCAAGAGTGTGACAACTCCCATGGGCTGCCCTAATTTACTTTATCAACCCAGGGTTCATAAAAACTTGGAGGTGACAGTGTTATATACATAGAAGATGCATTCTAATCATCTAATCCTCTTCTGCTCTACAAAAGGGTGCTACTTCTAGGGGTTCTCAGTAAATTCTGTCACACTTCAATGGAACTAAAATAAATTGCAGAAAGGAAATGACAGAAAGGAAACTAAACTAAATTGTTGAAAAGAAATGACAGAAAAGGAAACTAAACTAAATTTTTGAAAGGAAATGATAGAAAGGAAACTAATTTAACTTGCTGAAAAGAAATGGCAGGAAGGAAACTAATTTAAATTGCATAAAGGAAACTAATTTAAACCACACTTGGCCAATCGGCTAAACACACCCTACTTATCTTATGCTCTATCTACGATGCTTCTATCCATGTATCTAAGCTAACCATGATTTAATTCTAATTGCGAAAGTGTTGATTTGAAGCTTGGAGAAGAAAGGGGTAAAGGAGCTAATGGAGGGATAAACACATGAAACAAGGCTTAGAAGTGAAAAGATGAGTTTGAACCTTATTAAAAATTTATTATATTGCAAAAATTATTTGGAGCGGAATAATTTGAAAATTGTGATGGAGGATTTGCGGTGGAGGAAGGAAGTGTGATATGAGATATGCGATATCACAATCGCAATATCGAAAATTTAGAGGAGTAGCAGAAGTGATGTTCGGGAGCGGGAGCGAAATGTGAAATGTGATGGGGATAAAAACTGCGAAGTGCGAAATGCGATGGGGCAAAATTTGTGAAGTATAAAATATGATGGGTAACATGGCAGTAGGACCGGTGGCGGAGTGCAATGAAAATATCGCAACCGGCGTCGGGAGCGATAAGTATTAAAGGAAAAAGGGGAAAGGTTGCGAAGTGAAAAATGTGATTTGTGATGTGGCGGGGTATGGAGAATTATCGCAATCGGAGTTTGGAAGCGGTAAGTGTTAATGGAAACCAAAGAAAAATGTGATTTTCGATTTGCGATGCGGTGAAGAACGAAGGATTATCACAATCGGCGGTTGGACTGGTAAGTGTTAACAGAAACCAAAGAAAAATGAGATTTGCAATGAGAAAAGCACGGTAGTGGGAGATTCGAGAAGAAAAGGTGGAGGTAAAAATTTGATGGTTTTTCAAGCGTTTTTTGAATAAAAATGGTGTGGTAGCTGTTAAGGAAAGGAGAACTAAAAGCGTAGCAATGGGGTTTCAGAGGCATAATAGTAGAGATGGAATATGAAGCAGGAGGTGTCAAAGAAATTCTATGTGGCCAGCTGCGCCTGCAATTAAACTGTTGATTTATGCAAGAAAGATGGACAATGCATGTTAAAGACAAAAAAACAATTCTAGCCTAGTCTCGGAAACAGAGAATCATAACTCAGAAAGCATTTTTGGTCTGTGGGAAGGTCTACCCTCCTTGAGCTCTATCGACAGAGATGAGAGGGGAAGGTTGCCTCACATTGTTATGGAGCTCATCAACTATTCTACTACATAGATAAATATATTAAATCTACAACATAAAACTATAATGACAATGAAAATATCAAAAACTAGCTAATTGTTCAAGAATAAAACTAACTAAATGGCAGAAACAAAACTAGCTAAATGACAGAAAGGAAAGAATAAAAGCAACAGAGAAGCTAAGGCACATGGGTTGGGCCATAACCCACGAGCCCATCTCTCTAGAACTAGATCAATAAAAAGTCATCTGAATACTCATTACATTAAAAATACAATCTTATTACATCCCGAAGGTCTTAAATAGCAAAAGCCTAATAGAATGGAAAATGAATGGCATGGGATGGAATGGAACAAAAATGGAATGGAATGGACTGCATCAAATGGACCATAATCCACCGGAATCAACCCTAATTAGCTCTTGATCAACTTTATTTATCCTCAAGGGCAGCTACCAACAGCTCCCTAGAAAATAGGTAATGAGTCCACTTGACTCCAAGTGAAGTATGGCTTGAGTGCACTTGGTCTTGAGTTTCTTGGCTGCCTCTGGAATTCGAATTGTTGGAGGGGATATCATGAGGATCATTTCGATGCCCTTGAGAGTTAAGGAGGGTGGAAAACCCACTTGAATCTCTCCAAGATTTCTCCCTAATTTTTTGATATTGTGTTCATTTATTCTTCACTCCTAATCTTCCAGTGGCAGGGAGAAAGTCCCTAAATTATGTCCTTCTGCATAATCTGCATAATCTTTTGAATACTCACAATATTCTACAAAAATAACCAATATTAGGCAAAAATATGCAATTCTCTTTAAACCTTCCTAAGAAAATATTAAAGCATAAGAAAACATTATTAAGTGCAGAAAAAGAGATTTAATATATCTTTTCATGTGCATAAGAAAGGTAGATGAGCCTAAGAAAGGTTAGATGGGCCTTAATTTATGTCTAATTTAGAGGCCCATCATCAACCCCCTACTGAAACTGTTGCTCATCCTCTGAGCAACCTTTCATCCCCCCTGCCTTATGGTTCTTCAAGCATGTTGGCTTATTTCATTTTCTGTTTATTGGCCCATGCGCTGCTCCTCCTGCTAATGTTCTTGCTATTCTTCTTGTAGGTGCTTCATGGAGGTACTCATATGCCTTAAGAAAATCTATTTCACATGCCAAGAGGTGGTTGATCCACCTTTTATTTATTTTTTATTCTTTCCTTTTTTTCTTTTTCTTTTTAATTGCATGAAAAATAAACTCACAGTTCTTTTTCTGTGAACTGAGTTCGCCCTTGGTTACCCCTTTGGCACTCCTTTTCTTCCATTACATGAACTACTTACTACCCACTTTCTCAAGTCCTTTCTACTTCTTTCTTGTTCCTCTTCTTGGTGGAAAAAGTGAGGCTAGTTGCTAGATAAGGTTGAGGTTGCTTTACTACTGACTTTGGCTATATAAAAACTTTCCTTCTCACACTTTTTAATGTTTTATTAAGCTAAAATAGATTCGAAGAAAGGGTTATATTATTGCATACTTGAGCCTTACCATTGATTTTTTTTTGCAAGTGATATGAAGATGTTGTTGAAGCTGCTACTGAAGCTGCATGTGGTGATATGATGGAGTTCCCTTTAGAGCATCTGAGCACATGAGGAGGAAGTCTAAGTTTGACTACCTTTGACTAAAGTGTTGACCAAATTTTATTTTGTGCCAACTTTTTGTTTTCTTCTTGCAAAGGTTGGAGAGCACCTGCATTCATTAGAGAGAGATACATGGAGAAATGCAATTTTTTTAAGGCCTACTAGCTCCCTCAATGAGGTTTTCCACTAGTAGATCTACCTAGGTGCATCAAAGGAGGTTTTCATCTAGGAATTTTTATTTTTATTTTTTTCTCAACCCAATTACCCTTCATGGAGCTTTTCAATCAGTGGGCCAATCTCAGATGCCTCAAAAGAGGTTTTCACTTGAGATTTTATTCTTTTTCCTTGTTTTTTTTTCTTTTTCACTTTCCTACTCTACTTTAAAAAGAAAAACCTTTTTCAAGTATAGGAATAATTACAATGGATCCATGTACACGACAAGATGACAGATAAAATCAGGTGCACACTTGGAATACATGATCTAACATGTACCTGAATATAATAGATGAATTTCTTTGTCTGGGATTGTATCAAATACTATTGGAGAAGAGTGTGTTTCTGCAAATTAATGACTGTTTGGAACCATATGTCAATACAGTTGTGATGCCCCTGATCCATTTGCTGAGTTGGATTAATTTGGAGGTCCTCTTCTATTATGACATTCAAATCTTCCTCTCTTTTTTTATTGTTCTCTTGAACACATGGAGGAAATGTTGGTAAACATGAGGAAAATTTCTCAACATTTGATTCTGATGTCAGATCTTCATCAAGTGAAGCCCTTGATCTTTGATCTCCTCATTTGGATCTTCTTCTTCTTCTTGATGTTGTCCTTTAATGAATTTAAGAAAATCTCTTCTTTGCAATACCTTTCTTGAACTAAGATGAATACCATCTACATCAAGAGGAGTTGTTTGGAAGTGTTGTACCTCAACATTGTAAGTGATCTTAGATACTTCATTGTATGGGTTTGGAAATGGTGGTATAGGTAGTTGAGTGGGGGTGGATATATGAGATGTATATGGTTGAGCTTGTGGTTGTGGTGGAGGTGGATGTTAGGGATAGCATGGAGTTGGATATGGAGAATATTGAGGGAAATATTGAGGATATTGTGGATTTTCCCAATAAGGTCCTTGCCAACCATGTTGCCATGATTGGTTTTGGGGTTGAGATGGTCGAGGTTTCCAAGGAGGGAGTGTTTCCCAATTAGTTTGAGATGGATGTGAATAAGCTTGAAATTGTGAAGTGGTCCCTTGCATCATATCAAGTTGACTAGGCTACCAAGATATCCTTGGCGCTACATAACATAACTTCTTTGGTGATTGCCTTGCTCCATTGTCTTCCTGGTAAACTTATTAAAACCTGGGGAATGATGGAAAACATTTAGTAGCATATGATTCTGCATGGATAACAAAAATATTAGCATATTATTTTTGCTCATTTTTCATTCTTACATTTCTACTTGTTCACTTAGATTGCTAATAATTTCCGTTTTAAAGTTGTCAAGAAAATTTCCAAGTTCATCTTCACTTACCAATGTTGAGGCAGATTTACTTACTTTCCCTTCTGCTTGATATGCGCTTGCATGTTTCACAAATTTCTTCAAATAAAAATTGGTATATATCTCCTCTACTCATGATATTAAGGAGATCAATCCACTCATCCCTAATTGTTCTAAGTAAGAGGGTTTTTAGTGTGTCAAATCCTAGATGATGCAATTTTTACCTCTTAACATTATACATGAACATCTCTATTAGATCTTCAAGGCTCTCATCTTCTTCTTGGTTCATTCTAGAAATTTCTTATCTAAGACTACAATCTTTATATTTTTCTAGAAATATCTTTTGCATATCATTCCATGATCTTATTGAAGTAGTAACAAGACTCATGAACCATTCAAGAGATTTATCCTTCAATGTTACAGGAAACAATCTCAATTTTTGAGTGTGTGATAAGTAGCCATAAGATCTACAAAGTATCTCAAATTCAAAGAGAAATGTTTCTGGATCCTCTGTCCTCATACCATGGAAGTTAGGAATGAAATATGGAGGGATTTTCTTAATATGTACACTAATTTCCATATCTTGAATGGGAAACCCAATAAGATATTATTCATTTTCATCATATCCATCCATCTCTTCTACCTTCAAAAGTGTATGGTGATGTGGTTCTTATTGCACCACGTGGTCAATTGGGGGGTTGGTATTGGAGAAGTATTTTTTTTTTTTAATTTATGAGTATCCCTACTCCTATAAGGCATGAAAATCAGATTTTTTTTTGTATTTTTCAATAATTTGCAAACAACATGAAAAAGGAAAGCAGAAAAGAATGCTAAAACAGAATCAAAGAATCTACTAAACACCTCCCTGACAACGACGCCAAAAATTTGTGAGCCCTAGTATTGCACCAAGAGTGTTGCAACTCCCAGTGGCTGCCCTACTTTAATTTATCAACTCAGGGTTCATACAAACTTGGAGGTGACAGTGGTATATACACAACATATGCATTCTACTCATGTCATCCTCTTCCGCTCTACAAAAGGGTGCTACTTCTAGGGGTTCTCAGTGAAGTTTGTCACACTTCAATGGAAATAAAATAAATTGTATAAAGGAAATGATAGAAAGGAAACTAAACTAAATTGTTGAAAAGAAATGATAGGAAATGAAACTAAACTAAATTGCTGAAAGGAAATGACAGAAAGGAAACTAATGTAACTTTCTGAAAGAAATGGCAGAAAGGAAACTAATTTAAATTATAGAAAGGAAACTAATTTAAACCACACTTAACTTGTCCAATCATATAAACACACCCTGCATATCTTATGCTCTATCTACCATGATTCTATCCATGCACCTAAGCTAACCATGACTTAATGCTAATTGAGAAAGTGTTGATTTGCATCTTGGAGAAGAAAGGGGTAAAGGTGCTAATGGATGGATGAACACATGAAACAAGGCTTAGGAGTGAAAAGATGGGTTTGAATCTTATTAAAACTTTATTATAGCACACAAATTCTTTGGAGTAGAATAATTTGAACTGTGCAATAGCGGAGTTGTGATGGAAGAAAAAAGTGCGATATGCGATATCGCAATCGCAATATCGCAAAGTTAAAGGAGTAGTGGCAGTGATGTTCGGGAATAGGAGTGAAATGCGAAATGTGATGGAGATAAAAACTGCGAAGAGTGAAATGCGATGGGGCAGAAGTTGCAAAGTGAAAAATGTGACGGGTGACGTGGTGGTAGGACTGGTGGTGGAGTGTGATGACAATATCACAATTGGCGTAGGGAGCAGTAAGTCTTAAAGGAAAAATGGAAAATGTTGCGAAGTGTGAAATGTGATTTGTGGTGTGGTGGAGTATGGAGAATTATCGCAATCGGCGTCAGGAGCAGTAAGTCTTAAAGGAAAAAGGAAAAGGTTGTGAAGTGTGAAATGAGATTTGCAATGTGGCGGGGTATGGAGAATTATCACAATCGGCGTTTGGAAGCAGTAACTGTTAGTTGAAACCAAATAAAAATGCGATTTTTGATGCGGTGGAGCATGGAGGATTATCGAAATCAGTGGTTGAAGTGGTAAGTGTTAATGGAAACCAAAGAAAAATGTGATCTGTGATGAGTGAAGTACGGTAGCCGGAGATTCAAGCAGCAAAGGTGGATGTCAAACTTTGATGGTTTTTGAAGCGTTTTGTGAATAAAAAGGGTGCGACAGCTATTAAGGAAAGGAGAACTAAAAGCGTAACAACAGGGTTTCAGAGGTGTAACAACAGAGATGGAAGATGAAGCGAGAGGTTCCAATGAACTTCTCCATGGCTACCTGCGCCTGCAATTAAACTGCCAATTTATGCAAGAAATATGGATAGTGAATGTTAAAGACAAAAAAACAATTCTAGCCTAGTCCCAGAAACAGAGAATCATAACTCAGAAAGAATTTTTGGTCTGCGGGAAGGTCTACCCTCCTCAAGCTCTATCGACAGAGATGAGAGGGGAAAATTTCCTCATAGTTTTATGGAGTTCATCAATTATTCTACCGCGCAAATAAACAGATTAAATCTACAACATCAAACTATAAAGAAAATGAAAATATCAAAAACTGGCTAATTGTTCAAGAATAAAACTAACTAAATGGCACAAACAAAACTAGCTAAATGACAAATTGAAAGAATAAAAACAACTGAGAAGTTGAGGAACATGGGTTGGGTCCTAACCCACGAGCCCAGCTCTCTAGAACTAGATCAATAAAAAGTCATCTAAATACTCATTGCATTAAAAATACAATCTTCTTACATCCCGAAGGTCTTAAACAACAAAATCCTAATAGAATGGAAAATGAATGCCATGGGATGAATGGAATTGAGTGGATTGCATCGAATGGACCAGAATCCACCGAAATCGACCCTAATTAGCTCTTGATTAGCTTTATTTATCCTCAAGGGAAGCTACCAAAAGCTCCCTATAAAATAGGTAATGAGTCCACTTGACTCCAAGTGAAGTATTGCTTGAGTGCACTCGGTCTTGAGTTGCTTGGCTGGCTTTGTAATTCGAATTGCTATAGGGGATCTCATGAGGATCCTTTAGCTTCCTTTGAGAGTTAAGGAGGGTGGAGAACCCCCTTGAATCTCTCCAAGATTTATCCCTAATTTCCTGATATTTTGCTCATTTATTCTTCACTCTTGATCTTCCAATGGTAGGGAGCAAGTCCCTAAATTATCTCGTTCTTCATAATCTACATAATCTGTGCAATATTCTCACAATATTCTACAAAAATAACCAATATTAGGCACAAATATGAAATTACCTTTAAACCTTCCTAAGAAAAGATTAAAGCATAAGAAAACATTATTAAGTGCATAAGGAGAGATTTAATATATCTTTTCATGCGCATAAGAAAGGTAGATGGGCCTGAGAAATGTTAGATGGGCCTTAATTTATGTCTAATTTAGAGGCCCATCAATGAGCATGGACATTATGCCACTAATTGTCCACAGAATAAGAAGAACAACAAGAAGGCTTCAATATCTATAGTAGGTGATGCTTTGGCTTCACAATTCGAGTTGGACTACTCACTCATGCATGCATGGTGTCTAGTGTGATGGGATCAATTTGGTACTTGGATAGTGGTGCATATTTCCACACAACGGGAGACAAATAACTCTTTAGTAGCTTGGAGGAGAAGGATATTCATATGCACATAGAGATGGGTGACGGAGGGAGGTGTAGCGCTATCGTGATTGGTACAATTACTTTCTATAGATATTCAGGTAAGCCTTTCTTATTAAAAGATGTCATGCATGTACCAGGCTTGAAAAAGAATTTAGTTTGAGTTTCTATGTTGGAGGATAGAGGATATGATGTGGTTTTTAGTGAAGGGAAAGCATTCCTTCGTCACAAAGCCACAGGACAAGTTAAGAAGATTGGGGTTTGTGTGAAGAATGTCTACAAAATTGATGTAGATGGCTATGCAGCATTGATGAGTAAAGCAGACAGAGTGGTGAGCCGAGATGAGGGTGAGTTATGGCACAGGAG
Source organism: Pinus albicaulis (assembly GCA_034641835.2). NCBI lineage: Eukaryota > Viridiplantae > Streptophyta > Pinopsida > Pinales > Pinaceae > Pinus > Pinus albicaulis. Next base: position 1,548,549,180 of record CM076581.1, on the reverse strand, counting down.
ATTGGGCCATCTACACCACAATTCTTTGAAGGTCATGCAACAGATTTCTACGGGGCTTCCAAAGGGTACTCTTGCGCAGATAGGCACATGCAAGGGATGTACCATGGGGAATTATAAAAAGGCCACTTTTCACGAGAAGGAGAACCGAGCAACAGAAATCCTTGAGAGAGTTCACTCAGATGTGTGTGTACCATTCTCTACAACTTCTAAAAAAAAGCACATGTATTATGTGATTTTTGTTGATGATTTTTCTAGAAAGTGTTGGATATACTTCATGCAAAATAAAGATCAGACGTTCTCAAAATTTTGTGAGTTCAAAGAGCTGGTTGAAAAATATACAGGGAAGCAAGTGAAGGCTCTAAGGAGCGACAATGATGGTGAGTACATCTCCAGTTAATTCAAGAACTTTTGTGCTAAAGAAGGAATTCAAGATAATTGATTGCACCTCATAACCCACAATAGAATGGGGTTCCAGAAAGAAAGAACATAATAATTATGGGTGCGGCACGAGTTATGTTACATGATCAGGGCCTACGATTGCATCTGTGGGCAGAGACATGAAACATAGCAGTATTTGTGTAGAACCATAGTCCTCATTGGATACTTGGCATGAGTACACCTGAGGAGGCTTTTTATGGTAAGAAACCTGATGTTTCATATTTTAAAATTTTTGGCTCATCTCTCTATTGCCATGTGAACAAATATTCCAGAAAGAAGCTAGAACCAATAACATAGATTGGGATATTTTTGGGGTACACTGATACTCCCCACAACTATCAGGTGTATTTGCCGAAGAACAGGATGACAGTTGTCAGATGGGATCTAAAATTTGATGAGGAGAAAGCCATGAAATTTTCCCTTGAGAAGGAGTTTGGTTTGCATGTAGATGAGGAACTCTTGGTTCCAAAGGATGAACCTCAAGATGTGGAGCATCCACATGAGGAGGATCATGGAGTGGAAAAAACCACTCATGTAGAGCCATCCACCAGACATGGTAGGAGGCACACCAAAGAGGCTGGAAAATTAACACTTGATGTGACAGAACATGTAGGAGCACCTACATCACAAAGAAGACAAAGACAGTCACAAGACATGTATACTAGATACATGGCTCTTATGAGCAAGTGTATGGTGATAGAACCATCCTCTTTTGAGGAAGCAGTGCAACAATCAACTTGGGTTGATGCCATTGTTGATGATTATGACTCCACCGTCAAGAACAGTGCATGGGAAGTTGACCCAAGACCATTCGAGAAGTCAGTGATTGGATCTAGATGGATCTATAAGGTGAATTAGGCAGCAGAAGGGAGTGTGGAGAATTATAAGGCTATATTTGTAGCTCAGGGATTCTCACGGGTTGAGGGGATTGACTATGAGGATATTTTTTCACCGGTTGCAAGGTACTTGTCAATTAGATCTATCCTTGCACTCTCAGCATATATGGGGTGGCATATACATTAGATGGATGTAAAGACTGCATTTATCAATGGAGTTATTGAGGAAGAAGTGTACATTGAGCATCTAGAAGGTTTTGATACCTTTGACAGGGAGTCACATGTGTACAGACTCAAGAGAGCACTCTATGGACTGAAGCAAGCACCTCGTGCATGGTACACCAGGATTGACAGCTATTTCACTGAGTTGGGCTTCATGAAGAGTGAAGAAGATGTGAACATGTACCAGATTGTGGTTTATGGTAAGCTTCTAATTATTTTACTTTATGTAAATGATCTTATTTTGACAGGTGATGAGAAGCTCATAACTTCTTGCAAAGAAGATCTTACAAGAGAATTTGAGATGAAGGACATGGGAATCCTTCACTATTTCCTTGGTTTGGAGATATGGCTACGAGATGGGGAGTTATTTGTTTCTCAAGACAAGTATGCCAAAGAAATTCTGAGGAAGTTCCACATGGAGAGATGTAAACCCATGGAGACTCCTCTTGCAGGAAATTGGAGGAAGGAGGATGCTACTTCAGGTGAGGTAGTGAACGCTACTATTTACAGGCAGTTTTTCGGTTCACTCATGTACTTGGCGAACAAATGACCAGACATATGCTATGCAGTTAACTAGCTTTGTCAAGCTATGGTTAAGCCGACCAAGCTCTTTTGGAAGGCGGGGAAGCATGTCCTGAGATATCTCAGGGGAACTACAGAGTATGCATTATGGTACAGATGGAAAAAGGGAGTGAAGCTTCAAGGCTTCATCGATGTAGATTGGGCAGGCAGTCCATCATACAGGAAGAGCACATCAGAAGAGATCTTCAGCATAGGATCGACAACAGTTTCTTGGTACAACAGGAAGCAAAGATCAATTACACTCAGTTCAGTCGAGTCAGAGTACATGGCAGCCAGTTAGGCGGCATGTGAGGCCATCTGGATGAGGAAGATACTTGTTGGTTTGTTTGGTCATCAGATGGATTCGACGGTGATACATTGTGATAACCAGAGTTGTATAAAACTCTCAGTTAATCTAGTATTACATGGCAGGTCCAAGCATATTGACATATGGTACCACCATATTAGATATTGTGTTCAGAGATGCATTATGTTACTTCAGTACATTCCCATGGAGGATCAAGATGCAGATATTCTGACGAAGGTGCTCACCAAGAGAAAATTTGAATACCAGAGAGGTAGGATCGGGGTAGCTGATAATCCCTTTCTTGTTGAGAGGGATTTTTGAAAATTCAACAAGAAATGTGTGTCTAATTTAATTTTCCCTTAATTAAATTGGACAATAAATTGTAATCTTATCTCATAATCGCTTGTAATAGTTAACTGAGTGTGATAGACTCAGTTAGCTCATGAAATTCGAGTTGAGGGAGGTTGGTTAGGCATGTAGAGAGAGTCTATTTGTTTTAGAGTCCAAGTTACAGTTAGTGTATTAGTTAAATGCATGAGAAATCAGTTAACTCAATTAATTGATTTAAAGTCAGTCTAACTAGTTGTAACTAATTGTTGCACTAGTGAGAGGTCAAGTGAATTGAATGAGATTTCATTCACATGCAGTGATATGTCAAGTGACTGATGATTTACTATTAATAGATGCATGCATTTCAATTCTGATGAAGACCCAGTTCAGACATAGGTTAAAGGGATGTTAACTATCAGTTGTATTATTAACAGATTGCAGAGCGCAACCAAAAAAACCATTTGGATGCCCATGATGTGTTGTGCAGTTTTGGATGGCTGAAATTCCTAAATAATAGGGATTTAATTCTCTTAGAATTGTGCAAGCAATGAAGGCTAAGAAAAGGCAAGAAACTGGCTAAGTGTTGGTCGATTTTGTCTAGATAAGTGTGATACATTGGCAGAGTGCAGCAGACTCTTGTGAGAAGAGTGAATTGTATTGTTTCATTATTCCTTGGTTGATTATACAATAAAGATAGAGGGGTTTTAAGCAGCAAGCTTTCCCCAAGAAAAATATATGTGTTGTGGATTGATTTGCTTCTTTCTTTTACTTGGTGTGATTGTGAGATCGTGTTTATTTTCCACAATTAATTTGTAGAAGGATTCAGTATCATGCTTTAGCATATCGCAAGATTGGATTGAATCCATTGGTATACATATTTTTTGTATAATTTATACATTAATAAGTGATGTGTTAAGTTTGGAAAAAAAATCTAAAAGAGTAAGCTAGAACAATGCTCTGATACCAAATTATTGTTTTGACCTCTAAATCAACAAGCACTAAATAATAAGTGAAAAAACCAACTTAACAAAAATAATAATCTAAATATAATACCAAGAAGGGACTTGGCAAAGATCCTAATCCAGCTACATAATGAAGGGACTTGTCAAAATACCAATGGAGGATGGAACTCACATCCACCATGTTGCAATGCCATGGCCTACAAACAAACTTTGGATACTTCCTAAGCTATGAGACTGAGTACACACATGATCTTGATTAAAAAATATTTGTTCCTAACACCAAGCATCATTCAAATATTGTGACTATATCCTTTTTGACAAGAACAAGACCAAGGCCCATAACCATGTTTTCCATCACATTGAAAATTTGACTTAATTTATTCTAAATAAACCCTTTGAGAGCTACTGTAGAGACCCTCCATTAAAACAACAAACCTCCCTAACATAAACAAGATCCAATCAAAGATAGGTTAATTTCTAATAAGGTAGTATACTTTGCGCACATTACACAATCTCATCTATACCATGTACTATTTATCAAAACATGTATCATTTAAATACATTTAATTATCTATCCATATTATTTCTCAACTTAATTTTATGCACACATTTAATGATATTTAATTAAATATTCAAACATAAAACTAAAATGTATTGTTTCTGTTAAAATAATTACCCCCTTTTCATTAAATTAATGAAAATTATGTAAATTGGGTTTAGCTCTGGTTGTTGGGAGATTTCTTGTTATCCTCGCCACCAGGTTTAGTTCATGCATGTGACATATTGAAATCATAATGACTATTTCTTTTAATCACTTCAAGGCTTGTGTTAGGTAAACTTGACTTGGATAGATTCAATGTTGACTAGGGTAAATAGTAAACACTATTACCGATGAAATAGGTAATCGCATTGTTACCTACTTTTTTTTGATAGCATAAAAAGCACCCGATTTTGAAAAGTGGTGATGCAGAATCACCCCTTTTTTTTGTGCACATTTTTGACACTCTAATATTTTTATTTATGAAGTATGAATATTTGTTTTAAAATGTTAGTGATTTTCATGCTTATTTTGAAATGTATTGATGCAACATCAACTATTTTTTTTTTAGAGCGGTGATTTTCATGCTAATTTTGAAACGTATTGATGCAGCATCAACCTTTTTTTTTTAGAGTGGTGACTTTCATGTCGGTAATAAAACACAAAACTTAGATTAAAAAATATATATAAAAACAAAAAAAAAAACAATAAAAATGTTAAAAAAACAAAATTAACTTGTAAAAATAAAAAATTTAAACAAAAATAAATAAATAAATAAAAAACAAAAAAAAAACAAAAATATTCGAAAATTATATCAAAAGAAATGACAAAATTTGAAAAAAAAAACACATAATTTAAAGAAAAAAACAAAAATTAACCAAAAAAATAAAAATAAAAACATCAAAAACATTTTTTTTCTAAGTTATTAAAAAAACCATATAATTAAAAAAAAAAATTAAATAGAAAATTTAAAAATAATTTAAATTACAAAATTAAAATTTAGATTAAAAAAAATAAAATACAAAAGAGAAAAAATTAAATTTAAAAATTAAAATTAAAATAATAATAGAAAAAATTCAAAATTTTAAAATTAACAAAAAAAAACAAATTAAAAAAAAAAATTTAAAATTGAAAAAGAAAATTAAAATAAAAGAATTAAAATAAAAAATACTATCAATAAAAAACAAAAAAATGAAAAAAACCACATGCAAATAATTAAAAAACAAATATCCATAAATTTACTGTTTTTTTTTTTTTTAATAAATGAAACACTTTATAAATTTTAAAAATGAAAAACTAAATAAACTAAAAGATTTAAAAAAAAAAAATTAAAATTTAATAAATTTACTAAATAAATTTTAAATTTTAAGAAATAATTAATCTAAAATATTAAATTTAAAAACAAAATAAAAAAAGAAAAAAAAATTAAAAAAAATTAAATTTAAATAAAAAATTTGAATTAAAAATAATAATTTTAATTTTTTTAAAATTTATATATATATATATATATATATATATATATATATATATATATATATATATAATTAAAAAGAAAATATTAAAAAATTAAAAAGAAAAAAGAAAAAAATCAAATTAAAAAAAAAATACTAAAAATTAAAAACAAAATAAAAATAAAAATGTCACAAATTAAAAAATATTAAAAATTAAAAAAAAAATTTAAAAAGAAAACTAAAAAAAAATTGTTAAAAATTTAAAAAAAAAATTATTAAAATGAAAAATAAAAAAATAAAAAAATAAAAAGAATTTTTTGATTGTGGTGGCGCCGCCAATCACCCTCCCGCCAAAGTGGTGGCGGCCGACATTTGGGGGGGCGAAGCCAGGGGAAACATTCCCATACGGCCCCATACCCGACGGCAGGCCTCGCCACCACACAGGCGGAAGGCGAATTCAGAATAAGCCCTCCCTTTGTGGGAGGCCGATTCCCAAAATCAACCTCGGCCGCCACCTCGGTGGAAGGCCGATGGGAAGTGCCACCACAATCAAAAAATTCTTTCTTTCTTTTTTCAAATTCAAAAAATTCAAAATTATTTTTTTTAATTTAATTTTTATATTTGAATTTTTTTTTTTTTAATTCTTTTTCCTAAATTTTGTTAATAATTTTTATTAAATTTTGTATTTTTTCTATTTAATTGATTTTTTTTTTAATTTTTTCTTTTTTTTTATTATTAAATTTTATGTTTAGTTTTTTCATTTAATTTTTTAAACTTTAATAAATTTTGTATTTTTTTCTAATTTTTTTGAATTTAATTTAATTTTTTAAATTTTTTATTTTTTCATTATTATTTTTTTATTTACATAATTTTTTTATATTTTTTTTGTTTCAATTAAAATTGTGTATTTAAAATTAGATTTTTTTTTAATTAAACTTAATATTTTCAAATTAATTTGTTTTTTATTTTATTTTTTATTTAATATTTTTTTCTTTTTTCTTTTTTCAATTTTTCATTTTAAATTGATTTTTAAAGTTTTTTAACAATTTTTTTTCTTTATATTTAAAATTTGTTTTTTATTTCAAAATTTATTTGTTTATTCATTTGTTTATTAAAATTTAATATATTTTTTTTAAATTTAATTTGTTATTTTAATATTAACATTTTTTTTTAATTTAATAAAATCTAATATTAATATATATATATATATATATATATATATATATATATATATATATATATATATTATTATTTATATATATATATATTATTTATAATTTAAATTTAATTTATTTTTTTAAAAATTTATTTGTTTTTAAATATATATTTTTTTAAATTTAATTTTTTATTGTATTTATTTATAAATTTTTTTTTAATTAATTTTTCATTTTTTTACTTTTAATTTAAATAATGGTTTTTTTTTTTTTTTTTTTAATAAACATTTTCTTTTCTTTTTTTAATTTAATTTCTATATTTTATTTTTTATAATTTCTTTTTTTTTTAATTTTTTTTTTTTTAATTTAATATTTTCATTTTGTTTTTATTTTTATTTTTTTATTTCTATATCTTTTGAAATTTTAATCTTTAATTTTATTTTTTATTTTTCTTAAATTTTAGGTTTTTTTTTTAATTTTTGAATTAAAATTTTTATTTTGTTTTTATTTTTATTTTTTTATTCCTATATATTTTTAAATTTTAAGCTTTAAAATGTTTTTATTTTTTAAATTTATTTTTTTCTTAAATTTTAGGTTTATTTTAATGTTTGAATTTTAAAAATTAAAAAATGTTATTTCTATTTTTAAAAATGTCAAAAATATGACACAATTTTTTATTTTTTTTTGTTATTCCAGCATCAACTGGTTTTGTTTTGAGGGTGTTTTTTCAATCCTTTTTTCAAGAAACAATTTTGTTTTTAGCATAATTTTATAAAATGTTGAAATTTGACCTTCAAAAAAAACCAAGTGCGTTCTAGAATACACTTTTTTTGTTTTTGGGGTGTTTTTTCATGTTTTTTTGAGTCTTTTTGGGCTAGAGTTCCGTTTTGAGGTTAGGTTACCTATTTCATCGGTAATAGTGTTAGTAGTTTTTTTGGGGCACATAGTTTTGTGCACCCATGGTTTACAGCCCATGGTATTGCATGTAATGGAGCCTATAAAAGGGTGGGAAGACTTCATTGTAATGCAGGCCTAGAGGTGAGCGGTGAAGGCTCACTTGTTGGATTGGCTAGGGTTGTGGCCAATGTTTAATGAAATTTCTTTGGTTGGGTTTTTCCCCAGAGTTTGGGGTTTTCCCGGATAAACAATCGTGTTTATGTTTATGATTTGTTGCTGGAATTTTATGTTTATTTCTCTGGGTAAATTCTTTATTGTTTCGCATAAAGTCTAACTTGTTGTTTGAGCAATCTCTCAAGCATCGAAATATATATATTCCTCATATGAAGTATTAAGATATTTTTTTGGAAAAAAAATTAATAAAACTTATGCTCTTAAATATTTATAAATAAAACCATTTACGTAATTATAAAATATATTCCACTGTCACAAAATTAATGGAGGTTATTAAAAATTATATTCAAATAAGGATATATGGAGACTTGCCTAGTTTCAATTAAAATTGAAGCATTCTAAACCTTTAATATCATATTGGTTTGATTTTAAAGTATCTTTAATGTTATTATTGGTATTTTACAATTTTCCTTTTCATGTTGTGCAAACTATTATGAGTTTTATGCTCATGTAGGGGTTCTCATCTACCCAATTGTCATAGCTATCTTTCGCTAAATCTGGGCCTCTTCCATTGTCCTAAATGGAAGACTTCTTTTTGTATTTTATAATGCATGTAATACAAGATACTCTTTCATGTTATCAAAGAGAAGTCTTCTTGCCTTTCTCGAGTAAAGATGTTTTCTATATCACATGTTTTGGCTTGGATTCATGCTTCTACCCTTAACATTTCAAAGTTTTAAAGAATTTTTACACTTAATTTCAAGGTGAATGCATTGCAGATCCCCTATCACCGATAATAGATATGGATTTTTCGGGAGATCAAATCTTACATTTTTAGTTACTGCAATTAGATCTATTGATCTAGAATCACTTTTTTTTTTTCTGTCAAGTTCTTTTGGATTCTCCAGCAAGCTTGACCTATGACTTGAGTAGTCGCGATCTAGGGGCATATAATCCAGCAAAGTCACTCGGGGATTACACCCGGCCTGGGCTGCACCAGCCCTTTTACAAACTGGAGTTTATAGCATGTCTACTTCCCCTAGCATAGGGCACAACCACCCCCTGGTGAGGTTTTATCCTGGGTCGCCTTGCTGACGAGGCCCATCCTCAACCAATTGTGCTAGCGAGACTTGACTATTGATCTAGAATCACTTATTAGACACCCATATCTGAAATTTTTTATGTCTCAAATTTGTTTCACATTAGATTGAATGCAGTTGTGGCGCAATTGATGAATTATTATAATGTTGCACACATTTTATACACCTTGCAGGATCCTAGATTGAATCCTTGATGCCTAATAGTTATGCCATGTCTATTGGGTTTGTGTGAACAAAATCCTTCAACTCTATTCATGTTGATGGTGTTCATTCTCTTTGACATCAAGTTGGACATTAAAATTTATTGGTTTTGTGATGATCTTGAGTAGAAACAAACTTTGTATGATCACATGGATCTAAGATTTGATCACCAGAAATTTTTTTTATATAAAAGGTACTTTGTGGTTTACGTTTTGTTCCTTATTTACACATGAATCATAAATAGTGACATATACTTTTTTGGAGGTATTTCCAATCTAATCTACACCTCTATCAATGTTATGAAAAATATACATTTAATCCATGATGTAAATAGAGCTCCTTAAGGAACTGCGCATGTCAAACTTGATTATGGATCACTTTATCCATTATATGTGAAATACACACTCTCTCTTTAATGTATTCCAACTAACCTCTGAGATCTAATCACTAGAACATTTTTTTATATAAAAGGTACTTTGTGGTTTGTGTTTTGTGCCTTATTACACATGAATCATCAATAGTGACATATACTTTTGGAGGTATTTCCAATCTAATCTACACCTCTATCAAGGTTATGAAAAATATACATTTAATCCATGATGTAAATAGGGATCCCTAAGGAACTGTGCACGTGAAACTTGATTATGGATCACTATATCCATTATATGTGAAATAGACACTCTCTCTTTAATGTATTCCAACTAACCTATGACTATTATTAGCTTGGAATCCCAAGGAATATTTTTTATAGATCAATTGATGTAGCTAATCAAACAACCATTATGCCTCCTTTACACTAGATTCACAATTTAGTTATATTGGATGCATGGGTGTTTTGTCCAACTCAAAATAGTAAGAAAGGAGGAAAATGTGGCCATTAAATAATGAATGAGGAAAAACTAAGGAGTAACATCCCACATTCCCATTGCTATAGTTATATTTATGAAAGGAAACCTTGCCAAGAATATGGAAGTATAGAATATTGGTTGGCTATTTGCTTTATGATTTTCTTATCTCTTTTTGAAAGAGAGGAGTGGAAGAGTGAGCTTATTTATTTTGAAGTTTGACTAAGGATGATTTATGTGATGAAATTTGTGTGTGTGCTTGGTTCTTATACATCTAAATCTGAATTTGAAGTAGTTCCCTATTGGACTAAAACTCTCTTCTATCTCTCATCTTGAGGGGGCTTAAAAAATCCACAAATAGGTAGAAATGATGATCAGGTGCTCAAAATTATACTAAAAAATAAAAAATTTCGGATCAGTGTGGAACCTGAACAACCGTGTAGATCTCGTTGTTTTGAATCTGGAGAAACTCGTTTCGTGGAAAACTGACACCATATGCAGGTTGACTGGTCAAGGGTGTGTTTTCCTCTAGCAAACCAGGGAGTGCCAAGTGGCATAGTTTGACAAGTTAGATTTGGCCAGTTGTGATTGGTTTATTTTTGGGCCAACCACATGCTTACACATGGCCCAACCAGGGGCCACCACATGGCAGCACATGGGGCCACAAAATTTTGGCAAGCATCGAGCAAAGCCCTGGGGAGTCAAACTGCTGACCTCAAAGCAACTAGCACCAAGTGTTACCACTACACCACAAGCATATGACTTAACATATATAGTCATTCACATCATTTTAAACTATATACATCGAGTGTATGGGGGAAGGGGTCGAGGTCTAGCCCCAAACCTGGGCACCGCCATCGGCGGGACCTCGGGCGGGAGGCTAGCTTCGATCCCCACATTTTATATTAACAGTAATGATATATGGTGGCAACATGCCTACGGTTGGAAAAATCGTTAGCGACCTATTCATTTAATAAAGAAAACAATTTTCCTCCAAAGGTCGTAGAGGTCATTTTAAAGAGGCTAAAATTTCACCTGGAAAACGGGGAAATTGTCACCCAATTAGCACGGAAAAAGGGCGAAATTGTAGGATCATTCTGACCCTGGAAAAAATTATGGAGTGGTTAGTGGCAAAACTTGGGGAGATCGATTTTTTGGCCAAATTTGATGCAAAAAGAGGCTAGACAAGCATTTTTGGGCATTCTGGAGCTGATGGAATAGGTTTTAGAGTTGTTTGAACATTTTAAACACATTCATTCGCATTTTTTATCATAATATAATAAGGCCAAGACATTGCAAGCTGGACCAAGGAGACGTAGCCCAAGCGGGGTGAACTCCTTCATCATATTGTGTTGTTTGATTATTTATGGTGATGTTTATGTCTGATATATGTTGTTTTTCAGTTTTTTTTATGTTAACTTTCTCATGAAATTCATATAAAAACACATGAAAACTCATGTTAAACTTCCAATTAACCTCATCATCCTCAAGCACTTTCTTTATATTTTGAATTGGATCTTAGCTCAGAAAAAATAATATTCCCATTCATATCAAGTTGGTATCATAGAACTAGGTTTACTTGTGCAAGGAGGATTAATTTGTTTTGCAACTATTTAAATTCTTAGAAGTTTGAAGGTGAAGAGAGGAGAATGCAAGCTTGTGGGTGCAAGTTATCTTGTTGGAGCAAGGAGAACGATGGCACAATTTCCACTACAAGATTCACCTCTAGTTGTAGTAGAAGATTCAGTAAGCATGTCCCATGGAGGAGGAATTGATAAGATGTCAGAGGATGAGAAGCCTTTTAGGAATGATTTCTTTGACATGACAGATATGGTGAAGGTCATCTATGAAGAGAAAAATACAAGGTTGCAGGGTGAAAGCTCTAGGCCTCCAAGAGGAGAGGGTTCTCTAGGAGGAGGGGGTACTGGAAATGGTGATAAACCACCATCTACCCCACCATCATCCTCACCACCATATTCACCTTCATATTCATCCTGTTCCACTACTACTGTTAGCCACCTATAAAATTTGTTATATCAAAAGGTGGCTAAATCATTTTTGGAGCCTTCAAGAAACAAGTTTTATTGCTAAAAAATGTTATCTCTTGAAGACTCTTGAAGACATCCTGCCCTTTGTTCAAAACTTCACTGCTGTTTTCATTTTAAACTCTGAAATTCTATTGATTTCATAGAGGAAAGACTGTTGTAAAACACCATTTTTCCCCTTCCTTCCACCTCAAAAATAACCTTCATTTTGTCCCCTCTTTCCCTCATATACTTCCTCTATTTTCCTTTTTTCCATTTCCCCCTTCATAAAATTCACATGACAGAGTTTTAAACTCCTTTTTTAAACTCTGTCGAAACCCCTAAATCCATCAGAAAACTCTCAAAAACTCATAAAAATACACTTTTTTGTACTAGGGGTTTAAGCCCTTTTGGCTAAATCCTAAACCACTTCCCCACATGTGCCCTAGTGCTGGAACCGAGCACTAACCCCTTTCAGTGCTCATCGCATCGGAAAAAATTAGAGTGCACAAGTCTTTTTGTTAAATTGAGATCTCCGATGCGATTAGCCCTTTGTTTTATAACCCCCGATCTTATTATCGCTTCATATAAACCTTGTGCCTGCAATCGGGCGCTAAAACATTGAATTCCCGATTGCCTTTTTCTTTTGTTAATTCATAAAACCCATTTCCCTAAGTTTTGGTCTAAAAACCCGCCAAAGCAATGTTCTTAATGTAAAATGGGTAGATTGAAAGACCCGCATCAAAAAATTTCGATGCGATTGAGCCCCATTGTATAAACCCCGCTTCACTCCCTGTAACTTACGCACGGGACCAAGAGTTAAAAGTGCCGAAGCACTAATCGCATCAAAAAATCTCAAATGGGTAGATTGAAAGACCATCGCTTTATCTCCGATCCGATTGGCCCTTATATATGTTTTAAGGCCCAGTCCTATCGCATTCTATACAATCAAAGGCCCCGCAGACGGGCGCCTAACCACTTCATATATATAAACCCGCCCCAAGCCAAAACCTTTGTTTTTATTAAATTTTTTATTTTCATGTGTTATAAGGGGTTTCCGCCGGTTCGTTATTTAAACAAATCTCGACCGTTGATCTAAATCCGATCAACGATCAGCGCAACATCGCATCGGCAATTTTCAAAGGGCGCACTGCATTTGTCCCCCCTTATGATTGGCATTCCCTGATGGATCCTCCACCATTGGATCTATCTGCCATATCCCAGATCCAACGGCCCTCATTTGCTCCAATCATTAACCTTTCCTCTACCTTTGAACCCCTCCGATTCACTCCCCACCATCGATCTGATCCTCAGATCGACGGCCAGCGCTCAATCGCATTAGTGCCATACAAGTTCTTCCCCCCGCCGATCGCATGCCTCCAGTTGCATCTGGACTGTCCACGTGTCCAGATCAGACAGTCCAGAAGGCATCTCCCAACCGTTTTTAGGCCAAATCCCAGCCGTTGATCTCTGCAGATCAACAGTCCTCCTTCGCCCTTTCTCCGCCTGTATATTATTTTTTTAAACTCCAGATTCAATCTTGACCATTAAATATTTTACATCTGACGGCTCATATTAACCCGACAAGCCTACCTCCTGTGGGTCCTGCCTTCTTCAAAATTTGATCTCAGCCATCCATCTTAGATCTGACGGCTCTAATTGAAACTGCCCTTCCCGCTTCTGCGCGCACATCTATCCAATATCGCGCTCGTTTTCCCACCGTTAGATCTAAGGTCCCAGATTTAACGGCCCACATTCCATATCGCATAACTTTCAGCGGGAAACATAATTTCCTGAGGGTCGCGCGATATAGGTGGTTTTGAAAAGCCACATGTCGGGCGGGAACGCATATCATGTTCAAAAAGCCAAAACTTCCTCCCCGCCTTCTCACAGCGCGAAACCCATGGTTTTCATCCCCGAAATATCGAGCGCGCCTTCCACTGTTGATCTCTGCAGATCAACGGCTTGGATCTAACCTCCTTTTACATATCACCCTCTACCTCTACCAAAGGGATTTCAACGTAAAATCTCCACTGTTGATCTCATGGGCCAATCTCATCCGACGGCCCACGATCATCCTGAAACCCCGAATGTTGTTTTCAATGCATTTTCTTCACCAAAGGTTTTTTAACCTTATTTCTTTGTATTTTCCACCATTTCTCTATAAACTGACCATTTGCATAATATTCCTCTTGATTAATCCCAACCGTTGATCTCTGCAGATCGACAGATCTGACTTAATTCTTCCCTCGCTTTCGTTTTTAACCTCTCGCAAACGAATCTCCACCGTCGGATGTTGCCATCCAATGGCCACACTCCTCCCCTACAGCCTCCTAAGCATTTTTACCACAATAACACAGGATTTCTTAATTTTTTCTCGTATTTTGCAAGTTTTATATGATTTTTCCATTATATTCAAGGAAAACTAAAGGCCGGGGATGAAGATCCCCCACCCCTTTGCATATAAAGAAAGATCATGGAACAAGGTCCAAATTTCACATCTCGTCGATGCTTCATGGGCATCGATGCCATATGGGCCTTTCGCAGAACCTGCACATCAACAAGACACAGTGAATTAAAATCCAGCAAAAGAGTATCATTGTTGAATACCTACCACAGCAAAACTGAATATTGAAGATGAATTCCATAATTTAATGGATTACGGCTAAGATCGATTATCAAAAGCCTAATCCATTAGATTAAAAATAATTAAAGAAAATCATAAACATTTATCATATAGAGGAGCCTCCACCGCCACATCAGAGGCTAATTGATTCCTCTCAGCTACCCAATGCCACCTGTAGCGACAAGCATTCAACAGAGGCCGAGTTATGATCAGAAAAGAAGATATTTGCCTCAGTGCAGCTGAATAGTTAATTCCGCCAAAGAAACTAAATGCAAAAATATCAGCAGAGTTACGACAACATGACACAGAACCTTAAAAGTCAACAAAGCTCCCACCGAGCTTAAATCATAAATGTAAAACAATTAATACAGAAAAACATCTGTAAACTTCTCCATTGAGCCCCTCAAAGGCCGAGAAGTATTAAGTTTGTATAAATTTCCCTTGGAGATCTTTTATCTTATCCCATCTCCTCATTCTTCTATAAGTACTTCTATAGAAGATGAGAAAATGTTGGTTGCTGAACTTTGAAATATACTTGAGCTTGAAACTTCTACTTGTAAATAGTGTTCACGAGCTCTTGAAGTTTTGCTTGTGATAGAATAGTTAGTCTAGGAGGTGTAGATGATTGTTGAACTGAAACATTGGACTTAAAGCTGTAACTGGTTTGAAGCATCAATACAAGCTGATTTATGGGATCCTGGTCTATGTCGACGGTGATGTTATTTCTTATTGTAAATTGTTATTTTATTTCTATTTTCACTTTGTTCATCTTCTCTAATAAAGAACAACAAGCATAGAGTTAGGATTTACTATATATCAGTACCCTTCTCTGACTGATAAGCTTTATCTGAATGTTTTCTTCTAAATTCTGTTGTTTGGGAATGATTTAATTTAGTTTAAGCAGTTAGGAATGCTGGGGTTCCCTCGTCCTACTGTCTAGGCTAATTGTTATTCTTGAATGTTATTTTCAGTTTATGTTAAGTATAGATGAACTAAGGAAGTTATGGTAAGCCCTGTCCTAGTTTTATCCCCAAAGACTGTCTGAAATTTTCCCTAAGAATGTGTTGAAAGCTGGCTGGTTTCAAAGTACTTACCAGATCTTAGACTATTCTTTGTTATATTTGTGTTTGTCTTGAAATTTTACCAAGTAAAGAAGAGCTAGGAGAGGTTTGTGGTGAGCCTTGCCCGCTAGTTTCTTCTCCAACAACTTCTTTTAAAGTTTCCCTTTTTTTTTATATGTTTTTCTATTGAAAGTATATCAAAAGCTGGCTAGTTTCGAAGTACTTACCAAATCTTCGGTTACTTTTATGTCTTTATAAAGTGTATGTCAAAAGCTGCCTAGATTCAAAGTACTTGCTATATCTTGGGCTGCTCTTTGTTCTTCATTTGTTTAATTCCCCTTCTTATTGTATCATTACATTCCATAAAAGCAACTTTAAAGAGATCCTTAGACATAGATGACTTGCCCCATGGACCACTCTTGAACTTGTTGTTTCAATTAAACCCTATTATGACTCCATAGCCCAATGGAATAAAACCTGCAATTATCTATCTTATTGGCCAAAGCTTGTTCTTATTTCTTGCAACTTCACACCTTTGAAACTCTTTGCATTTAGAACTTTCCACCCAAATAATAATCATGCTCAACCATCCAAAAACAAACAAAAACCCTCAGACTTCATAACTAGCCTAATATCATTACCCAAAAGCTTTAAAGATAAATCCATCTTTGCACTTTATTGGAGAGATCCCTCTCCGGACTCAGGAGGGCTACATCCTAGAATCCCAAAGTGGTTGAAACGGTGTTTCTCCCTACAATCGGACTTTTTCCAATCTTGTTGATTACGGGGAGACAACAACTACAACCCTTACTCATACTCATCAACATACCTCAAAATGAATTGGTAAACAACCCTTGTTAAAACTTGATATTAAATTTTAGTTGCTTATGTATAATGGTGAAGTGAATGTAGAGAAACTTGAAAATTAGGTTCGTCAGTTGGAGGTCTATTGCAGGATTAAAAACCTTCAAGATTATGATACAAAGATTCAGCTAGCTTCCTTGAGACTGGAGGGTGAAACACTAGTATGGTGGGAAGCCAAGACACAAGATGAGATAAATAAAAATGATAAGATCTCATTATCTTGGTATAAATTCATTGTTACAATTAAAATAAAATTTTACCGTCTAGCATATATGCAAAAATCCATCATGAATTGGTAGAACTTCAGACAACTTAAGGGTCAAAGAGTGAAATATTACACAAGAATTTAGAAAAAGAGCTCTTATGTTAGGTGTTGATTTTCATTCACAAGACACATTGCTAAAGTATATAGGGGATTTACATAGCTACCTAAGGCATACTATCCTTATTTATATCCCACTAGTCTAGATGAGGTTTGTGTGCAAGCCACTCACCTTGAGGCAAGAGGGAAAAATATTCTAGAAGAGGGTAAAATGAAGCCATTTAAGGGTGTAGAGAAAGGAAATGGTTTCAAGGGAAAGGGAAATAAAAATGCATCCGTTAAAAATGAATGAGATAAAATGGCATGAAAACATTTTTCCAAAGAGGTTCACGATGAAGGCCATTGTTGGAAGCTTCATCCAGAGATGAGGCCCAAGAAATTCAACAACAAAGGAAAAAAAAAGAAACCGCAACCACTCAACAGGATTTTGGATCTGACTTGGGTGATGAACCTAAAATTACATCCATGAGTATGAAGGGAAAAAAATCCATTTCTAGCACTAGTGCATCAAATTGTCACACTAGTACTCCAAATTAAGAAACAAGAATTGACTCTCTTTCATGTAAGGGTTATATCAAAACATACAAAAATTGACACACTATTTGATAGTGGAAATAATGGGTCTCAAGAAAACTTGATATCTAAATACCTAGACAATAAAAATAATCTTGAAACCATTCCTTATCACAAACCATATCCATTGGGTTGGATATGCAAGAACACAATTTTGCAGGTTACAAGAAAGTGCATTCTTCGGTTTTGTTAGGTCCCTATAATACTAGTATAGTCCCTTATTTTTTCTAGTGTTGCCCCCTTATTGTTATTATTGTACCCCTGTAGTCCCCATATTTTTATTATTGTGCCCCATAAAAGCCCACTATTTTTATTGTTGTGTTGTTACATTATTATTGTTAGGTCGACTAGGATTATATTGTGACCCAGAGACTCCTATATATAGAAAGGAGGTTTTTTCATTTGAATCATCCAAGAATTATTCATTTATGTAATGTAAAGGAGGTTTCCCCCTCAAAGTGGCTGATTTCTAAGGCTGATCTCTCTTTTCTTCTATTTTGGAGCTGGTTTCATACCATTTGGTATTGAAACTTTGGATTCTAGGGTTTCATTGCTTCAAACAAATCATCGTGGAATTTTTGCTATAACTTTTTTTCTATAAATATTTAGAACCTAAAACAAAAACCCATTTGTGAATAAATCCTGATGAAAATCATGTAAAAATTTTAGATATTGGTTCGCGACATTTTTGGAGATATGATCTATGGAATTTAGGGTTTTCGCAGGATCCCAAATTTCATCTCAAAGGGGTTACCTTGGTAAAATCGTCATAACTCTATCTCTGAGCATCAGACTAGAATTCTGTAAATAGTGGTCAAAATCGCATGGAGTGTAGTTTCATTTTTATCCATTTCAAAACCAAAGGAGGAAACCGTGATATGTGGCACATCGTACAAATTCATTCTATTAAACTAATCCATAATTAGGTCATTGTGGGAGATTGGTGATAACTTTTCCTTGAAGAATCCAAATAAGGTCAAACCCATGGGACTGGAAAGAGGACCCAGAGGGCTAATATAGGATATAAATTTAGATCTTGAAGATTTGAAATAACATAGATAAATCAGTTTCAATATAGACCTCCTAAAAAGAAAGAAAAAGGTGTGTATTGTTTAAACAATTTTGCATAACATTTGTTTGAAAATTAGTTTGAAGTGATTCCAAGGGAATATTGAAGCATAGATATCAGCATTAAGTTATATAATTCCTCCTAAAAATAATTCCACACCCATTAATATCTCAGAAATATATACTATGACGCATTAAGAGGAAGAATTGTAGTATGATATATCAAATTACAATACCAATTGCAACAAATTTCGATCTTACAAAGAGAAACCAAAGATGACATAAATGGTCTAAAAGCATACATGGAGTCTAATTTGGATGTTTTTAAGGATCAAATGAAAGCTAATATGGATGATAAAGTAGTGTATGATCACATCGAGCATCAAAAACAAGTTCTCCAACTCTCAAAGGATAACCTAACTTTGGTGCATAATCGAATGAAACAACATGAAGTTCAACATCACAGCGAAAGAAGTTCTGAAGCAGTCACAGAAATAAGAACTCAAAAAATATGAAATCAATCAATTTTAAATTATCTCAACAAGTGGAAGAACTTACGCGTTGAATATTCCACATGGGAGGATGATAATGGAATACAAAGCATCAAGAAATAATCAAGCGTTGAGGAAAACACTTGTTTGAAGGAGAGGGCATGTTAGGTCCCTATAATACTAGTATAGTCCCTTATTTCTGTTAGTGTAGTCCCCTTATTATTATTATTGTACCCCTGTAGTCCCCATATTGTTATTATTGTGCCCCATAAATGCCTACTATTGTTATTGTTGTGCCCTTACATTATTATTTTTAGGTCGGCTAGGATTATATTGTGACCCCAGGAACTCCTATATATAGGAAGGAGGTTTTTTCATTTGAATCATCCAAGAATTATTCAATTATGTAATTTAAAGGAGGCTTCCCCCTCAAAGTGGCTGATTTCTAAGGAATTTATCTCTCTTTTCTTCTATTTTGGGAGTTGGTTTCATAACAGGTTTTAAATCACAACAAACTTTATTGACGAAGTTAAATTAGATGTTGTACCAATTGATATTTTAGGAATTGCTTTGGGTAGTCCTTACCTCTATTATAGAAAATATACCTTCTATCTCCATGCAAACAAGTACCACTTGTTCAAAAATGGTGTGGAGTATATTGTGAGAGCTCATCACAAGAAACTAAATATTTCTATAATTATTGCAGGACACATGAAAAGACTAGTGAATTCAAGAAAGGATTTTGTGCTTCTTATGATTAAACCAAAGAATTATGTTGATTATGAAGCATTCCAAGGTTGTGATCCAAAGTTGAAATCTGATTTGATTGAAGTGGTTAGTCAAAATAATGAGATGTTTCAAGAGCCAAAGGGGTTACCTCCCAAGAGGGGAATCTAGCATGAGATACAATTGCAACAAGATTGTCCTCTTCCTAACATTGGAATGTATAGGATGTCAGTGATGGAGAGTGTTGAAACAAAAAAGAAACTCCAAGGGTTGTTGGACAAAGGGATCATCAAACCAAGTACTTCACCATGCGGGTCACCTATTGTGTTGGTGCCAAAGAAGGATGGAACACGGTGCATGTGCGTATATTTCTGTGCATTGAACAAGATTATGGTAAAAAACTATTATCCACTTCCTAGAATAGATTTTTTACTTGATAAATTGAAAGATGAAAATTATTTTACTGAGTTGGACTTAAGGAGTGGCTACCATCAAATTAGAATTGGTGAAGGATACGTTTGGAAGACAACATTCAAAACAAAGCAATGTTTGTTTGAATGGCTTGTTATTCCTTTTGGTTTATGTAATTCTCCTGCTACCTTCATGCATGTGATGAATGATGTTTTGAGGCCATTTCTTGATGATTCTGTCATCTTCTACTTAGATAATATCTTAATTTTTAGTAAATCACTTGATGAACATGTCATGCATGTAAGAAAAGTACTTGATGTCTTAAGGAAAAAGCAGTTGTTTTTTAAGATGTCAAAATATGAATTTGGAAAAACTTCTTTGGCGTACTTGGGGCATATTTTTGGAGGAGATGAGTTGAAGATAGACCCCTATAAAGTAGAGGTCATTTTGAATTAGCCAACGCCCAAGACAGTCATTGATGTAAGAATTTTTTGGGGAGAAGACAAATATTGGAGGAAGTTTATTACTAACTTCTCTTTTATCGCAACTCCTTTGCATGCATTGACTAGTGTGAAAAGGGTCTTCCAGTGGGGAGGCAAGTAGCAAAAATAATTTGATGCTTTGAAATAAAATATCAGTTTAGCCCCAGTACTTTGATATTGAAACTGATGCAAGCAACTATGCCATGGCCGCAGTCCTTATGCAACACGGTAAGCCAATTCCATTTCATTCAGAAAATTTCAATGTTGTAGTGCTTAACTATCCTACTTATGACAAGGAGCTTTATGCATTGTTTCAAAGTGTGAAAAGGTGGAAACAATACTTGATGGGAAAGGAAACAATCATACACACTAACTGCCAACCATTGCAATAATTGCAATCGCAAACTAAGTTGCAGCAGTCAAGGAAATTTCGATGAATGGGTTTCTTACAACAATTCCACTTTCTTATAAAAATTTTGGGCCCACCTGAGTCCTGAGTATAAACAAGTACACAATTGATTTTAAAATCTAGAAGCCAATGTCAAAGTATTGAGAATATGAAAAAACATATAACAATATAAAACAAACATAACCTTACTAATATAATCTCCTATGCATAATAACAACACTTAATCAATAAAATAAAGGAGACATGAGACAAAGGAATGAACACACCAAAGTAACATTGTAAAAGCCCAATTGACGAAACACAAAAATAAAGGTAATAACATATTTATCATCTTCCAAAATCTCCAATATTATGAAGACAACCTCCACAAATAGTTCACCCTCTACAAACAAAATAATTTGATCTCATTGTGTTGTGTGTTTCATTGGACATTCTAATCTCTATTACATGCCAAGAGATATTGATAAATTAAATCCCAATAATACATGTGGGATAATGTAATTTCACCTCTTTATATAATATATCATTACAAAGGTACTTTATTCCATGATGAATGTGGGATATACCTCTTTTACATAAAATTAGATTTCTTTCGACATAAACCATACATTATTACCTTCGAAAGGGACACATTCCAAAACTCCCCCTTAATGATGACTAGGGATATAGAACACTTACAGAGGAATACAAAGTTACATCAAAAACCAATCATGTATTATGAATATGGTTAGATATTAATTTTCAATCCCTTTATAGTGTATTTGTAGGTCCAATGCCTTTTTTTTATGGGACTCATCCATCCTCCTTCCAATACTTCTTCACCTTCATGAGATTAATTTGCAGAATTCCCTTATGGAATCTAAGTTGTTTTGTATGAGATTTTTGTACTAGGAACATCTTCACCTTGTTTTGGAGATTTTTACACTAGCGGGATCTTATTCTTCTCCATGTTTCTTACTTCAAGTTTTGGGACGATTTATTTGTTCCTACTCCTTAACTGAACTAAGGAATGTTTTACCAATTTTATGATCCATAATTTCGCCTCTCACCAATTTATTTCATTTGGATAAAGGATTTTTTATTTTTTTAACATTTATTTTGAGTTATCTAAAGGTTACTGCTATTTGAGTTCATTTCCCAAATTATTTTTTGTAATAAATTTATCACAATGGGTAAAATATTGTACAAAATCCATGAGAAGAAGGTAACTAATAAAATTTGTAATGAGTTCATATACTTACAATTTTTTTATTATTGCATTGCTAGTTGAAAATGTAAATGTCAAGAATCAATTCTAGATTACTATGACAAAGAAAACAAAAAAAGGTTGATAGTGTGGGGACACCAATGGGAATATTTTTCTAGAATCTCATAGATGCATTTTAGACTAAGGTTGACCTTCTTGGTTATTTTAGGATGAATTTTGGAATATCTCTCATTCAAAAAATGTTGTCTTGAAGAAGGAAATTTGTAGTGTGGAGGAGAAAAAATCCCATCAAAATAGATAGGTTTACTATATGAAAACCTCGATGGAAATGATACATGAAGAAGTTTCCTCTCTTCAAGTAGATAAAAATATAATGTTTGATCAATATCATACTTTGAAATAATATTACAGTG
This sequence comes from Pinus albicaulis, assembly GCA_034641835.2. Classification (NCBI taxonomy): domain Eukaryota; kingdom Viridiplantae; phylum Streptophyta; class Pinopsida; order Pinales; family Pinaceae; genus Pinus; species Pinus albicaulis. The sequence goes on along the minus strand of CM076581.1, from coordinate 1,548,526,487 downwards.
CATTTTAATTGAAGTTTACTAAGAACGGTAAGAATGTTTAGGGTTACAAGAGTACAAATAAAACTTTGAACTAGAAGTTAGTGAAATACAAAATGCTAAGAATAAGATTGGTGTTGTCGAGCTTCCAAGAACATTTATTTCTTATTCCACCCCAAATTATATTATATTCTATCCTTCATGTTTGTTAGAAGCTTGATGTTGATCATTGGGCATCATCATGTGCTTTCGTTACTCCTAGCAGTGAAAAGAAAATCACTAATATTAATTCTGAACTGCTCAACAATATTGGATATAGTAAAGGAGGATTTAGGAAGAGTGGAAGGGAATTGTTGCTCCTACTAACCCTGAAGTGAAAACATCTAGAGGTAGTCTTAGATATGTTGTTTTTACTTACTCATTGCCTACATCTAATCCTATTGAATTTGGTAAGGTGTAATTCGTTGAAGGTGGATTTTTTACTTTGTTGTTAAAAGAGAACCCTCCTAATGACTATGTTGTGTAGATTGATGAGCTTGCTTATAATTTCATTACAAATGGAATTGTTTTTGTACCAACATTTGAAACAATGTTACCGATGAAATAGGTAACCTGACCTCAAAACGGGAACTCTAGCCCAAAAACTCTCAAAAAACAGGAAAAAACACCCCCCAAAAAAAAAATGTGTCTTCCAGAACGCACTTGTTTTTTTTTTAAGGTCAAATTTCAACATTTTCTAAAATTATGCTAAAAACAAAATTGTTTGTTGAAAAAGGGATTGAAAAAACACCCCCCAAAAAAAAGTGTGTCTTCCAGATCGCACTTCGTTTTTTTTGAAGGTCAAATTTCAACATTTTATAAAATTATGGTAAAAACAAAATTGTTTCTTGAAAAAAAGATTGAAAAAACACCCTCAAAACGAAATTAGTTGATGTTGGAATAACAAAAAAAAAATTTGTGTCATACTTTTGGCATTTTTAAAAATAGAAGTAACATTTTTTAATTTTTAAAATTCAAACATTAAAAAAAAACCTAAAATTTAAGAAAAAAAATAAATTAAAAAAATAAAAACATTTAAAAGCTTAAAATTTAAAAATATATGAAGATAAAAAAAATTAAAATAAAAACAAAGTAAAAATTTTAATTCAATCATTAAAAAAAACCTAAAATTCAAGGAAATTTTTTTTAAAAATAAACCAAAAAAAAATTAAGATTAAAATTTCAAAAAATATAGAAATTAAAAAATAAAAATAAAAACAAAATAAAAGTATTAAATTAAAAGAAAAAAACAAGTTAAAAAAAGAAGGAAAATATAAAAAATAAAATATAGAAATTAAATTTAAAAAAGAAAAAGAAAATGCTTATTAAATTTAAAAAAAGAAAGAAAAAATTTAAAACAAATAATTAAATTTAAAGAAATATATTAAATTTTAATAAATTTAAAAATTCAAAATTTAAAAAAAACACTATTCAAATTATAAGGAAAAAAAAGAAAGAAAAATTAATTAAAAATAAAAAATAAAAATAAAATACAATGAAAATATTAAATTTAAAACAAAATATATTAAAAAAACAAATAAACTATAAAAAATAAATTAAATTTAAATTATAAAAAATAAAATATATATATGAACTTAAAGTAAAATAGGTATATACATCAAATTTTATTAAATTAATAAAAAAGGGTTAATATTAAAATAACAAATTAAATTTAAAAACAAAAATATTAAATTTTAATAAATAAATGAATAAACAAATAAATTTTGAAAGAAAAAATAAATTTTAAATATAAAAGAAAAAAAAATATATCATTAAATGAAAAACTTTAAAAACTTTAAAAATCAATTAAAAATGAAAAATTGAAAAAAAAGAAAAAAAATATTAAATAAAAAAAAAATAAAAAAAAAATTAATTTAAAAAAATTAAGTTTCATTAAAAAAAAATTCTAATTTTAAATACACAATTTTAATTGAAATAAAAAAATATAAAAATTTTATGTAATTAACAAAAAAAATAAAAATAAAAAAGTAAAACATTTAAAAAAAATATTAAATCCAAATAAATTAAAAATATATATATATATAATTTATTGAATTTTATAAAATTATAGTAAAAAACTAAACGTAAAATATATAAAATTGTGAAATTAAAAAAAAAAAAAAAAATCAATTAAATAAAAATAATAGCAAAATTTAATAAAAATTATTAACCAAAAAAAAAAATAATAATAAATTTAAAACAAAAAAATAATAAAATTAAAAAAAATTAAAACAAAATGAAATTTATTTTAAATAATTTAAAAAAAATAATATTTTAAAATTAAAAAAAAAAATTTAAAAAAAAAAATCAATTAAAAAAAAAACAAATTAAAAAAAAAAAATCAATTAAAAAAAAAACAAATTAAAAAAAATTAATTAAAAAAAAAAAAAATTAAAAAAAAACGAACGGCCGGTGGTTGGTACTGGGCGGCCCCCCGGGGGCGGCCCAGCCGGCCTCCCGGCCCCCGACGGGCGGAGGGGCGATTCCCGGTTTTTTTTTAATTAATTTTTTTTAATTTGTTTTTTTTTAATTGATTTTTTTTTTTAATTTTTTTTTTAATTAATTTTTTTTAATTTGTTTTTTTTTTAATTGATTTTTTTTTTTTAATTTTTTTTTAAATTTTAAAATATTATTTTTTTTTAAATTATTTAAAATAAATTTCATTTTGTTTTAATTTTTTTTAATTTAAATTTCAAAAAATAATTTTTTTTTTCAAAAAATTAAATTTTTTTTTTTAATTTAATATTTTTATTTAAAATAAATTTATTTATTTATTTTTTTAAATTTTAATATATATATACAACTATTTTTTATTTGATTTTATTTTTATTTTTATTTTTTTTTTAATTTTTAATATTTTTATTTTAATTTGATTTTGTTTATTTAAATTTGAATTTCAAAATATCTAAAATTATTTTTTTAATTCAATTTTTTTATTTTAAATTCAATTTGTTTAATTTTTTTATATTTAATATTATAGAATAATTATTTTTTTAAATTTAAAATTTAAAATTTATTTATTAAAATTTTTAAATTTTAATTTAATTTAATTGGTTTTCTTAATTTTTTCGTTTATTTAGTTTTTCATTTTTAAAATCTATAAATGGTTTCATTAAAAAAAAAAAAAAAAAAACACTAAATTTATGTATATTTGTTTTTTAATTATTTGCACTGGTTTTTTTTATTTTTTTTGTTTTTTAATGATAGGTTTTTTTTATTTTTTTTTTAATTTTTTAATTTTCTTTATCTTTTTCAATTTTAATTGGTTTGTTTTTTAATTTGTTTTTTTTGTAAATTTTAAAATTTGTATTTTTTTCATTATTATTATTATTTTTTTTAATTTAAATTTTTAAATTTAATTTCTTTTTTTTTTAAATTTTTTTTTTCTAAATTTTAATTTTGTAATTTTAATTTTGTAATTTTTTTTTTTAAATATATATATATATTTTAATATATTGTTTTTTTTAATAAGTTAGAAAAAAATGTTTTTGATTTTTTTTTTTTTAATTTTTTGGTCAATTTTTGTTTTTTTTCTTTAAATTATGTGTTTTTTTTCTTCAAATTTTGTCATTTCCTTTGATATAATTTTCAAATATTTTTGTTTTATTTATTTATTTTTGTTTAAATTTTTTATTTTTATGAGCTATTTTTGTTTTTTTTACATTTTTATTGGTTTTTTTATTGTTTTTATATATATTTTTTTATCTAAGTTTTGTGTTTTATTACCAACATGAAAATCACCACTCTTAAAAAAAAAGGTTGATGCAACATCAATACGTTTCAAAATTAGCATGAAAATCACTGCTCTAAAAAAAAAAAGGATGATGCAGTATCAATACGTTTCAAAATTAGCATGAAAATCATTGCTCTAAAAAAAAAAGGTTGATGCAGCATCAATACGTTTCAAAATTAGCATGAAAATCACCGCTCTTAAAAAAAAAAAAAAAAAAAAAATTGATGCTGCATCAATACATTTCAAAATTAGCATGAAAATCACTAACATTTTAAAACAAATATTCATACTTCATAAATAAAAATTTTAGAGTGTCAAAAATGTGCACCAAAAAAAAAAGTGGTGATTCTGCATCACCACTTTTCAAAATCGGGTGCTTTTTATGCTACAAAAAAAAAGTAGGTAACATTGCGGTTACCTATTTCATCGGTAACATTGTTTTGAGTCTAAAGATCATAAATGTAAGCAACATCAACACCCTCATATGAAAGAGAAGAATCTTCCAAGGAATTAAAAACCTGGTATGTATGCATTATTCTTGTTGCATAAATGATGAAAGGTTGAACCATGGACCAATTATAACTATCTATATCAATTTTGGATGGATTGATAGATGATAATGGCATAATTAAAAAAATTATTGTGGACTTCATATCATTGTGTATCATTATTTATTGGAATTTGTACTACATTCTTCTTATGTTTTGTTGATTTTTGTTGATTTGTTAACTAAGTTTAAGTGGTTGAAGTTTTGTAAACACCCCACCTTAACCTCAGTGAAGTATTCACCTACTAACCTGAATTCCCTAGTATCATTAGAGAAATGGGGTAAGATTTTCAATTTTTTCGACTTCTATAAAACTTCACATAAATTATTTTATTGCATTTGTCTCTTCGAGATGATTTCAAAGGTATAAATTTTGTCTTGATCTGACCTCCAGATCAAAATTTACTGCCATTCAAGGTTAAGGGACACTTCATTTTTTCCATTACCATGTGGGCCATAGAAAATTTGAAGGATGGAAACTTATCTTAAAGTTTAGAAACCTTAGAAAATATCACTAATCCATAATATGCAATCTCTAAAATGTTTGGTGATAATTTTGTAAAAACATTCAAATTTATAATAATTACATATATTCCCTATATATTTTTTGGTCAATTTTTAAGGTAAAATAATTTTATACAATAAAATTTGGACGAAACGTTTTTAGAAAAAAAGGAAATTAGCGAATCATTTTTTGGAAAAAATATGAAAAATTATCCCACCTGTGAATATTAGCCCCTAAAATTTTCCCTAGGTCCCATGTAGCTCTCACGTGGCTTCCCAATCAACTTGTACTTTTAGTTCCAATTGGTGATGGTATAATGGTTATTGATTGTTGTCAAGATAAATCCCCTCTGCGAACAAAGGCAATCCTTCTAGCCCTAGATTGGGTCTAGCAACACGAGATTCTTTATAACATAATATTTCTTAACTAATTATTACAATGCAGAGAAGAAAGAGACATAAATACCTTTTTCCAATCACTATCCTTGGATCCGTTGATGGTGACCTCGATCCACGATCCTTATAGGCCTGCTTCCTACTACGGATGGCGCGCGAACACCTGTGTATGATCGAGAGTCAACAACAAACGTGATACAATATATAATAAACGTAAACACTAGCTATCTAGTAGATCAAGGAGTACCATAATATTTGCATAATCATGTAGACAAATATAGAAAGAAAACATCAGATGTTATTATTGATAAATTACAGAAGGAGAGCTTACAACCATGCCTTGATGTTGGAGGCGTCCTTAGGTCAAAATCTGAGTCCTTCACCCAGCTCAAAAGCTTTGATTCTTCCATTAACTTAGGCTTAATCAATGATCTAAATGAAATGTATTAGTTTTGTTGTGCTAAGTATCCAAAGAGTAATTAAATTGTGTGCATAAGGTTCACTGAAGTTTGCAGGTGAAACAAATGGTTTTAACTCAGTTAAGAAGATTTTATGTAAGGTTAAAGCATGTAAATTAGCTTGTATAACACTATTCAGTATTAAATTACAGAGAATAAAGCATCACATATGACAATACTCAACAAATTGATGAAGCAATTCACCCCTCCTAGGCTACATCTGCTGGTCCAACTCCCAATGGCATGTCCCTCATATATTTTTGCTCAAAAATGGTAAGTACAAGTGATAAAGAGCCTCAAATGGTTGTGATCTCTGTAAAAATAGCTTCATAATGCTCGAATTAGTTAGGAATGACTATTCATTTGCAGAAAATGGAGGATGGATGCTCAATACACTAAAAACACCCTAGTGGCCCTAGTGGCTCCTTGACCTCTCCTGAAGAAAAACCTATGTGAAATGACCTCTAATGGCTCTGAACCTATTCCAATGAGTTCAGAATGCTCCAATTATTCTAGGTAGACTCATTTTTCACAAAAAATTGTTGAAAATTGACCTCCTTAAGCCTTTTTCCCAATGTCACCTAGAAAATCTCCACTAACTGTGGAGAACTGGCAGTTAGCTGTAGTTAATTTTAGTTAATCCCTAAAATTATGGTTGTCGCTATTAATTTCACCATTTGAAAACTGTTTTCATTAATTGTAATTGTTAGGCAGGCGGGGTGGTGACATGTTGACCCCCCGCCGTCTGTGTTTACCATTGAAACTTCGCATCAAAGGTGGGTGGAACCCGGTCTTTGTAGTTCCACAAACCATGGCATTAAAAGCCATTACAACTACACCCAAATGAAACCATTAGAACCTCCACCATGTGACAAGTATAAACATTCTCCGCCATATAATTCGGAACCTAGAGGAGTGGTTTCGATAACCTTTGACATTTAATTCCTTTAACCCGCCATGTGACAGGTTGTTGCAAACCCGTTGATGTTTATGTTAACCAAACCATAATATTAAATGCCACTGTAACATGTGAACACACTACACTGCCGGGGGTTTCAGATATGGTTGCCGTCAGTTGAAGTTTTTATGCCACAGTTTGTACACATGTGAACAGTGTTGACGTTAATGGTTTGTTGTTATGGCTTGGGCGGAGGCCTATGGTTCCGGCACAATGGTGTATGGAGGGGGGGCGGCTTGCCTCCTAAGCCCCCAATATGAAAGCTTTAACATCATAAAACATAGCATTCTTCATTATATGTTAAGTATCTCTCTATAGGCGGGTTGGTAGTACGTGGGCATCGCTCATGGGAGGTCAGGTGGTTGACTCCCATGGCCTCGATATAATTTCATACTAACCTTTTAAGGACACGTGGCAGCCTGCAGGCTTGCCATGTGTCACTCAGTCATTCACCGACTTATTAACACATCCAATGTTCAGAGTCATCATAGTACCCTTAACATCCAATGGCCCACAATGTGCCACGTGGCACCTCCATACTGGCCCTAAAGAAATGGAATATTCCCAAAATATTCCACTAATTGTACTTGCAAGCTGACTGGGCATCCAGTCACCAAAATTTTATCGTTTGGGAAAACGAACAAAACACAATATCTTCCTCATACGACATCAGTTTTTCGAACTATTTATGGCCCCAGAATCACAACGACAAGACCTTTCTAGTCGCTTAGGTTCAGACCTATTTCGTGTAGGAATTTACAGGGTAAGTTCCGTAGATCAAGAACCAAAGGTCACCACTCAAAAATAGATCACAAATCAGTACACCAGTATAATCATGTGGTTAAAACCCTCAAAGAGGGAAATAGTACATGCCCTGAGCCAATGCGGCCACTTCAGGGAATTTATTAATATAAAAAGAAAATTTACATATGTTTATCTCATAAACGGTTACCTGAAAAATGACCCTCCATGCTCTTTAAATAGATATCATGGACCAATCGGGTGTTAAGCCAAAAATCAAGTTCTATTAATACTGAGGTGAGAGATAACCATCGGATCACTACAAATCGTGACTGTCAGATTATAAGTTACAAATGTACATGGTAAAGAAACACACTTTACCTAACTCTACACTAGACTAAGTTATTCTTAACTATTTCCTATGTGTTGGAATATCCTAAATATCCCCCCTTAAGAACAAATTGGGATGAGAATAAGTGATCATATACAGACACAAATATTTATTTTGCAGTGTCGAAATATCCTAACATCCCCCTTTAAGAACAAATTGGGATAGGATTGGAGGATTTTCAAAAGTGACACAATAGGAGAAGGAAGGAGGAATTAGAGCCTATCCCCCCTTAATGACAAATTTCCTGAACTCCAAGCATGGATCTAAGTTTGGTAAACTTCGCTTCTGTGAGAGCCTTCGTAAAGATATCGACTACTTGATCATTGGTCGGACAATACTACACTTCAAGAACACGATCATGAATGAGCTTTCTGATGAAGTGTATGTGGAGTAAATGTGTTTCATACGCTGATGTTGAACTGGATATTTACATAGCTGAATGGCACTCTAATTATCACACCAAAGTGTAGTTAGATGCTGCTGATGTAGACCAAATTCAGAAAAGATCTGACGAAGCCACATGGCTTCCTTGCTGGCTTCAACTGCACCACGATACTCTACTTCTACTGAAGAAACAAAGATGGCACTTTTTTTCTTATAAGACAAAGTAATAGGTCCTGAACCAAGAGTGAATACATATCCTGCACTGGACTTCCGATCTAAGGGTCACTAGCCCAATCAGAATCAGTGAAACCAATCAACAAGGGAGATGCTCCTACACTGTAATGAATCTCGAACTGAACTGTACCTCAAATATATCGAAGTATTCTTTTAGCTGCTTTCCGGTGACTTTCATGGGGTTGGTGCATAAACCGAGCGACAAGACCAACGGCAAAGGAAAGGTCAAGATGGGTACAGGTTAGATACAAAAGTTTACCAACAAGTTCACGGTATAAGGTAGAATCAACTTTAGGGGTAGTACAGTTGACTGAAATCTTGACTCCAGACTGAAAGGGAGAAGGGGCAAGCTTACAATATAACATGTGAAAGTGGTGTAGAAGATCACAAGCATACTTGGACTGAGAGAGGGTAATGCCTTCCTTGGATTGCATGACTTGAAGACCAAGGAAATAATGCAAGTGTCCTAAGTATACCATTTCAAACTTATTTTTGAGGCTAGACTTCACATGGTTTATATGGTTTGGATCACTACCAGTAAGGATAAGATCATCAACATAAAGGAATTACCCACTTTCTTGGTGTAGACAGTGTTGTCAGAATGACACCTAGAAAAGACATTATCTAAGAGAAATCTATCCATTTTGGCATACCAAGCTTGAGGAGCTTGTTTGAGACCATAGAGAGACTTCCTAAGGAGACAAACAAGGCTGGAGCCTTTCTGGATAAAGCCAGGGGATTGTTCCATGTAGATTTCTTAATGAAAATATCCATGTAAGAAGGCGGATTTAACATCCATCTGATGGACTTCCCATTTAAAGGAGGTAGCTAAGGAAAGAACAAGGCAGATAGAATTCATTTTGGAAACAGGGGAGAAGGTTTCAGTATAGTCAATGCCTTCAACTTATGAAAAACCTTTAGCGACAAGACAAGCTTTATGTCTATCCACTTTTCCATCTAGTCCAAACTTTGTTTTGTAAACCCATCTGCATCTGACAAGTTTTCTTCCTTTTGGAAGAGGAACAAGATCCCAAGTATTGTTTGACAATAAGGAACAATACTCTTCATTCATAGCTTCATCCCAATCTGGATGACCAGAGGCTTCTTCAAAGGTTTCTGGATCAAGTTTTTCTAGAACTTGAGCCAATAAGGAAGAGGCTCTTTCGAACTGAGAACGTGTACGTCGTCGATCGGCAGGGTCACCTACAAGAGAACTTGCTACATCCCGAGTAGAGCGGATCCATCTTGGAAGCTGTGGAGTATAAGGAATAACTTCATGAGTTGGAGGAGGATTTTCATCCTCGTTTTCATCATTTGAACTAGAAGGAATGCTATTAAAAATAGAAGAGAGAGAGAGAGGTGGCACATATGTCGAATCAGGCTTACAGGCCAAAGGTGGCACACCCGCGAAACTAGGCTCGCAAGCCAATATATTTTCATCAAACTTTACATATCTTCTAATGATTATATTTTTGGATTTTGGTTGAAGAAGTCTATATCCTTTGACATCTTTAGAATATCCAACAAAAATACATTTTTCACTCTTAGGTTCTAAGGCTTTATGTTTCGCATCTGGAATATGGGCCCTAGCATCACTTCTAAAAACACGAATGTGACTTACATCTGGTTTCATTGACCTCCAAGCTTCTTCTAGAGTTATATTCTTTAAAACCTTAGAAGGAGTGTAATTTACTATGTAATTTTCACAGTTAATGGCTTCTACCCAAAAATTGAGACCAAGTCCTTTAGATTGAAGCATATAATTAGCCATTTCTTTTAAGGTGTGATTCTTCCTTTCAGCTACACTATTTTTTTGTGGAGTATATGGAACAATATGTTGCAATTGAATGCCATGCTTAGTGAAGAAGTTGATAAATTTGTTGTTAACATATTCTCCACCATTGTCTGATCTTAACTTAAGAATTTGATGTCCAGATTGTTTCTCAACAAAGGCCTTAAAGGTCAAGAACATGTTAAAAATTTCACTCTTGATTTTTAAGAAATATGCCCAAGTGCGTCTGGAAAAATCATCAATGAAAGTTAAGAAGTACTTGCAACCAGAGAAAGAAACAACAGGAAGTGGACCACATAAATCACTGTGCACAAGCTACAAAGGGGCTGAAGTGTGCCAAGAGGCACGTTTGTCAAAACTATCCCGATGATGTTTTTCGAGTACACATCCAGAGCAAACACCATCTTGACAAGATACCATAGGAATGCCCATCACCATATTTTCCTCACATAGAGTTTGAAGAGAGCAATATTTTAAGTGACCAAATCGCTCATGCCAAAGTTTGCTCACATGATAATTATGAGCAACAAAAACAGAGGGAAGAGATGATGACCCAAAGTTGTCAAACTTATACAACCTTGTGGAATCATCATCAATGCCAATAGCTAAAATATGTTTAGGATATTTGAGGTCCTTGATTACAACATTGTGAGGTGAGAATTCTATTATTTTCCTTTCACCTGAATGAGTTATTTGCTAAACAGATAGAAGGTTGCATGAAAACGTAGGAACACATAGTACATCATTAAACTGACCATTATCTAGATGAATGGTTCCAAATCCTACATCACTAAGAGATCTATCATCACCAACATAAATATGTTTGGTGTTTCAATCATTTAAAGAAGAAAACATGGATTTATTTTTAGCCATGTAGTAAGAAGCTCCAGAATCAATGAGCCACTCATGAGAAGGAGAAGAAGAAGATACATTTAATGCATAACTAGATCTTTATGATTGACAACCACAAGCAGAAAGTGTCATGCCTCAAGATGAAGGTGAAGAGTGCTCAAAATTGATGTTGTGCTTCTTCATTGCTGCTTCTAAGGCTTCCATCTTCTGAAAACATTTGGACTCTATATGGCCATCCTGATTGCAAAAGTTGGAGTGTCTATCTGTCTTCTTCCCTTTGTTTTGATTTGCCTTATTATTTTGGGCGATTTGATTTTTCAGTTTGTGGCTGAAATTTCTTAGGGCCCTTGTTTGGTTTAGGACCATATTTTTTAGGATACTGCTTCTTGGGATTCTTTTGATATGGTTGTTGTTGGTCTGTTAAGGCTTTCTTAAAAGCATTTCCATCAGTGATAAGACCAAGGTGTAAAAGTTTTTCTTATTCTCTTATCAAAGAATCACAAAAGGCATCAAAAGATGGATTCTTGTAGGTGCCTCCTGAAGAAATGATGGCTTCTCTGGTGGAATGGAAAGCAGAAAAAAATATAGAGTACGCAATACCAAGCTTAGCAAGAATGCAATATATGAGGCTACCATCGTCCTTTTTGATCTTACAACCTTCTAAAAGAATTTTGAGGGTCTTAAATTTAGACAAAAAATCTTCAATGGAGGAGAAATTATTGGGGTCTAAAGTAAGCAACTCATTTTCAAGCTGGTGGGCTCATATTTGATTTTGAATGGAAAAAATATTTTTTAGCTTTTCCAGGGCCTCATCAGGGGTGTCAATGTCAAGGATATGAAATCGAATATCTTGAGCAATGGACATTCCTATCAACCCTCATGCTTGATTTTGTTTATTTTCCCATTTAGCAGCTTTATCATCATCAGAAGGTTTAGTTTCTTGTCATGTGGCTATTCTATAAATCCCTTTACTTCTAAGTATATCTACCATGTGAGGTAGCCATTGGAAATAATTGGTGCTGTTAAGAATAACCGGGCATGCACTTTCCATTTTTTTTTAATGGAAGCTGAGAAAACATGAAACTAACTACTCCAATGGAAATATCTCAAAAAATTAGGCCATTTAAAAAAAAACGGCTCGAAAAATGGCTTCCAGATGAAGAAGTTATGCCTTTTGAACAATTTGAGTTGTATATGCTAAATAGTTACGAGAACAGGGTGAAGTGCGGCTTTAAAAAAAAAAAATCTACCCCTTTAGTGAAATACAAAATTCTAAGAATAATATTGGTGTTGTTGAGCTTCCAAGAACATTTATTTCTTATTCCACCCCACATTATATTATATTCTATCCTTCATGTTTTTTAGAAGCTTGATGGTGATCTTTGGGCATCATCATGTGCTTTCGTTACTCCTAGCCTTGAAAAGAAAAACACTAATATTAGATTTGAACTGCTCAAAAATATTGGATATAGTAAAGGAGGAGTTAGGTAGAGTGGAAGGGAATTGTTGCTCCTACTAACCCTGAAGTGAAAACATCTAGAGGTAGTCTTAGATATGTTGTTTTTACTTACTCATTGCCTACATCTAATCCTATTGAATTTGGTAAGGTGTAATTCATTGAAGGTGGATTTTTTACTTTGTTGTTAAAAGAGAAACCTCCTAATGACTATGTTGTGTAGATTGATGAGCTTGCTTATAATTTCATTACAAATGTAATTGTTGTTGTACCAACATTTGAGTCTAAAGATCATAAATGTAAGCAACATCAACACCCTCATATGAAAGAGAAGAATATTCCAAGGAATTAAAAACCTGGTAGAATGCATTAAACTTGTTGCATAAATGATGAGAGGTTGAAAAATGGACCAATTATAACTATCTATATCAATTTTGGATGGATTGATAGATGGTAATGGCATAATTAAAAAAATATTGTGGACTTCGTACCATTGTGTATCATTATTTATTGGAATTTGTACTACATTCTTCTTATGTTTTGTTGATTTTTGTTGCGTGGTTAACTAAGTTTAAGTGGTTGAAGTTTTGTAAACACCCCACCTTAACCTTAGTGAAGTATTCACCTACTAACCTGAATTCCCTAGTTTCGTTAGAGAAATGGGGTAAGATTTTCAATTTTTTCGACTTCTATAAAACTTCACATAAATTATTTTATTACATTTGTCTCTTCGAGATGATTTCAAAGGTATAAATTTTGTCTTGATCTGACCTCCAGATCAAAATTTACTTCCATTCAAAGTTAAGGGACACATCATTGTTTCCCTTACCACATGGGCCATAGAAAATTTGAAGGATGGAAATTTATCTTAAAGTTTAGAAACCTTAGAAAATATCACTAATCCATAACATGCAATCTCTAAAATGTTTGGTGATAATTTTGTAAAAACATTCAAATTTATAATAATTACATATAGTCCCTATATATTTTTTTGTCAATTTTTAAGGTAAAATAATTTATACAATAAAATTTGGACGAAACATTTTTAGAAAAAATGGAAATTAGCGAATCAATTTTTTGGAAAAAATATGAAAAATTATCCCACCTGTGAATATTAGCCCCTAAAATTTTCCCTAGGTCCCATGTGGCTCTCACGTGGCTTCCCAATCAACTTGTACTTCCAGTTCCAATTAGCGATGGTATAATGGTTATTGATTGTTGTCAAGATAAATCCCCTCTATGGACAGAGGCGATCTTTCTATCCCTAGACAGGGTCTAGCAACACGTGATTATTTTTAACATAATATTTCTTAACTAATTATTACAATGCAAAGAGGAAAGAGACATAAATACATTTTTCCAATCGCTATCCTTGGATCCATTGATGGTGACCTCGATCCACGATACTTATAGGCCCGCTTCCTACTACGGATGGCGCACAAACACCTGTGGATGATCGAGAGTCAACAACAAACGTGATACAATATATAATAAATGTAAACACTAGCTATCTAGCAGATCAAGGAGTACCATAATATTTGCACAATCATGTAGACAAATATAAAAAGAAAACATCAGATTTTATTAATAATAAATTACAGAAGGAGAGCTTACAACCATGCCTTGATGTTGGAGGTGTCCTTAGGTGAAAATTTGAGTCCTTCACCCAGCTCAAAAGCTTTGATTCTCCCGTGCACTTAGGCTCAATCACTGTTCTAAATGGAATGTATTAGTTTTGTTGTGCTAAGTATCCAAACAGTAATTAAATTGTGTGCATAAGGTTCACTGAAGTTTGCAGGTGAAATAAATGGTTTTAACTTAGTTAAAAAAAAATGTATGTGAGGTTAAAGCATGTAAATTAGCTTGTATAACACTGTTCAACAGTAAATGACAGAGAATAAAGCATCACATATGACAATATTCAACAAATTGATGAAGCAATTCACCCCTCCTTGGCTACATCTGCTGGTCCAACTCCCAATGGCATGTCCCTCATATCTTATTGCTCAAAAATGGTAAGTACATGTGATAAAGAGCCTCAAATGGCTATGATATCTATAAAAAAAACTTCATAATGCTTGAATTAGTCAGGAATGACTATTCATTTGCAGAAAATGGAGGATGGATGCTCAATACACTAAAAACACCTTAGTGGCCCTAGTGGCTCCTTGACCTCTCTTGAAGAAAAACCTATGTGAAATGACCTCTAATGGCTCTGAACCTGTTCCAATGAGTTCAGAATGCTCCAATTATTCTAGGTAGACTTCTTTTTTCACAAATTTTTTTTGAAAATTGACCTCCCTAAGCCTTTTTCCCAATGTCAACTAGAAAATCTCCACTAACTGTGGAGAACTGGTAGTTAGTTGCAGTTAATTTTAGTTAATCCCTAAAATTAGGGTTGGCGCTATTAATTCTACCATTTGAAAATTGTTTGCATTAAGTGTAATGGTTAGGCGGGTGGGGTGGTCACATGTCGACCCCCCACTGTCTGTGTTTACCATTGAAACTTCGCGTTAAATGTGGGTAGAACCCGGTCTTTGTAGTTCCACAAACCATGGCATTAAAAACCATTACAACTGCACCCAAACGAAACCATTAGAACCTCCACCATGTGACAAGTATAAACATTCTCCACAATATAATTCGGAACATGGAGTAGTGGTTCTGATAACCTTTGACATTTAATTCCTTTAACCCGCCATGTGACAGGCCGTTGCAAACCCGTCGATGTTTATATTAACCAAACCATAATATTAAATGCCACTGTGACATGTGAACACACTACACTGCCGGGGGTTTCAGATATGGTTTCCGCCAGTTGAAGTTTTTATGCCACAGTTTGTACACATTTGAACAGTGTTGACATTAACGGTTTGTTGTTACGGCTTGGGCAGAGGCCTATGGTTCTGGCACAAGGGTGTATGGAGGGGGGGGGGGGGGCTAAAACATAGTATTCTCCATTGTATGTTAAGTATCTCTCTATAGGCGGGTTGGTAGTACGCGGCCTTTGCGCATGGGAGGTCAGGTGGTTGACTCCCATGGCCTCCATATAATTTTACACTAACCTTGTGAGGAAACGTAGTAGCCTGCAGGCTTGCCACATGTCACTCAGTCATTCGCCCACTTATAAACACATCCAACGGTCAGAAGCATCATAGTACCCTCAACATCCAATGGCCCATGATGTGCCACGTGGTGCCTCCATACTAGCCCTGAAGAAATGGAATATTCCCAAAATATTCCACTAATTGTACCTGCAAGTTGACTCGGAATCCAGTCACCAAAAGTTTATCATTTGGGAAAATGAACAGAACGCAATATATTCCTCATACGACATCAGTTTTTTGAACTATTTGCGGCCACAGAATCACAATGACGAGACCTTTCCTATCGCTCAGGTTCGGACCTATTTCATATAGGAATTTACAATGTAAGTTTCATAGATCAAGAACCAAAGGTCACCGCTCACAAACAGATCACAAATCAGTACACCAGTATAATCACGTGTTTAAAACCCTCAAAGAGGGAAACAATCCACGCCCTGAGCCAACACAGCCACTTCAGGGAATTTATTAATATAAAAAGAAAAGTTACATATGTTTCTCTCATAAATGGTTACCAGACAAATGACCCTCCATGCTTTTTAAATAGAGATCATGGACCAATTAGGTGTTAAGCCATGGATCAAGTGTCATTAATACCGAGGTGAGAGATAACCGTCGGATCACTACAAATCGTGACCGTTGGATTATAAGTTACAAATGTACATGCTAAAGAAACGCACTTTACCTAACTCTACACTAGACTAAGTTATTCTTAACTATTTCCTATGTGTCGGAATATCCTAACATCCACCCTTAAGAACAACTTGGGATAGGATTGAAGGATTTACAAAGGTGACACAAAAGGAGCCTATTTCTTATGTGTCGAAATATCCTAACATCCCCCCTTAAGAGCAAATTGGGATAGGATTGAAGGATTTACAAAAGTGACACAATAGGATAAGAAAGGAGGCGTTAGAGCCTATCCCCCCTTAATGAAAACTTTCCTGAACTCCAAGCATGGATCGAAGTTTGCTAAACTTCGCTTCTGTGAGAGCCTTTGTAAATATATCGGCTACTTTATCATTGGTCAGACAATACTACACTTCAAGAACACGATCATCAATGAGCTTTCTGATGAAGTGTATGTGGATTTCAATGTGTTTCATACACTGATGTTGAACTGGATCTTTACATAGCTGAATGGCACTCTGATTATCACACCAAAGTGTAGTTGGATGTTGCTGATGAAGACCAAATTAAGACAGGATCTGACGAAGCCACATGGCTTCCTTGCTAGCTTCAACTGCACCATGATACTCTACTTCTGATAAAGAAAGGGAGATGGCACTTTGTTTCTTACAAGACCAAGTAATAGGTCCTGAACCAAGAGTGAATACATATCCTGCAGTGGACTTCCGATCATCAGGGTCACTAGCCCAATCAGAATCAGTGAAACCAATCAACAAGGGAGATGCTCTTACGCTGTAATGAATCCCGAAGTGAACTTTACCTCGAATATGTTGAAATATTATTTTAGCTGCTTTCCAGTGACTTTCATGAGGTTGGTGCATAAACCGAGCAACAAGACCAATGAAAAAGGAAAGGTCAGGATGGGTATGGGTTAGATACAAAAGTTTACCAACAAGTTGATGATAGAAGGCAGCATCAACTTCAGGGGTAGTATAGTTGATTGGAAGCTTGACTCCAGACTAAAAGGGAGAAGGGGTAGGCTTATATTCTTCCATGTGAAAGTGTTGTAGAAGATCACAGGCATACTTGGACTGAGAGAGGGTAATGCCTTCCTTGGATTGCAAGAGTTGAAGACCAAGGAAATAATGCAAGTGTCCTAAGTCTGTCATTTCAAACTTATTTTTGAGGCTATAATTCACATGGTTTATATGGTTTGGATCACTACCGGTAAGGATAATATCATCAACATAAAGAACAAGGATGGTGAAGGAATTACCCACTTTCTTGGTGTAGACAGTGTTGTCATAATGACATCTATAAAAGCCATTATCTAAGAGAAATCTATCCATTATGGAATACCAAGCCCGAGGAGCTTGTTTGAGACCATAGAGAGACTTCCTAAGGAGACAAAAAAGGCTGGAGTCTTTTTGGATAAAGCCAGGGGGTTGTTCCATGTATATTTCTTCATGCAAATCTCCATGTAAGAAGGCGGATTTAACATCCATATGATGGACTTCCCATTTAAAGGAGGTAGCAAGGGAAAGAACAAAGCGGATAGAATTCATTTTGGAAATAGGGGAGAAGGTTTGAGTATAGTCAATGCCTTCAACTTGTGAAAAACCTTTAGCGACAAAATGAGCTTTTATGTCTATCCACTTTTCCATCTGGTCCAAACTTTGTTTTGTAAACCCATCTGCATCTGACAATTTTTCTTCCTTTTGGAAGAGGAACAAGATCCCAAGTATTATTTGACAATGAGGAACGATACTCTTCATTCATAGCTTCATCCCAATCTGGATGATCGGAGGCTTCTTCAAAGGTTTTTGGATCAATTTTTTCTGTAACTTGAGCCAATAAGGAAGAGGCTCTTTCAAACTGAGAACGTGTACGTTGTCAATCAGCAGGGTCACCTGCAAGAGAACCTACTGCATCCCGAGTAGAGCAGACCCATCTTGGAAGTGGTGGAGTATGAGGAACAATTTCACGAACTAGAGGAGGATTGTCATCCTCGATGTCATCATCTGAACTAGAAGGAATGCTATTAAAAATAGAAGACAGAGAGAGAGAGAGGTGGCACATATGTCGAATCAGGTTCACAGGCCAAAGGTGGCACACCCGTTGAACTAGGCTCGCAGGCTGATATATTTAAATTAAACTTTACATCTCTTATAATGATTATATTTTTGGATTTTTCTTGAAGAAGTCTATATCCTTTGACATCTTCAGAATATCCAACAAAAATACATTTTCACTCTTAGGTTCTAAGGCTTTATGTTTCGCATCTGGAATATGGGCCCAAGCATCACTTCCAAAAACATGAAAGTGACTTACATCTGGTTTGATTGAGCTCCAAGCTTCTTCTGGAGTTATATTCTTTAAAACCTTAGTAGGAGTGCGATTTACTATGTAATTTGCACATTTAATGGCTTCTGCCCAAAAATTAAGACCAAGTCCTTTATATTGAAGCATACAATTAGCCATTTCTTTTAAGGTGTCATTCTTCCTTTAAGCTACACCATTTTGTTGTGGAGTATATGGAATAGTATATTGCAATTGAATGCCATGCTCAGTGCAGAAGTTGATAAATTTGTTTTTAACATATTCTCTTCCATTGTATGATCTTAACTTAAGAATTTGATGTCCAAATTGTTTCTCAACAAAGGCCTTAAAGGCCAAGAACATGTTAAAAACTTCACTCTTGAGTTTTAAGAAATATACCCAAGTGCATCTGGAAAAATCATCAATGAAAGTTAAGAAGTAATTGCAACCAGAGAAAGAAACAACAAGAAGTGGACCACATAAATCATTGTGCACAAGCTACAAAGGGGCTGAAGCATGCCAAGAGGCACGTTTGTCGAAACTATCCCGATGATGTTTTCTGAGTACACATCTGGAGAAAACACCATCTCGGCAAGATACCATAGGAAGGCCCGTCACCATATTTTACTTACATAGAGTTTGAAGAGAGCGATAGTTTAAGTGACCAAATCGCTCATGCAAAAGTTTGCTCACATCATCATTATGAGCAACAAAAATAGAGGGAAGAGATGATGACCCAAATTTGTCAAACTTATACAACCTTGTGGAATCATCAGCAATGCTAGTAGCTAAAATATGTTTAGGATCTTTGAGGTCCTTGATTACAACATCTTGGGGTGAGAATTCTACTTTTTTCCCTTCACCTGAATGAGTTATCTGATAAACAGATAGAAGGTTTCATGACAAGGTAGGAACACATAGTACATCATTAAACTGACCATTATCTAGATGAATGGTTCCAGATCCTACAACACTAAGAGATCTATCATCACCAACATAAATATGTTTGGTGTTACAATCATTTAAAGAAGAAAACATGGATTTATTTTTAGCCATGTGGTAAGAAGCTCCAGAATCAATGAGCCACTCATGAGAATGAGAAGAAGAAGATACATTTAATGCATAACTAGATCTTGATGCTTGACAACCACAAGCAGAAAGTGCCATTCCTGAAGATGAAGGTGAAGAGTGCTCCAAATTGATGTTGTGCTTCTTCATTGCTACTTCTAAGGCTTCCATCTTCTTAAAACATTTGGACTCTATATGGCCATCCCGGTTGCAAAAGTTGCAATGTCTCTCTGTCTTCTTCCCTTTGTTTTGATTTGCCTTATCATTTTGGTGATTTGATTTTTCAGTTTGCGGCTGAAATTGTTTAGGACCCTTGTTTGGTTTAGGACCATATTTTTTAGGATACTGCTTCTTCGGATTATTTTGATATGGTTGTTGTTGGGTTGCTAAGGCTTTCTTAGAAGCATTTCCAGCAGTGATAAGACCAAGGTGTAAAATTTTTTCTTGTTCTCTTATCAAAGAATCACAAAAGGCATCAAAAGAGGGATTCTTGTAGGTGGTTCCTGAAGAAATGATGGCTTCTCTGGTGGAATGGAAAGTGGAAACAAATACAGAGTATGCAAGACCAAGCTTAGCAAGAATGAAATATATGAGACTACCATCGTCCTTTTTTATCTTACAACCTTCTAAAAGAATTCTAAGGGTCTTAAATTTGGACAAAAAATCTTCAATGGAGGAGAAATTATTGGGGTCCAAAGTAAGCAACTCATTTTCAAGCTGGTGGGCCTGGATTTGATTTTGAATGCCAAAAACAGTTTTTAGCTTTTCCAGGGCCTCATCAAGGGTGTCAATGTCAAGAATATGAAATCGAAGATCTTGAGCAATGGACATTACTATCAACCCTCGTGCTTGATCTTGTTTATTTTCCCGTTTAGCAGCTTTATCATCATTGAAAGGTTTAGTTTCTTGTCCTGTGGCTATTCTATAAATCCCTTTACTTTTAAATATATCTACCATGTGAGGTAGCCATTGGAAATAATTGGTGCTGTTAAGAATAACTTGGCATGCACTTTCCATTTAAAAAAAAAAAAAAATGAAATTTGGTGCTGTTAAGAATAACTTGGCATGCACTTTCCATTAAAAAAAAAATAAAAAAAATTAAAGCTGAGAAAAGCTGAAACTAACTACTCCAATGGAAATATCTCGAAAAATTAGGCTGTTTCAAAAAAAAAAGCTCGAAAAACGGCTTCCTGATAAAGAAGTTATGCCTTTTGAAAAATCTGAGTTGTAGATGCCGAATAGTTACGGGAATGGGATGAAGTGCGGCTTTTAAAAAAAAAAAATCCACCCCTTTGAACAGAAAATTTTTACAAAAGAAGCTTTAGAAGGATACTTGAACCCAAGAACTCTATTCTCATAAACTAAACCCTCACCAAGTGAGATAGTAAAAGGATCACGTTATTGTATGAAAGGAGGAAGGGGCTTTTTTTTACTCTTCGGTGTGCGTGCCTTTTCCTGCACCAAAAAACACAAAAAATGAGCAAAAGAAAACGAAATGCAAAGCCTTACAGTAGAATGTTAGATTTTCGGTTTGCCTTATTGCCAACTACCACTTTTTTCACTATTTCTAATTTCTTGAGCATACGTAGCAAAAAAAAATCCATTTTTCCTGTTTTTGATTTGCCGAGATTGCATGGAGTGCACAGAAAATTGCATACACAGAGAAGAGGGTATAGATCTAGCAAATAAATAAAACCTTAATACTGAAAATAAACAGAAAAAAATCGATATAAGCAGAACTATTAACAAATATAATTGCAAAATAGATGTTTTATACCTCCAGATCTAAACTGACATAGCTTGGGCAGCCAGAAACATTTTCGCATGAAACGAAGGGCATTCCTCACTGTAACAGACACTCTAGACACAACCGAGCAGTTCTCCAAGCCCAAAAAATTTCAGAAATAGTAGATCTACAAAACAGCATTCGCATGCAGTCAAACCGGCTTTGGATTTTGATCAACAACGAACGCGGCCCTCAAAATAGCTCTGATACCATGTAGGAATTTACAGGGTAAGTTCCGTAGATCAAGAACCAAAGGTCACCGCTCACAAACAGATCACAAATTAGTACACCAGTATAATCACGTGGTTAAAACCCTCAAAGAGGGAAACAGACTACAGTCCACGCCCTGAGCCAACGCGACCACTTCAAGGAATTTATTAATATAAAAGTAAAAGTTACATATGTTTCTCTCATAAATGGTTACCGGAAAAATGACCCTCCATGCTCTTTAAATAGAGATCATGGACCAATCGGGTGTTAATCCACGGATCAAGTGTCATTAATACCGAGGTGATAGATAATTATCGGATCACTACAAATCGTGACCATCATATTATAACTTACAAATGTACATGGTAAAGAAACACACTTTACCTAACTCTACACTAGACTAAGTTATTATTAACTATTTCCTATGTGTCAGAATATCCTAACATTTTGAGCACTTTCATTTTTGAGCATATGACTTGATCTCTTGATCAATCAAGATGCAAGCATGCAAAGGGATGAGATTTCAGATGAGTCTGACAATGATCAACCAAGCTCTAAACTTGGGGGGAATGAGAGATGTGAATTTATAGCAGGAGATGGGTTTGGGAGCCCATGAAAAGAGAAGGAAGGCTCACTTTCTAAGGGATGATCCCCCATGGATGATATCAAAGCTCCAAAGTGAGAGAGCTCAACCTTAGCATCTCTATTCAACAACCAACTCTCTGCCCTTGAGCTTCTAGAGGTCGAAGTTTCTCCTCCATTTGAGGAAGCACTACTAGAAAGGGGGTCAACGCAGTTTTCCAAGAAATTAGGGTGCTGACAGTGCTTGGCCAGAACTTGGATAAGGACAACAACGTGGTAATGGAACCAGGAAGGGTGTTGACCTATGAAACTAGGAATTGGCCAAGTTTCTCCAGTAATATTTCAAGGAAGTCTTCTTTGGATCTTCAAGGGGATATGTTAGCATATTTCTTGATAACGGAAACGTTGGACAGGATTTTTCATGGGGCATTTTAGGATCAGGGATGGGAAAATGAGCATGGTGACAAATTATTGTGTAACATATGCCCCCTAAAGCATGAAGGAAGAACATGGAGTGATGGCTGAAATGCTTTATGAACCAAGGCAAAGAATGCATACCACCTTCGGAGAACTTTCCAAATCGAACACTTACAATATATGACATCTCTGGTATAAATATTCCTAACCACATGATGTTTCACTAGGCATCAAATGACACATGAGCCCATGGTATGGTCGCTACCATCCATCTACAAGAGATCATAGAAATGGATCTGCGGTATGGATGAAACCACCCGTATAGATAGGATCATGTATACAATTGTGAATACTCAATAACTCCTTGCAGCCTGGACCAAAAGTTAGATGTAACCCAGGGTCTTCACCATGATCTCAATCAACCCAATGTATTAATCTAGACATGTGAATAAATGTGTTGGTGTCGAACATGGTAGAAACCACGTGATTACCGAACAATGATGAGAATCATTAACAGGCATGAGAGAGACCACCAATAATGACGATGGACCTCAAGGTACAAAAACACAATCTACAAGTTTGAATAGATGTGTTGAAGTCGAACACTTGCAGAATCATTCGATTGAAGGCCAATGATGTGAACCTGTCGCCGAACATGAAGAACTTGCCATTGAGGCATGCAAGCTCCAAGGTACTAAAAGAAGTTTCTAAATAACCTTCCTGGAATGAGTTGAAGTCGAAAGGAAGTGATTCATCAAAGGAGGGCCATAATGATTCCCACATCATTGACATGAAAAAAAAAATATTTTAATATGATACGAGTGATTCGAGATTGTAATAGAGGAGGTAGATATGAATAAGGTGTTTGAAAAAAAGACATCCCTTGAACATATTGGTGACATGACTCCGGAGTGTGGCAGCTTTTGAATCAAATAGGGTCAGAGGTCATGTTGAAAAAATTGGTAATCAGATAAGAGGCAAAAGGATTTCCCAAACCCATGGAGGCAAAGTGACGAATGTAGGATGTCCCCAACCTGACACAAATTGTAGATGAGTATCATGTTCAAGAGTGACAAGCTGCCCAAAATATCAACAGGATATTCACTTTCAATTTTACCCCATTATTTCTAACAAGTACCTCTTTATTTTTTATAGCCAGCGTGAAGAGGATAGAATACGCTGAGCAAGTAAGTTCATTCTTCAAATGAATCCGTTCTATTAAGTTTAATGAGCCCTAGGAAGGAGGAACTCAGTCTCTTCATGGTGACAAGTATTTCATTGTTTAATCTTTAACGAGTCCAACGAAAGGTAAGCTCGGTAACTTTTCACGTTTAGGGAGTTTTAAAAGAAACAAAAAGAAAACTCCATCATGTCCCTTTTCGTAATTCGTCTCTCAAATTCAAAAAGGTAGAAAACTATGTCCGAGAGAACCTCTTGACCATGTTCGACCAAGGTATTCCTTTTTCGTAAATAGTGTGACCTCAACCCAAAAAAGGGGTAAACATATACTGATATCACATCAGTTCATTCACTTTAACGAGTTCGAAATGACAAGTACTCGACAATATTTTCATGTTTTGAGAGTCAAAAAAGAGCTGAAAGTTGACTCCTCTTAGATGAACGAGTGGTATAAAAGGTAGCAACTAGTTTCTAGATCATGATGGAACTGCTCAAAACATGTAAAAGGTCAAGAGGTTTGATAATAATACCACTCATCTTAGAGGTTCCTCAGGAAAGGGTAAAACAACGAAGTGAGAGCGTATAATCGGCGAAGCAGATGGTGACAATGGAATGAGAAAACCAAGGCTCATCTGGAAAAACAAATTGATAAAATGGCAATCAAGAGAGGTAGTATGGTAATGGTTTCATTTTTACACAAGCTTGAAACAAGAAACTATGCTTGAAATTGGTTTCATTTTTTCACAAGCTTGAAACAAAGAAAAACTATACTTGGAATAAGTTTGCATGCCCCCAACATGGTGACTCAATTTGAGGTACATGCCCCCTGAGCTTCAATTCATTCACCTAAGTAGGTGGATGGAATGTGTTATGTGTGGAGCCTGGTTATCTTCTCTATTTATATGTATCACAACATTGGACCCCTATTCTTAAGAGGGTGGAAACACCACCCGTCGTTTAAACGCTACCTGGGGGGTCTAGGGGGGGCGGCGGAAAATTTATGGAGCCCCCCCCCTGGTGGGGGGTTTCAGGGACGCTACCCCGAAGCTAAAAGAATATGTAAAATTTCCTTGTAAAAGTATTGTAATTTCTAGTCAATCTGGGCCATTCATTAGGCAGATGATATGATGGTAGAAGTTATGTTTAATTTATGTTTTTTTTCCCTAAATGTCAACCCCTCATTTTGTATGTGGGAATTGTATTGCGGATGTGTATTGTATGTGTATTCTCAGAGCGAGAAACAGATAGGGAGACTATGATAAAGAACCGAGGATATTACATCGGATTTGAAGTAGGTTGTGTCTCTTCATTTTGCTAGATAATAGAAAGGAAGGATTGGCTGTGTCGTGGTGGATGTAGCCCAAATTGGGTGAACCATGTATATATGTGTCTCTCTGGCTTTATATGTTTTCTATATTTTTGTTTCCACATATTTTAATGTGTTGCATTTCTTTGTAATATATAATTTTCTAACATAATGAAGTTTCAATAATGAGATCAAGTGAAAGACTCAACTGGTATTTTACGAGATTTAGTTAAACACTCAAATTATAAGGGGATTTGTTTCATTTTTTAACAAGGTTGACACAGGAAAATAACTATCCTCATAGGGACCTATTTCATTTTTTAACGAGGTTGACATAGTAAAATAACTGTCCTCACGACACCTTGTTTCATTTTTTAAGGAGCTTGACATAAGAAAAGGAACTTTGCTCTGACACCTTGTTTCATTTTTTAAGGAACTTGACACAAGAAAAGTAACTTTTCTCCGACACCTTATCACGACCCATAAGAGGTCATGGATTCCAAGAGGTGCTCATCAGATGAGAGAACAACACTGGAAATCATAGTACAATGCCTCCAATACATGGTGCACTATATCACTGAATGGATCATCAATAGACACAGGCATGGGACATGTTGCTGCATAATTAATTTGTTGCAGGGAAGATACCACTGGTATGTAAGAACCATTAAGGGATGATGGTTGATTGGGAGCTAGATTAGTACCTACGAATGAAATTTTATCAATGGTCACAATTATTCCTTCATGTGGGAAACAAATCACACTAAAGAGAGAAAAGATAAGAGCTCCCATGACATAAGTATAGTCATGCCCAAGGAGTAAGTTAAAGTCCAAAGGGCCTTGGACAACCATCACATCTATATAGACAGTCTTTCCTCCCAAAGTAATAGGTAACTTAGGAAAGATCCCTAATGGTTGATTGGTTCTTCTGTTAAATTCCAACATATTCTGGGTAACAGGCACAAGTTGCGGAGAACCAAAATCTTGCTAAGTAGTTGAAGAAAAAATAATAATAGATGTTCCTTCATCTATTATTGTGCTAGGTATGGACACATTATAATCCTATACCTTGATCTCAAATGGCACGTAAGAAGGAAGACGATATCTTGCCAGTTGATTCCAATCAAAGGAAGCGACTAGACTACTTGGAGGGTGTGCCATGGGAATGGGAGAACTACCCCCTTTTGATACAGGAACAGGATTATTTCCATCTTGTACTGTGGGAATGGGAGTATTTCCCTCCAATTCATGGGAATCTAAAGAAACAAAATGAACTAGAGTGGTATGAGGTTCACTCTCTATGGGAAAAGCACGATCCACTGAGGGTGGAATCACGTCAACTAATGGTTGGTCGAGAACGGACTCATGTGATTCACTTTAGGAGAGAGTGGGATTGACCAGAGATAATTTCTAATCAATCACTTGATCAATTAGTAGAGGATCAAGGAAAATCTTCTGGTAACCAATTGGAAGTCGCAGTTGAGAAGCAGTAAGGTTATCCAACACTTTCAAGGGTTCATCCAAGTAAGGACAAAGGTGAATGGGGTGATTCCCTTCACATAACCTAGAGGGAAATTTGACATTACCCTTTTTCCCATGGTCCTTATTATTACTAGCTGAACACTTTTCACCAACATGATCTCCAGAGGCTGATGACAAGGTTGATTCGAGTTGGTAGACCACATTTCTAACACCCTGGGAATGCTAGGAAGATCTCTTAGAAGGTGGTCACCCTTACATAGCTTGCAAGGGAATTTGACTTTTCAAGATTGATTGGAAGGATTTTCAACATCAATTGCATTGATAGCAATGGTTTCTTGGTTTCCCCCTTGCTTATTTTTCTTCTTATTCTTCTTTTTCTTCTTCATCCTCTTCTTCTTCTTCTTATATTTTTGGTCACTAGGATCTATAATTTCACTAGATGTTACAGGAAAAGCTACCCTAAGGCCTTGGGTTGAGGGACCTAACAGAATAGATGGCATGTCATCACAAGAAGGACTCTAATTACCACGTTTTATTATTTAAACTAGAAAATGAGGATTGTGGACCTTACCCCTTTATCCTTCGTTTGAGGTCGATCCCATAGGGTGCAAATCCTCTGATACTCCTCGTGCTCCAGAACCTGCAAATCAGTCAAGAACAAGCACAAAAACTAGTTGTACAACATATATTCCCTAGATCTCAGCGTATTATCATACATGATCTCATAAATATAACATGAAATAAACTATTCAAGATTATTAAGCATGTATAAGAGACACATAACACATGAACATCAGGAACAAGATGGTACTTATTTTATTGATAACATGTACAAAAAATAGTGGAGAAATCACCTGAGATCTGCCACAACCTTGAGAAAAACTGTCCTCCAGATTTGTCCAGCCCTAGCCTCACAAAGCTCCTTCCATAAATGGTGCACAAGGGATGCCACATAGAATGAGGGTGATCATCACAAGGAAACATGGGTTTCCTGAAACCTGGGAAGTGCATGATGCACATGGGAAATATCAAACTTGATCAAGGCTATAAAATGCTATAATATCAATAATATTCTCTCTCTCCTCCCTTAGGCCATTCCCTTGAGGTGTATTTATACTTCCTCAAATTAGTTTTTTTTAGTTGGGGAACAGTTAGGCCATGACCTGGGGTAGTTAAGTTACAGGAAAAACCATAAACCCCACCTCAATAATATGGAAATTATATATTTTTTAATATTTTAAATAGCATACGCGGGTCATCTATAGATGGACCCGCGTGTACACGCGAAAAAAACTAGGTAGAGCAACGTATGGATTTTAAAATATTTTTTTTTGAGAAATGTGACCAAGTCTGAATGGAAGGGTTGCCCAAGGCCAATGTATAATTCATCAAGTATATAGAGGTGATAAATGATTCTATAACAGATTCCCCCTAATATATGAGGTCATAAGGGGTACATGATGGCCGAAATGTATTATGTGCATAGAAAGAACCTTGTGAGGACTAGAGAGGACTTCATTGGATTTCAACCTGCCAAAAAATAGTGATAGAAATAAATATAGCTCATGTATGAGGTGGGCATACCCATGCTCAGTGAAAGAAAATAATTTCCACATATCAAGTATGGAGTGGATCCAATATGTGTACAAGTATAACTGAAATGTAAAGTACATAGTGAATCATCTGATCACTGCCCGAAAATCCAAGTATCACATATAGAAGACTCATCAATGATGCTGCATAGATATCTAATCACTCAAGTCATAACTAAATCTCCAAGTACCAAATCATAAGTGGTGGAACAAATGGTATAACACGCAACTCGGGTGACAACATATAAGATTCTTCTATGATGAAACTGCAACATATAAGGGTGGATGGTGTCACTGGAAAAAGACTAAAGGAGTTGTCAAATTGAACCAAAGCATGTTGATGCAAACCTGAGGTCTTCACCAATCACCATGGCACAATTCTACACAATGGGAATAAATGAGCTAAGGTCGACCATGTGAGAAATCATTTGATTATCGGTCATTGATGTATATTGTTAACAAATGAGAGACAACCCACTGATAATGATAATGAGTGTCAAGGTACCCCTATAAAATCTAACAAGTGCGAATAAATGAGTTGAAGTCAAACACTTGAGAGAATATACCAATCAGGAGACATTGATGTATTCTCAATGTCGATAGCGAAGGAGTCTGCAATTGATGACTACAAACCTTAAGGTACTAATAAAAGGACTCTAGACCTTATTCCTAGATCAATGAGTCAGAGTCGATGGAAAAATATCTGCTAGAAGGAAGGCATTAAGGCATCCCACATTAGTCAGCGAGTGTAACCCATAGGCCAAGATTTGGAAGGAATGAGACAAAGAAAAGTGAAGTAACCAACCTGGCGTACGTTTCTGGCATGCACAAAATGTAGCTAGCGCATAGAAGAAACCCTCTAAACCAACCAATAATGAAATATGACAAAGAGGCGAGATATCCACCGATAGGGTCAAATGGAAATCAAGGTACTACACGAATCCTAGGTGTGATAATGTAAGCTGAAGTCGAACACAAGGGAAACCACTCAGTGAAAGACCCATGATGTTGATCAAATGTTGAGCACAAGGTCACCTATCAATGATGTAAATAGGGCCATGTTTCAACTCTAGGTTTACTCTCAGAGCAATATGTCGAAGTTGATAAGAGACAAACCCGCCAGAAAGAAGTCATTGGAGACCTTCTCAAACCAGCACGAGCAAAGGACCAAATAGCTGATGTGATAGAACAAGATACTGATAGACCAGGATGGCCGACTGAAAAATGAGTCAAGAGACACCGTAGAAAGGCTGACTCAGATTATCTTCCCTTGAAAAAAAGCATGATTCATTTTTTTCCATGGCAGCAAATGATAACTCTATATAATTTTTTCATGCAGAAGGCATAAACAAACCCTCCATATGATTGGAAGAGATAACCAACCAGGGGAGTACTAATTCGATAACAAGGTTATGGCTTCTCCTAAGTCAAAAACTAGAACCATCCCAAATGGAGAAAAGACTTAGATTTTTTGTGCTTTGTTCAAGGGAAACACAACTAACACTGCGGTTGCCATCAAGTATGGAGTATTCTCCCCTTCTTGCTCTTTTTCAAATATTTGTTTTTTTTTCTTTTTCATATTTCAAAGCGTGAAAAAGAATAAAATAATTCCTATAGTACAATGGATAGAATGAGTGTCAGTAAATAGATGCACTCGTTCATGGGATAGGAACAATCCTATGCTCAATGTGATCTGAATGGATGATATTTTTTACCCTATGCAAAGTATCCAAACTGATATAATAAAGTGTGCAAAAGGTTCTCCTTAAATTGCAGGTTAAGCAATTAGTTCTGGCTTTGTTTATGAGGTTTCTGTGTGAGGATTGATTAAGTAATTTAACTATTTAACATTGTACGGCACAAATGAATAGAAAATAAACTTCACAAGCACATTACACAGCAAATTGTTGACGCAGTTCACCCCTCCTGGGCTACATCTTTCGGTCCAAGGCTCCCTAATGCCATGTCCTTATTGTATTAATTTTCTCAAAATGGATGTACAATTGAAAATAAGCCTCAATAGTCAAAAATATCTATAAAATCAGCTTCAGAAGATATCAATTAACCAGAAATGGTTATTCATTTACTTAAAACATATAAAAATAACCCAATACATTGCCTTCTCCATGATGGCCCTAATGGCTCCTTCTTCTTCCTTGAAGCTAAAAATGTTGTAAAAAACCTCTGTTCAACCTGAAACCTATTTCAAACTGCTCATAATGTCCAAGAGACCCAAAATTGACTATTTTTTTACCTTGTTTGGTCGAAAAATGGAGTTATGGAAAAAACAAATATTTTCCCAGTGTCCCCCAAAATCCTCCTCCAAAACTGGAGGAACTCTAGTTAAGTTCGACAAAAATGGCATTATCCCGAATTTGGCAGAACCGTGCCCCAAATTAGCGAAGAGATTTAATGTTACATTAAATTTCAGGTTGAGTGGTGGACACATGTCTCATCGAAACTGTCGACCAAACTACAGGAATAATGGTTAGTGGTTAGCATTTATTATAAAGTTTGCGCTGGCCACATATCACATAACACGGTTTTCAACCCATTATCAAACCGTCGGTTCCAAGCCCCCTGGTCGTGAGCGGTGGTCATATGGTTATCAGTTAGACATGGGGGCTAGCCCTTCCCTCCGCCAACATAAACCGTTTTTTAATTCAAATATTAACTACCTTCTTCACATGTTAAGTATTACATGTATCTCGAACGGTCGGGTCACGTTGCTGGTGTGTGTGAGAACTCAGTTTGAATCCTGCAGACTTGAAAATATTTTACCATAGCTCTCCTCCTCCGGCCTGGGGCCACGTGGCGGCCTCTGGGACTGCCACGTGGTAGCCCATGATAAGCCAATTTTCCAAAAAGTCAATCCAACCTCCAATAAAAAATTTCCACTTGTCAACATCTAATTCGACCGAATGGAACATTCCAGGGAATATTCCAAGAAATATTCATTGGAATATTTTTTTAATTCCTTCAAATTTGAAAATTCAAACTTGGTCAACTCATTTTTGGATTTTATTGGGCTTTTCAAACCTTCATAACTTCTGCATACGACCTCAAATTTGAGAACCGTTCACGGCGCCAGAATCACAGTGACGAGATATTTCCTCTCGTTCAGATTGTGACCACTTCTGAGAACTTTCATTTTTGAGCATTTTTCATAACTTGGACATGATCTCCTAATCACACCTCCCCATTGGGAATATTTTGGACTCCAAAAGCCTTCAATTACCTATTCAGAATATGAGGGTACACACCCCTCACCTTTTCCACCTCCATCCATTTTTCCTTACTCGGTTTGCTGCCTTTAATACCAATCCAAAGATAATCAACACTTCCCCTCTCAGAAGTGTGTGTCCTCCTGTCAAGGATGGTATCCTCTTTAAGCTCATCCAAATATTCTAGCGAGAAATATTCTATGGATGGCAGTTGAATGTCACTCCCTTGATCAGCAATCAAAGGAGGCTAACGTAAATTTTTCACATTCACAACGGAATATATTTGCATATATGAAGGCAAATCTAGTTGAAAATCCTTATTTCCAACTTGTTTAATAATCTTGAATGGACCATAATGAATAGGCTTCAAATTTTTACCTTCTCCTTGCATTCTTTCTTTACTAATATGTAGCCATACCTCATCTCCTTCTTGAAACTTATGATCAACTTTATGTTTGTCATGCCTCTCCTTGTACTTTCCTTGACTCTTTTCAAGTTGTTCTTGAACTTGCTGATGTATGAGATTAATTCTTTCAATGAACATGTGAGCTTTGTCAATGTCACTGCTTCTTGCTCATGGCAACATCCTTATAAGGCCAGAAATCTCAAAAATTTGACTTAAACCGTCACCAAAACCAACTAGGTGGTATTTGTAGAAGAGTGATTGGCTCAGTTGTAAGCATGCTAAATGTAATGCAAATGCTCATCCCAAAGCTTGGGATGCTTGCTGCAATAACCTCTCAAAATATGTACAATGGTTTTGTTCACTACCTCTATTTGGCCATCTGTTTGCAGATGGAAAGAAGTACTCTTTTTCAACTTAGTGTCCATCATCTTCCATAAATTGGACCAAAAATTCCCAAAAAATCTGGAATCCCTGTCACTAACAATAGAAGTAGGCAGGCCATAATGAACCCAAACATGTTGAAAATATAAATCATCAGTTTTTTCAGCAGTTATAGATTTCTTACATGGCATAAGAATACACATCTTGCTGAATCTATCAACTACTACATAAAGATAATCATACTGCTTTCTAGACATTGGTAGACCTCCCACAAAATCCATAAAAACACTTTCCCATGGTCTAGAAGGTACTGGTAATGGCGTATATAAACCAAGCTTCCTATTTCTAGGCTTGCTTGTAGCACATAATGAACAACCTCTAATGAAACATGAAACACTATCTACCATGTGAGGCCAATAACAATACCTCTGTAAATGTGCCACTATTTTTCTTACCCCGAAATGTCTATCAATAAGAGAAGAATAAGCGTCTCTCATGACACTTATTCTCTCTACCTGTGGTATGCACAACTTGCCCATATGAAACAACAAATTATCATGCAAGTGATAATCATTCTCCATGATAGACATGTGGTACATGCCTATGTTTGAAAGAGGACAATCTTGTTGCAACTGTATTCCATGTTGAATCTCCCTTTTAGGAGGAAAACCTGTCGGCTCCTAAAACATCTCATGATGTGCATCAACTACATCATATAAATATGATTTTAAATTTGGATCACAATTTTCAAATGACTCATGATCCACATCAACCTTAGGCTTAACCATAAGAAGTACAAAACTCTTACTAGAATTCACTAGCCTTTTTACCTGTCCAGCATTTACCATCGCTATATTTGTCTTCTTGCGATGTGCTCTAACAATAAACTCCTTGCCATATTTTAATAGATGATACTTTTTCTTATGCCGATGAAAGACAGATTTCCTGTCATATAAGTAAGGACTTCCCAAAACAATTCCTGATATATCAAGTGGAACAACATCTAGTTCAACCGTGTCAATGAAATGTGTCGTAATTGCAAAGCGCAATATGCACTTCTTTGAAACCTGTAAGTTTGCATCCTTGCAAATCCAACCAAGTGGATATGGTCTTGTATGTGTAATGGTCTCAAGTTTTAATTTCTTGACTAATACTTCTGAGATAAGGTTCGCTTGTGACCCACTGTCAAACAATGTGTCAATTTTTATATGTTTTGAAATAACCCTCACATGGAATAGTTCAATTCTTTCTTCTTCATTTGGAGCTTGTACATGACAGTTTGAAGTACTAGTACTTGGTTTAGTTTCAATTTATTTTCCCTTCATATTCTTCAAACCCTTGGCTGTAATTTTATTTTTGTCACCCAAATCATCACCTAAGTCTTGTTGTGTAGTTGTAGTAGCTGCAGTTTTCTTCTTCTCTTTGTTTTTGTTAAACTGAGTTCTTTTTCAAGATGAAGTTTCCAATAGTTTTTCTCTTCATGGCCTTCTCTTGAACAGTGTTTACATTTCACTTTCTCACCCTCATTTTTGACAGATGCATTCTTTTTTCCTTTTCCTTTTGAGGTTTTATCTTTTTTTTCCCCTTAAAAGTCTTGTTTCTACCCTCATCAAAAGTATGTTTCCCTCTAGCCTCTAAATGTGTGGCTTGGACACAAACCTCATCTAGACTAGTAGGATTGAACATAAGGATAGTATGTCTAAGGTAGCTATGTAAACCACCTATATATTTCAGCAAAGTATCTTGACTCTGTAAGTCTACCCCTAATAAGAGTGCTCTTCTCCTAAACTCTTGGGTGTAGTCTTGTACATTATGTCCCTTAAGTTGTCTGAAATTTTTCCAATTCATGATAGCTTTTTGTAAATGAGCTAGTGGATAAAATTGTTTTTTAATTGCAGTAATGAAATCAGCCCATGATAAAATGATCTTACCATGTTTCCTAATCTCCTCCTTGTTTTTTGCTTCCCACCAAACAAGTGATGCACCTTCCATTCTCAAAGAAGCTAGCTGAATTTTGGTGTCGTCATCATGAAGGTTCTATATCCTCAAGTAAACCTCCAACTACCTTATCCAATTGTCAAGTTTTTATGCATTGACTTCACCATTAAACATAGGAAATTCAAACTTAACATCAAGTTTTAAAAATGGACTTTTACCAGTGTTCTTGGACTTGTGAGATTGATTCACTGAAGTTGAGGATGACGAAGTAGAGGAAGATGATGAAGATGGGGATGATGGATCACCATTTCCTCCATGTCCTTTCTTTGACTTGTCTTCATTTTTCTTTCCTCCTGAAGATCCCTCTCCTTCCTTGTGAATTTTATACCCTTCTCCTTCAAGCCTTTCATTCCTTTCTTGGTAGAGTATCCTCATCATTCCAGTCATGTCTAGGAATACCTTTCTTAACACCCTTTCTTCCTCTTTGGGATCAACGTCTTTAGGAATTTCTCCTTCCTTTGAAGACATGCTTATGGCTTCTTCTACTTCTCTTGGAGGTGAAATTGAAGGTGGAGATAATGGCACTCTTTCCCTCCTTGGTTGAGGATTAATTTGAGCTCTCACCAATTGACCTTCTCCTCTCTTGAGCTTAAGCCTAGTAAGCATCAAAAACCTTGCAACCAGTTAAATAAACCTTGCACAAGAACAATACAGAGTGTATAACTCTAGCTCTGATACCAACTTGATCTGAAACCATGATATTTTTTACGCTATGCAAAGTATCCAAACTGATATAATAAAGTGTGCAAAAGGTTCTCCTTAAATTGCAGGTTAAACAATTAATTTTGGCTTTGTTTATGAGATTTTTGTGTGAGGATTGATTAAGTAATTTAACTATTTAACATTGTACAATAGAAATGAACAGAAAATAAACTTCACAAGCACATTACATAGCAAATTGTTGACGCAGTTCACCCCTCCTGGGCTACATCTGCCGGTCCAAGGCTCCCCAATGGCATGTCCTTGTTGTATTAATTTTCTAAAAATGGATGTACAAGTGAAAATGAGCCTCAATAGGAAAAAATATATGTAAAATCAGCTTCATAATATATGAATTAACCATAAATGGTTATTCATTTACTTAAAACAGATAAAAAGAACCCAATACACTGCCATCTCCATCATGGCCCTAATGGCTTCCTGTAGAGCTATAAAAAGGGTCTCTTTCACCTCTAATTACCTCACATTAATATGTCAATCCGGGAGCGTTTTGTTATTACAAAGAGTGACTCAATCCGAGGCTATCATTTGTCAGAGTAATGCTAGTAGTACAGTGCTTAAGAAATACAAGAGTAAACGGATGCTTGTCTATAACTAAATTACTTCAAAGAATAAATCACATACTCAGAAAACTCAACAGTTTATCAGTCAAGGGTGCGGCAGTGATAACCCATCCCTTAAGAAACTGATGGAAAGGAAACTAGAGCATAGACCATGAGCCTGGGAGCTAGACAGTGACTGCCACTGCTCACTACAGCCTTAGATCATCTCTCACACCAAACCAACAACTATAAGGAAATGGAACAGCAAAGCGAATAAAGGATTGAACAGCAATTCTGGAATGGAACAGCAAGTCTAAAATGGAATAGAAATTGAATAACTAAGTCCCGCGGGTTGTAACCAAACTTAATCTATTCAAATACTCTCTTTGCAATCGAATAACATTCTTTTACTTCTAAAGGCAATTCACACAAATCATATTAATGGAACAGCAACAACGATTAATGAATTATGGGACAATACTGATTCATTAGAAACGCACACAACACGAACGTTAATATGACAGCTCTGTAACATAACAGTAAGAACATGTAATGAGCTCTTGAAAGGATTAATAACTTAATGCGGAGTCAACACACGATTCTATCTGCAAAAACTTCAATGATTCAATCTTTAACAGAGCATGTAATATGAACTTGTAAAACATACCAAATTAACAAATAACAATGATAAACAAACCACCCAGAAGTAAAGTCGTAATGGTACAGAAGCAAGTGTCCTTCGGGGCCGGGCCCTTAGCCTCCAAGGATACACCGCTTGAAGTTAATCCAGTCGCAGAGATGAAATGATCACCAAACTTTCATTAATGCATCGGTCAAAAATACATTGAACCAGTCTTCAACGAAACTTAATAATCAAAGCTGATGTTTTACAGAAATTACATAAAAGCATATTCTTCATCTCTATATCTCCCTATATTCTATATCTCAAGCTAACAGTGCTGTCTTTTTATATAAAGACGACGACGGAGATGTCCAAGTGACAAGGTAAATAAAGCAGCAATCCCTCAGGATCGAAGATCCTGAGGGATTCGCCAAACTGTTAACTCTTCATCCTGTCTTTTCTTTTGCGCTGAGCTGGTGTCCTCTCCTTCTTTTCCGAGCCGATTTGCTTTGATCTGTTTACCTTTGTTTGCGTTCGGTTCTCGTCCAGAGGGACAGCAATTATCTCGACTTTGTCTTTCCCTTTTGAACGGCAATTCCTCGTTTTCTCCTTTTCCTGTATAGAAAAATAACCATTATCAGTGGCTAAGTCTTGCATAGCAATTCTCACATGTTTTGTTATAGTTCCTTATTAATTCCCAAATTCATGACACAAAAAGGTTCACAAATTCTATTAAAAAGCCACTGAAATAATGATCAAAAGCATACCTTTTTAGTACTCCACACACCCCCCTGCTTACCTTGTTTCATGTCCTCATGAAAACATTGTAGTTGACATGTAATGCGGTGAGAGAATATGTTGGAGAAGGAGTCTCATGCGGAGGCCTACAACCATGTTGAGTGATTAGATAGTCAAAGAACTGACCTGTTTGTCCCTCAGGCATATCATACAGGGCCTGGTATCCGGGTGCAGGGTGCCAAATAATTGGAGTGTGAAATCTATACCCTAACCAGGATGATCCTGCTTTCAGAATGGTCTCGCCATAGAGGTTCAAACGGTCGGCAGCTAACTCAAAGTTCTCATACTTAAATGGTTCTCTGAGCTGGATGTGTGGATCAGAGATTCGATATCGAAATTTGGCTGCATTAATGGCCAAGTCTTTGATAGAAAGAAAATACTCTAAACTCTCTTGAATGAGTGCCTCATGCATAGGTCCTAATGTTTCAATGGCACCAGGAGCTGTTATAAGATTTCTATGAACTTTCCACAACTGTACTAGGTTCCTAGGCTCAGCTCTAACCCGTAAATCTAGACCATTTTCCTGACCCTGGAAGGTATCATAGGCTTTGAGCCACTTAATCTTATTAGCCCCGAATGAAATGAATGCTTGGAATTGGATGTCTCCAATGAAAGGGCCAGGGTTTAATTCAGTCTCCTGACTTAGCACAAGGTCGTGCAAATAAAGTTCACACAACAACCTCTGGACTTTCACTCCATAATGTTTACAGCAGTCTATAAAGTCATTGACAGTGTTAATTTGTATTGGGGTGCCTGCTTTAACAGCTTTTATTTTTAATTGTAAGTATCGTTCTAATAAAAACAGAGCATAGTTTTTAGCAGGGGCCCTACATGCTAAAACATCATTGTATAAAGAACACAAGTCATTCATCTGTTTGATAACAGTATCTAGTCTACTGGTTACCTGTGCAACTTCCTCTTGTTCCTTTTTCCAGCCTTCAAAGGCCTGGCTTTTGGATTGACTGACGTCCCTTAGTTGCTGATGTAACTCTTCATATTTTTCTCGGGGAACCGTTTGCTCTCTAAGCTGTTCGGCTTCTTGCTGGGCTTGCTTCACCATCTTATGCAGGGTTTTCGTTTTCGGATCTTTCTGCCATAGGTCAGTGGAGGCCGGGAGTTTTACCTGAACTTTCTTATTATGTTGTTTGGAGTTCAGAACTCTTATTACCCCTGAGGGTGGTGCCTCTGTCTGAATTTGTTTGTCACTGACCCTTGTATCATCCTTTTCTGTTTTAACGCGAACACCCGTCTGTTCCTCGGCATCAATTGGAACGGCAGCTGGATTCTCAGTAGGGTTTTGAACAGCAGATCGCTTGTTGGCCTTCTTTTTCCTCCCTCCGGTCTTTCTTATCTTCTGATTCTTTTTCAGAATCCTAATTTGTTGTTTGAGCTGGGTTATCGTATTCAACAATTTATTCCGTTCCTTCCGCAACTTCTTAATTTCCAATGTTTCCTTCGAAGGAACAGCAGTCTGTCTGCTACGGACTGGATCATGACTAGTTGCTAAATCTTCCTCTTGGGGTTCTTATTCACTGCTCTGCTCTGGCTGTTCTGGGGTAGGAGCCTCGACTGGTTCTGTCTCTGCTGTTTCTGCTCCTACTCCTTCTAGAATTTCCTCTTGTGACATGGGAGCAGATTGTTCCCGTTCAGTATTTTCCTCCTCTTCATCATGAACAGGCATGTTCTCTTCCTGGGGTTTGTCGTGGGGGCCCTCTGAACTAGAAGGTTGACCATACTTACTCATATTGGCTAGGACTGCGGCCAAGTCATCGTCTCCCAGTAGGTCTTGTAATGGGCTATCTTCCTGTTGTCCCATTTCTTCCTCCTGTTCAGTTTCTGCTTCTATTTCTGTTCCCGAAGGCTCGGCTGCTTCTTCTTCGGGTTGCTCATCTTCAATTATCACTGGTTGGCTGGTGCTTCCCTGAAGCTTTTCCAGCCTTCCTCTTATCCAAGCCAACCGGGCTGATTTTCTGGGCTTATTTATGCTTCCTCTCATCTGAGCTAACCGAGCTGATTTTCTGGGTTCCTCTGGTTGCTCGGGTGAATCAATGGCATGCTTACGCTTTGTCGATTCTTGATGTAACTCTGGTTGTTCTGATGTACTAGCAACGTGTTCTTCGCGTTTTACCGGACACTCCGGTGTGCTTATAGAATGTCTGTGTTTTGGGGATGGTTCTGTCAATCCCCCCTCAATTTGTGCAATCAGCTCTTCCCAGCTGCTCTGCTGCTGGTTGAGACCATAACTAACAACTAGTCGTATCAACCCATGGTGACTAACGATTGACTCTACGTGTTGTGCCTTTTTCATACTTTGTGCAGCATCATGCAGTAAGGAGTTCAGGAGTGCGGGTAAATTCACAGAGCATCTCTGCTTTAAAACAGCTAAAATTTTAAGGTGTCGTGGTCTTACCACGTCTTTTCTTCCTTCGCAAGTAATATAACTCTGCACCGTTCTTGCTAGCTCCATCCAGGGTTCACCTAGGGTTGCTGGCAGAACTCCCTTCCCTTTAATTGTCAAATTCTAGCCTTCGTCCTGAAACAGTTCCATGACCTTCTGTAATCGTTCCTTTTTTAATGTCCATACCGGTCCGGTGGCTGGGAGCCCTGAAACTTCTGCAATTATGTCATCAGTAACCGCTATCCGCTTCCCTCTTACTATGGAGTGATAATCTTGTAGGTTCTGCAAGAATTCGATCGCCACTGTTTCGTTGGACTCCTGTAGGCGATTGAAATAATTCAACCATCTTGCTCTTTCCAGGATCTCCCGGGCAGCAGCAGATATCGTCAACTGTTGAGGCTCGCTTCGAATTGCTCTTCCTCCCATAGTTTCACTGTAGATTCTAAATGGAACGGAAACTACGTTTTCTGTATGAAACACAGCAAGGTTTCGAAAAAAACACAGAGTATGCAACAGTGCAACAGAAAGTAACTTGTGACAAAAATAGAAATGC
This sequence comes from Pinus albicaulis, assembly GCA_034641835.2. Lineage (NCBI taxonomy): Eukaryota > Viridiplantae > Streptophyta > Pinopsida > Pinales > Pinaceae > Pinus > Pinus albicaulis. The sequence goes on along the minus strand of CM076581.1, from coordinate 1,548,486,709 downwards.
CATGCCGTTAAACCATGCCAAACCGTCGTATGCTAGCTTTCCCAAATGGTGAGCTTGACACGTAATTCAGGGAATGATGAGGTGAACCTCCCCCCCCGCAATGTGATAGGTTGTCCCAGCCGGAAAATAAAGGAGCAGCACCCGGTCTACAATCACGTCAGAAAGGAACAGCATATGGAATTATGCCATGTTGAAAAAGGACAACAGATTACCGAAATCGAGGCGGAGAATGGATCGCGTGTTATATAAGAGGCTGCTGTGTTATGATTTGAGGCTGATGGATAGGGCATGTATCGTACTTGCCAATCTCAAGTGGTCATGGTCACTTCCGTTGCCATGATTGGTAATGATAAATGTTCATGCGATATATAAATCGGGAAATGACATATGATTAGTTCCTAGGATATAAGAAACAAAAGAGTATTAGTATCTTACCCATTGGAGTAAGCAAGGTAACTTCAATACCATTAACAGTACTCTGCTGCCAACAGGTGTCCATAACCTTGGCAGAGTTGTTTTTTTACCCTCGGAACCATAATCCTTTGTGTATACTTAGGAATGTTGTTATATCAAAATGTAGACCATTATGCTGGCTTGGTGACCATTTAACCATAATGCCATTCACGAGGAAAGAGCGAAACGTGGGCAGGCCGGCTCGTGATGAGACCTCATGTTCCAAGGTTTGTTTATTTGATATACCTTTTGGACCATATCCCTGGTGTGGTGGCCAGAATGGGAATGCCACTTCACTTCCATCCTCATGATCATGGTAGGCTGGCTCTCAATGAGACCCCCTATCCTGCATTTGACAGTTCACATATTTTTTCTTTTTCATAGAATACTTTTCTTTATTTATACACAAAGGGTGGTTCAACACTCCTTAAGAGTAGGAATGGTGGAAGAAGTCTTATTATCTCAATAGGAAGATATAAACTCTTTGCTCTTATTCCCAAGTACTAATAAAAAAGTTTAAGGGAATCAGCATGATAAAGATAACCAATCAGGGCAAAATTAGTAAAACCATGTCAACAAAAGGTAAGAAATAAGTATGTCCTTCCATTTGTCCTCTTACTAATGCAGAGCCTTATAGCGATTTATGGTTTGCAGATTTCGGTATGTTGTGATTTTATATGTCATTGCACAAATACATAGCTTGTATCTTAAAGACTAGAAAGAAGACGGGCAAGAAGCATCCTCTTTTTAGATCAGCAAAAGAATAAGCTGTTTCACAAGGAGAGCAGAAGTATGCGAGTGGTGTTCCTTTGAAAAAGAAACAACGACGGATGAAAAAAACAGCAAAAATGCAAATGCCGTTCCTTTGGGAAAAAGGAACAGCAAAAATACTATAAAAACACTCAAAATGCCATTCCTTTGAAAAAGGAACAACAACAATAAAAGAATGCTGTTTCTTTGAAGAAAAAGAACAGTAGTAACCAAAAGGAACGGCAGAGATCGCGAATGTTGTTCCTTTAGAAAAGGAACAGCAAAACAAGCAAAAAGCAACATATAAAAAAACACGCATATGCTATTAGAAGAGCAAAAATCGAACTTTGTAAAAGAAAAAGGAACAGCAAAAAAAATGACAAGAAAATATTTAATTCAAACTTATGTACAAGAACCACTCAAAAAAACAAGAACTTATGTACAAATTGCAAAAAGAAATGAACCCTTAATGAATCACAGGTGAGGAAGATTTCTCTTCCTCTCCTAAGATTTCCATATCAGTGTCTCGGCGTAGCTGCTGGCAGAAGGATTCCCGAGTGAGTGGTTTACGATAGAGACGGACTCGGTGGCCATTTACTTTGAATGCATATCCAGAACCATCAATGGTGATTAGAGTAAGGGTTCCATTGTCATGCACCTTCTGGATTTCGTATGGTCCCAACCATCGAGTCTGAAGTTTTCCAGGGAAGTCCTGAAACCGAGAGTCGTATAATAGAGCCCAGTCTCCCTCGTGGAAGACTTTGTTTTTGATGAGCGCATCATGCCATTTAGCTCGCTGTTGTTGAATCAATGCTGTATTTTGTAATGCAGAGAGCCTAATTTCGTCCAATTCATTGATCTGCTGTAGTCGATTGATTTGTGCCTCGCTTAGATCTAGGCCAACTTCCTGTGCTGTCCGTAATGTTTGGATTTCGAATTCTATGGGAAAAATGGGTTGTTTTCCAAACACTAGTTGATAAGGTGAGTAACCGGTGGTGCTCCTCCATGTGGTTCGATAGGCCCAGAGTGCTTCAGGTAGTCGGGTAGCCCAATCACGCCTATGTGACGCGATGGTTTTCGTTAGGATTGATTCTATTATCTTATTGCTACTTTCTACCTGCCCATTCGCCTGTGGGTGATATGGGGTAGTGATCTTATGCTGGACATGATAATTGTTAAGTGTTGCAGCTAATTTATGCCCAACAAATTGTGGTCCTCCATCTGTAATTATTTCCCTAGGAAGGCCATAACGAACAAATAGATGGAACAGAAACTGTATGACAGAATCCTCTGTGGCTCTTGGCAATGCTTCTGCCTCAACCCATTTGGTAACATATTCTGTTGCCACCAAAATATATGTTTTCTGATTTGATGAAGGGTTGATGGGTCCAACGAAATCAAGAGCCCACCGCTCGAATGGTTCGATGACTAACTGTGGTTTCAGAGGCATCTCATCAGCTTGACCAGGTCTTCCTGCTCACTGGCAGCTGTCACAAGCTTGGACAAACTTCTTTGCATCTTTGAAGATCGTAGGCCAGTAATATCCTGTCTGCAATACTTTATGTCCAGTTCTATGCTCAGCGAAGTGCCCCCCACACGGTCCATCGTGACAGGCTTTTAGAATGTCAAAGATTTCATCCTCTCTAACACATCGCCTGATATGCATGTTTGCTCCTGTGTGAAACAAATAGCCTCCAATCCACGAAAATCGAGAACTTTTCTGAATGATTTGCTTGCGCTCATTAGGAGTTAAATGTTTTGGTAATTTACCTACTGCGAGGTAGTTGGCAACATCAGCATACCAGGGTGTTTTAACGGCAACAGCAAACAGGTGCTCATCCGGAAATTGATCTTCAACTGCTGCTGCATCGCTTGATTTTGGTATTCTTGAAAGAAAATCGGCTACAGGGTTTTCTTTGCCAGGCCGGTCCTTGATTGTGATGTCGAATTCCTGCAATAAGATTAACCATCGAGTTACTCTGGCATTTGTGACAGGCTTATTCGCTAAATATTTTATAGCAGAATGGTCTGTATACAAGATAACAGGGTAGCCTGTAATATAATGTCTAAATTTATTGACAGCATGTATTACAGCTAGGAATTCTTTTTCAGTAACAGTGTAATTCAATTCAGCAGGGGATAAATTCTTGCTAATGTAATAGATGGCATATGGTTTTTTATCCTCTTCCGGCCCAAGGACTGCGCTAATGGCTGTATTTGAGGCATCAGATGATATCTGGAATGGTAGGTCCCAGTTTGGTCCTCGAAGGACTGGGGCTGTGGATACCAGCTTCTTTAGATCCTCGAAAGCACGGTCACATTTGTCTGTCCAAAGAAAATCAACGTTACCAGTTAGTGCATATAACGGAGCAGCAATGTGCGAATAGTGCTGTATGAATCGTCTATAATAACCTGAAAATCAAAGAAAGCTGCGTACCTCTGTTTGAGTAGTAGGAGTGGGAATAAGCAAAAGTATTTGGATTTTGGCCGGGTCTACCTGAATGCCGGCTGCTGAGACATAGTGTCCTAGGATAAGTCCTTCAGTCATCATCAAGAAACATTTTTCATTGCTTAAGCAAAGTCTAGTAACAATGCAGCGTTGTAGGACTTTCTCTAGGGTGTCTAGAGCTGGATCAAAGTCATCTCCATATGGTGTGAAGTCATCCATGTAAACTTCAAGTCCATCATTGATTAAATCTGCAAAAATACTAAGGATAGCCCTCTGAAATGTGGCAGGAGCATTACATAAGCCAAAAGGTAAAACTCGATAGGAAAATGTTCCCCAGGGGCAAGTAAAGGTAGTTTTATCCTGGTCTTCAGGGGCAATCTGAATCTGATTGTATCCACTAAAGCCATCCAGGAAAGAAAAGAACTTCTTCCCTGCTAAAGTATCCAATACTTGATCTATAAAAGGAAGAGGAAAATGATCTTTTTGTGTTGCCTTGTTTAGTTCCCTATAATCCACACAAATTCTCCATTTCCCGTTCTTCTTTGGTACTACCACAAGTGGAGAGACCCATTTACTATTAGAAATAGGGTAGATAAAATTCACATCTAAAAGCTTCTGAAGTTCAGTTTTTACGACATCTTTTAGATGGGGATTAAGTCTCCTTTGCGGCTGACGCACAGGTCTGGCATCCTTTTCTATATAAATGTGGTGTGTACATAACTGGGGATCAATTCCTTTCATATCAGGGTAATCCCATGCAAATGCTTCTTGATATTTTGTTAACAGATGGATGAGCTTTGTTTCTTGTTCAGGTGTGAGATTAGCATTGATGTTTAAAGTTTTCCCCGGTGCAATTTCCACAGTTTTACTATTTGAAACAGAAGTAACAGGTATCGTTTGGTCATGAATATCTTTCAGGGGATCTTCTTCCAATTCATTATCAAATGTTGCTTCTATCATGTGACACTGTGTGCGAGGTTCAGTTTGAGTAATGAAATTATTAATGGCATCGTCTTCTGTTTGATCTTTGAAATCGAGTGCCTCTTGTATAGTTAATGGAGATCTGATATTATCGGTAAGGTATGATACAGGGTGTTTATTAGTTTTAATCATTGTGACACTTGGCTGCGCTGGAGGATATAGAACTAAATTTTTGCTATTCGGTCCTCTGGTGATGGTCATATTTCCCTGCCGACAGCCAATGTAGGCATCGGCAGTGGCAAGCCAAGGCCTACCTAAAATTAGCGGATGTCCATCAAGTCGGGTTTTTGGATTAATTATCAGGAAATCGGTTGGATACTCCCAGGATTCTACAGAGACCATGACATCATGTAGAGTACCCTCTGGTCGAACCATAGATCGTTCAGCCAATTCTAACAGAGTGGAGGTGGGTTCTACAGATGTAATGCCGAGCTTTTGGCAAGTTGTGGTTGTTAAAATATTAATTGCAGCCCCTAGGTCAACTAAGGCATTAGACAGGGTCTGACCATAAATTTGAACAGTTATAATTGGGTTCCCGGGGTCTTCATATTTCAGGGGTGTTTCTCTTCCAGACAATAGGTCAGATAAGGTACCGACTACTTGGACTCTTGGATTATTTGTTATATTCCTCCTTGGTTTCTTTATGCACAATTCTTTTATAGTTTTTGCGTATATGGGAATGTCTTGAATGGCTTGGAGGAATGGAATTTTTATGTACAGATTTTGTAATTCTCCCAGAATGTCAAAGTCAGGATATTGTATGGGTCGAGGTATGACTAATCGTTCCGGGAACGGAGGAGAGGATGTGGTTGCTTGATTATGAGTTTGCTGCTTATTTACATCCTCTTGTTGCAACTGATGTTCTCTTGGTAACTGATCTTCAATATGAACTGTTTTATCTCCCTCAGTTTCAATTATGCGTCCAGATCTTAACTGAAGATCATTGCACTCCCTCAGGTCAGGTCCTATTTCTGGTGATTCTATGATTTGGATAGATTGGACCTGTCTATTATTTGGATTGGGATCGGGTTGGGCTGGGAGTTGCGGTCTCAGGTTAGACTGGGGATTTTGTTGTAAGGCTGGTAGAGTAGGTTGAGGGAGCGGAATAGTTCCAGCTGGGTGGTACATCGGTCTTTGCCAGCTTGTCTGCCAGGGTGAACTTTGTGAAGTAGAGGGAGTCCACTGTGAAGGGTATGGGCCATTTTGCCAATATGGTGGAGTATAAGGGAAATTCGGACAACCAGTTTGGCTTGTTTGATTCAGCCATGAATTTGAAGAAGGAAACGATTGTGGTGACCAGTTTGTAAATGGGGGTTGAGATTGATTTTGCCACATACCATATTGTTGAGCATTATATTGTGGGTTTTGAAAGAAAGAGGTTGGGTCCAGAAACATACCAGGTTGTCTCGGCTGCCACGGGCGGCGCTGGTTGATCGAATTCACCGATTATGGTTCCTCTTCTGCTTCCTTATATACCACTTTCAATCCAATAAGTGAGGGGCAGCTCTCCGTAAGGTGATCTTTTGTACAGATGGCGCATGTTTGGACTTTATCCAATGGACACTCCTTGTGGCTATGTTTTTTTCTGCATCGGGGGCAGAAGATTGCCAAATTCTGTTCTGCCTCCAGCTGCTTCTGTTTAGCCTGCACAATATCAAGTTGTGTATTTAGTGTCCCCATAATATAAGTTTTAAAATTTTCTAATAAATTTCCAATTTCTGCACGTGTTACTCCTTCTGCTGATACTTTGTTATCTCTTGCAAACCGATCATATTCTGTCGGTTTTATTCTTGTGCTGCCTCTCGAACTCCTGATACATAAATCAAGGATGTCAGTAAAATTTTCTTGATAAATATCCCCTTTGCCCATAATGTTTAATGTTTCAATCCATTGTTCCTTCATGCCCCTCATTAATGCAGTTTTTAACACATTATCAGGTAAAGGTAGCGATGCATAAGGAGATCTTTGTAGATTATACTGAAAACATTCCACATACTCCTCTAATGTTTCATTTGGTCTCGCTGACATTTGAAATATTTCGTCTTTCAATTCTCTAGAGCTACAATAATCCTGATATTTCTTTAAGAAGGATTCTTTCATTTGATCCCAATTGTTGATAACCCCGCCACCGAGCCCCATAAACCATCTTAAAGCAGCCCCTTTCAATGTAGAGGGAAATAATTTCAATTTTTGGGGATCGGTGGTGTAATCGTACCCCCTACATAACACATCGAATTCGAACAAGAATGCATCCGGATCTTCTGATGTGAGTCCATGAAATGTAGGGATATGCTGAAGAGGGATAGCTTTCATGGGTGCATTTGCTGCAGAATCCACTATAGGATATTGTAATGTAGAGGTTTGAGTATTTGGCTGGTTTTGAGCATTAGGTTGGTTTTGAGCCATGGGATCGAATATATGCCAGTAACCTTCTGGAATATCTAGGAGGGTATTCCTAGGTTGAGTGGGAACGGCTTTGACAGGGATATTTTTAATAGCGCTTCCTTTATCTGGAATAATGGGAATACCAGGTGTCTGAGGAGATTGAGTTCCTTCAACAATGATTTTCGCAGCACTCCCCTTATCTGGGCTATCTAAAGGCTGATTTGTTTCAATAGGGGATTTTGGTTCCTTGGTTTCCCCTGTTTCTCCTTCTCCCTCACAAAAGTTACTAGAGTTCCCTTCCTGCAATAATTCTGGAGTAGAATTTTCAATTTCTTGAAAGTCCTGCTCTTCAGTTTGACTATGCACCTCAGCGCAGGCTACAGATGGTGATCCTGTGGCCTGAAGGGAACTAGTAGGCGGCTTAGAAATGTTTTTCTTGAGGCCTACTGATGGCTGAGATTCTGTTTTCTTATAGATTTCGTCTATGAAGGTTGTTCGGCCAAGGGTCACCGGCCCCTTAGCTTTTTCAGGCTTGGATGGGGGTTTGATATTCTTTTCTGGTCTTTTCTGCTTAGTCATGCACTCAAAAAATGAACTACCAACTTCTATTCAAACAAGCAAAAAAAAAACAAATCTGTTAGGAAAGCGGATAGTGGAGCAGGTCTTTTACATGCTCCGTACGTAGGTTCTTACCTTCCGTTTTTAGGATCCAACTCCTCCCTAGCAAGCTCGTACACTACTCTGAAAAAGACAAATGGCTACACTCTTTCCCCGGCAACGGCGCCAAAATGTAGAGCTATAAAAAGGGTCTCTTTCACCTCTAATTACCTCACATTAATATGTCAATCCGGGAGCGTTTTGTTATTACAAAGAGTGACTCAATCCGAGGCTATCATTTGTCAGAGTAATGCTAGTAGTACAATGCTTTAAGAAATACAAGAGTAAACGGATGCTTGTCTATAACTAAATTACTTCAAAGAATAAATCACACACTCAGAAAACTCAACAGTTTATCAGTCAAGGGTGCGGCAGTGATAACCCATCCCTTCGGAAACTGATGGAAAGGAAACTAGAGCATGGACCATGAGCCTGGGAGCTAGACAGTAACTGCCACTGCTCACTACAGCCTTAGATCATCTCTCACACCAAACCAACAACTGTAAGGAAATGGAACAGCAAAGCGAATAAAGGATTAAACAGCAATTCTGGAATGGAACATCAGCTCTAAAATGGAACAGCAATTGAATAACTAAGTCTCGCGGGTTGTAACCAAACTTAATCTATTCAAATACTCTCTTTGCAATCGAATAACATTCTTTTACTTCTAAAGGCAATTCACACAAATCATATTAATGGAACAGCAACAACGATTAATGAATTATGGAACAATCTGATTCATTAGAAACGCACACAACACGAACGTTAATATGACAGCTCTGTAACATAGCAGTAAGAACATGTAATGAGCTCTTAAAAGGATTAATAACTTAATGCGGAGTCAACACACGATTCTATCTGCAAAAACTTCAATGATTCAATATTTAACAGAGCATGTAATATGAACTTGTAAAACATACCAAATTAACAAATAACAATGATAAACAAACCACACAGAAATAAAGTCGTAATGGTACAGAAGCAAGTGTCCTTCGAGGCCGGGCCCTTAGCCTCCAAGGATACACCGCTTGAAGTTAATCCAGTCGCAGAGATGAAATGATCACCAAACTTTCATTAATGCATCGGTCAAAAATACATTGAACCAGTCTTCAACGAAACTTAATAATCAAAGCTGATTTTTTACAGAAATTACATAAAAGCGTATTCTTCATCTCTATATCTATCTATATATTAAACTAACAGTGCTGTCTCTTTATATAAAGACGACGGCGGAGATGTCCAAGTGACAAGGTAAATAAAGCAACGATCCCTCAGGATCGAAGATCCTGAGGGATTCGCCAAACTGTTTAACTCTTCATCCTGTCTTTCCTTTTGCGCTGAGCTGGTGTCTTCTCCTTCTTTTCCGAGCCGATTTGCTTCGATCTGTTTATCCTTGTTTGCGTTCGGTTCTCGTCCAGAGGGACAGCAGTTATCTCGACTTTGTCCTTTCCTTTGGAACGGCAATCCCTCGTTTTCTCCTTTTCCTGTATAGAAAATAACCATTATCAGTGGCTAAGTCTTGCATATCAATTCTCACATGTTTTTTTATAGTTCCTTATTAATTCCCAAATTCATGACACAAAAAGGTTCACAAATTCTATTAAAAAGCCACTGAAATAATGATCAAAAGCATACCTTTTTAGTACTCCACAGCTCCTTCATCTTCCTCGAAGCTAAAACTACTGTAAAACACCTTTGTTCTACCTAAAACCTATTCCAAACCACTCAAAATGTCCAAGAGACCCAAAATTGACTATTTTTTCACCTTGTTTGGTCGAAAAATGAATGAGTTATGGCAAAAAAAAAATATTTCCCAGTGTCCCCCAAAATCCTCCTCCAAAATTGGAGGAACTCTAGTTAAGTTCGAAAAAAATGGCATTATCCTGAATTTGGTGGAACCGCGCCCAAAATTAGTAGAGATATTTAATGTTACATTAAATTTCAGGTTGAGTGGTGGACACATGTCTCACCAAAATTGTCGACCAAACCACAGGAATAACGGTTAGTGGTTAGCATTTATTGTAAAGTTTGCGCTAGCCACATATCACATAACACAGTTTTCAATCCATTATCAAACCGCCAGTTCTGAGCCCCCTGGTCATGAGCGGTGGTCGTATGGTTATTAGTTATACATGGGGGCTAGCCCTTCCCTCCGCCAACATGAACCGTTTTTTAATTCAAATATTAACTTCCCTCTTCACATGCTAAGTATTACATGTATCCCAAATGGTCATGTCATGTTGCTGGCGTGTGTGAGAATCTGGTTCAAATCCTGCAGAATTGAAAATATTTTACCATAGCTCTCCTGCTCCGGCCTGGGGCCACGTGGCGGCCTCCGGTCCTGCCATATGGTAGCTCGTGATAGGCTAATTTTCCAAAAAGTCAATCCAACCTCCAATAAAAATTTGCCACCTGTCAACATCTAATTCGGCCGAATGGAATATTCCAAGGAATATTCATTGGAATATTATTTTTTTAATTTTTTCAAATTTGAAAAGTCAAACTTGGTCAACTCATTTTTAGAGTTTGCTGGGCTTTTCAAACCTTCATAACTTCTGCATATGACCTCAATTTTGAGAACCATTCGCAGTGCTAGAATTGCAGCAATGAGATATTTCCGGTCGTTCAGATTGCAACCACTTCTGAGCACTTTTATTTTTGAGCATTTTTCATAACTTGGACATGATCTCCTGATCACAATGCAAGGTGGAAAAAACTGGTAAGTGATACTCAAGTGGATGTTCCATCCATAGGTAAAGGTGTTGAGTTGTGAAAGCTAAGTTATTGCATGGTTAACTTGTGTAGAAATATATGGTCAAAAGAGGGCTTAAACATGAGTCCAAATGAAGTTGTCTGAAGGCCAAGATAAACAAGTGGTCAATATGCAATGCAGCAATACAACTGGACAACAAAATGGGAGCCTCTAAGGTATATGGTCAGAATAAAGATAGAGAAGAAGAAGAAGAATGAAGCTTCAACACATAAGTCATGATGAGACTAAAGAGGACTCCTGAGCCTACACAGATTGTAGCATGGGCAACAAATGCTAGCGAGGAACTAACTAGGAAACCCATGTAAAGGATGGCTCTACCATCATATCAGGATTTAAAAATCGGCAAGTGAAATTGGTTAAATAGTAATAACATGATGGGGTCGACCCTATGGCAAATGATCAAAATGGAGGCTAGTATGAAAAAGTGCAACGAAAAGTGAATTCCATAACCTACATACCAGTTCAGAATCATCCGAAGAAAAATTGGAAATATATCAAAATCACCAAAATGTACATGAAATAAATTTTCCCAACACTTACAAGCCAAAAGGTTAAACAACCTTAAACAAATTCGAAAAATAGAGATAAACAAAATTTGCGAAAAAAAATTCGAATTCTGGGCATAAATAAGCATTTTTTACTCACATTTGGTCATTTGTGCAGTGTAGAAGTGGAGAAAGAGCTCTAGAGAAAAAAACCCCTTCTTGCAAACAGAGAAATTGACCACCAAATCGATCCAAACCAGTCAAGTAAGCCTCATACTCAGCTTGTTTGTCAATTTTATTATCATGTCAAGAAAATTTTGGGATTTTTGACTGTAGGAAATATTTTTTTCTTGAAACCCTATGCATATACACAGGTTTTTCATGAGGAACTCACATATAGATGCGATTGTGTCTGAATGAAGTCATGTATGTGTAGATCAGAATTCAAAAAATGATATCTAATGGGTCAATTAATGAAATGGTTCAGAATGACTGTCAGCTGGAGGGAAAGAGAGCATAGTGCAATAGACAATGAATTCATGCAGGAGCAACAATAATGTGATATCCTTCGAGCTTACGAATTGTTAAAAATTTTCAAAATGCCAAATATGAAAACGAATAATCGATTGCTCAAGATGTTGGTGAATTATTGTGAACCAGATGAAGATTGCTTCATGATAGATTAGATGCCATTAAGAATTGAACTGGAAGACATCTATTTTATAACTGGACTTTCCCAGAGGGGAGAACCATTTGATTTGCATGGTAAGCCCACAGGAGGGCTTCATGTAGAATACTATGTTTACTATGTACATGGTGGAAAGAAGGTGGGGACATAGATCCTAATCAAATATGTACGAGACTTGTACATGAAAATCTTTCTCTTCACTATTGGTAGAGTGGAAGGGTCAACATCCCTTCACCAGGCCTCATGAAGTCACATGAGTCTAGCAGTGGATTTCTTGGCCAACCTCTATGATTGGTGCACAGCCTTATTGGAAAATTTGAAGAAACAACTAACTTCTATCTGGCATGAAAAAACAAAACATTTTGGATATGGTACTATTCTGCTGACATTCTTCTTTGAGAGAATCCTAGGGCTTCGTCCCAAGGTCATCTCAACCATCAGTAGCCCATGTGATCTGAGGATAGCGAGATGGGCAGACTTGATAAAGAGACCGGGGGGAAGTGAGGTTCCCCACACTACATGGGATGATGAGTTCTTCCAGTTGTCGAGAGAATGGGTCATCTCAGTAGAGGATTATCCCTATGCTAGGATGGATTTTAGAGTAGATCCTGATTTGGTTCTTCCACCCGGAGCAGCATGGGGTGCAATTGGTAAGATTGCACAATTATTTTTTTATTATGTGATTTTTTTTTTTTTTTTTAAATTATATGAAAATGACAAATGTTTTTGATAGTACAATATGACTTACAAAATTTTTAATGATCGTGATGCAGACATGGGACCGGTTAGGCCTAATGGATACCCTAGAGATAAGCGTCACAGAGGAGAGTCGGATGATACTGAAGACCCAGGAAGAACCCTCCATGCCATCCAGAGAAACTTGGAGAGTTTAACTCGCCAAGTACCCATGGCAGCTATAGAGGATCTTCCTGAGGTTATCCAGAGGAGAGTGGTTGGAGTACCACGAGACTGGGTGTGGTTATTCCTCCATGTAAATACTGCCATTGTGTTCTTCCAGGAGACACATGTTGGGTAGGGGCCTTAGGGATAGATTTATATTTGATCGGATGACTGTATTATTATTTTTTATGACAGACATGATCGGGCATAAGCCCAAATTTTGTAGGACATGATGGTCCAGTTTTTGTATATTTTGAACACTCTGATATATATATATATATATATATATATACACACACATAGCGATTTTATATGATGTGATTGTCCCAAATGTACAATGATGAATGATGTTTTTGATATTTTTAAAGTATTGAATGATTAATGTGCCAATCAAGTGCTTGATTAGCTAATGATTCTGCTAACCAATTATCAAATCAAGGAATGTGAATGAACATAATAAATTTAAATGAACGTTGTAACAAATGCACTTTAAAAAATAATTGATGCAAAAATAGGTCTTTCACACAATAGGTGTTGTTTAATTGTGAAACCATGAGTTGTGAATCCAAGTAAACTACTAACAAATCAATTCCAAGAGATATTGTCTCTGAGAGTACTCATTAGTTTGACCACTACAATGCATTCTACCACATTTTTCAAAGCAGGACTAATGCATATATCCCTTGAGACTAACAACTGACCGGATGGATAGTGCATTACCCAAGCTACAGAACCCAGGTTTAGGGTATGTCTACTAGCACCATGTGCAAAGCCAAAATGGCTCATCTCATCCAATAATACTAATCTTAATGGAATATGTTAGTTTTTTTGTGCTAAGTATCCAAAGAGTAATTAAAATGTGTGCATAAGGTTCTTTGAAGTTTGCAGGTGAAACAAATGTTTTTAACTTAGTTAAACAGATTTCTATGTAAGGTTAAAGCATGTAAATTGCTTATAAAACACTGTACATTAGTAAATAACAGAGAATTAAACATCACATGTAACAGTACTCAGCAAATTTGATGAAGCAGTTCACCCCTCCTGGGATACATCTGTTGGTCCAACTCCCAATGGCATGCCCCTCATATCTTATTGCTAAAAAATGGTAAGTACATGTGAATAAAAGCCTCAAATGGTTGTGTTCTCTGTAAAAAAAGCTTCGGAATGCTTGAATTAGTCAAGAATGACTATTCATTTTCATAAAATAGTAAATGGATGCTCAATACACTAAAAACATCCTAGTGGCCCTCGTGGCTCCTTGACCTTTCCCGTAGCTAAACCTACACACAATGATCTCTAATGGCTCTGAAACCTATGCCAATGTATTCAAAATGTCAAGAATACCAAAAATTGACTATCCATGCATCAAAATTGGTCGAAAATCCAAGGAGTTATGACCAAAACAAGAATTTGCCCAATGTCCCTTAAAAAACTCCACTGAATGTGGATACACTTCAGTTAAGCCTGCCAATTTAGCAATCCTGCCGAATCTGGGGGTTCCGACAGTGGAACCACCGGAGGCACTGGGCGTTAAATTTAATTTCAGGTGGATAGGCATGTGATCGCCTCCGCTCTGACCTCCGTGATGACCGTCGAATAAGACTTTGTAATAAATGTTACGACCTGTTTATGGTCACATGTAAATTTGCACAACCGTCGAAACTAACTGCCGAAGAAAATGTTAACAAAATCGTGGCATTAAACTTGAATTCTATGCTGGCCACATGGCCCCGAACCGGCCGCTGTCACCGTAACCGTAACCGCCAGGTGCTATAGCCCTCCAGTTCTCAACGCGAAGTCATATGAAGATGGGGCTAGTCCTGAGGGGGTAGCCCTTTACGTTTTTCTCCATATATCATTTTAAAGTTCAAATATGCACTGGGTCCTATGATTAATAAGAACCACTACGCATCCCAATGGTAAGACATGGGCGTGCTACCCCGAAGGTTGCGGGTTCGACCCCCTAGACCTCTAAATAAATTTTGACCGAATGTTTGTTGACTTCCTAGGGGACACGTGATGGCCTTCGGGCTGGCCACGTGTCACCCTTTCATTGGCCTCCAAAACCTTATGAAACCAAAATTATATTTTTTTTGAAATTTTTCATACCAAGCAAAGTGAGTCAAAATGTCATTTTTTGGAGTTTACTGGGCTTTTCAAACCTTCATAACTTCTGCATACGACCTCTGTTTTTCGAACCGTTCATGGCACTAGAATCGCAACAACGAGAAATTTCCGGTTGCTCAAGTTGTAACCACTTTTGAGAAATTTCAGTTTTGAGCATTTTTTAGCAATTGACATGATCTCCTTATCACACCTCCCCATTGGGAAGCTTTTGGACCCCAAAAGCCTTCAATTACTTGTTCAGAAGATGAGAGTACAACCCCCTCACCTTTTCCACTTCCATCCATCTTGCCTTACTTGGTTTGATGCCTTTAAGCCCAATCCAAAGATAATCGACACTTCCCCTCTTCGAAGTGTGTGTCCTCCTATCAAGGATAGCATCCTCCTTGAGCTCGTCCAAATATTTTGGCAAGAAATATTCTATTGATGGCAGCTGAATGTCACTCCCTTGATCAACAATCAATGGAGGCTCATACAAACGTAAATTCTCCACATTGGCAACGGAATACATTTGCATATATGAAGGAAATTCAAGTTGAAATGTATTGTTAGCAACTTGTTTAATAATCTTGAATGGACCATAACAAATAGGCTTCAGCTTTTAACCTTATCCTTACAGCCTTTCTTTGCTAATGTGCAACCATGCCTCATCACCTTCTTGGAACTTATGATCAACTCTATGTTTGTCATGCCTCTCCTTGTACTTGATTTGACTCTTTTCAAGCTGTTCTTGAACTTGCTGATGAATAAGTTGAATTTGCTCAATGAAAATGCGAGCTTTGTCAATGTCACTATGCCCATCAATGGCAACATTCTTCTCAAGAATGAAATCTAAAGGTGACTTTGGAAAACACCCAAAGCAGGCTTCAAAAGGTGAAGTATTTGTAGACGAGTGCTTGACCTGATTGTAAGCATGTTGAATGTAATGCAAGTGCTCATCCCATATTTTAGGATGCTTGTTGCAATAACCTCTCAAAATATGCACAATGGTTATGTTCACTACCTCGGTTTGGCCATCTGTTTGCGGATGAAAAGCAGTACTCTTTTTCAACTTGATGTCCATCATCTTCCAAAGATTGGACCGAAAATTCCCAACAAATATGGAATCTATGTCACTAAAAATAGAAGTAGGCAAACCATAATGAACCCATACATGTTGAAAATATAATTCAACAGTTTTTTCAGCAGTAATAAATTTCTTACATGGCATAAGAATACACATATTGCTGAATCTATCAACTACTAAATAAAGATAATCATGTTGCTTTCTAGACATAGGTAGACCTCCAACAAAATCCATATAAACACTGTCTCATGGCCTTTATGGTACTGGTAATGGCGTATATAATCCAAGCTTTCCTATTTCTAGGCTTGCTTGTAGCACATAATGAACAACCTCTAATGAAACGTGAAACACTATCTACCATGCGAGGCCAATAACAATACCTTTGTAAATGTGCCACCATTTTTCTTACCCCGAAATGTCCAGCACCAAGAGAAGAATGAGCTTCTCTCATGACACTTAGTCTCTCTCCTTGTAGTATGCATAAATTTCCCAAATGAAACAGAAAATTGTTATGCAAGTGATAATCATTCTCTTCAACTTGATTCCCTTAACTCAACTTAGCATACACATCCTTAAAATGAACATCTAATGCATATTGTTCTATGTAACTCTCATGTACAATAGAATCATTCTTAAGCAAAGTAGAAGCACTAATAATATGCCTTGAAAGCATATCAGCAACTTTATTGAAAATACCTTTCTTGTACCTTATTACCAAGTGAAATTGTTGTAGGAAACCCATCCATCTAAAATGTCGTGATTGTTGCAATTTACTTTGCAACTGCAAGTACTGTAATGGTTGGTGATCGGTATGTACAATTGTCTCTTTACCCATCAAATAGTGTTTCCACTTTTTCACACTTTGTACCAACACATACAATTCCTTATCATATGTAGGATAATTAACTACAGCACCATTAAATTTCTCAGAATGAAAGTCGATAGGCTTACCATGCTGTAAGAGAACTGCACCCATGGCATAATCACTAGCATCGGTTTGAATCTCGAATAGTTGTCTCAAGTCCGGTAAAGCAAGGACTGGAGTTGGACTGATCTTCTCTTTAAAAGATTCAAAAGCTTTTGTTGTTTTCCTCCCCATTGGAAAGCATGCTTCACACTTGTCACTGCATGCATAGGAGCTGTTATGGTAGAGAAGTTAGCAATAAAATTCCTCCAATATTGAGCTGCACCCAAAAAAATTCTTACCTCTGTAACGAATTTGAGAGTAGGCCAATTCACAATGGCTTCTACCTTAGAAGGATAATTTCTCAATGCACCTCCTCCTACAATGTGTCCCAAATAAACACAAGAAGTCTTTCCAAATTCGCACTTAGACATCTTAAGAAATAATTTCTCTTTCCTCAAAACATCAAGTACTTTCTTAACATGCATGACATGCTCTTTTCTAGTCTTGCTGAAAATTAAGATGTCATATAAGTAGACTATAACAAAATAATCAAGAAATGGACATAGAATATCATCCATAACACGCATGAAAGTTGCGGGTGCATTACATAAACCAGAAGGCATAACTAGCCACTCAAAGAGTCCTTGTTTGGTTTTGAATGCAGTCTTCCAAATATCACTTTCTACAATTCTAACTTGATGATATTCACTACGTAAGTCTAACTTAGTGAAAAATTGAGCATCTTTCAGCTGATCTAGTAAATCATCTATCCTTTGGAGTGGGTAATGATTTTTTACCGTAATCTTGTTCAAAGCTCTGAAGTCCACACACATACGCCAAGTTCCATATTTCTTTGGAATCAACACTATCAGTGACCCACATGGCGAAGTGCATGGTCGTATGAATCCCTTGTCCAACAAGTCTTTAATTTGGCTCTTTATTTCAGCATTCTCCATGATAGACATGCGGTACATGAAAATGTTTGTAAGAGGACAATCTTGTTGCAACTAAATTTCCTATTGAATCTCCCTTTTAGGAGGCAAACCTGTCAGCTGCTGAAAAATCTCATGATGTGCATCAACTACATCATATAAATATGATTTTAACTTGGAATCACAATTTTAAAATGACTCATGATTCACATCAGCTTTAGGCTTAACCATAAGAAGTACAAAACTCTCACTAGAATTCACTAGCCTTTTTACCTGTCCAGCATTTACCATCACAATGTTTGTCTTCTTACAATGTGATCTAACAATAAAATCCTTAACATATTTGAATAGATGATACTTTTTCTCATGGCGATAGAAGATATCTTTCCTGTCATATAAGTAAGGACTTCCCAAAACAATTCCTGATATATCAAGCGGAACAACATCTAATTCAACCATGTCAATAAAATGTGTAGTAATTTCAAAGCGCAATATACACTTCCTTGAAACCTGTAAATTTGCATCCTTACAAATCCAACCAAGTGGATATGGTATTGGATGTGGAATGGTCTCAAGATTTAGTTTCTTGAATAAGTATTCAGAGATAAGTTTTGCTTGTGACCCACTGTCAAACAATGTGTCAATTTTTGTATGTTTTGAAATAACCCTCACATGAAACAATTCAATTCTTTCTTCTTCATTTGGAGCTTGTACATGACAGTTTGAAGTACTAG
Organism: Pinus albicaulis; assembly: GCA_034641835.2. NCBI lineage: Eukaryota > Viridiplantae > Streptophyta > Pinopsida > Pinales > Pinaceae > Pinus > Pinus albicaulis. Next base: position 1,548,468,425 of record CM076581.1, on the reverse strand, counting down.
TACTTGGTTTAGTTTTAGTTTATTTTCCCTTCATGTTCTTCAAACCCATGGCTTTAATTTTAGTTTCGTCACCTGAATCATCACCTAAGTCTTGTTGTGTAGTAGTAGCTACAGTTTTCTGCTTCCCCTTGTTTTTGTTAAATTGGGTTCTTTTTTCAAGATGTAATTTCCAACAATTTTTCTCTTCATGGCCTTCTCTTGAACAGTGCTTACAAACCACTTTCTCTCCCTATTTTTTGGCAGATGCATTCTTTTTTCCTTTTCCTTTTGAGGTTTTTTCTTTGTTTTTCCCCTTGAAAGGATTGTTTCTACCATCTTCAAAAGTGTTTTTCTCTCTAGCCTTTAAATGTGTGGCTTAAACACAAACCTCATCTAGACTAGTAGGATTGAACATAAGGATAGTATGTCTAAGGTAGGTGTGTAAACCACCTATGTACTTTAGCAAAGTGCCTTGACTCTAAAAATCTGCCCCTAATAAGAGAGCCATTCTCCTAAATTCTTGGGTGTAGTCTTGTACATTTTGTCCCTTAAGTTGTTTGAAATTTTTCCAATTCATGATAGCTTTCTATAAATGAGCTAATGGATAAAACTGTTGTTTTATTGCAGTAATGAAATCAGCCCATGATAAAATAATCTTACCATTTTTTTTAATCTCCTCCTTTTCTTTTCTTCCCACCAAACAAGTGTTGCACCTTCCATTCTCAAAGAAGCTAGCTGAATTTTAGTATCTTCGTCATGAAGGTTCTGGATTCTCAAATAAACTTCCAACTGCCTTATTCAATTGTCAAGTTTTTTTGCATTGAATTCACCATTAAACATTAGAAATTCAAACTTAACATCAAGTTTTATAGTTTTCTTTGACTTGTGAGGTTGATTCACCGAAGTAGAGGATGATGATGATGAGGAAGAGAATGAAGATGAGGATGTTGGATCTCCATTTCCTCCATTTCCCTTCTTTGACTTATCTTCATCTTTCTTTCCTCCTGAAGATCCCTCTCCTTCCTTGTGAAGTTTATACCCTTCTCCTTCAAGTCTTTCATTCCTTTCTTGGTAGAGGATTCTCACCATTTCAATCATGTCTAGGAATGCCTTTCTGAACACTCTTTCTTCCTCTTTGGGAGAAATTTCTTCAGGAATTTATCCTTCTCTTGAAGTCATGCTTATGGCTTCTTCAACTTCTCTTTGAGGTGATATTGAAGGTGGAGATAATGGCACCATTTCCCTCCTTGGCTGAGGATTACTTTGAGCTCTCACCAATTGACCCTCTCCTCTCTTAAGATTTAGCCTAGTAAGCATTAAAACTCTTGCAAAATGTTATACAAAATTTTCACAATAACAATATTGAGAGTAAAACCTGGCTCCAATACCAACTTGATCTGAATGGAATTTATTAGTTTTGTGGGTTTGACCCTCAGGACCTCCAAATAAATTTTGACCGAATGCTTGTTGACTTCCAGGGGACACATGGTAGCCTCCGGGCTGGCCACATGTCACCCTTTCATTGGCCTCCAAAACCTTATGAAACCAAAATTATATTTTTTTTGAAAATTTTCATACCAAGTCAAACTGAGTCAAAATGTTATTTTTTTGGAGTTTACTGGGCTTTTCAAACCTTCATAACTTTTGCATACGACCTCTGTTTTGTGAACCATTTGTAGAGCTAGAACCGCAGCAACGAGACCTTTTCGATCGCTCAGGTTGCAACCAATTTTGAGCACTTTCATGTTTGAGAATTTTTTAGCAATGAACATGATCTCCTGATCAAATACCTACCAAAGCAAATCAAAATCATCAAATTCACACAAAAAATAGATAAAAATACATGTCCTAGAATACAATATATACAATAAAGCAAATTCTAGGCCGAACCTTAGGCATAATACTTCTTCAGATAGAGCCCATTTCTAGGCTCCACTAGCTCGTTTTCGTAAAAATCAACCAAGGCATAAGCTCCCTTTTTTAGGACCTTCTTGACAATAAAGGGGCCATACCACATGGATTTGAACTTGTCTACCCCCAAGGCATCCTTTTCTTGGGCATAAGCCAAGACAAGGTCACCTTCATAGAAAACCTTAGGCTTGACCGCCTTATCGTACTGAACCTTCACTTGTTTCTTATGAGCCTCATTCATCGTAGCTACATCTTGATGCTACTCATCGAGATGTTCTAGATGGATAAGGTGTTCTTCGAGACTAGAAGTGTTAGGAAGAAACTCAACTACCATCTTAAGGGAAGGAATTTCACATTCAATAGGAAATATAGGTTCCAACCCATAAACTAGTTGAAACGGAGTGAAACCGGTCAGAGTCTTCATAGACATTTGGTATGCCCAAAGTGCAGGTTATAGCATGACATGCCAACTAGATCTACCTTTATCAATTTTTCTTTGAAGGATAGTCTTCAAGGACTTGTTAACAACTTCAAATTTCCCATTGGCCTGAGGATAATAAGGAGATGAATTATCCTGCCAAAAAACCAATTTGAGAGCCAATTCACCATCATAGTGTTCTGAAAATTACTACCATGGTCAGTGAAAATATCTTTGAGGATACCAAAGCGATAAATGACTTGGTTGAATAGAAACAGGGTTGTTTTCTCACCATCGTTAGTAAAAGTGCATAGCCTTAGCCCACTTCGTAAAGTAGTCTACTACTACAATAATGTACTTATGACCCTTAGCCGAACATGGGTTGCAAGTAGTGTAATCAATACCCCACTTTGTGAAAGGACTGACAGTGATGACAGGAAATATTGGAGCTCGATGAGCGCACATCTTCCGAGTATAGACTTGACAAGGATGACACTTTTTGATCGCCTCAAGACAATATTTGAAAATCGAGGGCCAAAATTATACTGCACGCAAGATTTTTTGGGCTATAGAAAGCCTAGATAAATGACCACCACAAGCTCCATTGTGGCAATCATTCAGCACAACCTCAGCTTCTTTGAGATTTAAGCAACTTCTAAGGATCGAATCAACCCCACGATGATATAGAGTGTCATCAATAATCAGATAATTTTTAGCCAAGTGACACAACTTTCAAGGCTCATATTTCGAAAAAGATAAGGGAAAATTCGCAGTCTGGGGACAGAAAATGAGATCTCCATACCAAGGATCATGTGAAGAAATGAGGAAAAGATGTTCATTAGGTAAAGGCTCTTCATAAACAATTTCTTCTCCACAGGGAAACTAGAAATTAACTCCACAAATACCAAAGACTTCTTGGATTTGGAAAACAAGAATTTGAGATCAAATTCTTGCAAAATGAAAATCCATCGATTGTATTTTCCCCCAGTCACTCACCTACTGATAACAAATTGAAATGGATTAATTGCTGCCAAAACATAAGTTTTGCGAAGAAGGATATAATGCCTGAGCCGTTGGACAGCATGGACAACTTCCAAAGCTAGTTTCTCAATTGGAGAATACCAAAGTTCAAGACCCACCAATCCTCAACTAAGGTAGTATAAAACATGTTCAAAAAGAGCATCATATTCCTGAACCAGAACCATACCAATGGTAGATTTTGTTACAATGAGATACAAGAGGAAATCCTTACTATAATCAGGTGGACTCAGTAATGGGGTAGAGGTCAATGCGTTTTTCAAAGCATCGAACAAGCGTTGAAAAAATTCATCCCAGAAAAATGGAACTCCTTTCCTTAACAACCTCATAAATCCCTTCGTAATATTAGTATAATTCACGATAAATATCTGTAAGAAATTGGCTTTTCCTTGTAGACTTTGAAGTTGACGGATTGAAGACGGGGGAGGAAACTGAAGTATTGCCTCAACCTTAAAGGGATCTAATCGAATCTCTTCTATAGACACGATGAATCCCAATAACCGACCAAGTGTGATAGTTAAAACACACTTATTAGGGTTCAACCGAATTTTATAATAACGACACTGTTCAAAAACTTGATGAAGGTGTGAAGGATGATCAATTCTCTTGCGAGAACAAGTAGCTAAATCATCCAAATACACCTCAGTAATATGCTTGATGTCGTGGAAGGCATAGGACATAGCCTGTTGAAAAGTAGCTCCAACATTTTTAAGGCCAAAAGGCCTCTTTTTGTAAGAAAAGGTACCACAGAGGAAAATAAAAATGATCCTTATGATGATCTTCAGGACGGATAGTGATCTGGTTATATCCTGAGAAATCGTCCATGAAGGAGAAAATTTCATTCCCTGCACACTCATCAATAATTTGATCTATAAATGGTGTGGGATAATTATCTTTAGGACATACCTTGTTTAAATCCCTGAAATCGATGCAAACTTGGATCGTAATTTCTTTCTTTTCCACAGGAACTGGATTCAAAACCCACTCAATTAATGGAAGGAGGTATATGAAACCCGCTTGTAGCAACTTCTCAACCTCGAATTTGATAGCTGCAGCCTTCCTAGGGTTGATCGGATGAAGCTTCTTCCAAATAGGCTTATCATTTTCGTGGGTCTTGATCTCATGTTGGACAATAGATGGATCTATACGAGGTATTTCATCATAAGACCAAGCAAACACATCCCGAAATTCTCAAAAGAGATCAGTGCAAGTCTGAATCTCTTCAAGGTAATGTTCAGCTCCAATGAAGACATTCTCAATAATGTTGGGATCTCTGGAGATTTTCATCGGGGTAGCAGAAGAAATGAAAGCCATTTTCCCTTTAGGAAATATCTGTGTTGGTGCTAAGGGGTTCAAGGCTGGATGAACAGGACTAGAAGACTGAAGTCTAGACAAACTTGTTTCAACTTCTCACAAGTATGGTAGAAAATAGGACCGATGATGAAAATCATCCCACAGTCTCTCTACACCATTCATTGCTTCAAGGATGGCCTCTTCAAAGGGAAGAGTAGTATCAAGGCAATCCTAAGCAGAAGATAAACTAAGAGTCCAAGCTAGAGCCACATCTCCGTCCAATTCCTCTGGTGAAAGAGAAACTGGAATGGAGTCTGCAAACTCAACAATAGATTGATAAGCAATCTTAGCTGCACACATAGGAAATTCCATTCCAACCACTTTACCTTCATCTAATGTGGATGTAGGAGAAGTAAAGGTCCAAGGGTCCGAAAAATAAAGAGTTTGAAAGAGATCTCTTCGAGCAGGAACCATGGAGGACAAAATAGCATGAATATGAACCGAAGGAGGCGGAAGATCAAAAGTACCCATCAAGGATGTATACATTCCAACCCCCAAATTCTCAACAGGTTGCTTGGTATCATTCACCAAGGGAACAGTCGAGTCAGTGGATGTATTCGAATCTACAGGAGAACATTCCATCTGGTCGACAGTGACAATCCTACATTCGTGAGGGAAACATAAAATGTGAAATAATGAGGAAGAAATAGAATCCATCTCATAAATCCAGTTTCGCCCCAACAGAAGGTTGTAGTCTAGATTTTCATCAACTATCTCGACCTCGATATCGACGTTTTTACCCCCAACACAGATGGGTAAAGCTGGAACAATGCCATGTGACCTATGATAATGACCATAAAATGTGGTCAAAAGAGTAGCATAAGGGACAGTTGAAAGAGATCCAATATCCTTCCAACATGAGATAGACATCACACACATGGAAGCACCCTCATCGACTACTGTTTGAAATATGTTGATCTTCTGATATGTAGACTTAATCTGAAAATCCATATGATGAGAATTCTCTTTTTGAAAGTCGACATGTCAAATTTGATCATAAGAGAATTTTTTGGATCAACATCACCAATGTAAGTGAGAAATGCACTCCTTTGTGCAAGACATGACTAGAGTACCTCTAACGCAGACATGGCACAAGGACTTTGGGCTAGATCTTCTACAATCAAGTAGTTCTGGGTAGCCTTGGAATTAGGATTTATCATCATATGCTTTGTATACCTTTCGGCATCTGAGGTATCTGCTCAGCTGCAAGCCTCTTGATATAGAGTGGCTCAACATTATTAGGATCACCTTTAGCTTTCGAAGACTCAGCTTCGCCATAATCACGAGATCTCGTAGAGATATATGTGTGAGAACTCATAATGTATAATTTTGATGAATTTTCCCCTTCCTGGTTTCCCCGAGAGGGAGCTCCAGTATTCACATTTGTGCCAGCAAGCAACTGCTACCCTTGGGGAAAAGGGTTTTTCAGGTAAGCCTGGGAGCTAGAAGAACCCTGCTGACCTAACAAGCACTGAGCATCCTGAATTTTTGAGCAAAGGTGAGTAAGATGGTCTCCAGTGCATAACTTGCATGGAAACTTAAACTTATTTTTATTTTCCCTCTTACCCTCTCCAACATGATAATTGGATCTATTCACATTCCCCTTCCCATCCTTGTCTTTCTTCTTATTATTCTGTCGCTTCTTCTTTCCATCAGATTGTTGATTTCCTTTGGGGTTAGAAGTTTTAATGCCATTAATAGTCAAGGGTTGAGAAGGAGTTGACACTGAAGGTGTAGCCTAACCAGAAGAAGCAGATTATATAGACAACTACTTCAATTGATTTATCAGGTTAATCGTACCACTAGCGATCATACCGATAAATTCGTCACCATGAGGACTAGTCTTCGTTTTGGCTAAATCTAGCTTGGAGTGAGGAGCATTCAGAAACTTTTTATTAAGGACCCCAGACTGAGAATAGATCAGTTCTAGCTGTTGAGCCCTAAAAATAGTCTGTTCCTCAGAAAATACCCTTGAAAGGGATACATCCTTTGATATTTCTGCCTGAAGAAATTTTAGAAACCATCCGAGAAGGAACTCATTCGGAATTTGGGCTTTGATGAGCCTCTTCCTTCTCCTCCATTCCTGAATATGATAAGAAATGTGAGTTGCTTTGTCCTGCTGGAAATTGGCCAAGAGATCAGTCCCGAAATTATAATGGACAAGCAACTCAAAATGGATTAGAAACGTAGTAGCCAACTCACCAAAAGTAACAAAACTTCCCCCTGTCAGCTCAATGTACCATTTTTCTGCGATCCCAATTAGAGTTCGTTGAAATAACCTCAACCTAATTGAATCATCGATAAGGGAGTTCGACAAACACCATAAGTGGAAAGTGGTGACATGGTCCGCTGAATCCTCACGAATCTTCCCTTCAAACTTTGGAATGTCTGAGGGAAATTTAGTGGGGACTAGAGGCCAACCCAGACTATACCAAATAGGATCATTCGTCAATTTCGACAGATCTAGAAAGTTTAAATTTTCTAGGAAACGTAAGCACGGAGGAGCCTAGGAATTCCATCCCCCATAGGAATGATTTCCAACATTCTAAAAAGAATAGCCTATATTTTTTGAGGCACCAGGTTGCCAGATATTGTTAGTAGAAAATTTTGAGCCATAAGAGAAGCCTTGTGACCCAACATTCGGAGAAGGAACCCCTCCCATCGTAGGGTTACTATAAATAGGGATATTCCTCCAATCAAAGTGTTAAAAGAGGAAGAAACCACTTGGTAAGGGTTCCAAGCTTTGGCGAATGGAGAAAAGTCCTGAGAAGCACCTACTGAAGGGAAAGGAACATTCCCTTGCTGACCAGAGAAAAACTAACTCCCAGCTCCTAACCCTATAAAAGCAGGGTTCCATCTTGAAAAATCATTAGAGCTTTGATCTCCGATGAAAGGATTGAATCCTTGATTTTGAGAGGTGAAAGGCAAAGATCCTAAGGAAGGGTTCGAATGAGGAATATGCCCACTTCCAAAGGGGAAACCCTAAAATGAAGTTGATCCACTAGCCATAGACGGCATAGGCGCAGAGATAGCTGAAGCACTGGTAAAGGAGACATGAGGAATCACACTAGAAGGCATTCCAAAATAAAAGGGGCTAGTTGAGAAGCATATTCTTGGGTGCTTCCATTCGTAGATGGAATAGAAGTAGAGCCCAACATAGCAGCACTATAAGTGATTGTAGAAATGGAAATGGTATCTCCTCCTTTGATTGAAAGAGGAGTATGTACACTTGTAGTGCTCATAGCCGAAGTTGTGTTCCTAGCCGTGGCCATTGAAAGAAAGCGATATGAAGGATAGGGGTTAGCCGGTCTCTAAGACTCAGGCCCAACGTACAAAATAACAACTGGAAAACTGGCAGGAAGAGGAGATGGATGATTACTAGCAGGTTGAGGTACCTCTTCTACTTCAACTTCTTTTTCCAGAAACAAGACTCTAGAGATGAGTCAAGTACTCCTCTCTACAATACTACTAGTACTAGGACCACCCACAGAAACAATAGCCCCAGACAGAGGACCACTCTTCGTTGCATTTGAAACCACAGGGTGAAAATCACCTACTGAATTACTCCTATTCCTTCTTGAAGAAGGCTCGGAACTCGCACGAGAAATTCCACGAAGCCTCCTCGATCGACGAGGCGATCAGTCAGCCACTTTATGAGATTAATTAGACTCAAAAAATATAAGAAGCTAGGCAATCTAGGATAAAAGAGCACACTCTATAAAAATTCCTTAAGATACAATCAATCAAATGACCTTCAGGTATTTCTGCTCTGGGTGATTAGGACGAGATACCAAAATACAAGAAAGCGAATAAGAGGACCTTCCGAAAAGAGTCTAGGGTAATTATGCCCCAGGCATACTAGCAAAGGTAACCAAAACAATTATGTTGACCTCCTGACAGCAACCTTTGTGATGCAAGTCCCCGAGCTTTGAAAGGGCACCCTCCAGAAGTACTGATGAAAGTGATGCAACATCTGCCTCAGGTACTGTTGGGTCATAAAGGTGAATATTACAGGCAACTTCAATGCTTCTCATTTAATTATCAACCCAGGGCAAGTCTTGCTATTTCAAGAGTGTGAGCATAGTATATGCAAGTGATATCATAGGAAAAATACTCTAAATTATCATAAGGAAGACTATCTAATTCTCGAAGTTCAATCAAATCTAAGTGGAAGGGAATTATAGAATGCTTTTGAATATTCCCTCTAAGTAAGTGCAGAAAAGAGCAAACTACGATTGAACAACATACTGTGATGAATTGAACATCAATCCTAATAAATTGAAAAACAATTGTTTATCTAAATTTTGCAATGGAATTATGTTTTAAATTAATAGATGACATCTCTCTAAATCAAACAACAACTAGATGCCTCGCAATAATAATGAAAAGATCCAATTTTAACTATATAAAAAATTGAACAAAAGTCATGCTAAAACTAATGAAACGAGTATAAAAGCATTGGGAAATGATGAAAGCATCTAAACAATTATGAAAACATTGATTGTAAGCAAGAAAATGTGAATGACGAACTATTCTAATGAAAGTGAAAGCTGTATTATCTTATGTTCACAATTCAACCAATTAAATGGTATCTCACGAAATGCATTAGATGACTGAAACGTAAATTTTGTAATTAAAAGGATAGCACAGACGTAGCGAAGAAACTCCCAGGGCTGGGCCCAAAGCCACCAGAAGTCTACCGCTAAGGGAAAATCAGAGATTGACTATTCAAAAATTCCAAAATATTTATTAAGCTGGAGATTAATACATTAATACAACTGAAAATTTTGTCCTGATACGTCTATTACAGAAGTAAATATCTATTCAGATCTATGTATCTTGTTTTTCTTCAGCCTTTTAAAGGTGATTTCAACAGTGGTAACGGGTCTTTTCCATACGGGATCCTACTGCTCGTGGCTGTCGTTTGAGTTTTCCAAGCATGGATGTGCGTTTCCATCTTCCGTTGGCCCATGGGAGCCATCATGATCCTGTTTGCTTCTCTTGTTAGCTGTCTTTGGGTTATCATCAGTTCAATTGCTTTCTTTCCCTGTTAATAAAGATACAACAAGTCAATTTTCCATTGTTAAACATCCCTTTTATCATTAGTTCATTTTTTCCAGTCTTTACATTAATTCTCTTTCCTTTATTGCTAAGATGAGGAAAAAATCATAGAAGTGCAAAAAAATTCATGGTAAAGTTAAGATGAAACGTACATTATTATTGATCCAACATACTCCCCTCCTTACCTATTTGCAGGTCCTCATGAAAAAAAATGGTCAAGGTGTTACTGGGTCAGAGAATATGCAGGGTAGATTTCTTCTTTATAGAGTCTGAAGCCATGTTTCTGTCTGATCTTTGCAAAGGCGGAGTTTGTGTGCCCCTCTGGAAGCTCATAATCGTGATCATAATCCTCAGGGGGGTACCAGATGAGAGGGCACCTATACTTGCATTATATCCATGTAGGGCCCATGTTGAAGATTAGATTGTTGTATAAAACGAATCTAGAGGCATCTTCTTTGAAGTTTCTGTAGCCAAATAGCTCTCTGTTTTTCACATTGTTCATGGAGGCTAGCCACCTTTGTTTGGCTACTGCCAAAGCTACCTCCCGAATTTCCTCAAAGTACTCATGCCCATGCTATATGATATCCTTATGGATAGGTCCTAGTTTAGTCCTTACTCCTTTCCTCTGCATGAAATTCTTATGTTGGGTGAACAGGTACAGGGGTCTAGTAGGATCCCCCCTAACCCATATGTCTAGGCCATGCTCCCTCTTTTGGAAGGTGTTATAGGCTTTAGCCCACTGATTCTGGTTCTTGGAAAAAGATAGGAAAGCCTGAAACTGAATGTCCCCTATAAAAGGGTTGGGATTACTGTCCTTGTCCTCCTTTAGAAATAAGTTGTGTAAGTATAATTCACACAAAATATATTGGACCTAATCATTCTTCTCATTGCAACATTCCACAAATTCCTCAATGGTTTTAAAATGCGTGGGCTTCCCTGCCCTGACAGCCTTGATTTTTAGTAGTAGATACTTTTCTACTAATAATAGAGCATAGTTGGTGGCTGATGCCCTGCACATTAGAACATCAGAGTAAAGAGAGAAAACAATAATGGTTTTATTCTTGGCTTGTTCCACCTGATCCTATGCTTTCTTTACCTTCGCCTTTTCTTCTCTGAGTTGAGAAAATGTCTCATCCTTGGTTGCATAAATCTTTGAATTTCTTCAATAGTGCCTGATGTTCTTGTGCGGGTACTACTTCCTTTCTGCATTGTGTCAATTCATGAGGAGTTTGAATTAATTCATTATGCAATTTTTGACTAGCAACCTTTTCTACTAGGAGAGTGTAGGCAGGTGTCTCCTCCATTTGAGTTTCATTTTATTTTGTAAGTTCCAGCCTAGTCTGCACAGAAGCTTCAACAGTGTCCACTAGGTCAGTTTGTACCTTGGTCTCACTAGTGTCTACTAGGTCGGTTTGCACCTCAATCTAAGAAGTTTCTATTAATTGGGTGACAAACTCTATTTGGGTTTCTGTGGTAACCAATTCCCTCTTAGGCTTTCGAGCCTTGCTTACTTCCTTCAATTGTTTCTCCAGATGTTTTATCATTTTTCTTAACCTTTTGCAGGTCCTACTCATTTTCCTTAACTTATTTTCAGTTGATTCTCTTCTGGCATGGTTTTTCCAGGGGATGGAGGAGCAGTGACTTCGGTTTCAGGAATGGCGGTGCCAGTTCCAAGTTTATCAGTGATGATATTTCCTTCCTGTTCTCCGGAGTATATTTCTGCATTAATGTCCTGACTGGGTGAGATAATTTTCCCTTCAAGTGTTAGGGGAACTATCTCCATGCTTGCATTTTGTTCTAAGGGGATGGTGTCTCCTAACTGATTTTCAGATTCGGCTATCCCTTCCACCTGGTTTTCTCTATTCACCCAATCACTCTCGAGAGGAGATAAGGCCCTAAAATACTACGATTCATCTTGGTGGGGTAATATTTCAGTGCGGCTAGAGCTGCTGGCGGTGGAAGATTAATTCAACGGTTCCTCTTGCTCCTCAGTTTGTTCATATGGACTTCTAATTTCACAGGATGCTCTCATTTTCTCTAGGACTCGAGCCATTTCTTCTTCATAGTCTTGTAAGGGCATGTTTTGAGGGCTTCAGGGTGGTGTATGCGATGGCCCTACCTCATCTGGAAATTCGGAGGTGTCTTGTCATAATTGAAGTCTTTCGTATCGTCTTTGCTTCCCTAGTTCTAAATTCAAAGCACGGGCCCTTCTCCCTCTTGCTCTCCTGGGTATGCTTATTCTAGGAAGCTCAATTTTTGTTCCGACAAGATTTTCCTCAGGGGCATGCACAACAGGCTTAAAAAATTTGTCCCAAGATGTCTGTTGTTTTCCTAGCTCATAAATGATAATTAACTTCATTAAGCCATGGTGGCTAACAACTTCTTGGGTGTTTTTGGCCTTTCTAATTCGAACAATAGTGTCATGTAATACTGAATTCAAGAAAGAAGGAATATTAACTGAATTTTTTTGTTTAAGAACAACTAACAATTTTATTTGGCAGGGTTTTACCATGTCTTGGCATCCATCGCATGTGATGTATCCTTGAATGAATGTTTCCAATTCCTTCCAAGGTTGTTTTATGGACGCAGGGTTAATCCCCTTTCATTTCCATTCCAATGGTTCTCTTGTGTCCTGGTATGTTGAGATTGCTTCTCGTAGAAGAAGGTGTTTTTCAGTCCATATTTATCCCTCTGCTGGTATTCCGGAGAGCTCAGTGATGATATCCTTTGTGACCAGTATAATCCTTCCTCTGAGTCTGGTATGTCCCTCCTATAGGTTCTGAAGGAATTAAACTGTTATTTCTGTGTCAAACCCTTTCAATTTATGTAGGTATGGCAACCAGCCAACATCCTAAAGAATGGTGCAAGCTGCGTCTGAGATTGGGAAGGTTGTCGGTTCATTTAAGAGAGAGTTTCCTCCCATGGTTGATGTGTTATCTGAGCTAATTTATCCCTCTGTCTCTGTTTCTTCCGTCCCTGTTGGTTAGAATAAACACTACATGCGAGAGAAAGAATAAATTGCAACCTTATGTCGTAAATATATGTAACTTCATATCGTAATCGCAATGATATTTTGGTCCCATCAGCGTATCCAAAGGAAGTTGTGCAAGGAATTCTCACGCTTAATATTTATGGATATTTACACCCCCACTCTCGAAATAAGGGCATCCACATCCTTAAGTACAAGAGATATTGGATCAATCATGAATGCATACGAGGGAAAATGTCAGAAATCAGTAATCACAGTTTGTACGAGAGAACGGTGTCCGTGGCCTTAGAGCTCAAGAAAATAGAAGAGATTGCAACAATCATGAATGCATGCAGTGCAAAGGTCAGAATTAGAATTTATCATAAGTGTATCTCAGGTGGGAATGACCAAAGAAGGGGAGAAAGAAATATAGCAATTATTATGATAGGATGTCCTTATTTAATGGTATGGTAAGACGGAAGCATGACAGTGATGGATAATGATTTGTGCCATTATCCCATAATTCAAACATGAAAGGATAGTTCATTCATAGTTACTTATGTGGGTAAATAGTATTATCACTTATTCGAGAAGTGTTTTTATCTCTGAAATGGATGAAAATAGGAGATAAGGCATATATAAACGTAATAGGCTATCGTTAGAAAAATACTCTCATACCACAAGGAGAGCCACTGTTGCCAGCAGGCATTCATAGCCTTGACAGGGTTGTTATTTTAACCCAAAAAATGAGCCAGAATCCTCTATGTAAAAGTAGATATTTTGCTAATTTTATGGAGAGATAAGTGTGCTGGTGTGGTGGCCATATAGTCAAGGTGCCACTCACTGGAGTTGTAACAAATTGATCAGGTTGGCTCGTTATGAGACCTCCTGTCCTTCAAGCAGTTGGAGCTGTCGAGAAGGTCATTACCCTGGTGTGTTGGCCACTGTGGGCATGTCACCTGCTAAACCCTTATGATCTTGGTAAGGTGGCTCGTGATGAGACCCCCTATTCTCTCTTAAAATTTTGCATATAAGCATAATATTTCTTTTTGAAAAGTAGGAATTTTGCTTTGTTTTATGAAGATACCACTGTGCTGGTGTGGTGGCCAGATAGTCACAGTGCCATTCACTAGGATTGTAACAGAGTGATCAGGACGCCTCGTGATGAGACCTCCTATCTTTCAAGCAGTTGGAGCTATCGAGAAGGTCATTACCATGGTGTGTTGGCCACTGTGGGCATGTCACCTGTTAAATCCATATGATCATGGTAGGTTGGCTCGTGATTAGACCCCCTATTCTCTTCTTCTTTTTTTAAATCGCATGTAAACAATTATTTATTATTTATACATGAAGGGAGGCTCATTAACTCCTTAAGAGTTAGGGATGGTGTGAGAAGTAAAAATAATGCCAATACAATTAATACTCCTTATTCCTATATCTTTATGTCAAAGGGAAATACTGCTCGAGAGTGTAGAAAGATATACCGTTATAAGACTATGAATTGTCTGATAGCATGTTTGAGCAAGAGTTGTCTAGCCCTTCATTACATATATGTACCATGTCAGCTTTCGGATTAGATATTTCCATTAAAGTTCCAAAGGATCATCATATTAGTAATATTACTAATTTTATCCTTTTCAGGTGCCAATTCCTACTCAAAAATGTCTTTTACAACTAGGGTGTGGAATGAGGAGTGGGTTTTGCGAGAAGAGATCATAAAAAAGAAATAAGGATCATGCTTAGAAAGGGAAAAAAATCAGTTGTTCAATCTGATTGAACAACAAAAATGACACACGACTATTCAATTTGATTGAACAACAGTTTTTCAATTGGATTGAATAACAGCTGTTCAAATATTTGAACAACAATAAATAAACATGCAAAAGGACACGGCTGTTCAATCCAATTGAATAGTAGTTGTTCAATTAGATTAAACAGCAGTCATTCAAGGATTTGAACAGAAAAAATAGAAACAAAAAAGAACACGGTTGTTAAATCTGATTGAACATCAATTGTTCAATTGGATTGAACACCAGTCGTTCAAATATTTAAACAGCAAAAATAAAAACGCAAAAGAACATGGCTATTCAATTTGATTGAACAACAGTTGTTCAATTGGATTGAACAACAACCGTTCAAAGATTTGAACAACAACAAAAAAGAATGCAAAATAACATGGTTGTTCAATCCAATTGAACAACATTTGTTCAATTGGATTGAACAGCAAAAATAAAAACGCAAAAGAACACGATTGTTCAATCTGATTGAGCAACAGTCGTTTAAAGATTTGAACAACAAAAATAAGAACGCAAAATAAACAACAAAAGGGACGGTGAAGGAAAAGGATACAACTATGAGTATGAAGAATATAAAACGAAATAAGAAAATTGTAAATTGGAGGGAAATTATATACAATATTTACAAAATGAAGTAGAAATATCTCATGTACTTAAAGTTGTGGGGTTATCACCCCCTGCTGCTAAAATTTGGATGGTGGGATCCTTGTGTACCTGCTGACAGAAAGACTCCCTTGTAAGTGGTTTGTGATAGAGGTGCACTCTGTGCCCGTTGACTCGGAATGTAGAATCAAATCTATCTATGTTGGTCAAGGTGAGGGTACCATTGTTTTGTAGTTCCTGAATTTCGTATGGACCAAGCCATCTTGTTTCTAACTTACCCTGAAAGTCTTGGAATCTGGAGTCGTAGAGAAGCGCCCAATCTCCTTTCTAGAATGTATTATTTTTTATGAGGTTTTCATGCCACTTAGCTCGTTGTTGGTGGATGATTGCGGTGCGCTGCAGAGCTAGTAGTCGTATTTCATCTAATTCATTTTTTTGTTGGAGTCTTCTAATTTGGGCCTCTGTCAAGTCCAGCCCTACCTCCTGGGTTGTCCTGAGAGTCTTTGTTTCAAATTAGATAGCAAAAATAGGCTCTCTTCCAAATACCAGATGATACAGATAATATCTAGTGGTGTTTCACCATGTTGTGCAGTAAGCCCACAAGGCCTCTGGTAGTCTAGTAGCCCAATTGCGGTGATGTGTTGATATTGTTTTAGTGAGAATTTCCTCAAGGACTTTGTTGGTACTTTCAACCTGCCCGCTTGCCTGCGAGTGGTAGGGAGATGTGACTCTATGGATGATATGGTGATTCTTCAGGGTGGTCGTAATTTATTACCCACAAACTGTGCCCCTCCATCGGTTATCACTTCCCATGGTAAGCCATATCACAAAAATAGCTCAAAAAGAAAATTAATCACAGATTCTTCTGTATCTCTTGATAAGGCACACTGTTTCTACCCATTTTGTTATGTAATCTTTGGCAACCAGTATGTAGATATTTTGGTTTGATGGCAGGTTGAATGGTCCAACGAAGTCTAGTGCCCATAATTTGAATGGTTCTACTACCAATTGTGGTTGTAATGGAATTTCAACAGCTTGTCCCGGGTGGCCCATTTTTTGGCAACTATCGCAGGCTTGGACATATTTCTTGGCATATTTAAAAATCTTAGGCCAATAATAACCCATTTGAAATACTTTGTGCCCTATTCTGCGATCTGCAAAATGTCCACCACAAGGTTCATCATGACAAGCCCGTAGAATGTCATAAATCTCATCTTCCCGGATGCATCTACGTATATGCATATCATCTCTTGTATGAAAGAGGTATCCATCGATCCAGAGAATATAGCACTATGCTGAACAATCAGCCTTCGTTCCCTTGATTTTAAATGTCTGGGCAACTTTTCTACTACCAGGTAGTTTGCTACATCTGTGTACCATGGTGTTTTTACTGCTACAGTGAACAGATGTTCATCTTGAAACTGATCGTCCACCACTAGTGTGTCATCTGATCTAGGAACTCTGGATAGGAAGTCTGCAACCACATTCTCCTTCCTTGGACGGTATTTGATAGTTATATCAAATTCCTAAAAAAGCAGCAACCAGCGAGTTATTATCCCATTTTTAATTGGTTTATTGGCTAGATATCTAATGGCAGAGTGATTAGTATACAGGAGTACTTGATAGCCATTTATATAATCTCTAAATTTATTGATAGCATAAATGACAGCCAAGAACTCTTTTTCAGTCACTGTATAGTTTAATTCAACAAGAGTGAGATTCTTGTTGATATAATAAATAGCATAGTGCTTTTTATCTTCTCCTTGACCCAGAACTTCCCATATCACTGTGTCAGATGCATCTGAAGAAATGTGAAAGGGTAGCTTCCAGTTAGGACCATGTAAGATCGGTGTTGTCGAGACCAATTTATTTAAATCTGTAAAAGCAGTGTCACATTTATCAGACCAATGGAATTCAACATTTCCAGTCAATGCATACAAGGGTACAATGATTTGTGAAAAAATATTTATAAACCTACGATAGTACCCTGCATATCCAAGAAAACTGCATACCTTTGTCTGCATACAAGGTGTGGCTAATAAAAGGATTACTTATATTTTTGTTGGGTCTACCTGTATTCCAGCTGCAGAGTTGTATTTTCCTAAGATTACTCCTTCGGTCATCATCATGTGGCATTTTTCATTGTTTAAACATAATCTGGTAGCAATACACCATTCCAATACATTTTCTAGTGTTTCTAGTGCTTGATCAAAATCATCTCCATGTGGTGTAAAGTTGTCCATGTAAATTTCAAGTCCTTCATTTATTAAATCAGAAAAAATGTTGAATATGGCTCTTTAGAAGGTTGTTGGTGAATTGCATAATCCAAATGGTAATACCCTGTAGGAAAATGTACCCCATGGACAGATAAAGGTTGTTTTATCCTGGTCTTCAAGGGTTATCTGGATTTGATTGTAATTGTTGAACCTGTCAAGAAAGGAAAAGAACTGTTTTCCTGCCAATGTATCAAGGACTTGGTCAATAAAAGGAAGGGGGGAGTGGTCCTTCTATGTTGATTTATTCAGTTCTCTATAATCCACACAGATACTCCACTTCCCATTCTCCACATCCAGCATCTTTTTCAATTCATCTTTTACAATGTCTTTCAGGTGTGGGTTTAGCCTCCGTTGAGGTTGTCGAATAGGCTAAGCCTCCTTGTCAGTATAGATGTGATGTGTGCATAGCTGAGGGTCTATACCCTTCATGTCTAGGTAGTCCTAAGCAAATTCTCCTTGATACTTTTGTAAAACCTTTATGAGCTTTTTCTTTTGGTCATTATCTAGACTACCATTGATATTTAAAACTTTCCCTGGCTCAATTTCAATTGGTATGTTGTTGCGAACAATAGTTGTGGGTATGTGTTGATTATCAATGTCTGCCAAGGGGTATTCCTGTGTTTCATAATTAAGAACTATTTTTAACATTTTTCATTTTAATTTTCCAGGCGCAAATGGCTAATTTATGAAGTTATTGATTACATCGTCTTCATTTTGATCTTTGAATTCAAGAGCTTCAACTATTTTCAGCGGTGAACGGATATTTTGTTCCTAGTATATATGTGGATGCCTGTCAATTTGTACCATGGGTAGACTTGGTTTGGCAGGCAGGTAAATGATAATGTTTTTATGGAATCACCTCTAACAATGGTTAGTGTGCCTGTCCGGCAGCCTATGTAAGCATCTGTTGTTTCTAACCAAGGTCGACCAAGTATCAGGGGGTGTCCATCCATCCTACTTTTTGGGTTAATAACTAAAAAGTCAGCTGGATAATCCCATGAGTCCACAGGAACCAGGATGTCTTGTAATATTCCTTTTGGTCTGATAACAGATCTATCAGAAATTTCCAGCAAATTAGATGTGGATTCTAATGTTGTTATGCCTAACTTCTCGCACGTCTCTGTAGTTAATATGTTAATGGCCGCCCCTAAGTCAACCAATGTGTTTGGAAAGGAGTGGCCAGTGATTTGCACAGTTACTATGGGGTTCCCTGGATCCTCATATTTCACAGGTGTTTCCTTACCCAACAGTAAGTCTGATAGTGCCCCTACCACATGAACAGTGGGTACATTTTTTTCTTTCCTCACCTGATTTTTCCCGCATAGTTCTTTAATTGTCTTGGCATAGATAGGAATGTCTTGTATAGCATGCAAAAGAGGAGATTTAATGCAAAGGTTCTTTAATTATCCTAGGATATCGAAATCTAGAGATACTATCAGTCTAGGCAGTGTTAATCTTTCAGGGAATGGAGGGGGAGAAATCATAAGGTTTTCAGGTTTCCCTTGGTCAACCATTTCCCTTCCCTTCCCTACCTTTTTTTCAGTCATATTTTTTTTTCTAGGCTCTGTCAAAGTTCCATATTCAAGTTGTGGCAGAGTCGTATCTTCTGCTGGTGAAATAACACGTCTTGATCTTAGCCTTAGTTCATTGCATTTCTTCTATTCAATTTCAGGATTTGGTTTTTCAAAAATATGAATTAGTTGAACTCGCCTGTTGCTAGGATTAGAACTGGGTTGAGCCAGCAATTGAGGCTACATGATAGGCTAAGGGTTTTTCTGGATTGGGTATGGAGCTGGTAATGTAGGTTGATTTTGAACCCCTGTCCCCATCGGTAGGTTGGTCATTCCCAGAGGTCTCTACCAGTTCTAAGGCCAATTTGTGGTTTGTGAAGGGGAGTTCGACCACTAGGATTGATAGGGATTGTTTTTCCAATAAGGGGGAGAACAAGGAAAATTTGGCCAATTATTACCTAAAGAGGGTTGTGTTGGCCAAGGAGGCATAGGAAATGATTGAGATGTCCAAGTAGAGAAAGGTGATTGGTTCTGCCAAGTTATTGCAGGGTTCTGTTAGTTAAACTGTGGAGAAGAAAAGAACTGAGGTAGGTCTGGTGGCATACGTGGTCGTGCTTGCCATTGTCGACGTTGGTTCATTAGATAGATCGATTTCGTCTCTTCTTCTACTTCTTTAAAAACTGCTTTCAGCCCTGTAAGTGAAGAGAAATGGTCAGTGTCATGGTCCTTGGTGCAAATAGCACATGTCTGGACCATGTATAATGGACATTCCCGTCGGCTGTATTACTTCTGACAGCATGGGAAAAATATGGCCAAGTTTTGTTCTGCTGTCACTTACTTCTGCTTGGCTTGTAGGACATCCAACTGTGTTGTCAGGTTGCCCAAGATATCAGTTTTGAAATCTTCTAAAATATTACCAAATTCTGCTCTGGTCATGTTGCCATCAGACTGCTTAGGGTTCCTTATAGCTAAGTCTCGCCCGGTTGGCCTACTTCGCATACTACCCCGATAACACATGATACACAGTGAAATAATATCATCATACTCTTCTTGGTAGATGTACCCTTTCCCCATTAAGTTAAGTGTTTCAACCCATTCTTCTTTCATTCCCTTAATCATTTTTTCTTTTAAGATATCTTTGGACAGTGTAGTATATGAAGACCTTTGTAGGTTATATTGAAATATTTTGACGTATTCCTCTGATGTCTCATTGTCTTTTGCAGACATATTGAAGATTTCATCTTTTAATTCTTGAGTCTAGAAATAGTCTTGATATTTGTTAAGAAAAGTGTTCTTCATCTGGTCCCAGTTATTAATGGTCCCTCCATCGAGCCCCATGAACCAATGTAATGTTGTCCCCTTCAAGGTAGAGGGAAATAATTTCAATTTCTAAGGTTCAGTGGTATAGTCATATCCCCTACATAGGACATTGAATTCAAATAAAAATGCATCAGGATCTTCTGAGGTCAACCCATGGAAGGTGGGGATGTTTTGTAATGGAATGGCTTTCATACAGGCATTTGTAGCAGGATCAACAATGGGATACTCCAATGTTAATGTCTACCTCTGGTTCTAGTTCTGGTTGTTTGCCATTTGATCAAATATATGCCAATAATCTTCAGGGATTTCTTGTTCTAGAGGAATAATCTCAGTGGAATTAGGGAGTGCATGTGGAGAAATCCTTACAGCACTTCCCCAATATAGGATGCCGAGGTATCCTCATTTCCTTCACTCTCTGGGGGATCCCAGACTCTGGAGATTTTCATATTCTTTGATTTCTTCCTTCCTTCTGTGAGGCCACCCAAAAAACCTCCCCTCTCTGAGGCCAGTAATCACTTATGTGATCAACGGTCGAAGGCACCGACTCTTTGTTTCTTGTGAATCTCGGCGTGGGCTGCAGATGGTGAGGCTGCTACCTGAGGGAGTGTAGTAGGACTTTGAGTAGGAATGGTTCTACGTCCTTCGAATGCCTAGGATTCAACTTTCTTAATGATTTCATCTATATATGTTGATCTACTAAGGATCATCGGTCCTTTGGGTTTTTTGGATTTACATGGAGGATTTTGATTTGTTCCTATATTTTTCTTCTTAGTCATAAAACAAGAGCACCTATCCTACTAACCTCTGTACAATTGTTGGAAAGAAAGCTGGAGATCAAGCATTTTTCTTGCTAGTACGTAGGTTCTTACCTCTCATTTTCAATACCCAATTCTTCACAGCAAAAGGAAAACGAAATAAATGACATCACTCTCAAACACTGTCCTCATAAACGATGCCAAAAATGTTGGGTCATAAAGGTGACTGTTACAAGAAACTTCAATGCTTCTCATTTAATTATCAACCCAGGGTAGGTCTTTTTATTTCAAGAGTGTAAGAACATTATATGCAAGTGATATCAAAGGACAACTACTCTAAATTATCATAAGGAAGACTATCTAATTATCGAATTTCAATCAAATCAAATTGGAAGGGAATTATAAAATAATTTTGACTACTATGTTCTAGGCATATGCAGAAATGACTATTCTGGCTGGAAATAGCAAACTACGTTTGGACATCATACTATGATGAATTGAACAACAGTCCTAATAAATTGAACAGAAACTCTAATAAATTGAACAACAATTGTTTATCTAAATTTTGCAATGGAATTCTCTTTTGAATTAACAAATACCATCTCTCTGAATCAAACAACACCCAGACGCCTTGCAATAATAATTAAAATATCCAACTTTAACTATATGCAGAATTGAAAAACATTCATGCTAAAACTAATCAAACGAGTATAAAAGCATTGGGAAATGATGAAACCATCTAAAAAATTATGAAAACATGGATTTTAAGCAAGAAAGAATGAATGATGAACTATTCTAATGAAAGAGAAATCCGTAGCATCTTATGTTCGCAATTAACCAATTAAATGATATCTCACGAAATGCATTAGATATGTGGTTGAAATGTAAATTGTGACTAAACGTATCACGATTTAGCGGTAAGAAACTCCAGGTTGGGCCTAAAGCTACCAAACAATATACTGCTATGAAACTCGAGGATGACTATTCAAAAATGCCAAAATATTTATTAAGCTGGAGATTAATACATTAATACAACTGACAATTATGTCCCAATACGTCTATTATAGAAGAAAATATCTATTCATATCTATGTATCTTGTTTTTCTTTGGCCTTTTAAAGGCGATTTCAACAGTGGTAATGGGTCTTTTCCATACGGGATCCTGCTGCTCGTGGCTGTTGTTTGAGTTTTCCAAGCGTGGATGTGCCTTTCCATCTTCCGCCGGCCCATGGGAGCCATCATGATCTCGTTTGCTTCTCTTGTTAGTTGTCTTTCGATTATCATCAGTTCAGCTACTTTGTTTCCCTGTTAATAAAGATACAACAAGTCAATTTTCTGTTGTTAAACATCCCTTTTATCATTAGTTCATTTTGTCTCATCTTTACATTAATTTCCTTTCCTTTATTGCTAAGATGAGTAGAAATTCATAGAAGTGCATAACAATTTGTGGTAAAGATAGGATGAAACGTACCTTATTCTTAGCCCAACAGGTACCACAGGTATTCCCCCTCGCCTTAACTCTTCTCTGCCTTCACTTTCCCTCGCGCTTAACTCTCTGGAGGTAGAGCTTTCCTGGTCCATTTAACATAATTCGATTTCTCTCATTAATAAACTTTCTATGTTTGACCGTTTTGAGCAGCCTTGGAGAGTTAACTCTCCACTCACCTATTCCAGGGACCTATGACCTAGCTAGTTCGTGTATGATTAATGAAAATACAAAAAAATTCTATTTCATTTTAATTAGAGCGCTTGATTTTAAATGGTTGTTACTTAAGTTAAAGGTAGATGGAGGTGAAACTGATGGTGTTTTTCGACGCAAAAGAAATCAATGAAAACCTACTACATGCAAATGCAATATTTTTCTTTCAATGAAAAGAGATCTCTAAATGGGTTCTATGAAACTAATAAACAAAAAATTGTTTTTTCTTTTCAGTTATCACTCTTCACATACTTCAGAAAACTATCAAAAAGACTAAAAATGCTTCAGTGCCACTAATGCAAAGACTACCAATGATATGAAAATTCTAGTACTACTTACTAAGGAAGCAAAAAGAGTTTCTAGAGTGAATCGGTTCAATCACTTTGACAGACAAGAAATACAAGTCCCAACAAGAACTCCATTGCATGTAAAATTCCAAAACGCACTTGATATAAAAGAGAGAGAAATCTAGACAAAGACTCCTTTCAAAATTAAGAAAATGAACCAAAAAACGAGAAACTAACAAACTGCTTCAAAATGGATGAAAACCGATAAAAGGAAACCAAAGAAAAAGCAATGGAAAACAAAAAATGTTTTTTGGCTTTTCAATTTTAAGGAAAACAAGAAATTTTCAAAGAGACAAGCACAAAACTACTCAAGAATCGAAATCAAGAAAATGAGCCACAAAGAGACTTCAAAAATGCACAAGCCAACTATGCTAGCGGGACTCAAACAATCAATAAGAAGCAATAGACCCAAGAAACTGATTCAAAATAGTAGCACACTCTTCCAGCAAAAAAAAACTCAAGAAACCAAGAAAAGGTCACTTCAAGATTCACTAGATGGCTAGTCCCAAGAAAATAAGAAATCCAAATAAGTCAAAGAGGCAAAAAACAAAATCGAAGCAATGCATAAGGAAAAGACGAGGAAACAAATGAAGGCTCACTATTCTAAATAGTCAGAACAGCCAAGAACTCTAGGAAAAGGTCTTGGTGCTACAACTGCAATTGAGACTTCACAAAACAAGAAAAACCATAAAATGACTAAGTCTTCATCTAAAAAAGAGAGGAACTGACATACAGCCACAAGAATCACAGTCTAGACACCTTAAAGGTTCCACAAGAGTGGCCAACCATATACAGGAAAGACTTACAGGGTATTAAAATTAAGATTTTAAAAATTTACTAGTCATACGTGGGTTCGTTGTGTGCAACACACGTGTACATGCAACCATAACCAAATAAAAACACATATATGCAGGTTATTTTGGATAAAATAGATGGCATACGTGACTTTGTATAGAATAAGTAGCGTATATAAACTGAAATAAGGAAAAAAAGAAAAACCCGGGCCTGATCAGAAGAACAGGGCTTCTTCCTGCTTGGGAAAAAGACCTACTAGACTGCAAATTTAATTAAATTATCAAGGAACCCACAAGACAGATAAAACAACCCAAACTAGAAATTACACAGATGTAATCCCCAGTGGATTTTCTACTTCTGTTACAGGCAAAGCTACCCTAAGGACTTGGGTTGAGGTACCTACCAGAGTGGATAGCATGTTATCACAAGAAGGACCCTAATTACCACTTTTTATGCTTTAAACTAGAAAATGAGGATTGTGTACCTTACCCGTTTATCCTTCGTTTGAGGTTGATCTCGCAGGGTGAAAAACCTATGCTACTCCTCATGCTCCATAACCTGCAAATTAGTCAAGAACAAGAACAAAAACTAGTTTTACAACATATATGTCCTAGACGTTAGCATATTATCATACATGATCTCATAAAGATAACATGAAATAAACTATTCAAGACTATTAAGCATGTATAAGAGACACATAACACATGAACATCAGGAATAGGATGGTACTTCTTTTATTGATAACATGTATAGAAAATAGTGGAGAAATCACCTGAGATATGCCACGACCTTGAGCAAAATAGTCCTCCGGATTCGTCTAGCCCTACCCTCACAAATCTCCTTCCATAAATGGTGCACAAAGGATGTCACATAGAATGAGGGTAATCATCACAAGGAAACAAAGGTTTACTGAAACCTGGGAAGTGCAGGAGGCACAGGGGAAATAACAGACTTGATCAGGGCTATAACAGGCTATAATATTAATAATATTCTCTCTCTCCTCCCTTAGGCCATTCCATTGAGGTGTATTTATACTTCCTCCAATTAGTTTTTTCAATTGAGTAACAGTTAGGCCACGAACTGGGGTAGTTAAGTTACAGGAAAAATCATAAACCCCACCTCAATAATAGGGAAATTATATATTTTTTAATATTTTAAATAGTATGCGCGGGTCAGCTATGGATAGACCCACGTGTGCACGCGGAAAAAACTAGGCAGAGTCATGTACGGATTTTTTTTTTTTTAAATTGAGAAATTTTACCAAGTATGAATGGAAGGGTTGCTCAAGGCCAATGCATAAGTCATCAAGTATATAAAATTGATAAATGATGCTATAACACCAGGAAAAAAGGCAGAAAGGGGTGAAGAAATAGGCGAAGAATGTGAGGGGTCAACTTTATGATCAACATGAGGTTGACATTGTTCAGGTGAAGGTAAACTTGGTTAAGAAGTAGCTTGGACATTTGGAACCATGGGAGTTGAAAATAACCAAACTGGAAAATTAATGGTTAATCTCGGGAGGGAGAATGTTGCCATATAGGGAGTACCAACATTTCCAAAAGAAGGAAAAGGACCAAGATTCCCATATGATGGGATTCCTTGATTGGTAAACTCAGGGACTGTAGCCATTAGTCTCAACCTAAGATCTGCTAAGAAGTTCTACATGGGTAAATTTTAGAAATTAAACACAAAATAAATCAAAAAGGGGTAAGCTAGGCAAAAAGGATTACCAGGTATCCGTGAACTGTAGAATACCTCCTAGAAAACCAAGTATGGGCAAGAAATCTCCCTGAATGGTGTGCTCGGTGTATCACGTTTACAAGGTAGATGACTCAGTTACCTGTGGTAGGCTTGCAACCTAATGGTGTCTCCAAAAATATACGTGACGGTACGTGGAAGTCTAGTATGTAGTAGTGTTGTCTAATGCATAATCGTTCGATGAGAGCGCCCCAAATATACTTATCATACATCAATATACTTTCATATGTGGGACGAGATATTACCCCCGTGCCGTAACACAGACCATTAGCGACAAATCCTACGTTTAACGATATCGGAACATGTCTCTAGCCTAGACCACTAAATTTTCACGTTAATTCCAAAAGCTCCTTAGGTTAATTGAGGCTCATTTTAAGTTGATCTTGATTAAAGTTTAAATTTCAAGGATCAAAACAAATGTTGCATGAATCCTTATGATGCAGACTAAATGCAAGAAATAAGGTTTCAAGTTTGATGAATTCTAAACTACTCAGGGAAGAGAAACAAACAAGAATGCACTTAATGCAATAATGAAAATTCCCCTAAACTAGTTTAGAGTTACGAAAATTCAATGCTTTTCAAATTGAATTCACTTTCCCAATGAATGCAACTTAATTGAAAATTTTAATGCATTTCCTTTAACTAAGATGCACAAATATATATATATATATATATATTCACTTTGAGATGAAAGCAAAACAAATGAACAAAGGAAGAAATGAAAAATCCCCTTACTTTCCTTTCAATCGAACCAAACAAAAATCACTTTAAAGATTGCACGAATGAAATGTTTTTCACTCCTCTTAAAATGAAAAATATAATCTAAATAAAAAACGAAAAATAAAATCCCTTCCAATTTCTTTTGAATTGAGACAAAACACACTCTTCTATACTTGTGTGTCAAACAAATTGTAATAGCGTGCTTGACATTGAACCGAAGGGAAACAGTTAGAAATGCAGAGATGATCAAAGCATACACCGACTTTCTTCAAAACAAGACAAGAAAAATTTGACAAAGAGTGTTTGAAATGGAAAAAAGTTCCCAAACTTACAACAACTCAAAGAGATTAAAATAACTCACTCAGAGGATATAGGTAAGTAAAACACACAGCAAGGAGATCACTAAGATATCAAAGACTCCTTCAAAGGTCAGGCCCACACTGGATAATCAGGAGGGAAACTCAAATTTTCCAAAGGTTGAGATCAACACTTCTATACTGAGAAGAATGGTGTTGAAAGGCAAATCATCGCACCTGTACTATAAAGAACAGTGTTTCCAACACTACTGTGAGGACAAAAAATGCGTTGGTTGCTAAAAACAAGGAAAAAAAAGAGTCTCACAAAAACACCAGACTTCACACAATGAAGTGACAAACAATGTTTACACAAGCTGACAGAGACCTAAGTGGATTTAAATTTCATAATTTGGAGAAAATGATCCAAGATCAGTTCAGGGAAGGAGGACCTAAAAGGCGAAAGCTCCCCAGTGGAGTCGCCAGTTCTGTTGTCAAGATAAATCCCCTTTGTAGACAAAGGAAATATCTCTAGCCCTAGAGTGGGTCTAGCAACACGAGATTCTTTCTAACATAAGCTGTCTTAACTAATCCTTACAATGTAGAGAGGAAAGAGACATAAATACCTTTTTCCAATCGTTATCCTTGGATCCATTTATGGTGACCTCGATCCACGATCCTTGTAGGCCCGCTTCCTACTACTGATGGCACATGAATACCTGTGGATGATCAGGAGACAACAACAAATGTGATACAATATATAATAAACGTAAACACTATCTATATAGTAGATGAAGGAGTACCTGAATATTTGCATAATCGTGTATACAAATATAGAAAGAAAACATCAGTTGTTATTATTGATAAATTACAAAAGGAGAGATTACAACCAGGCCTTGATGTTGGAGGCATCCTTAGGTGAAAAGCTAATTCCTTCACCCAGCTCAAAAGAATTCCTTCTCCCATGCACTTAGGCTTAATCATGATGAAAACATGTGAAGGGATGAGACTTCAGACAAGGTTGACAATGATCAACCAAACTCTAAACTTGGGGGAATGATGGATGTAAATTTGTAGCAAGGAGACGGAGGTTGGGAGCCCATGAAAGGAGGAGGAAGGCCCACTTTCTAAGGGATTATCCCCCATGGATGAGATCAAAGCTCCAAAATGAGAGAGATCGACCTTATCATCTATGTTCAACAACCAACTCGCCGCCCTTGAGCGTCTAGAGGTTAAGCTTCTCCTCCATTTGAGGAAGCACTACCAGAAAGGGGGTCGATGCGGTTTTCCAATAAATTAGGGCTCTACCAATGTTGGGCCAAAACTAGGATAAGGACATCAACGCGGTCATGGCACCAGGAAGGGCGATGACCCAGGAAACTAGGAATTGACCAAGTTTCTCCAGTAATATTTCAAGGAAGTATTCTTTGGATATTCAAGGGGATATGTCAGCATATTTATTGATGACAGAAACATTGCACAAGATTCGTCACGGGGCATTTCAGGATCAAGGATGGGAAAATGAGCATGGTAACAAATTATTGTGTAACATCAACCCGTTCATAGCATTGTTCCTTGCAACCCTGCTCATATTTATATTTATGTGCTCAGTCGATGCCCTCCAGCCATTCATCATTACACACACACACACACAGATATATATACATATATTTATATATAGATGAATTGATAGAGCATCAACCATTGGAAACCCCTATGTTACCCTAGCCCTTAAAACCTTGTGCCTACATGAATTACTCAGGGGTCAACCCTCTAGGATAATGTGTACCAATGGCCCATTCTTATGTGCAACTAACATTTACAACTAGCCCTTCCTCTTTTCATCGCAGCTTTAATGGCTTCACTCCATGTGTTGCCTCGCAAGAGGCTGGGCAACCGTACCCCGAGTCCACCCCTACCACACCATTCCGACGTAGATTTAGACTGGCTCTCTTGCTCATGCACCGCTACTAAAACCTTTGAGGAGGGTATCCCAGGATGATCTATCCCATGGGGGCCTCCCACTCTGAACTCCCACCAATTATTATGCTTCCCGCTGCTAACTCATGTCGACCTCACGTCATCCTGGATGCTCCTGTTTGCACTACCTTTAAATCATCAGGGATCCTCCTGCTGGGACAATATGTATGAGGCTCCAACAATGGCCTTATTCACTGCATAAACTCTGTGATTCTTTTACATAGTACTCCACGTCGTTGGTTTTACATTTTATCATGGCCCCTCTCAACCCGTCATTCCCTTTTGTCCCACTTTTTTTAGCTTCCGATATGGATCCTTCAGGATTGCATCATCCTAGATCATGCCTAGTCATCGATTTCCCCAATTTAATCTTGGTTATTCAATAAATATTCCTTTTGTATGGCTATGCCTTGTGGTCTTATGTACTGGTGTTCTAGCCTTGAAGACTACCCTTATAAGGCCCAATGAATTCCACATTGCAACTATGGATATAGTTAAAGGTAAAAGCTTGAGTATACCCTTATAAGGCCCAATTAATTCCACATTTTAGATATGGATAAAGTTGAAGGTCAAATATAGGAGGTAAGGCTTCCTCCTACTGAACATTATGCATCTTTTGTGAAATAATTCAGCAATGCTCGACTCCAGTGGTTCTTCCCAGAGCTTGGGTCATAACGACTCGATGGCTCTTGAATACGATGGTTTTTTGACAGATATCCATTACAAGGATTCTCACCACAAGGGTTGAGGGAGTGCATTATTGCTCCTTTCCAGGCTCAGGAGACTCAACTACTCTCCCCAATATCAATTTAAGCACTTAACAGTGCCATTGACAGTCATTCACACAACCTTCTCATGTTGTTATTAACAACACCATTAAATCACCAACTCCATCAGTATCTCGAGATTATGCAAAGTTTCATTTAGCCTTAGGGTAGTAAATCACTATATTCCATACTCTTATAACATACATAGAATTACACTATTCTTGTACAGTCACACAAGGGATGAAGTGTCCATAACACACAATTCTCTATCAAATTCTCCTTGCACTCACATGGGTGCTTCTATATATAAAATAAGTGCATGAAAAGCATGAAAACTCAATGCATAAAGCATAGATATTCATCATAATGTGAAGCCTATGGGACTCATGGAAACAAACCATCCCTCATGCAACATCAATTAAATTCAAGATTTTTACATTTAAATTAAAGTATGGAAATACTACTACAAAACCATTGTACTAGTGACATGCTTCATAACTTGAACTCTTTCAAAAAAAGAAGAAAAATTTTCTTCTTACAGCAAAAATTAATATGGGCATTCATGTTCAAGTTCTCTACTTGGAACCGCCAATGAAACTCACAATACACTATATCATACATCAAATATCATTTCCTTTCAATTTCATGGAACTGTAATCCAATCATGCAACCAGTACAACATTAATATAACAGTTCAATAAGAACCTCAATAGAAAGAAATGCATTTTAATACTTATCTGGATTTAATATTGGAGTTTGGAAATATATTTAGGGACTAAAACTCCCCACCCAACCATAGACAGTTGCAGCCAAGCTTACTTGCAACTATCACCCCCAAGCCAAATTTCAGGGACTAAGATAGGTTGCTCAAGGAATTACATGTCAACTAGTAGTTGAAGCAGGGACTTTAGAGACCCTATTATCTCCACCCACTAACGAAATATCAACCAAAAAGTATTCATGGAATTAATAGAATTATCACCTCTACCATATAGTTGTTCAATGAATAATCAGCTCCAAGGAATCTAGAGACTTCACCCCACCACGGTGATTCCACCCACTAAGGCGACTTGAGAATCCACTATAAAACTGAAGGAAACAAGCAAAGGAGAGTCCAAATATTCTTCCATGAATTAAAGGGATAAATATCTACACTAGCCTATCAAGGGACTATAAAGAAAAACCACCTCCACCCTCTAGACCCCTAGGGTATCCCAAAGTTTCCCCTCACCTAGAGAAGTTCCTCTGCTACTCCAAATGCTCAACCATAAATGTAAACTCCTTTGAGAGCCCAGGAACTAACCAAATGCACTTACAAGATTACACTATGTTTCCAATAAGTTCTTTATTTTCCAGCAAGTCATTAGGGGAATTTTGAGGTCTAAAATGGGCCTCCTAAGGAAATAATAAAATAATAGTTAAAACAATAAAATAATATTTATGAATTTGCAATTCACTTTTTGCACCACAATCCATGTAACCATAGTTAAATTCAATTCAAAAGTTGTACCAAAATAAAATTAATAAAAAAAATTGTATTGATGTGACTATAAATAAGAATGAGCTTTTCAAGAAAAAGTCATTATCATTGAACAACTAATGCATTTGTCCTTTGTACTTAAATAACTTAAAATAAAATATAAATATAAATTTATAAATTCTTAATTATATTATATGCTATTAATTAAAAATTATATTATTTAAATTGTATAATAACATGTAATTAATATACTATATAAAAATAATATAATATAATAAATGTATAGGTATATGCATTGTTTCTTTCAAGAAATATGAAATGAAAATAATATATTTTTATTCAAAAAATGTGAAATGACATTTATTATGAGTACTGTACTTTGACTTTAAAAGTACTTAGAGCACTACAACGGTTAACCATGAGTTTTTATCTACCATTGAGAATGTGACAAGTAAGTACCTTTAACTCAAGCAATGCCACCTTAACCATTAGGGATAATGTCATCCCCTAAAATGTGATTGGTTCTCATAAAGTGAATTTTGATTTTACATTTTCCTTAGGAGGCCCATTTTAGACCTCAAAATTCCCCTAATGGCGTAAGCATTCTCCCCAGTCCAAACCACATTTTTTTTTATCTTGTTAGTCCCACGCTATAGTAATGCCCATATCCTGAGAAATTCCCAATAGCTTTATGTTTTTTATGTTTTCTCTCTTTTTTTGTTATGTCCTCTATTTTTTAATGCCTCCTCCAGTTCTAGAGTGACAATCAACACAAAAAAAAACTTTGTTCTGCTAACTTGTGTACTCTGTGTGTTCTTGGCCATGGTGGTTCTTCTTGGCACCACAACAACAGATTTAGGCTCCCATTTTTTTTGGATATGCATGTTGATTTATATAAGCTCTCATCCATGGTGGTTCTCTCTTCTCCACAATACACATCTCCTCCTTTCAATGTTGATCTCTCTCTACAAATATCTTGTGTTGCCTTTAACTTGTCCTCTTTTTGCTTGTCCCTTCTTCCAAGCGAGCATGGGTTGTGTACTCTTGCTCCAGTATCATAAATTTTATAAGCCTCGGGTCATTGTAAAACAAAAACCATCTTTCAATTATTTTCACACCATTTATATTTCTTCTTTTATTGCAGCAAGTAAACTGCATAACACAAGAAAAATCCTCCTCAATATCTGTAATCTATGTCTCTACTCATCCCATTTGTTTAATTGTTACAATTATTTACAAGGGATAAATAATTAACCATGGCTTGTCACAGTACCCTCCCCATTGAGGGGAAGACCATCCCCAACGTTCTTTGTGCATACACAACACAAGAAAGAAAATGAAACACACATATTGTTTGGTGCAGATTTATATGTAAAACTCTATACAATATTTTTACAATGAATCTTATATGCACAACAGTTTACTAGCAACTCAATTATCATTAATTTACAAATTTTAGCCATCTCACCATGGACTTTTGAATTTAATTGATGCTTTAAAGGTGTTTATTCCAACTCAGGTTGTTATCTTCCTCTCAAGCACTACTTGCCTCCCATGTCTGGCACTGCTACCTTGCGCTCTTGTTCCTTTGTCAAATAGTCATTGGCACATTGTTTTATGGGCACACCCCAATGTGCTTCTTATTCTAATTAGCTATGCTCATGACTCAAAACCAATTTTTTTATTATTTTTTTCTGACATGCCTTCTCTGTCCCTTGAGAAATCCGGTTACCCCTTTCCGTGTAGTCACTTACCTTCCAATTTAATGAATTCCCTTCTCTGCTTCTCAGTCCATTGGGAAATGAACCCCTTGGCAAGGCTTCATCGCACTAAAAGTGTCTCAAACCAAGGCATCATTCAGCCTCAAAACTATAATAATAGTCATATCATGTGTCATGGAAACAAATGGGAATTGTTGAGTGCTAGTATCCCACAATGGCCATGTTGATGTAGTCCTTTTCCAGCATATTTTTGCATGCATCGATTCCTTTTATTGTAGCTACTATCAACCTTGCACTCAATTTTAGCCACCTCTTTTTTGGTCCATCATTTTATCAAGGGAGTCCAAAGATGTCCCACCTCCACCCTTTTCCAAAACAATGGAATCCACAAGGCTTTCACCTCCACCCTGAATCAACAATAAGGGAATATTAAGCCTTACGCCTCCATCCTCAATCAGCAACAAGGGAATCCAAAGGTTGACACGTCTACCCTCAAGGGAATCCAAAGATGTATGCTTCCACCCTCAAATCAACAACAAGGGAATCTAGAGGTTGATACCTCCACCCTCAAGGGAATCCATAGACTTATGCCTCCACCCTTAAATTAGTTCTTTTACACATCACATATACAACACACATATAGCATAGTATGATATGTGCGCATTGATGTTGAAAATCCAAAGACCATTATGTCTCCATGCACGGACACTAGGTACTAATACCTCTAGTGTATTTCCACTCATGTCTCAAATCATAATGTTCTTCTCTTTGTTGATGTATCTTTCAGCCTTCAGCATTACCTATTCATAATGTAAACATGACATAATTCATGAGTTCATATTAATATTCTATTAAAATTTGAGATTAATCAGAGCTACGTTACCCACTTGATTCCCTCATAAAAATAGGAATATTTTATGTCATTCACATCTCCATCAAGAAAATAAAAACAACCACTCTTCCATAAGAATGACCCCTGAAAACTCTTTCAGACAATGGAATTTTTATGCATATATACATATATTCATCATCATGATCATGTATACGATATATAATTATGTGTGTCCATAAGTCAAGATTAAGAGAATTTTCCTATCTTTATGCAAAATTGGAACTGCACAACATAGTGAACTGCAATTTCCATCTTGGCCAAGACGCTTATCACCTCGCGCCCTTTTACCTTACCTTACGTTATTACCCATCTCATGGTTGTCCCACTACTTTCCATTATTTCCCATGGACCAACTAGTCACTTGGCCATCATATTGTTGATCACTCAGTCATGAGTGAAATAGGCATTTTATTGCATCAAATAAAACCAAGATTAGATGACTCCCCATATATAAACAAGGCATGCATTAATTAATGGGTATCTCTTCAGAATTATTCATTTTCCTTTTTTCACTGTTGTTATGTGACAATTCCCAGTCGTTTATATTTTCACCTATGCCCATTGTCGTTTACAAGTTTAACTTCTCTAATATGTTACAAAATTTTCCTTTTCCATCCCATCTGCCCAATTTGAAGTTCCTCGTTTCCTGGAACTCACTCAGTTGATCATTGTTCATGTCCATTACATGTGACCCTCTTAATTTCTCTTTCAACTAATATTTGTGACCTCCCTCCCACCTTCAATCAATTTTACTCAAGGCCCTAATCCCCAAGCATGCAAATAAAGGGCATGTCACAACAATAACTAGAAATGGAATAAGTGAAATCAGAGGTGACACCACAAAATATAGTAAAATATGTGATCATAATTATAGAGGAAACCACAAACAAAACAATGTGGTCATGTACAAATGTAAATCAAAATGATCTCTATCATGGAAGTAATTAATTGAAGCCACCACACATAGATGTTAACATAAAAAAATTCCCAAAATTTAAGTTCTATCCCCTTGAGTCCAAAATTCATGGCACTTCCATCCATCATACAAGTGTGCATGTGTATACATGTGCATATGCATACTCATATATCAAAATCACTTAAAGACTTATTTATAAGTCTCACAACAACTTGAAGTATTACGTTCCCCAAACTTTCACAAGGGCTCTTTTCAATACACACACACACAGACATGTGTGTGTGTGTGTGTGATGTGTGTGTGTGTGTGTGTTAAGGAACTTAAGGCAATGCTCCATCCTCCTTCTCGACATCTTACATTGTTAATTCGTGTCCTTGTGGCTCATAGGGGTTAATTTCTTTCTTCTTATTCCTGTGAGGACAATCCTTTCTCATATTCCCTTCACCGCAGCACCAATAGAAAAATATCCTCTTCTCCTGTTTAGCATCACAAGTCCAATTCCTATCAGTGCCATTTCTCCTTTTGAGGATTCAACTTGGTATGTCAGCTCTCAAAACTAATTTTTCAACTCGACATTCCACTCAAATAGTTCTTGTTGTTTCTTGGTGATTTTTCTAAGTTCTACCTCATTGATCTTTAGCTCATCTTCCAAGCCTTTGAGCTCAACGTATAAATTATTGAAGGTTCTTTTCCTATGAAGGGATATCTCTCTTCCTCGTTCTTGATGGACTGGGTCCCTATTCCATTGCACCATGCTATGATGCATGTTTTCCTTTCATTGCCAGTGAGTCTTGCTATGTGCTACCAAATACGCTCAACTTTTAGTGTGTTAACACATCTAAACAATTTATCTCAGTTGTCTTGCCATGCTATACCGAGCACACTACTACGCAACTACACACATGTCTTAATTTACGCACTAGTCACATGTCTAAAAATCTAAAACATAGGTACATATATCAACATGATTGATCAAAACCAAATTTTCTTCATACACATGCACGCATCAGTTCATTGATAATTGTGTTTTAAGAAAATCCCATTTTCTTTTCATGTTCATTTATAAATAGAAAACCAGCTACTATGCCAAAATCATCATCATTAATTTTCCACTCAGTCTCTATACCAAGGCTTGTAGTCGGGGCATTCAAGATTACAAGTACCGAGTACTATCAAATTCTCTTTCAAGGACATAAATCAACAAGAATACTATAAATTGAATATCATATACAACAATATCATTGACATTTTGAACCCTGGCCTCATTACTTGAGCCACATTCTCTAATTACTTTACCACCATGCTAGAAGAATACTCCATACAGACTGTTAGGCCCCAGAATTGTCATGTTTAATTCACATTCTCACCCTATTCTTACTCATGGTTTTCATTGATATTACTATCATTTTGCACAATTGTTGGGCTAATATCTTAAACTTGGAGCATGATTGCGTAATTGTTCATTATTTAACCTATTTCATTTATTTCGATAAGATTTGCATCAAAATGATTATTAATTATGGCTCTTGTGTTGTTTTAGGAAGGCGTATGAAATAACGGTAAAAGATACACATGCATCAACAATTAATTGCACCAAGTTTTGTTCCTGCACCACCATTCCTGCATCGATTTAGGGATATGACATATTGACACACTTTCAAAGAAAAACGAGGGAGGTTTTTTTCCAAAATATTTTTTAACACCTTCCCATGAGTCGTGTTAGTGTCCCATGATTTAGCAGATTAGTAGACCAAATGCACAGGGTAACATCAAACCAGTCTTTGGAGTCGTAGGACCTAGCCTTCCTGGACTCGAAGAGGGCTCTCTCTATTATGTGCGAAGGATGTGAACTTGTTTGCTTTTAGAAGATTTATTTTAGACTAGTTGTTAAGTATAGGTTTGTTGTTTGTTTTGGTTGGGGTAAGATCATCAAGTAGGATAGATGGAATGAGAGGTTATCAATTCAATGGGCTATGGAGTCTATGAAGTCATTGATATCTCAATAATGAATCGGGGTACATCACAGGGAAAATATAGTGTAGTCAATGGATCTTTAAATTTTATGGGTGGGGTGAAATGGACATTAAGTTTGGGAACCAAGTTAGGGAAAAGGGCAGTTAAGAATCCTTTGTCAAATACCTATGAAAATAGAGGTCTTAAATACTGATAAGAAAAATATACTAATCATGAGATAGGGCACACCATTTACTCAATGAAAATACTTTTAAACAAATAAAAATTCAAGATACACAATCTAGTGGAACAAAGAATGTAAGACAACTTATCTAACTTCAATGATTCTACTTTCAAGATTTGAAAACATATAAAAGACAAATAGCATCAATAAATGAAGAGGGAACTCCTAAACATCATTCATTAAACTATAAAGAACTTTGAGGCAAAATGATAAGCATATTCAAAGGGCAAGATCGAAACAAGAACTCTTTGACTTAACCTAACAATCAATACATCAAAGAGAGATTTCAAGTCAAAGTTTAGATAGCATCAAACAAGCAGGGCTTACCATGAATCATGTTTTTGAACTAGCATATTAATCCAATAATGAAATAGACAAGCTTAGGTGGGCCTAAGGAGAAATTAAGAATTCCTTAAACTAACCCAACAGAGGAAAACATGGAGATAATAGCAAACAGGAGGACTGAGGTGCCTAAAACAACATTTCTCATCCTATACTCTTCTGAGCTATTGAATATAGAAATATGGACATATGGTAAACAAGAAAAACATGAAAAAATGAGAGATACATCACCATTAAATAAACTCATGGATCCTGTAAGCAAGCCTTCATCACCATCAATCAAGGCAAATCATCCACAAGCTCCACAACACTAAATTGTTCTTCAACTTCCAAAAACCATGTATTACTCTTAAACACATCAAAAGCCCAATATTAAAATGAATCCTCATGCCTTATATAACAAGCAAGGAGGAGGAAATCCTAATAGAGCATCTAGAAGTAATCAGAAGTATCTCTATTGTCCTTGAGGCCTTGCAAGGCCCAAGGCACAAAAATATCTAAAACAAATATCTTTTCGGCCATTTTTAGCAATTAAATTGACCTTTAGGCCTTGAAAAGCCTCCTAAAACTTTCTAAACGCACATTTTTACTTGTCAAACATAGGAGCGTAGCACTTTGTTTTCAAAATGAAATTTATGCCAGGAGCGTAGCACAGGAACAAAAAAAATAGGCCTTCTTGCAGCAGTGTTTTGAAGGCCTTCCTGATGTCGGAAAAGGCTCCATTATGGCTTTTTGGAAATACCTTGAAGTCTACTTTCCATATCTACCTTTGGTTCTCCAATCTGACCTCTGAAACCTATCCAAAAAGTGAAAATTCCAAGACTGGTAGGAACGCAACACATGTCTTGAAAAGCAGGCAGAATGGTGAAAAATTGGGTATTTTTGACCCTTTTGGAGGACAAAAATAACTCCAATTGATCTAAAACTTGGTGAGCATGATGTATGAATGATGAGGAACCCAAAAATGAAAACCTCTCCACCTAAATATGCCTTGAGAAAGAGCGTAGCACCAGGTGTGTTGCGCTCCTAGCCTCAAAATTTGCAAAAAACAAAAACTTGTCCAATTTCTCCCAAATTTGGTAGATAAGTGCCTCATAGGGTTTGGGAGACCTGTAGAAAATATTGAGGCAATATTCCAAGGTTTACTTCGTCTTTTCCTCTTTTTAGTGTTTTGAATTTGAATGAGGGCCTCTTTGATATGCCAATGAAAAAAGGTGTGATGGTAGGCTTGTTGGTGTTTTTATCATGGTTGTGGTCTTCATTTTCATTATCATCCTTCCCAATTTCTTTACTATCACTATGACTACTCTTTGTGTTGCCTTTACTTTTATCATCATTATTTTCACTTGTGGGGGTCACTGCCTTTACTAATTTTATGACTGTCATGAATGTTTTCTTTTTCACTTATGCTTGCTTCTTTATATTTCTACATTTTTGTCACTTGCTTCATATGTATTCATGTTGCCTTTTGTTTTCTGCATTATCCCCACCTTTTTCATCTTCATCCTTATCAAACCCACTGCCCTTTTATTCATTATCTGTCTTTGTTTCCTCATCAATATCCACCTTTTCATCATCCGTCCCTTCCTCATCATTTTCTTCCTCATGACTTGTCATTTTCTACTTCATCATGTGTTTCTTATCCCTCACTTGTTCCCCCTAGCAGAAGAAAAAGTACAGGCACGCAGCACTAGGCCAGTTTAGTGGCTGAATGCACAGCACCATGCAAGGCTGCATGTGTCATTGGCAAGGCTGCACGCACAGTCGGTAAGGCTACACGCACAGTCGGCAAGGCTACATGCACAGTCGGCATGGCTGCACGCATCGTTGGCAAGGCTGCACGCATCGTCGGCAAGGCTATACGCACAGTCGACAAGGTTGCATGCAAATTCGGCAAGGTTGCATGCACAGTTGGCAAGGAAGCATGCACAATCGGTAGGCTGCACGCATAGTCGGCAAGGCTACACGCATAGTCGACAAGGCTACACGCACAGTCGGCAAGGCTGCACGCACAGTCGGCAAGGCTACACGCACAGTCAGAAAGGCTGCAGTTGAAAGCTAAGGCACCCTCATACTGACACTCTTTACAATTTATCTCTTTGATGTAGTGAAAACCCCTTTTATCTTGGAAAACCATGGAGGTCACCTTCAGATATCCTTTGAAAACCTTCTGCCTAAAACCGCAGCACAGGTGAGTCGGGTTGACTCTACACGCAAGATTCGGGTAGTCTCTTCATGCCCAGGAATGTAGCATAGTGTAGTGATGGGTGGCCTCTGCACGTAGGATTTGGGCAAACTTTGCATGCCCAGGAGCGTAGCGCAGTGTGGCATCGGGCGGCCTCTGCATGCAGGAGTCGGACAGTCTCTGCATGCCCAAGAGCGTAGCACAGTGTAACGTCGGGCGGCTTCTGCATGCAGGAGTCGGGCAATCTCTGCATGCCCAGGAGTGTAGCACAGTGTAGTGCTGGGTGGACTCTACATGCAGAATTTGGGAAATCTCTGGACACCCAGGAGCGTAGCCCAGTGTAATTTACATGGGAAAAACAAAAAATTGCCAGGAGCGCAGGACCAGCACTTGAGCACGCAACACCATTTTTCAGAGGGAATTTGGAGGCCTTCCCGGTGTCAGAGTTGGGCCCGTGATAGCTCATTGGAAATATTCTTGAGCATAATTTCCAAAATGTCTTTTGGTTTTCCATTTGGTGTTCAGTTACCTGTCCAAAAACTGTTTCTCCCAACACTGGTCAAAAAGAGTTGAATGACGGTGCAAAAATGTAGAGTGTTGGTGCAGAAATATTTTGGAGGCCTTCCTTAACTAAAAATTGAGCTCATGATATCTCATTGGAAAACGTAACCTGTCTACTTTACAAATATACCATTAGTTTCCTGATTGAAGTTTATTTTCCTTGTCAAAAGTTGATTTTCCCAAGACTGGTCAAAAAGTGTTGAGTGATGGTGAAAAAATGCAGAGTGCTGGTGCAGACAACTTGTGGAGGCCTTCCAGATAGCTCATTGGAAATATCTTCAATTCTAGCTATCATTTGACTCATCAAAAAAGTCATTTTTACACTCCAGCTGTGATAAAACCTGATTTTCCCAAGGTCACTCCAGTAGTGCAGAAATTCTCTTGGGACACCTGTATTTTTTACATTGCTCCAAAACCATGATACCTGTGTAAAACCTGATGGAGGTTTTCCTTATAGGCCCCATGATGGACAAAAACCTCTCTCACTTTTTCCAAATTTATCTATGTTTGGTCAAAAACGTATTTTTAAGGAAAACTGGCCCTAGGTGTGGTAAATGACTTGGCCCTTGGAATGAATTCTTGGAAAATGATGGAGGACTGATGTTTATGGGCTGGTATGGATTTATGTTTGATGACATTATATATCATATGAATCCTTTGCTCCTATTCCACCTTTCCATAGCAAACCCTAGCTTAGTTAGAAAAGGAAATTAGGGTTTGGTGTAGGGTATTTAGGACTTCCTTGTAGAGGGAGGGGAATGAAGGGGTTAAGGGTTGTCTAAATTCTTGGGGAATTTTTTGGGAATAGGGATAGATGTTAGAGAGTAGGGGAAATTTTAATTTAAAGAATTTAGTGAGGGGAAGGGGTCAAAAAGGGAAAAACACAAGCCTAGTCTCAAAAAGTGTCAAATTGTAGCAATAGGCTAGGTTTTGTAGAAAAATGATGATTTTGAGGGATAGGAGTGATGGGAAGTGTTTATGAAGGTATATTAAGGATGGGAGGAGGTGTAGGAGCATCAGGATACAAGCCTTGTTGATTTTTTAACCATGGAGGTCATGGAACCAAGAAAAATGCCCTCAAAAACCCTAGATGGATAATGGAGGAGTTAGGCAAAACAAAACAGAGGGCTAAGGCCAAAGGTGGTAAAACATAGTGGCAATTAGTGGTATGAGCCCATGATGGGTCTTCTGGGAATGGTGAGCTGACCATGGTATGATAGGATAATGAAATAGTGAAAATTTTATTCTAAGGACAATGAAGGCAGTGAGTTTTCTAGAACTCACAATATTCATGAATTCTGTTTCTAGAAATCTGGGATAAACATTTAGTCGTCTATAGAAAGCAAAAAATTACTAATGACTAACAGTGGCTCCACTTAGGGAGGGCAGCTCCTTTTCAGGAGGTGTCTAGAACATCAGATCTCTAGTTTTATGAAGACCAGTGCCTTATCTATTGGGTAGATTTGTACTTCTTCACATTTGCTGATGTTTCTTTAAAGTTATTATCTCAATAATCTGGAACAACATGATTAATTCAACATCATCTCTACCTACCCATCCTACTTGCCTAACATTTTCTCTTCCTTGGGTTCACTTGAACTAGCAAACCCTTTGACATTTTTTCTTTTGAAAGCAGAAACAAACTATCTAATAGTACCCTTATTACTTCGAAGGGTTCAGATTATGCTAGTGAACACTTTTATTCTCTACCCAAACTACTCAACTATCAAGATTAAGCTATTTGACAGGACTCATTCTCTAAGCTACCAACAAGAAATTTAAAACATGATTTGAACTATGATTAGACAATCTGATTCATCATGAGTTGTGGCATTGAGACAAGCTGCACAAAACATTATTTTCATAAAAACAAAACTAGAAGGTATGAGGGGTGTGTTTCATCATTTGCTAATCATCCCTATCCTTCTTCTTGGTTCATATTTAAGCATGTGGAACCAATATCTTTCATTCCTAATCTATTTTCTTTTGACAAGTTAAGCTTGAATGATTTGACTGACATTCTTTTACTAACTTATCAACAATAAATTGAAAACATGTTCAGCCATTATTAGGCTATATGAATGAACAAGGCCTTCTTTTTGAACAAGTAGTGGCATTTAGGCTTGCACACTTTTAGCATTACTATTTTTTGGGTATGGGGCTATACCTCTTCTTTTCATCTGCCCTCTTTTTCATTTTTCTTTATTTTTTCCTTTTTCTCTATTTTTGGTCAAAACAATCTAAAACTAAAGGTAGAAATATGCACATAGTGTTGAGATTATTTTCTTGCATATCTATCCTAGTCTAACCTATACATGATATACATTCAGTTGGTGAACTCTCGTTTTCAATAGAGCTAATCAAGCAGATGATTCCATGAGGGATCTTGGTTTAGCTCTTTGAGTGTTTTGAAAAAATCAAAAAGCCATTCCCACCTTATTTGTGTTTGAACAGTAGTGCCTAAAATTTTTTTGAAACTTTGCATCAAACTTCTCTTGACGTGTTTTACTCCCTCTTCAAACGTCTCTAACAAATCAGCAAAGGGATCTTGAAACAATACCTGAATGTGAAGATTTGGAAAATAAGCTTGATCTAGGACTGGTTCTTCCTCCACTTGGCTGAGCTTAGGACTCTTTTAGGAAATAAACTCTTCCTCTTCCACATGATCACCTGAAATTTCAGACTCATCATATATTGCAGTGTAGTCCTCTTGAGAAGGTAGTGCAACAACTATCATGTGATTATCAACTTCTATGCCTTCATCTACAATTTGTAATTCAATGGAACTTGGTGGCTACTAATTTGGAGTTGAGGAAAGTTTTATGTCATAAATGATTTCCTCAACCATTTCAGGAGAAGGTTTCTCATTGAAAACTTGCTCAAGAAGTTCATCATCCTCCTCAACCTCAACATCAAAGTTGAAAGACTGCTGATTTCCAATTATGTGAAATTTATTTCTGATGGACTGAAGTGAAGTAGAGAAAAGAGTCAGAGACTCTTCACTTACTTCTAAACTTTCAAGGATTTCCTCATCAATGTCATAGGTGACCTGTCTTGGTTGATTATTGCTTTCAATTTTATGACGGTGAACTTCATCCCACAAATCAACTACTGACGGCTCTGCAAGGTTAGCTTCTGTTTGGACAACATCATCATCATCAGACAGATCAAAATTTGGATAATCATCAACATAAATAATCTTAGTAATCAAACATATTGGTTTACCAGTTTGTTCTTCTTTGAACTGATCTACAAGTTTACTTTCTTATTTATGGTAGATGGCATTAGTGGGAGGAGGAATATAAATTTTTTGTTCACATGAAGGTTTAGAGGCTGGTTGTTTTTTTATCATCTGATTTATTTCCTCTTTAGTTAAAGGAGGAGGCATTTTTCTCTTCCTTTGGATAATACTACAATAGTTCTCTTTCTCTTGTGAAGGCTGGTTTTGAGGCTGAATGTCTTCTTGAGCCTCACCTAGAAGAGATGGTGAATCATCACTTGTGCCTTCAGAGAGATCCTATGGGTTTTCCTCTATTTCTTGATTGGGTTCTTCCTCAACTAACTCCTCTAGGCTGTCATGATAGCTACCTTGAGAATGAAATGCATGGAGTTCTTCTAATAAATCTTTAGGATGCCAATTTCCTAAATATTTATCAATTTTCACAAGGTATTGTATGAGGTCTTCAGATTGATCACAGGAATTTTCAGCTAATGATAGAGATGGACAATACCCTATATAGTGTTTATAAAATACCTTGTGGAAATCCCTCAAAGAAAACAAGATGCCAGGTTCTAGCCATTCATACCAATTTCTTGCCTTACCTTTTAATGTTGCCATAAACATTTTCATGAGGCAGTCCTCGTGCCATTCAACCTTTAACCTC
Source organism: Pinus albicaulis (assembly GCA_034641835.2). Lineage (NCBI taxonomy): Eukaryota > Viridiplantae > Streptophyta > Pinopsida > Pinales > Pinaceae > Pinus > Pinus albicaulis. Next base: position 1,548,424,900 of record CM076581.1, on the reverse strand, counting down.
CATATGTGTATATGAAATTTGATGAGATGTAACAAGGGGTCATCAACTTTTTCATCTTGAAATATAGGTAGGTTTTTTATCCAATTATTTTAGGCATTTTGTGTGGGAATCCAAGGATATGATCTCTACTCATTGGAACATATCTCCTTTGTATCCTTGGATCCATGTTTGTAAATTAGAAAGGGTCAATGAATCTTTTCAACCAGTCTATAGTTCTCTACCAGTGGAGTCTTTAGGTCTATTGAGATTTGTGGAGTCGCCAAGTGGATGATTTCAACTTTTTTCTCCACCATCAACATGATTTGGATTGCTTAATGCATTCCCAGGGGAGTTTATAAGAACTAGTGGAGTAATAGGCCTACTGGAGGCTAGTGGAATCACCAGGTGGATGTTTTTAGTTGTTTTCAAGATATGTGTCTATGGTCCACCACCAATGCTGACAAAAACGAATCTAGGGATGTTTTTGTGGTTTTTTGAGTTCCTTTATGTATCCCTAAGGTTTTTATGAGTATCCTGCAGCTGAGTCATCATTTCTCTAGGATGGTGAAACAACCAGATTCTACTCTTTGGCTGACAGTTTGAGTTTTCTATGATTTGATTGAGATTTGAGAGTTCCTAAGGGATACCCAGGATGTGTTTGACTCAAGGTCCCACCATGATCACCATTATGTTAGTGTGGCGATGAGGTAGCGATGAACCATCAGATACTATCTATCAAGGGTTTTGGAAACTTTTAAGGAATGTCTAAGCATGAACTTACTCAGAAGTTCCCACCGTGATCGCCATTATGTTAGTGTCCCGTGATTTAGCAAATTGGTAGACCAAATGAACAGGGTAACATCATACTAGCCTTTGGAGTCCTAGGACCTAGCCTTCCCGGACTCAAAGAGGGCTCTCTCTATTATGTGTGAAGGATGTGAACTTGTTCACTTTTAGATGATTGATTTTAGGCTAGTTGTTAAGTATAGGTTTGTTGTTTGTTTTGGTTGAGGTAAGATGATAAAGTAGGATAGATGGAGTGAGAGGTTATCAAGTCAATGGGTTATAGAGTCTATGAAGTCATTGATATCTCAATAATGAATCGGGGTACATCACAGGGAAAATCCAGTGTAGTCAATGTATCTTTAAAGTTTATGGGTGAGGTGAAATGGACATTAAGTTTGGGAACCAAGTTAGGGAAAAGGGAAGTTAAGAATCCTTTGTCAAATACCTATGAACATAGAGGTCTTAAATACTGATAAGCAAAAGATATTAATCATGAGATAGGGCACACCATTTACTCAATGACAATACTTTCAAATAAATAAACATTCAAGATACACAATCCAGTGGAACAAAGAAAGTAAGACAACTTATCTAACTTCAATAATTCTACTTTCAAGATTTGAAAACATATAAGAGACAAATAGCATCAATAAATGAAGAGGGAACTCCTAAACATCATTCATTAAATTATAAAGAACTTTGAGGCAAAATGATAAGCATATTCAAAGGGCAAGATCGAAAGAAGACCTCTTTGACTTAACCTAACAATCAATACATCAAAGAGAGATTTCAAGACAGAGTTTAGATAGCATCAAACAAGAAGGGCTTACCATGAATCATGTTTTTAAAATACCATATTAATCCAATAATGAAATATACAAGCTTAGGTGGGCCTAAGGAGCAATTAAGAATTCCTTAAACTAACCCAGTAGAGGAAAACATGGAGACAATAGAAAATAGGAGGACTGAGGTGCCTCAAATAACATTTCTCATCCTATACTCTTCTGAGCTATTACAATATAGAAATATGGACATATGGTAAAAAACATGAACAAATGAGAGATACATCACCATTAACTAAACTCAGGGATCCTGCAAGCAAGCCTTCATCACCATCAATCAAGGCAAATCATCCACAAGCTCCACAACACTAAATTGTTCTTCAACTTCCAAAAACCATGTATTTCTCTTAAACACATCAAAATCCCACTATTACAATGAATCCTCATGCCTTATATAACAAGAAAGGAGGAGGAAATCCTAATAGAGCATCTATAATTAATCAAAAATATCTCCTTGTCCTTGAGGCCTTGCGAGGCCCAAGGCACAAAAATATCTAAAACAAATATCTTTTCAGCCATTTTTAGCAATTAAATTGACCTTTAGGCCCTGAAAAGCCTCCTAAAACTTGCCAAATGCACATTTTTACTTTTCAACCACAGGAGCGTAACACTGTGTTTTCAAAATGAAATTTATGCCACGAGTGTAGCACAGGAGCGGAAAAAATAGGCCTTCTTGCAGTAGTGTTTTGAAGGCCTTCCCGATGTCAGAAAAGGCTCTGTGATGGCTCGTTAGAAAGCCCTTGAAGTCTAGTTTCCATATCTACCTTTGGTTCTCCAATATGACCTCTGAAACTTGTCCAAAAATTGAAACTCTCAATACTGGTAGGAGCGCAGCACATGTCCTGAAAAGTAGGCAGAATGGTGAAAAATTGGGTGTTTTTGACCCTTTTGGAGGACCAAAACAACTCCAATTGATCTGAAAATTAGTGAGCATGACGTATGAATGACGAGGAACCCAAAAATGCAAATCTCTCCTCCTGAATATTCCCTAAAAAAGAGCGTAGCACCAAGTGTGCTACGCTCCTAGCCTCAGAATTTGCAAAAAACAAAAACTTGTCCAATTTCTCCCAAATTTGGTGGATAAGTGACTCAAGGAGTTTGGGAGACCTGTAGAAAATATTGAGGAAAGATTCCAAGGTTTACCTGGTCTTTTCCTCTTTTTAGTGTTTTTAATTTGAATGAGGGCCTCTTTGATATGCCAATGAAAAAAGGTGTGAAGGTAGGCTTGTTGGTGTCTTTATCATGGCTGTGGTCTTCATTTTCATTATCATACTTCCCACTTTCTTTACTGTCACTATGAATGCTCTTTTTGTTGCCTTTACTTTTCTCATCATTATTGTCACTTGCGGGGGTCACTGCCTTTACTATTTTTATGACTGTCATGAATGTTTTCTTTTTCACTTATGTTTGCTTCATTATCTTTCTGCATTTTTGTCAATCATGCTACCTTTTGTTTTCTTCATTATCCCCACATTTTTCATCTTCATCCTTTTCAAACCCACTGCCCTTTTCTTCATTATCTATCTCTTTTTCCTCATCAATATCCGCATTTTCATCATTTGTCCCTTCCTCATCATTTTCTTCCTCATGACTTGTCATTTTCTGCTTCATCATGTGTTTCTTCTTCCTCACTTGTTCCCCCTAGCAGAAGAAAAAGTACAAGCACACAGCACTGGGTTAGTCGGGTGGCTGAACGCACAGCATCGTGCAGGACTGCATGCATCATTGGCAAGGTTCCACGCACAGTCAGCAAGTTTGCATGCACAGTCGGCAAGGCAGAACGCACAGTCGGCAAGGCAGAACGCACAGTCGGCAAGGCTGCACGCACAGTCGGCAAGGTTGCATGCACAGTCGGCAAGGCTACACACACATTCGGCAAGGCTGTATGCACAGTCGGAAAGGCAGCACGCACAGTCAGCAAGGCATCACGCATAGTTGGCAAGGTTGCACGCACAGTCGGCAAGGCTGCACGTACAGTCGGCAAGGCTGCATGCACATTCGGAAAGGCTGCACTTGAAAGCTTAGGCTCCCTTATACTGATACTCTTTAAAATTTGTCTCTTTTATGTAGTTAAAACCCCTTTTATCTTGGCAAACCATGGAGGTCACCTTTAGATATCCTTTGAAAACCTTCTTCCTGAAAACGCAGCGTAGGAGCGCAGCACGGGTGATTAGGGTCGGCTCTACACGCAAGAGTCGGGCAGTATCTGCATGCCCAGGAGCATAGCATAGTGTAGCGTCAGGCAGCCTCCTCACGTAGGAGTCAGGTAGTCTCTGCACGCCCATGAGCGTAGCGCAATGTAGTGCCAGGCGGCCTCTGCACGCAGGAGTCGGGCAGTCTCTGCACGCCCAGGAGCGTAGCGCAGTGTAACATCGAGCAGCCTCTGTATGCCCAGGAGCGTATCGCAGTGTAGTACCAGGCAGCCTCTGCATGAAGGAGTCAGGCAGTCTCTGCATGCCCAGGAGCGTAGCGCAGTGTAATTTACATGGGAAAAATAAAAAAATTCCACGAGCGCAACACCATTTTGCAGAGAGCATTTGGAGGCCTTCTTGGTGTCGAAATTGGGCCCATGATAACTCGTTGGAAATATTGTTGAGTATAATTTCCAAAACACATTTTTTTTTTTCCATTTGGTGTTCATTTACCTGTCCAAAAAATGTTTCTCCCAACATTGGTCAAAAAGTGTTGAATGACGGTGCAAAAATACAGAGTGTTGGTGCAGACAACTTTTGGAGGCCTTCATTAACTCCAAATTGAGCTCATGATAGCTCATTGGAAATATTAACCTATATAATGTGAAAATATACCATTGGTTTTCTGATTGAAGTTGATTTTCCTTGCCAAAAGTTGATTTTCCCAGGACTAGTCAAAAAGTGCTGAGTGATGGTGCAGAAATGCATAGTGCTGGTACAGAAAAATTTTGGAGGCCTTCCATAACTCGAAATTGAGCTCATTATAGTGCATTTGAAATATCTTCAATTTTATCATTTTACTTATCAAGAAAGTCATTTGGACACTCCAGCTATGAGAAAACCTGATTTTTCCAAGGTCACTCCAGCAGTGCAAAACTTCTCCTGGGACACCTGTATTTTTGGCATTTCTCCCAAACCATGATACCTGTGTAAAAACTGAAGTATTTTTTTCTTATTGGCCCCATGATGGACAAAAAACTCTCTCACCTTTTCCAAATTCATCTATGTTTGGTCAGAAACATATTTTTAAGAAAAACTGGCCCTAGGTGTGGAAAATGACTTGGCCCTTGGAATGAATTCTTGGAAAATGATGGAGGCCTAATGTTTATGGGCTAGTATGGATTTATGTTTGCTGACATGATATATCATATGAATCCTTTGCTCCTATGCCTCCTTTACATAGAAAACCCTAGCTTATTTGGAAGAGGAAATTAGGGTTTGGTGTAGGGAATTTAGGACTGCCTTGTAGAGGGAGGGGAATGAAGGGGTTAAGGGTTGTCTAAATTCTTGGGGAAATTTTGGGGAATAGGGATAGATGTTAGAGAGTAGGGGAAAGTGTAATTTAAATAATTTAGTGAGGGGAAGGGGTCAAAAATGGCAAAACACAGGCCTAGTCTCAAAAAGTGTCAAATTGTAGCAATAGGCTAGGTTTTGTAGAAAAATGATGAGTTTGAGGGATAGGAGTGATGGGAAGTGTTTATGAAGGTATATTAAGGATAGGAGGAGGTGTAAGGGCATCAGGATACAAGCCTTGTTTATGTTTTAACCATGGAGGTCATGAAACCAAGAAAAATGCCCTCAAAAACCCTAAATGGATAATGGAGGAGTTAGGCAAAACAAAAAAGAGGGTTGAGGCCAAAGGTAGAAAAAAATAGTCACAATGATTGGTATGAGCCCATGATGGGTCTTCTGGGAATGGTGTCCTAACCATGGTATGATAAGATAATGAAATAGTGAAAAATTTATCCTAAGGATAATGAAGGCAGTGAGATTTCTAGAACTCACAATATTCATGAATTTTGTTTCTAGAAATATGGGATAAACATTTAGTCATCTATATAAAGAAAAAAAATACTGATGACTAACAAGCCAGATTTCACCCAGTTCATATGTGTGGATCTCTATAAGAAAATCAACAAATCTTCTCAAAATTTGCACAATTTTCAAACTTCCAACTTTGACCTTGATTTTCGTGCATATGGAGGTAAATATTAAAAATATGAGCAATGGGTTTTTTACGAGTATAGAAAATTATATAGAATCCAAACCGTTTCCTAATATTCGCATTTGTCTAAGATTTACACGAGGTTCTTTGAGGCAGTTTTATAAAAAAAAAGATTATTTTCCATAATTCTAGGATCTTGCCCAGATTTGCCAAAAAATGGAAAATTCATAATATATCTGCATTTTCTTGATGTTAAAATGGTTTTAATGGTCTCCTATTGATGGAAAATAATTGGGATTCAATTCCTCATCTTGTTTTGTAATGGATTGGTTGGCCTAAAGCCAAATTTGTATCATGAAATGTAAAAAAACAGAGCTATGGCTCCAAGCCTAAGACAAAAATATATTCTTTGTACTCTTATGTTGTTGGAGTAAATTCTAGGGGAATCTCCCCCTGCCCTATGATCATTTGGAGCTGGATTACTGAGCTCAATATGTACTAATGGACTGAAATTTATTAATATAATCTGAATGCGAGTTCATGCGTCCATTTTCTCTATTTCCTACAATGTTAATCTTGCTCTCATAAACTAAGGGTTTTCCTTAAAGGGAAACGAGCTTGTTGGATAGGGCCCAACCAACCCATCTCTTTCTCCCATAGTTATTATATTGTGCATTAAGTATAGGAAGTGATTTTTGTGAAGCTTGATTGTCAATGATGTGTGCGAATGATTGAATGCGCTCTTGTGTATTTATTTTCCCTTACAACAGTGTTCTCAGATCTTAGGTTTTGTGTGTTGAAGTGTGTTTCCTTCTTTAATATTGAAATCATTTCTTTATGTTCATTTTTTAAGCACATCACACATTGTGATTTGGGAATTTTTCCTTTAAAATACCTTTCAAGTTAAAGATAAGGGTTTGCAGTGTTTATTTATTTTAATCTTGCTTAATGGTCATTATAGATTTTGTTAAAGGTTCATTTATTTGAAGCAAGCAGGGAAGGACCCCTCACTATTGATAAATACATATTGAAATTGTGTAAGGGTACTAATTTTCCTGTGGAAATTACCATATTTGAATCACTTTCATGTCTTTGTCAAATACTCGTTTATGGGAATATTTGAGTAGAAGAATTGAAAATTGTTGTTATTCAAATTAAATATTACGAAGTTTAATATTTATTTCTGAGTTAATTTCTTTTACAAACATAGGTGTTTGCTTAAGGAAAAAGTGTTGAATATTTCATAGGGGATATAAGTAAAATATATATTTATAAGGCGATCTTTTATTTGAGCATAAAAGTTTGATATTCACAATAAGGTTTGATAAACTTTCCATTTGATTCCGCAATTTATATTTCGAAGTAAAGGATCATGTGATGATTTAGAATTTTTATCTTTACTTAATTCGAAGCTTCCTTTTCACACCTCTTGATTTCATGATTAATATCACAATATTTTTGTTGGTTAAGGAATAGAAGTTTGTCGAGTCTACAAATAGATTCATTCCAACATAGGAACATAATTGTCCAAGTAGAGGAATATAATTGTTCCAGTACAGGAACAGATTCGTTCTAAGTGTAAGAACATAATCATTCTAGTCCATGAACATGGTCATTCTGGTACAGGAACAAAAGTGTTATAACACATAAACTAATTCACTTTTTTTTCCTAGTACAAGAATATATATGTTTTTTCGAATATTTTGAGTTTTGAAAATGATTTATTGAGTGGCATGAATTCTGAGTTTATTTATTTCTTTTAAGAAGTATTTTTCCAGTAAATTATTTGATTTTTATTCCCTTAGTGAGAGTCTATATTCCAGAGTGGTGTGTGGTGTCATTGTATTAACTAATGGTGTGAGAAGTTTCTACACAAACTAGTGTTTTGTTTTTTAGGTTGTTGAAGTCCTTCTCTAGCATTTCCAATGCTACGTCTCGAAATCCATAGACACTGGATTGAAAATTAAATGTTGGTCTATGAATATACCATATACTACACCCAACATAGACCAAATAAGCATTCATTGAAGAGAGTGATAAGGACTATAAGGGGTTCATGATAAACTCTAATATTAGGGTCTCAGTTTCTACAACCCTTTATGCACAAGGTCTATAGAGTACATTTTCCCTTGAACCTATCCCATTCAAATATGGAATAATACTGCTCTAATCTCAAATTGTGATAATGACCCATACAGGTCTTGAACAACCATTTCATAGGCTACGCCTCGCTCCTTGAATAAGGAAGACTTTAACCTCGATATGAAGTCTTCATAATGTATACACATAACATTCATATATGAAAAACAATAGGCCTCTACTAGGGTTAGTGACCTATAATAATATACATACCCTGGGAATCACTAACCCAACAAGAATTCCTTACATATGCTCCTCATTCACTGAGTTGAGCAGTGCTATGAAAAATACACATTACCAAGGGATTTTTCCATAAATCCTTACATCACATGAACATCCTCATACATGATTGTAAAAAATATGCATGATCACATCACCCAACCAATGGTGATGACGTACTATAAGTAACCATACTCACCTTCCTACAGGAAGTCCTACCAAAATTTTAAAAAAAATACAGACTTCTAAGGTCACAACCACCAGTTGTCAGACCCCCAAAATGTAAGGTAGTAAGCACATGCATTGTCAAGGAATCTATAAAAATAATATGTCTTACATCATTGTATTTAATATGAAATTGGACCCACTATGAGTAGGATACCACCATACTCACACTCAATTATTACAATTACAGTTGAGTTCCATCCCTAAGCCAGGGATCCAGGCATAATTACCATGCCACATATTTTAGTCACTAATTAAGCATATCTACTATGCAAACAATAAATTAACCTTAGACTAACTTTTAACCCCTAAACATTAGTTTAGGTAATTTCTAAAAAATCATTATAAGACCCTCCCTTTGTGAGATTTCTTCTATTACTTCCCATGATAGAACCCATACAGAGTAAGTGTTGAACCTAGATTTTCTTATACCCACTTGTAAACACCCCACCTTAACCTCAGTGAAGTATTCACTTACTAACCCAAATTCCCTAGTATTGTTAGAGAAATGGGTTAAAATTTTTAATATTTTTTGACTTCTATAAAACTTCACATACATAATTTTATTGTGTTCTTCTCATTGGGATGATTCTGGTGATATAAATTCTGTCCTGATCTGACCTCCGGATCAAAATTTATGCCCATTCAAAGTTAAGTGCCACATCATCATTTACCTTGCCACATGGCTCCCACATGGCTACCTAATCAGCTTGTACATCCAGCGCCACTTGGTGATGGCATAATGGCTATTGACCCATTCATAGCATTGGCCCTTGCAAACCCCTCTTATATTTATATTTATGCATTCATCCCATGCCCTCTGGACATGCATCATTATATTTACATATATACATATGCTTATATATAAATTAACCAACAGACCGTCAACCATCGACAACACCTCTATTACCCTGGCTCGTTACCTCGACCCTTAACACCTTTCCCCTCCATGAATTTATTCGGTTCAACCCTCGAGGATAATGTGTACCAGTGGGCCATTATTTTGTGTGGCTAACACTTATGACTAGCCTACGACATTCCTATTTGTACCATAGCTCTAACAGTTCCACTCCATGTTATGTCTTGCAAGAGGATGGGTAACCGCACCCAGGGTACACACTTTCCACGTCATCCTAACATAGAGTCAATCGATATCTCCCACTCATGAACCAATATGAAAATATCTAGGTAGGGTCTCCGAGGATGAGTTGTCTCGTGGGATCCTCCCACTTTGAAATCCCACCAGTCGATGTGCTTCACGCTACTAACTCCTCCCGACCTCTCGTCATCTCAGACACTCCTATTTGCACAACCTTTAAACCATTCGGTATCCTCTTGTCGAGAAGATGTGTACAGGGCTCCACTTGCAACTTTATTAACCACGCCATCTCTGCCACATCTTCCCAGCCTGCTCCATGTAGTTGGTTTTGCATGCTATATTGTCCCCTCTCATCCCGATGTTCCCTTCTATGCCACTTTTGTGAAATTAGAGGATGGAGCTTCTGGGATTACTTATGTTATCACTAAATTTATACTTATGGGTTGCTTCAATAATCAACCTAGAGTAACTATTTCAAACCTACTTTTAGCTTAAACTTAGCCTTTCCAGCCTGAGAGGGATCTCTCAAGAATAAATATGATATTATGTAAATGAAGCTCAATGGATGGCTAACTCTGAAATTGGGTTTTAAATGTGTTTTTTTGCAGGTGAAAGATGTAGAAAAATTATTACCAATGGGCATATGGAGTCAGTATAAACAACTCAGTTACGTGTGAAAATTCTGTCATGGAAGCTGAGATATATATATTCTAATGAAAACATAACAATTACAACAGACTATGTGTTTGAAGGAAGTTAGATCATGTAAGCCATGAATTCTAAGTAATCAAACACTAGGATACTGAAGATAGAATTGCAGAACATAAAAGACAAATACTCATAAGAATATCAATGAATCTCAGGTAAATAGAAGTATGTTGCCACTATATATTACTAATGAAAGGTTTTACAATAGTATTCTGTAGTAAAAACATAAATCAACCCTCTCTCCATCAATTATATCCCTATTTATAACTTTAGGCATCTTTAAAATGAGTCTGCCAGCAATGTCAGACCTTCGAATGCTTCTAATGACACCTATACTAACCAAAATCAGATTACAAGGAGAGGAAACAGACATGGGATATTTTCAGGACTTAGAAATCTAATAGGACTCTAAAACCCTTTATTACATTAACAAAATTTAAAATCTGCATATTTACATCAAAAATTTCATGTGCCTGAGGTGGCACTGACCACGACTGAACCATAAATACTTCCAACAAGTCAGGAGACTCATCTTCTAAAATTTGAGGAGGTGGTGTCATAATTGTTTATGTGGCTTCCATGATGAGCTGGAAACATGAAAAACTTTTTCGAGGAGTGTGTATCTATCCAAACATTCAAATAATGGCTTTATGACTTTTCCAGGTGGCTAACTTGTCCCAAAAAGACAATAAAGGCTCAAAAAATCTCCAAAATCCTCTTCGATGTAGAAACAAGGGACTTTTAGGAAAGTCTGTAGTGAGAGTTCGTAGCGTTTTCAACTTCGACCATTTCTGCAAATTGTTTTCTCTCTTTTCTAATTTTAGGTTGTCTAATGAGTCAAAACAATTAAATACATGCCTTTACCTATCTTTTCCATGATGAAACCTAACATATATATCAAAAAATAATCTTCCGTGAGTTCGTAGCATTTTCTCAGCTTCAAGCCTGAGACACGCTATGAACTTGCCTAATTGACAGTAGACTTGAAAATTCTATATTTCTTCTTCAAAATTTCCCACAGCTCTATAAGTGATGAACTAAAAATGATGCAAAAAAAAAAATTCAAAGGTATTTTACCCCCTTTCAAAGAGCAGAAGCTTCACCCTTGGCAGCAGTTGCTTCAGTATCAATAGGTTCATTTATGAATTTAATCTTTAAGCTCTTTTTCTTGAGTTTTGTCTGTATCATTTCCATCTGCACCTCCAACTCTTTCACTTGACCTTTAAGCTTCTTTCTTTTTTCCTACAACCAGATGTTCCTTTTCCTTGTGTGTTTCATCACTCTGTGTAGAGGAAGGTTTCTCTTCAACAATTTCTTAGCATCGGTTAAGGCTTCATCATAATGATTAATTTTCTCATTCACTTTCTCCTCGAACTCCACCATTTTTCTTTCTAGCTTAGCTTCTTCCAACTCCAACTTTGTTTCAATGACTTCCTCCCTAGCTTCCCTCAACTTCTCCTTTAAAATATCTACTTTGCATTTTTCAATGACCTATGCTTGCATTTCCTTTGCTTAATGATTTCTTCCTTTGTTGGGGATAGGTCAATGATGTCTTCTACCATAGGTTGTGTTGAGCCCTAAAAGTGTCTTCTCCTTTGCCAAATTCCACTTCATATTATCATTCCTTTTGTCATTTTATAGACCTAAAGATCAATAAGATGATTAAAATCACTTAAGGAATACATGCAATGACTAACTTGTTGTGCTTTTGTGGTTTTGTTGTCTTAATGATTTCTGAGCAGTTTTAGCTACAGAATGCAGTCATTTTGTAGCCAGTTACACATTCCGTGGCCATTTTGGTGTTTGAACATATTACAAGTGTCATCTGAAGAAAAGGACTATATGGTTAGATTCTAAATCTTTCCTACATCATTCCTTGTCATCCACGAAGGCTGAATCAAAAACTGGAAATGCTTATGTACGTGGTCAAACCAAAAGTCTGAGAAGCAAATTTCTATGAGGATAAGGACTCTTGATTTTCTTTCAGAAAATCATGAGTCCTAAAAAGGAGTTTTAGTTTGATTATGACTTTAGAATACACTTGTGCCTACTTTCATTCAATATTAGTTATGTAATTGCCTATAAATTTAGCTCGGTAAGACCGAGAAACACACGTTAACTTTTATTTTGCCAAGGCTATGATACTCTGTTTCAAAGTATTTTTAATAACAAGAAGAATCATACCTTTCATGCTGTGTTGAAGACAAACTTGAGGAGTTAAAGATTTTCATGCCAAATTGATAGCAGATGGCCCCTGCTATCTAAGGAGGCTTCTACATGCTTTCTAGATAAGTAGCTTTTAATTATGTGTTGTTATATTTTTTACTTAGACAGTTTTCTCAATTCATATCTTTTAGTATCATGTCTTGCATTGTTTGTTTAACTAATAGATCCTCATGATGATATAATTAGTCTTTTCTCAAAATCTTTTCCAACATATCTCTATTCAGTGAATGGATTTAGTTATGACATCTTGAGTTACCAGCACTTTAGCTCTGTTATTTAGATTAAAAGATCCTCAGCATCCTACAACCATCCTTTTTCTTAAAAGCTTTTCCAACATATCACTATTGTCTGAATGAGATTTGGTAGTATTATGTTGAGTTAGTTATCATTTCCTATTCTGCAATTAGATAGAAGATCCTTATATTGTTACAAATAGTATTTTCCTCAAAACTGTTCCAATAAATCTCTAAATCACAGAAAAGACCTAATAAATCTCTAGCTGATGAACGAGATCTAGCTGTAATGTCATAATTAGTTCAAATATTCATAATGGATCCTTATCATATTATAGCAATTTTCTTCTCAAGTTGTTCCAAAATATCTCTATTATATGAATAAGATTGCATTATAATATTCTAAGTTGCTATCTGTTTTTAGTAAGATCCTCATCACATTGGAGTTCAATCTCTTCCACAAACTACTCCAACAAACCTCTAACTAAAAGATCAGATTGAAATATAATGTCTTGAGTTACATTTATCATTTGCAAGCTAGGACATCCATGGATTAGAATGCTCTGTTTTTCATTATTTTCCTGATTAGGGACAGAATTTACAATTACACTCGTTTTGAGTCTAGGGTTCTCTTTTCTTCCCTTTTTGTCATAGATTTGATGTCACATTTTGAACATAGAATAGCATACTAAAACCTAAGCATAAAAAAACTCAAAAACATCAACAAAAAACTGAAAAAAATGAAATAAGAATAAGGATATTTAGGCACATATAGTGCAACTATACCTCATCAGTTTACAAGCCCTGGTCGATAATTTATGCTATCGATTCAGGACACTAAATTGACTAAAAATTTTGGCGCTGTTGCCGGGGAGGTATAACTAGGTAGCCTTATTTCCTATTTCCCAAAAACAATGATATGCGTAGAGAAAGAGATTCTAGGGGTAGATTTGTAAGAGGCAGAAGTTTAATTCCCACAACTCCACTCACTCCACCAAGACCAAGAAGTAGCACACCTCCAACCCAAATTAACATTCCACACTATATTGGTCATAGGCTTCCAGAAGTCTCAAGATCAGATATCCCATCAGGAAGATCCCCCACTTCATCCACTGAAGCAATTCTAGAGGAAGAAGATCCAAGGACTCCTACAGAAGGGGTAACGTTTTTCACTTCCACAGGGGAATATATTCCAGCAGAAGAATTACAAATCCCTAGTGAAGAGGAAGACGAGGACAATTTCTTCAATATACCCTTAATATAAGAACCAGTAGAATAACTAGCTCTTCCAACTGAACCCTATATCAGTTCATAAGAGTCTATCATGGCAGAAGGGGAAGGAGAAGATTTTAATGGAGAACATACTATTTGGAGGATGTAGAGGAAGAGGAGGAGACAAAGGAAGAGGTAGAGGAAATGTAGGAGGAAGAGGAAATGCAGAAGGAGGAAGAGGTAGAAGTAAAACTGGAAGCTCTTTTGGATTCCCTATAGTAGATGAAGAGACTAATGCAACTATGAAAAAAATCTCACCTTATATTCTTCCAAACTTTTATGGATTAAAAAGTGAGGATCCTGAAACCTTCTTATTTGAATTTGAAGTTCTATGTAGAACCTATGATTATCTACAAGATGCTCAGAAACTTAAACTATTCCCTTCAACATTGAAAGGAACAGCATTAAAATGGTTTATGAGTTTAATCAATAGGTCTATTATGACATGGGATGATATGAAGAGAGAATTTCTATAGAGATACTTGGATTACTGTATACCAGTTAACCATAAGGAAGAAGTTTTCAAGATGATGCAAAAAGAAAATGAAAATCTAGAAGATTTGTTAGAAAGATTCAGTTATAACATCAAGAGGGAAAAAATGGAAACCCTAGATCAAGACTCTTTGAAAGCTCTCTTGTTGAAAACAATTAGGGATGAATGGATAGATATCCTCAATATGATGGGAAAAGGGGACATATCTCAGCTTCTATTACCTGATATAGCTGAGTTATGTATCAATCTTTCAAGAGGAAAATCTAAAACTCTAAAAGGACCAAGAGACCCTGCTCTTGCAAGGGCAAGTAAATCTACAGTTGGAACAGTAAGTAGGGAAGAAATAGGTAATATGATTGATGAATTTAAATCTGACATTCTAGGAAGTCTTAGTGAACAAATAGACACCCTTAAGTTAGAAAACAAGCAAAAATCCAAAACTGATGCCCTAGCAATCTTTTTTCCCAAATGTAGGAAGAAGCATGCCTTGAGAGAGTGTCCTTTAGATGCAAAAGTAATAGAGACTTGTGCAATTTGTTTAGAAAAACATGAGACCAAGAGTTTTCCTTCACTCCCTGGTCTTAAGGCAGTCTTTCAAGAAGAAACACCCACAAATTCCACAAAATCTCTTAACTTTGTCTCTAGAAGACCTTGGCAGGGACCTCAGACACAAGGGTTTAATAATCAAATGTATAATCAACCCCCATAAAATTGGAACTCTTGGCAACAACCTCGGCCCCAATTTCAAAATCAATCTCAACCTTGGGCACAAGGAACACAAAATCCTTATGGAAGGTTCTCCCAGTACTATCAATATCCACCTTCTTATCCCTCATATCCAACATATTCAAACTTTCCCCCACAAAAAAATCCTCAACAGAATCCACAATATCAAAACCAAAATCAAAATCAACCACTTCCATTACCATTTCCTCAAAAATAAAATCAATTGCCTACCCAGCCTATACCAAACCCCAACAATAAAAACCCTCAGAATACATATATGATAGAAGGTCAACAATTCCCAACCTATTTGATTACTCCTTTAGACCTTAATGATGTTCAACCTAGGTCTGGAAGAATACTTGAAAAGAAAAAGCCTTCTGTAATTATACAAGAGAAAAACAATTCTGAGGAAGATTCTCTACGGGTAAATAAAATTCTTGAGGGAAGCACATCTTTTCAATACCAAAACATTGAAAAATCAAAACAAAAAGAACCAATAATTTCAACTCCTACATTAGAGCAGCCATCAACATCTACTTCCACACCTCCTTTTCCAGAAAGATTACAAATTTATAGGGGTATAGAAAAACAAATTATGATGCCTAATTATTATTTCCTAGATGAGTTAAGAAATGTTTGTATTAAGATTCCATTATTACAAGCTATCAAGGAAATCCCAATCTTAGCAAAAACAATAAAGGAGTTGAGTATGAAAAAAACAGGACAAAGAATAAAAGAGATAAAGAAAATACAACTGGTAGGAAAAATAGTAGATATAATGATGGGTAAGATTTCCATTCCTAAGTATCTAGACCCAGTAAATCCAGTTGTCAGAATAGACATCAATGGAATTGAAATCCAGAACACACTTATTGATTTAGGAGCAGCAATCAATATCATGAGTAGACAAATCATGGAAAAACTAAAACTTCCTAATCTTCTTTTTACACCCACACTGCTACAATTAGTAGATAGATATGTGATCAAACCATATGGGATAATAGAAGATATTCCAGTGTCCTTAGATTCTTGGGAGTATCCTGCATATTTTATGATCCTAACTCCTAAAAATGATCTAGGAGGACATCCTATTATATTAGGAAGTCCTTGGTTAGCTACAGCTGATGCTTTCATTAGCTGTAGATCTGGTGATATGTACATCTCTGATGGAATTTCAACCAAGAAATTTACCTTGTATCCTCCAACAAGAACAATCACAGAATTAGATGATACTCAGTGGATTGATGATGAAGAAGATATACAACCTCTCTTCACAATTTCAGAAATTAGTGAAGATAGTCAAATTCTGAATACTTTGGAAAATTATAAATCTTCTTCAAAATTTCAAAATGAGAAATTTCAAGGAGAATCTAACTTTGAGATCTTATCATCAAGACAGATGTCTCTTTACTCCATGGAAGAATTTGGCAGCTCTACAATTGAAATATTCCCAGGAAAAACCTTAAACATAAACAAAAACCTAGAGAAGTTCAACAAGAAAAGCTAGTCAAAACATTACAGAGGCATTCTTATGCATATGCTTGGGAGTACACTGACATGAAAGGGATCAATCCTAAGACTTGCACTCATCATATCTATATAGAGGAAAATTGTAAACCATTCAAACAACCTTAGAGAAGGATGAATCCAAACCTTAGGGAAATTGTTAAAGAAGAATTGCAGAAATTGTTAAATGTCTATTTTATTTATCCCATTTCAGATAGTCAGTGGGTCTCTCCTTTGGTGATTGTGCCCAAAAATAATGGAAAATGGAGGGTATGTATTGACTACCGAGAACTGAACAAAGCTACTCTTAAAGACCATTTTCCCTTACCTTTCATAGATCATGTGTTAGACACATTAGCAGGTAAGAAGTACTTTTCATTTTTGGATGGGTTTAGTGGTTATAATCAAATTCAAGTAGCACCTGAGGATCAAGACAAGACCACATTTACCTGTCCTTGGGGTACCTATGCCTACTGGGTATTGCCATTTGGATTATTCAATGCACCTGCAACATTCCAAAGGGCAGTATTAGGAATCTTTTCAGATCTAATACATGATTGTGTAGAGGTATGCATGGATGATTTCACAGTCTATGGAAACACATTTGAAGAAGCCTTAGAAAACTTGGAAAAAGCTCTAAAGAGATGTAAACAAGAAAATCTTTCATTAAGTCATGGAAAGTGTTTTATGATGTTTACTAAAGGGATTGTTCTAGGACATCACATTTCAGGAGATGGGATTAAATTTGATAAGTCAAAAGTTGAAGTTATTTCCAGACTATTAGTTCCAAGTTGTCAAAAAGATGTTAGGAGTTTTCTAGGATTTACAGGGTATTATAGGAGACTTATAGAAAAATTCACCAAGATAGCATCTCCACTTTTCAAATTACTTACCAAAGACTGTGAATTCAATTGGAATTATGACTGCCAGTTAGCCTTTGAAAACCTAGAAACAAAAATCTCTGAAGCACCTATTTTAAGGGGACCTAACTGGAAATTACCTTTTCATATTTCAACAGATGCCTCAGATACAACTTTAGGAGCTGTATTGGGACAAAAAGACCTGATTCCTTATGCCATCTACTATACAAGTAAAAATTTAACTTCCTCATAGTTGAATTATACTGTAACTGAAAAAGAGTTCTTAGCCATTGTTCATGCCATAAATAAATTTAGAAACTATATAACAGGCTATGAAACTTTTGTTCACACAGACCATTCTGCAATTAGATACTTAATTAACAAATCAATTACTAATGGCAAAGTCACAAGATGGTTATTGCTTTTACAATAATTTAACATCGCCATTCTAGATAGGCCTGGGAAACAAAATACAGTGGCTGATTTCCTATCTAGACTCCAAAACATTAAATACAATACTCCAGTTGAAGACAAATTCCCTGACGAATATCTCTTTGCAATTACCACTCAAACTCCCTGGTTTGTTAATATTTCTAACTATCTAGTTTCAGGAAAATTTCCTTCAATTATGAATACAAGAGATAAAAGAAAGATCATTTATGACAGTGAAAAATATTCATGGATTGCTAATGAGTTATACAAAAGAGGTCCATATTTTATTATCAGGAGATGTGTTCGAGAAGATGGGATGCCTGAGATTCTAAAGGCATGTCATGATGAACCATGTGGTGGACACTTTACTGATAAGAGGACAGCTTATAAGATCCTTCATTTAGGATATTATTGGCCATCCCTCTTTAAGGATGCTAAAGAATATGTTAAAAGGTGTGACAGTTGCCAAAGGGTAGGGAAACCTTCTCCTTTAGGTGAAATTCCACTACAACCTCAGGTACACATTGAACCCTTTGAGAAATGAGCTTTGGATTTTGTAGGACCTATTAATCCGCCATCAAGACAAAGGAAATATATACTAGTTTGTTGATTATGTTACCAAATGGGTAGAGGCCAAACCATTACTTTCTGCTACTGAAGCATTTGTAGTCAATTTTCTTTTTGAGGATATTTTTACTCGTTTTGGTGTCCCAAGAGAAATTTTTACAAATCAAGGAGCTCAATTCACATCAAATCTCGCGGAGAAAATGGTAGAAAAGTACAAAATCAGACACGGGAAATCTACTCCCTACCATCCACAAGAAAATGGTCAAGTGGAATCTACTAATAAAGTCATTGAAGGGATCCTAACAAAGACTGTTCATTTACACAGGAGAGATTGGGCAGAAAGGCTTCCTGAAGCCTTGTGGGCCTACAGAACTACATGGAGAAACACAACAGGTCACACTCCTTATGAACTTGTTTATGAAAAACAAATCTTGTTTCCCATAGAATTTCAGATCCAAACTTTTAAAATGGCAGTCTAGTTAGGACTTGATCTAACAGAAGCACAAACTGAAGCAGATTAATGAATTGGATGAGATCAGACAAGATGCAGTCCAGAGAACAAGAATATTCCAACAAAAAATGACTAAATGGCATGATAAGTACATCAAGGAAAATAAATTTAAAGAAGGTGATTGGGCTCTCTTATTTGATTCAAAGTTCAAGGAATTTTTAGGTAAATTTCAGACTCATTGGCTTGGGCCATATGAGATTGTGAAAATCTTTGAAAATGGAGCAATAAAAATTAGGACAATAGATGAAGGAAAGGTGGCCTTTCTTGTAAATGGACACAGACTGAAATTGTATCATAAGCCACTTTCAAGAGAGGAATTTGTCAAGAAATTTCAAGATAACATTGATATGAAGTTAGTGAAGAAGAACCCTTCTTCTTCACTAACTTAGTTGTATTCTTCTTCAATATATATATATATATATATATATATATATATATTAAAGGAGTATAAACATGAAAACCAATCATTGATTGGCATGTTTATACAGAAAATCTAAGGTGAAAATCAGAGTTCTTCTGACACTTTAGATTTTCAAAAATTGTTCTTTTCTGCAATTAAGTATCATAAAATCATAAGTTGCAGATTCACTTTACATATTCATGATCCATTTCATTTATTCCATCCATATCTCACTTTATCCATATTTCATGATCCATCTCATACTTCACTCCATCCTCATTTTCACTTCTTTCCATTCCATACTTCATTCCATCCACATTTCACTTCATTCCATTTCATATTTCAAAGTTTTTACAGGCACATTCTATAGCTACCTTTTCTGCAGCCAGATCCATTCTGCATCCAATTGATTCTGCAAAATCTACTTCAGTAAACAGAGGATGAGTCAAAGAAGATTATGGAGCCTAAAGGATCAATATTTTTCAGATGAAAGACAAAGCACATCAAAGCAGCAAAAATTCAAAAAGGGCTAAGGTAAAATTGTATGAAATTATTTTTGATAGCAAATCATTAAAGGCATAATGTGGTTAGGTCATATGTTTTCCTAAGTTATTGTATAATTCAAATTGATCAAACCCCTATCATAAACATTCCTCGACCAAATCCCTTGCAACCCGCTCCATAAAAAACCATCATTAATTGAAAGCTAACAGTCAGAACCTAGAAGTGACCTGTTAGGTCTCGTCATCAGACCACGGCATTCATTGATGATTTTTTTGAAAATATTCATAATATTTCCTTGCAGTCATTCATTCCATGACAAACTCTTATACCCGATTATCCTTATGATTTACCACTACCCTATTCCATTCACAACCACTCACTGTTATTTCTTTCCGTAGCCAAATCATCATCTGCAGAGAAGTCATTTTAGGGCAAGACAACCCTTCACAATTTCCTTTTCTTTAAGAACAATAATAGAGCAGTGAGTTGAAGCCAGAGAAAGGAAGCAATTTTCATCAAGAAGAAATGGGGCTTATTGTAAGGTCAGAGCCAATCGAAAATAAGTATTTTGAAGGATACCCTCAGATTAAAGGGTTATTGCAACAGGCTAGATGGCTGAGCTTTATAGATAAGTTTAATGGATTTCATAAAGAAATCACAAAGACATTTTCCAGATCGTTCAATGGAGTAGAAGTAGAGATTGGGGATATCAAATTCTCCATCACAGAGGCATTCATAGCAGAAGCAACAGAGCTGCCAAGATAGGGAGAACGTTGGTTTAAAAACAAAGAATTTCATAATGAGGCTTGGAGAAAAATGTTAAAAAACCCAGGTATGGACACTGCAGTATTTAAGAAAGGTATTCCTAGTCCAGCTTTGAAGAATCAATGGAGGAATATGCTATTAATTTTACAAAAGTTCATAACCTGTGAAGGAAGATTTGGAACTTTGTATGTTTATCACATTAGACTCATGATGAATTTTCTAGATGAAGAAATAAATTTTCCCTTTTTCCTACTTAATATTTTGAAAAGGATGTCTTCAAATGTCCAGAAAAGGCTTCAGTTCTTAGAGACTACCTTACATCATCATGGCTTAATTAAAATGTTAATTGAGTTTCATTTGAAGAAGATAGGAGATAATTGGGATGAATTCCTCCTAAGAAACCATTTTGAGATACCAAGAGAAACATTGTCTAAAGAAAAACCTGTGAGAAGAAGTAGGAGAAGAAAGGATGTTAAAACTGTTGAAATCAAGCCTAATGTATCAACACAGGAAGACAGTGATGAGATAATTTCTAAAAAGTTGGTAAAAATCAGGAAACAACTCAAGAATAAAAGGAAATAGGAGTTAACAAATGAATATGTTGAGGGAGATGATGTAAAAGATGAAAACCCACCCAAATTGAGAAGAAGCTCTAGGCTTAAGGGCATGGTGAAAAATACATGCATTAAAGGAACTGAAATCATAAACATCGAAGAAGAAGAAGTTCCAATTCAGACCCCAGATGACAGATCTCCTGTATACCAATATGAAGAAAACTCTGGTAGAAGAACCCCAGAGGTAGATCCAGCTCAGCAGCAGTTTTATGACCATGTGGAATCATTAGAGAGAAAAGCCTCAGAGTATAAAGAAAGATCCCTCAGTCCACAAGAAACTCCAATTGAAAAAATAAAAAGAGACAATTATGAATTGGAGATATTGAATAACCATATTAAGAATGAAAATGAAATTCTAAGGGAGCAAGTTAAATTGAAAGACAACATTAACAGCACTCTCTCTCAGAAAATGGAAGGATTATATAAAGAAAACAAGAATTTGAAGAAAAGGAACAAGAAATTAAACAGGGCACTCATTAATCTGAAGTTCAAAACACTCATGAGGAAACCCAGGATGGCATTAACTACCAGACGAAGCAGAAAAAGGAGGTTAGATGTTCTTGCAGAGGTATCAGTACAAATGGAATGAAATTGCATGAGGACATGCAAAAGTTTTGCAGTGGGGGTATGTTGAGCCCTAAAAGTGTCTTCTCCTTTTCCAAATTCCACTTCATCTTATCATTCCTTTTGTCATTTTATAGACCTAAATATCAATAAGATTATTAAAATCACTTAAGGAATACATGCAATGACTAACTTGTTGTGCTTTTGTGACTTTGTTGTCTTAGTGATTTCTGAGCAGTTTTAGCTACAGAATGTAGTCATTCTGTAGCCAGTTACACATTCTGTAACCATTTTGGTGTTTGAACATATTACAGGTGTCATCTGAAGAAAATGATTATATGGTTATATTCTAAATCTTTCCTACATCGTTCCTTGTCATCCACAAAGGCTGAATCAAAAACTGGAGATGTTTATGTACGTGGTCAAACCAAAAGTCCGAGAAACAGATTTTTATAAGGATAAGGACTCTTGATTTTCTTTCAGCAAATCACAAGTCCTAAAAAGGAGTTTTAGTTTGATTATGACTTTAGAATACACCTGTGCCTACTTTCATTCAATATTAGTTCTGTAATTGCCAATAAATTTAGCTCGGTAAGACCGAGAAACACACGTTAACTTTTATTTTTCCAAGGCTATGATACTCTGTTTCGAAGTATTTTTAATAATAAGAAGAAGCATACCTTTGATGTTGTGTTGAAGACAAACTTGAGGAGTTAAATATTTTCATGCCAAATTGATAGCAGAGGGCCCCTGCTATCTAAGGAGGCTTCTACATGCTTTCTAGGTAAGTAGCTTTTAATTTTGTGTTGTTATATTTCTTACTTAGACAGTTTTCTCAGTTCATATCTTTTAGTATCATGTCTTGCATTGTTTGTTTAACTAATAGATCCTCATGATGATATAATTAGTCTTTTCTCAAAAGCTTTTCCAACATATCTCTATTCAGTGAATGGATTTAGTTATGACATCTTGAGTTACCGGCACTTTAGCTCTGTTATTTAGATTAAAAGATCCTTAGTATCCTACAGCCATCCTTTTTCTTAAAAGCTTTTCCAACATATCACTATTGTCTAAATGAGATTTGGTTGTATTATGTTTAGTTAATTAGCATTTCATGTTCTGCAATTAGATAGAAGATCCTTATATTGTTACAAACAATCTTTTCCTCAAAACTATTCCAATAAATCTCTAAATCACGGAACAGATCTAATTGTAATACTGTGGGTTACATGTTGTTTAGAAGATCCTTATTTCATTATATCTAATCTCCTTCAATAAACTTTTCCAATAAATCTCTAGCTGATGAACGAGATCTAGCTATAATGTCATAAGTAGTTCAAATATTCATATGGGATCCTTATCATATTATAGAAATTTTCTTCTCAAACTGTTCCAAAATATCTCTATTATATGAATAATATTGCATTATAATATTCTAAGTTGCTGTATGTTTTTAGGAAGATCCTCATCACATTGGAGTTCAATCTCTTCCACAAACTATTCCAACAAACCTCTAACTAAAAGATCAGATTGAAATATAATGTATTGAGTTACATTTATCATTTGCAAGCTAGGACATCCATGGATTAGAATGCTCTGTTTTTCATTATTTTCCTGATTAGGGACAGAATTTACAATTACACTCTGTTTTGAGTCTAGGGTTCTCTTTTCTTCCCTTTTTGTCATAGATTTGATGTCACCTTTTGAACATAGAATAGCATACTAAAACCTAAAAATAACAAAACTCAAAAACATCAACAAAATACTGAAAACAATGAAATAAGAATAAGGATATTTAGGCACATATAGTGCAACTATACCTCATCAGTTTACAAGCCCTGGTTGATAATTTATGCTATCAATTCAGGACACTGAATTGACTAAACAGGTTGTTTGCCTTTTTCTGTCACTTCAGTCTTTTTTTCAGCCTTGATACCTTTGGCCAGTTGTAATCTAGTGATAGGTTTCCTTGGTTTAAATATAAAACCTGCATCTTCACTTGAAAATTCAAGTTTCTTGGCAGTGAGGCCTTTCTTTTTATTCTTACATCCTTTGACATCCACAACTTTGACCACAAAAGTTTCTTCTATACCTATGGCCTGTAAAATTCCTCAAGATTACTTTTTCGCACTATTTGGCTCCTAGTGATTCTCCCATGACTCTTTTGCTAGGTTTTGGCTTGCTACTTGTAGGTGTGGGTTGAGGTATCTTTTTTTCCTATGCATGTTCTATTTCAATCTCGATGGGCTCTGAAATGGGTCGCATTTCCCCTTCCTGTCCACCCTATGTTTCAGCTATAGGTTCATCATTCTTACTTGAAGGGTTGATCTTTGATTTAGGTGTTTTCTTAGGAGTTAATACATCCACTTCATAATGACTAAGAAACAGAAATGTGTCATAGTATCTATTTAACTTCTTCAACTCTTCCAAAACTAGTAGCTTTATTAATCCATGATGAAATTTTGAAGTTTCACTACTCTCAGACCTAACTTTGACTTTATCTGACATTTTTCCTAGGGTTCTGAATAAGAAAAATGGAAGTTCCAAAAGCTTCTTACCAGTGAAATGTAGCAAAAGCCTGAAGTGATGCTAATATATCATGTGAAATCTCCCTTCACATGTGAAATACTTCTGAATCACCAGCAGGAGTTTGGAGTAATTTTATTTTAGGCAACTTCTTGGGATTCCTGATGTCATGTCCACTCCAATGTGCTCAGGCTTCAGGAACTCATCACAGTTCTGCAATTTGAATATGGTGGCTTTAAACCACTCTTCCCCTGTCCTTGGAATCTATGTAGCTTGAGAAATATTTTTAGGAGAAACCACGAAACTTAGCACACCCACCTTTGACGCAGTGCCAACAAAATTCGCTACAAATTCCTTAGAAACTTGGGCATGATAACCCTACAACTTCTGGAAAAACCTCATGCAACCAGCACTGGTGAAGGTTGCTGCAAAACTTGGATCTTCATTAACCAATTTTAAATCCATTGGCTCATACCTAACCACTGAACCCCCTTTATTGGTCCTTTTATGTGTGGTCATTCTTCTAAACACAGTGCTGGCATGTTTGGTAATACGACACCTGCAGAGAACAATTACACACAAAAAGGAGCTTGTAGACAAAGGTTGAACCTTTCTAAATCTAACAGCAACAGCTATACTCGGAGGAAAAAGGAAAAGGTGGTAGACAACATCTCACAAGGATAATTTTAAAAAGGTAATTTTGAATGTGAGAGGGATGAAGACAAATAAGGAAGGATAAATGGAATGATGGGATGAAAATGATGATCCCACATGCTCCATGACTCCAAAAAACTAATCACATGACCTCAGACTGACCTCTATCCACTTGAAACTTGACACCTCACCCATTACCTTGCTGATGCAAAAAAACACGATTTCATAGAATTTTCTGTTATGAGCTTGGCAGATTCGCTATGGACTTGTCAAGTGAGTCTGTAGCGAAAATAACCTGTTTTCCATAGATTTTGCGCGAACTCAGGAAAAAGTAGACAAGTGGCTAAAACCAAATTTGAACCAATGCATGCAGTTTTTTGATAGATTTTTATTGATATGACCATGATGACATGACATGTGGGACTCTAAAACACTTAGGATTATAACCTAATTCATAAAATTTCATCAATGTCATGAATTAATTTACCACCACAATAAAACCTATACCAAATGACCTTCCTAAACAAAATGAAATTTTATTGGTGATAACAACGTCATCCTAGACCGTTTCGATTCACCGATCACTCCAATTTAATTATGGTCGTTCAATACGTTTCCCTTGCACCTGGTTGTTCCTTGTGGCCTTATGGACTAGTGATCGAGCCTTGAATCCTACCCTTACATGAACCAATGAATTCCACACTGTATCCATGGATAAGGATAAAGGCTGAAGATAAGATATAAGGATTCCTCCTTCTTGAAACTATGCATATTTTTCAAAAGACTTCAACCATGTCTCGACTATGGTGGTTCTACCTGGAGCTTGGGTCATAATGACTCAACAAATCTTGAATCTGGTATATTTTTGACAAAGGTCCATTACATGGATTCTCACCACAACGGTTGAGGGAGTATGTTATTTCTCCTTTCAAATCTTAGAAGACTCAACCAATCTCCTCAATAGAAATTTAAGCACATAACACTTCCATTGACATTCATGCACACAATGTTCATGGTGTTATCAACAACACAAGTAAATCACCAACTCCATTAGTCTCTTGAGCTCATGGAGAGGTTCATTTAGCCTTAGGGTAGGAAATCACTATATTCCATACCCTTACAACATATAAATAATTTCACTATTCCTATACAATCAAGCAAGGTATGAAGTGTCCAAAACACACAGTTCTCTATCAAGCTCTCCTTGCGGTCACATTCGTGCATCTATATTTGAAATCAATGCATGAAAAGCATGAAAACTCAATGCATAAAAGCATATCTATTCATTAGAACATGAAGCCTTTGGACTCAAGGAAACAAACCATCACTCATGAAACATCAATTAAATTAAGGATTTTTACATTTAAATTAAACACTACTTCAAAACCACAATACCAAGGACATGCTTCAGAACATGAAAGCTTTCAAAATAAGAGGAGCATTGTTCTTCTTACAACAATAGTTAATATGGACTTTCATGTTCAAGTTCTCTGCTTGGAACCACCAATGAAACTCACAATACACAATAACATACATCAAATATCATTTCCTTTCCATCACATGAAACCATAAGCCAATCATGCAACCATTACAACATTAATCTAACAGTTCAATAAGAACCTAAATAAAAAGAAATGCATTTTAATACTTATCTAGGTTTAATACTATATTTGGGAAATCGAATTAGAGACTATAACTCTCCACCCAACCATAGATAATTGCATCCAACCTTACTTGAAACTTTCATCCCCGAGCCAGATTCCAGAGTCTGATATAGGTTTTTCAAGCGATTGTATGTCAACTACTAGCTGAAACAAGGACTTTAGAGGTCCTCCAGCCTCCAACCACCAATCAAATAGAAACCAACAAGCCTTTAGGGAATAAAGAGGACCATCACCTCTACTTTCCAATTGTTCAACGACTAATGAGCTCCAGGGAATCAATAGACTTCACCCCACCCTTAGCACATCAACATTGTTTCCACCCAGTAAGGGGACTTGAGAATCCACTATAAAATTGAATGAAACAAGCAAAGGAGACTCCAAAGCTTTTGACAAGACTTCATGGGCTAAACCTATACCCCAAGATATCAAGGGACTCTAGATAAATCCCATCTCCACTCTCCTACCCCTACCCCCAAGAGTACTTGAAGTTTCCCCTCAACTAGAGAAGTTACTCCTATACTCCAAATTCTCAACCAGAAATGTAAATAACTCCTTTGAGTGCCTAAGAAAAAACCATGTGTGCTTCCACTATTACATCATGTTGTCAATAAGTTATTTATCTGCTAGCATGTGCACAAGAATTCTCCCCTGTTGAGACCACACTTTTTGTGTCTTGTTGGTCCCGCGCTTTATTAATGCCCATATCCTGAGTAGTTCCCAATTCCTCTAT
The DNA here is from genome assembly GCA_034641835.2 of Pinus albicaulis. NCBI lineage: Eukaryota > Viridiplantae > Streptophyta > Pinopsida > Pinales > Pinaceae > Pinus > Pinus albicaulis. The sequence continues at coordinate 1,548,397,519 of CM076581.1, read as the reverse complement.
GTTTTCTTTATTTTTCTATCGTGTCCTATGTTTTTGAATGCCTCCTCCAATTCTAGAGAGACAATAAATAAAAAAACAAATTGTGTTCTTCTAACTTGTGCATTGTGTTTGTTGTTGGCTATGGTGGCTTTTATTATCATCACAACAACACATTTAGGCTCCCCTTTCTACTAGTTGTGTATGTTTCTTTGTATAAGCTCTTATCCATGGTGGTTCTGTCTTCTCTACAACACATGCCTCCTCCTTATGGTGTTGACCTCTCTGTACCAATACCCTGCGATGTCTTTAATTTGTCCTCTTTGCTTGTCCCTTCTTCCAAGTGATCATGGGTTGTCTACTCTTGCTCCAATATCATAAATGTGAGAAGCCTCGAGCCATTATAGCACAAAAACCAACCTTTAATGGTTGTCACACCATTCATATTTGTTTTTATTTTTCTTTTGAGGAAATTAAATTGCATAAGCCAAGTGAAATCCCTCCTCGATATCTGGAATTTGTATCCCTACTTAGCCCATTTGTTTAATTATTACAATTATTTACAAGGGAGATAATAATTAACCAGGGGTTGTCACAAGCTTGATGATGATGGAGATTGCTTATTATTGTTGCTTTGTTGTCTAATCAACTGATTAACTACATAATGTTGTCATACTATATTATTGTTTACTACCTTGGTAGTATTTCATTTATTGTGTTTGATCAGTTTTGATGGTGACAATGTTCAAATTTCTTTAGGAGTTGTTGTACCATGTTTTGATCAACTTTTGTAGTCAGAATAAATTAAGAGGGGGAAGTTGTGTTACATAATTTTATTTCCTCCAAACTGAGTTTATGAGTTTCTCATACTTTATTTCAACATTTTAGTGTCTACTTGCCTCTATTTTGGTTCTTTATTAGTTCACATTTGTAGTTGTCAGAGTTTGTCTTACTTGTGCCTTTGTAACATCTTCTACATCGATTTCAACCAAGTTCATTGAGGTTTCTTGACTATCATATTCAAAAAAATGGTACTTCCTATTTGAAGCAAGATTTATTCTTACCATTTAGTGGATCATTGTGAGATCTAGAGTTTTTTCTTCCATGTTTATCAAAGCACTACCATCTTTCTCTATTTTGAAGAGTTTTTTCCTATGGGTTTTTCTTCTTTTTTTCTCCACTTATGAGAATTTGTACTTGGGTACTGTATCAAGCCTTGTTATTGGGACCCATTATTTATTTGTGTTTAGTTCCTATGTTTTGCTTAAGGAGGGGTATTGTGTTGGTATTTTCCAATGTTTATTTTCCCGATGTTCCAACTATTGTGAGTTGTAAGCACATAAGGGTTCTCATTTTCCTCATTGTCATAGCTATCTTTAGTTAACTCCAGGCCTCTTCGACAATTATAAATGGAATAATTATTTTTGTATTTTATAATGTGAGTTATATGAGGTACTCTTTCATCAAAGACTTATGTATGCACTCCATTAGAGGAAAGTTCATCAAATATTTATTAATTTTCCATGTTAATTTAAAGGTTGGGTAGTACATCAATTTCATTGATATAAATCTATAGTGTTGTCTAACTATTCCATCTTTTATTTTTTAGTTGGAATTTGACAATCTGACATTCAAATTTTGCAAACTAAATATCTTAAACATGCAAATTTCATAAATCTTGGTCTAATTTCCAATAAGATTGATTAGAAAATATACCAAATTAGTTGAAAAATACTATATATATATATATATATATATATATATGTAATTTATATTTTTTGGGGGGAAAAGAAGGGTATCCCTAATACATTTTTTGCCTAAAGAAGTTGATCATGTTGTAAAGAGAAGTTGATTATCCCAAAAAATGTGTATACTAAATCATTTTAAATGTAAATTAAAATTAAACATTTAATTGTATAATTTTAAATATTCTTTATGTAAAATCAAATTAGAAATGATTTTAAATACTTTATATGTATTACAAGGAAAACGTATATTTACAATTTGTTTTTAAAACGTTATCATTTTTAATGTGATTTTTTGGAGTTCTTTTGGATTTTTTTGGGAAATTTTTCAAGTGAAATTTTTATTTGTGTTATTAAAATTATTTTTTTGACTGTATATATGGATTTAGAACCTTGAAAAATACTCAGGGTACTTTGAATGTGCAGAGTTTACCTATCATACTTATGATTTCAATGAATTCTTACTGGATTTTAGACAAATTAGATCCAAAAAATAAATTAGAAAACTTTTCAAAAATAGCATTAACTCTCACAATGGGTTTTTTTCAGAGGAGAAAAAACATTGTCTTTGATTTTTGATTAATGTAACTTTTTTTCAAAGGAGAAAAAACATTGTCTTTGATTTTTTATTTTTTATTAATGTAAAGAACATTACATTTGCAAAAATATTGGACATGCATGTATGAACAATTGAACATCTTACATAGTTCTGATGTTAACTTTACTAGAAAACTGAAAGGAGTCTAGTTCATTATTGATGAGTCACTAGGATATATACAGAGAACAAAATTAAAAAATATTGTAAACAGAAACATGAGTTCACAATATGACCACACCAATGTTGGATGTGCAGGTGCCAGAAAGGAATGTCCAAGCCTTGTTTTGATAAACTGTTTGCTTGTTCACCTCCTTGTAGATGTGATGTAGAGGAGGTGAGTTCATAAGCCTTCCCTATAGATGTGATGTAGAGGAGGTGAGTTCATAGGCAGCAGAAGATGTTGTATTCTGTTTGTCCAGCTGAACAGATCTGGAGGCGGAAAGATTGAAGTAAGGTTGATCCCATCTATAACACACCTCCCTGTAGATGTGATGTAGAGGAAGTGAGTTCATAAGTTTCCCTATAGATGTGATGTAGAGGAAGTGAGTTCAGACAAAGCAGAAAATGTTGTATTCTGTTTGTTCAACTGAACAGATCTGGAAGCTGAAAGATTGAAGTAAGGTTGATCCCATCTATAACAGTCTTGGCATAGCCATATATAAAAAGATTCTAGATTTGAAAATTATAAGCAAACCAAAATAAGCTCTATAGAAAAAGCAGTTCAGCTTTTGTGTTACTAGCGGTCCTGTTCCAATAAATATAATAATTTTCTCGCTGCTCCAACTTGATCCAGAGGCAGCCTCCATAATTCCCCTATTGTTCAGCTCCATCGAAGTAGCCAGCTGGGATGATACGGGTGTTTTACACTTGATATTTGTTATATACAGATGATTTTATTTGAGTAAATTTTCATGGATGTTAATTAATCCAAGAGGTTTCTTTGCTCTAATTATAATCCAAGTGGAGCGTTCGTAATTGCGAGCAATTTCAATGAATTATAATCCAAGTGGAGCGTTCGTCATTGCGAGCAATTTCAATGTAGATGGGTCGATGATTAAACAAGTCAGTCAATTGATCTCATTTCATTTCTTTATTCATGTTAGGATATATTTAATCTGTATTTATTTAAGAAGGCTGATGTCTACCTATGATTAGCACGAGAAAGGTAATTAAAAGGTGAAACTATTTTTTCTGATAATTAATTCAGAAAAAAGCAAAATGTCTTTTTAATTGATGGACAACCTAAGCATGTAGATGGTTAAAGATTATTATAATCTTACCATGATTATAATTGTATAATTAATAAAAATGACATTCCTTTTTAATAAAAATGACAGGGGCATGGGCCTCCACATGGATCATTGGATGATTGCAGATAATCTTACAAAGATTATAATTGTGTAATTAATAAAAATGACATTCCTTTTTAATAAAAATAACAAGGGCATGGGCCTCCACATGGATCATTGGATGATTGTAGAAATTGCTCGTATATTTTCGTTTCTTTAACTCACTCATGCATGTGTAAAGTGATTTATTGAATGCAAAGTATTTATTTATATGCATAAGTTATTAACTGAATAATTATTGCAGATTATCTCAAATGAATGCAAAGTATTTATTTGTATGCACAAGTTATTAACTGAATAAGTATCGCAGATTATCTCACATGTTGATGCGTGTGCATAGATTTATTGCCAATATAACTAATAATGGTTCTAGATGTAGATGAATAATTTATTTTACCACTAACTTACACCAATTTTATTTTATTATTAGGTTTATGTTTATCTTTCTTTATGTTTTCCTATAATATTGTTCCTTTGTAACTTGCAGGTTATGGAAATTTGTAGGCTTATTTTTGTGGATTTCTTGTGTTACTTTTAAAAAAGAATTTGCATTCCTAATTCACATGTCAAATTCAATTGGTAAGGGTAAAAGGAATTTGGGTAAGAAATTAAATTAAACATATATTTTTAAGAATATTATTCATAAAAATAATTATTGATTATATATAAATTTATATTTAAAAATTATGAGAAATTAGTACTTTTCATGTAAATAGTTATAGTTGAATGACTTACTTAACCCAGTTGAATCCCAAAAATAATTTCTAATAAATTTACATTACAAAAAATTTAAAACTTTATTTAATTATCTTTTTTTAAACCATTTTTTCCATAAATTATTATTAAAATTATTCATATTTATAATTAATTTTGATAATAAAAAATAGTTAGACTAGTCTTAAACAATACAAACATTTTATATATATCTTATTTTCTGTTCTTAGATAAGTTTAGTTCACATTTGTCAACATAAATAGTCTAACAATATTGTTTTTAATGAATCTCAGAAGAAATAATAATATTAAAATATATATATATATATATATATATATATATATATATATATATATTCACATGGAAAGTATTGATTTTCAACCAAAAAAAAGTTCTAATTGGAGTGCTTTAGTTTGATTCAAGTTTTTTTGAACAATTATTGATTCAATTTTTTTAAGCAATTATTGATTGAAGTTTTATTAATTTTTATAATTATATAAATAAAATGAAAAAAAAAAAATTAGTTTGACAAGTGTATTATCTGGATGTTCCAACTACATTTTAGTGACTCTGCAAGACACTTGGTTTTACCACATTAAATACAAGTATGGAAATGTTTTAATTCAACAGCATAATAATTTTACATTATGATTGTTCTACTTCAAAAAAAATGTGTGATTTTGTAAAATGATTTGGTCAAAAGAATATTAGCTATGAAACAAACAACTTAAAAAAAAGATGATTAGTTGAAGGTGAATATAATCAAACTCAACACTTTACCGAAACAAAATTTAAAACCAAGGCTTATACTTCGCCCATTATTATGATTGTATCTCTCTCAATCACCCCCAATGAATGTTTAGTTTTTGTAACTATATTTAAACTAAGCAACAATATCTACAATATAGCATCCCTTGATCAAATGTGGAAATTGGTTCATATTTTTCAAAGTTCACAAAATCTAAAACCAAGGCTTATACTTTGCCCATTATTGTGATTACATCTCTCTCAATCACCCCCAATAAATGTTTCATTTTTGTAACTATATTTAAAGTAAGCAAGGGTATCTACAATATAGCATCCCTTGATCAAATGTGGCAATTGGTTCATATCTTTCAAAGTTCAATAATTAAAATAAGCTGCAAGGAACCCTAGCTATGCGGTCTTGTTTAATTAAAATTTATTTTAATGTGATATGCATATATGACTGCTATGCAGCCTTGTTTAATTAAAATTTATTTTAATGTGATATGCATATATGATTTTTTCTTGCAAAAATTTTGTTTGAAATTATATTAATAAAAACAAAATTATAACCCATATTATTATTATTGTTGTTTTTGTTGTTGTTATAATAATTATTATTATTATTATTATTTGATGTAATGTTTTATTTGAAAAACACTACAATATCTCTCCCAAAATGAGCCAATATTTAAATGTTTACACTCATATTGGGAGACTATACAGTCTCTCTTTTACTGAGTTGTAGAGTGTTATCCATGCAATAAAATGATTGACCTTTTTCATTTACTTCATAGTTGTGTTATTTAAATGGTTTAAATATTATATTAATTAATATCATTATCCTGGGAATACAATGATACAATTTTTATGTTTAAAACATGTTTTTGAATATATACATAAATTTAACACCCTAAAAAATCTTTAGGACATTTAAGTTTTAGAGCTCAAAATTAATTCTAAAAAATATAACATTAGAAAAATAATACAAGAATCTTGCCATATTTTAGAGAAAATTAACCAAAAAAAAACACCTATAAATTATAATATTGCACTATACAAAAGTTTTATTAAACCACACCATATACATCTTGATAAAATATGATCTTGGGCACAAAGATTAAAGTCATCCTCCACTGAAAAAATATATAGGACAATTTGTTTCTCAAAATAATTCAGGGATATAGCGTTCAAATGATGCAATGGCATAATACTTCATAAGGATCTCTTATGGCATAATACTTCATAAGGATATCTTAAGGCTATTCATGAAATTATACCTTATAAGGAACTTGCAACTACATGATTCTTAGGATTATTTTGCAACAAGTATTAGTGGCAGAGAAAATGCTCCTTCCTTTGAAAATCCATGGATTTATTGCACTAAAGAAGAATATAGGCTCATATCTAAAGGTAATATTCCAAATCGAGGTGAATGTTCTCAAGTTTGTGCAACCCACTCAAATAATAGCAAGGGAAGAAGAAATTTTGGAAGATTTCAAAGAAGTACAGGAATAAGGCTTGCTCGACAAAGAAGACCTCCTCCTCCTTCTCAACAAAGAAGGGTCATGTAAATTGTTTAATGTTTTAATTTCCAAGCATATGATCACTATCAAAATGGGTGTCCTCAAAAGGATAATCATCTAAAAGGGAAAGGGTACCAACATGATACTGCAACTAGTCTTAATGAATCTTCATACAAGATGAGGCCTAGGAACAAAGATACTAATGATGATCATTATTCCTTTTATTCTATTTTCACAGGTTCTATTACAAGTCATGAAGAAATTTGGTTGGTGGAAAATGGTGCCTCTAGGCACATGACTAGAATTTGCGATAATATATTTGAATTAGTTGAAAAGAAGATATCTCAATGTTAATTTTTCAGTGGTCTATGCTATAAAAGTCACTTAATCAATTTTTATTTCAATAGCAATCACTTTATTCAATAATTTCAAGCTTCCAATGACAGTAAGTCATTATAGACATAACAGTAAACCAAATGCATAATAGAATACAACCAAGAACAATAGAGACATAGTAATTTGGCCAAAGACCAGGGGAAAACTCCACAAGGGGGGAAACCCTTTCAAAATTCATCTTATATTAGATTGTCATCAAATATTTAGTAGAGAGATACATAGTCCAAATACATAAATAAAAATTCAAAGGTCAAAGCCTTGACTATCCAAATCAACCATCCAATATCCAATCAAAGACGAGAAATATAGTCAAATCTGAAATTTATGGTCTCAGTCAATAGCAGTCAATGCAACCCTATTCAACAGTCAAATTAGACTCTAAAGAGCTCATTCAACCAGTCATAATATGTGGCCTTATTCCTTCAATAAAACCCTGTCAAAGTATCCCCAAAAATCTCGATCAAGGGAGAGATAAAATCAATTTTCAAACCCTAGCATTCTTTTGGTCAAGCCCTGTACAAATTTGCGATCAAAGACAGTCAACATGCCTAGAAAAAGTTGGTCCAAATGCTAGTCAACTCAACCTCCCAAAAAATGTCAAAATCCAAGTCAAACATAGTCATACATCCCCAAGTCAATGTTGGTCAAAATAGTCCCAAACAAAATTTCAATTATGGTCAATAGCAACACTCTCTCTCCTTCACACGTGTGAACTTAGGTCTTGCAATTTCAGAGAAGAACGAACCAAACAAATATGAATGGATGAGTGATGTGATGCCTCCAAATGATGCCAAGTGATGTCTATTTATATGAGAATGTGGGGGTCAAATTTCCTCCTCTAGGTCGACTTAAACATTTTGATGTGACATGGTCTAGCATTAAAATAATAATTTTCCCATGTGCAAATTAAATTCTTCCAAGGGCTAGTAGGGTATCCATAGCATGAGGAGGGATTCCGTAAGGAGGGAATTTCTCCTGGACCTGCCAAATTTCAACACTCCCTCTCATCTAGGTAGGAATTACTGATTGCATCATAAATCTCATCTCAAATGTCTCATCATCATCATCATTGAATCATAGCATGTCTCATCTCTGCTCATATTTGCTCATTTACTGAAAATTTTCGATTTAAAGAAGAATAGTCATCATAGAGGATATTAATTTACCATGAAGGTAAATATTTTTTTACTCTATATCCAACTTGCTAATCAGAAGTCTCCATCCAGATAGTAGGGGAAATCAATTTACCACAAGGATAAATATATGTCGAACCTTTATCTTCAGAAATAGGGGATATCAATTTGTCACAAGTAACAAATATATCTTGGCCCTATGTCACCCAACTTGATCTTAAATACCAAGTGGTTGAACACCATGCATCCTAGGCTTAGGGAGATCACTTTACTAGACATGTCTTCCATAGGTAAATATCTACCGACCTAAGTGTCTCCTCACTCATTAGCCAGATGAGTCGCAATTCCAACAAGGGCCAACTTGTGGGTAGGATGCATATTGGGGTATACTATGACAAGTCACTAATTGTTATGAAACCAGCTCCCAAAATAGAAGAAAAGAGAGATCAACCCCTTATAAATCAACCACTTCAAGGGGAAAACCTCATTTACATTACATAAATGAACAATTATTGGATGATGCAAATGAAAAAACCTCTTTTCTATATATAGGAGTCCATGGGTCAAAATATAATCCTAGTCGACCTAACAATAATAATGTAAGGGCACAAAAATAATAATAGTGGCTTTTTATGGGGCACAATAATAACAATATGGGGGCTACAGGGGTACAACAATAATACTAAGGGGGCTACACTAACAACAATAAGGGAATACACTAATAATATAGGGATCTAACATGCCCCTATCCTTCAAAAAAGTGTTTTCCTCAACGCTTGAGTGGCTATGGATGCTTCTGTATAAAAACCTCATCCTCCCATGTGGAATCTTCAATGGGTAAGTTCTTCCACTTGATGAAATACTCTGAAATTGATCGATTTCGTAGCTATCAGATTCTAGCTTTCGTGACTACTTCAGGTTCCAATATGATTTTTCCTTCCTCATCAAGTTCTGGAAATATTGTTTGAACTGGAATTTTGTCACTTATAACCTTATTTAAGAATGAAACATGGAAAACTAGGTGCACTCGAGATGAAGCAGGAAGCTCCAAATTGTATTCCATAGTACCAATATTTTGCAACACCTTATAAGGACCATAGTACTTTGGCGATAATTTATTATCCTTCTTAGCTTTATTGAGGGACATTTGTTTGTATGGTTGTAGCCGTAAAAATACCCAGTCTCCTACATCAAAAATTCTCTTGTTGCAATGTTGATATGCATGTTGTTTCATTCGATTTTGTGCCAAATTTAGGTTATCCTTTAAGAGTTGGAGAACTTGTTGTTGATGCTCGATGTGATCTTCCACTTCTTGAACTTTAGAATTTTCTCTTAAATATGATGTGATGGATGGTCGATGATATCCTTAAAGTGCCATAAATGGCGTCATTTTTGTTGAAGTATGGAAGGAAGTGTTATACCACCATTGACCAGAGGTAACCACTTGACCCATTGTGTTTGTTTATCAAATACAAAACAACAAAGATATACTTCCAAACATTTTTTCACTCTGTCTCATTTTTCCCATCGGATTGAGGATGATAAGATGAGCTATGAGCTAGTTGAGCACCCAAATAAGAAAATAATTTTGTCCAAAAAATTCCTGTACAAATGGGATCTCTGTCACTTAAAATAATCTTTGGGTTTCCATGTATATTTTGAATTGTTTCCATAAATGCAGTAGCAACTGTAGTTGCTTTAAATGGATGAGATAATGCACAAAAGTGTGCATACTTGGTAAGTCTGTAAACTACCACCATGATGACACTCTTTCCTTCGGACTTAGGTAAACATGTGATAAAATCCATTGAAACCTCCTCCAAACGTTGACTTGGAATGGATAAAGGTTGTAGAAGACCTGGGGTCTTAATTGTCTCAACTTTATTTCGCTGGCAAACCAAACATTTCGCCGCAAACTTTTGAAAATTAGATTTAAGGCCATCCCAAAAAAAAGAAACTCTTCACCCTGTGGTAAGTTTTTAAAAATCCTGAGTGTCCTCCTAAGGGAGAGGTATGCAATTCAAAAAGAATCTTTTATTTTAGTTGGGAATTATTACAAAGATATAAGTGATCTTTGTACCATAAGGAATCATTGTTCCAACTAAATGTATCATATGTACTAGGATCTTGCTACAACTTTTGAATGAGTGTCCACACTTCTTCTTCATTCTTCCATTTATCCCTTTTTTTGGTTATCCAATACTGTTGGATAATAGAAATGGCACAAAGCAATGTTTCCACCTCTTCATCCTTTCTTGAGAGTGCGTCTGCAACAAAATTTAGCTGCCCTTTTTTGTAGATGATTTCAAATTCATAACCCAACATTTTTGTGACCCATTTTTGTTGCTCTTCTGAAGATAGTATTTGTTTCAAAAATTATTTAAGACTATCATGATCATTTTTTACCTTGAAGTGTCTTCCCATTAGGTAAGGTCACTATTTCTTTAGTGCATGTAGTATTTCCAACATTTCCTTCTCATAAATAGATTTCTGTAAATACTTTCCTTTGATTGGACGAATTTAAAAATAAATGGGTCTTCCTTCTTGCATTAAAACAACACCAATTCCATTTCTTGAGGCATCACATTCCATAATAAAGGTTTTTGTGAAGTCTGGCGTAGCTAAGACCGGTGCTAGGCACATTTATTCTTTAAGATGTTCAAAGGCCTTAGTTGCTTCAGGAGTCCATGAAAATTCATCTTCTTCAATAATATTGTTAGAGGTGTTGCTATTCTCCCATAATTCTTAACAAAATTGTGATAATACCCTATTAACCTGAGAAATCCTTGCAACTACTTTATGGTTGTGGGGACTTTCCATTCCTTAATGGCTTTAATTTTTTCAGGGTCTACCTTAACACCCTCCTGGGATACAATATGACCCAGATATTCCACCGCTTGCACTCCAAAGAAACGTTTGGAGGTTTTCTCATATAATTGGTTCTCATCTAATAGTTTGAGTACCCTATCAACATGTTGAACATGATCCTTCCAAGATCTGTTGTATATTAGTATATCATCAAAAAATACTAACACAAATTTTCTAAGGAAGGGTTTGAAAATGGAATTCATCAACCCTTGAAATGTATAAGGTGCATTGGTAAGGCCAAAAGGCATGACCAAAAATTCAAAATGACCCTCATGAGTTTGAAATTCTTTTTTCAGATTACCTTCAATTTTCATTCTAATTTGATGATATACTGAACGAAGATCCAACTTGGTAAAATAAATTGTTCCATGTAATTCATCCAATGATTCATCAATCACGGGAATGGGAAATTTATCTTTAATAGTGATCTTATTGAGCTCCCTATTATCTGGACACATGCATCGTGATCCATCCTTCTTGTGCACCAATACTACTGGAGGAGAGAAAGTACTTTCACTAGGTTGAATTATACCAGCCTCTAACATTATGCAATCATACATTCAATTTCGCTTTTTTGGACATAAGGATATCTATAAGGCCTGGTTTTTGGAGGAACACTTCCCGGAATCAAATGAATAGCATGATCGTGATCACGAATAGGTGGGAATCCTTTGGTAGTTTCAAACACCTTGGAATGATTGTCCAAGAATTTTTCGAGATCTAGAGAAATAGATGATTTTGATGTTGGAACTTCTAGTGAGCATAATTGTGCAATTACACCTCGTTGTTAATTCTTCAGAAGATTTTTCATGACATTAGAGCTTATTATCTTTCTCAGCTTCCTTGCGATACCCTGTAATTCAACTTCCTTTCCTTCCGAAAAAAAAAATTCAAGAAAAGTTCTTGAAACTGAAAAGCTACTGTCCCTAAAGATTGTAACCATTGTACTCTTAGTACAACATCAACAACTCCCATTGGAATGGAAAACATTGGACTATTCAATACATATCCACCCATGGTTAGCTTGATATTATGGCATTTTCCAGAGCAATTTATAGTTCCTCATTTGCAACCATCACTTCACATTCTGGCATTGGGTATAGGAAGCAATTCAATTCCTTGGATACCTTACAATGAACAAAATTATGGGTACTACCCGAATCAATCAAAACTATTACCTTTTTCTTTTTTATATGTCATTCTATCTTGAGAATTTGAGGAGTAGTATTTCCTACCAATGCATTACAGGATATGGTCAGACTCATTTCTTCTTTCTCTAGGGTTGGTTCTTGGTGTATATCCTCTTCTTTTGAAGTTTCTTGTTCATTTTCTTCCTCCTCTTCACAATGTATGTAAAATAATTTCTTTTCATCACACTTATGACCTTTAGTGTATTTTTTGTCACAACTGTAGAAAAGCCCTTTTGCTCTCTTTTTTTCCAATTTTTGTGGTGTCAACCTTGTAGGTTGTGGAAGTCTAGAAGTAGAAACACTTCCATCTTTATAGATGTGAGTGGTAGGCTTCCTTGTCGCCATAATTTTACATTCAATTTTCTTTCCAACCTGGATTCCTTCTCCAATGAGTCAGGTTCTGTTATGAATATAATTCATAATAAAATAATAATAAATGTAAATGTAAATGTAATATTAAATAATAAGTCATTAACTAATGATTAGTTAGTTAGTGATGAAGAGGCATGTCTTAGAGACATAGCCATTCGTGAAAGGGCACCTGCCTAGGGTATATAAGTGGGCCCTCATTCTCACTTGTAATCATCCTATGAACAATTCTTTATACAATATACAATTTACAATTTCTATCCTACAATGGATGTGTTTGTCTATGAAATATTTTAAATATTTTCGTTGCATATATGATTGTTGATCGTTACATTGACAGTAAATCATTATGAGTACATATCTCAATTTCTTGTTGTAAAGATGGATTATACATAGGTTTAGGTCATACTCAGTCAAACCTAGTTTAAGGATTTGGGTTCATTCATATTAAACATAGAGAAATAAGTTTTGACTTTTCCTTATAAGGGTAAGATGATCACACTTCGAGACATGAAAATGGAGTCAAAATAATTAATGTCTACATCAAAAGAATTTAAGGATATCTTAGAATTGATGTTCAAAGATAACAAAAAATCTATATCAAGGAAGCAAAAAGAAATTGAAGAATTCATCTCCAAAAAAGACAAAGAAGTTTCACACTTCAAATATCAACAAGGAAAACTACTCAAACAAGTCAAGAAAGCTAAAGAATCAAAGAAGGAATTCAAGAATCATTTATTAGAACAAGAAGAAGAAAATGTATGTTTTAAGAGCCTTGATCAGAAATTATTAGAACACATCAAAATTTTAAACGATGAAGCTACTAAGAATAAAATCAACCATTCAAAAAAGGATGAACTTGTACATTTAAGGAATCATAACCAAAACCTACTTACGCAAATAAAGAAACTTAAAAATGACAAGAAATTGTTGAATGAAAAACTAGAAAAACTTCAAAGTGAAGTATTGACGTCGTCAGCCATTTCAGTTCAAGTTGAAGAGAAAGGGATTAATATTGATCTAGTCAATATCACAAGTAAGGAAGAAGAAGAATCTAGAGAAGTTAAAACATATGCAGAAGCTACAGTTCAAACGTTGGACATCCCAACTGATGATTCAGTTTCCCACTCAACAACAACAACACCTGAAGGAAATCAAGAATCAACCACTAACATGATAAGGGCAAACCAAACCAAAGGAGCTATGTATCGACATCCAAATCACAAGAAAAAACTTTCTAATCAAGCTACGTACCAGTATCACTCAGAAAATAAACAGCAATTCATGTTCCTAGGGATACTAAAGCTTGTAGAATCCAGTCATACGTTAACTATTCACCACACATCTCCAAATATCATAAGATACCCCAGAAGATCAATCTAGGATGATCTGATCCATTCTCAGCACAACAATTGTTTCTATCACTCAGAGTATCATATCGTCTTGTATCGACGAAGATGAAAGTACAGATATGAGAATATGTTCTTAAGTAATATTTGAGTACAAAGTTTCTTGAAGGGAGAGGCTATGTTATGAATATAATTCATAATAAAATAATAATAAATGTAAATGTAAATGTAATAATAAATAATAAGTCATTAACTAATGATTAGTTAGTTAGTGATGAAGAGGCATGTCTTAGAGACATAGCCATTCATGAAAGGGCACTTGCCTAGGGTATATAAGAGGTCACTCATTCTCATTTGTAATCATCCTATCAAAAATACTTTATACAATATACAATTTGCAATTTCTATCCTATAATGGATGTCTTTATCTACAAATCATTATAATATTTCCACTACGTATATTATTATTGGTCACTACATCAATTTTTCTCTTTTGGACATAAGGATATATATAAGGCCTGATGTTTGGAGGAACACTTCCTGGAATCAAATGAATAGCATGATCATGATCACGAATAGGTGGGAGTCCATTGGGGTTTCAAACACCTTGGAATGATTTTCCAAGACTTTTTGGATATCTGGAGAAATAGATGATTTTGATGTTGGAACTTCTAGTGAGAATAATTGTGAAATTACACCTCATTATTCTTTCTTCAAAGTATTTTTCATGACATTAGAGCTTATTATCTTTCCCAACTTCCCTGTGATACCCCGTAATTCAAATTCCTTTCCTTTCGAAAATAAATTTCAAGAAAAGTTCTTGAAAATTAAAAGCTACCGTCCCCAAAGATTGTAACCATTGTAATCTTAGTACAACATCAGCAACTCCCATTGGAATGGAAAACATTATAATATTCAATACATATTCCCCCATGGTTAGCTTGATATTATGGAATTTTCCAGACCATTTTATAGTTCCTCCATTTCCAACCATCACTTGACACTCTGGTGGTGGGTATAGGAAGAAATTCAATTCCTTGGCCTCCTTACAATGAATAAAATTACATGTATTGCCTGAATCAATCAACACTATTAACCTTTTCTTCTTGGTATTTCCTTCTATCTTGAAAGTTTGGGGAGTGGTAATTCTTGCCAATGCATTACAGGATATGGTTAGACTCATTTCTTGTTTCTCTAGGGTTGGTTCCTAGTGTATATCCTCTTCTTTTGAAGTTCCTTGTTCATTTTCTTCCTCCTCTTCACAGTCTATGTAAAATCATTTCTTTTCGACACACTTATGACCTTTAGTGTATATTCTATCACAACTGTCACAAAGACTTTTTTCTCTTTTTTCTTCCAATTGTTGTGGTGCCAGCCTTGTATGTTGTGGAAGTCTAAGAGTAGCAACACTTCCATCTTTATAATGTGAGTGGTAGGATTCCTTTTCGCCATAATTTTACATTCAATTTTTATTTCCAACCTGAATTCCTTCTCCAATGAATAAGTTTCCCAAAGACGAACCTCATGTTGGATGTTATCCTTTAAATTCCCTATGAAGACATCAATCATGTGTTCCTCTAGAATATCAGCTACCCTTATATTCAATTTTTAGAAGTCCTAAATGTGCTCCACCACCGAACCCTTTTGTTTGAGATTGACCAATTGGCTAAAGAAGGTGTTACTCTTTATATCCTCATTATGTGCTATCATTTTCTTCGTAAAAGACCAAGTGACAATTTTTTTACGGGAGCAAAGCCATCGATACCATAAAAATGAATTTTTTTCTAAATATAAAGTTGCAATGTGTACCTTTTGTGTGTTTTGCACATTATTGAGATCAAAATATTTCTCCATCTGTAGTATCCATGTTACAGGATCGTTGTCATAAAACTTCCTCATATCGATCTTTGGAATATGGTGGGTATTCAATCCAACATTAGAGTTTATGAAATCATGATTAACATTTATTTTGTTCTCATCATGAGTTTCATCTACCATATTTTCTCCATTAGGAATCATTTCTTGTATCAACTTTGTCAAACCTTCTATGTCTGCTTTTAGATCATTTTTCATGTCTTCCATTTTTTCTTCCATGTCTTCCATGAAATTCTTCAAACCATCAATCTTAGCTTCCATGTCTTTCTTCAAACCATCCATCTTAGTTTCCACGTCTTTCTTCAAAACTTCCACTTCATTTTTTGTTGCTCTTTGCGAGAACGAAATTTGTTTCACTTGCTCTTGTTTTTTTGATATATCATGTTGCACTTCTTCCTCTTAATGAGTCATAGTAGAGCCTTATGAGGGCTTAAGGGGTGTTGAATTATTTTTATGGGGAATGTTAGAACCCAATAATGATATATATGCTTCAATATGCCCTTGGAATCACTTCAAACTGATTTTTCAAACAAGACTTATGTCATTTGAAAACAAAATACACACCATTTTTCTTTCTTTTAAGGAGCTAGATATTGAAACTGATGTATCTATGTAATTTTGGATCCTCAATAATTAAGCTTCAGTCCTGTAATATTCCTCTAAGTATTCTTTCCAATGCCATAGGTATGACCTGATTTGAATTCTTCAAGGAAAATCTATGCCCAATCTCCCTCAATGACCTAATTATGGACTATTTTAGTAGAGAAAACTTGTACGGCGTGCCACGTGTCACTATTTTCTCCTTCCACTCTAAAATTCATTCATAGAAAACTACATTCCATGTGATTTTCGCTACTTTTTACAGAATTCCAATCTGATGCTTAGAGAGAGAGTTATGAAAATTTTCCCACGGTCACCTATTTGAGATGAAATTCGGGAGCCTGCAAAAACCATAACTTCCACAAATCATATCTCCGAAAATATTGCGAACCAAGATCTGAAATTTTTACATGAACTTCCTCGGGATTTATTCACAAATGGTTTTTTTAGCGTCTGAAAATATGTATAAAAAATTTATAGCAAAAATGCCACGATGACCTGTTTGAAGCAGTGAAACCGTAGAATCCAAATCTCTGATACCAAATGTTATGAAACTAGCTCCCAAAATAGAAGAAAAGAGAGATCAAAGCCTTAGAAATCGGCCACTTCGAGGGGGCAACCTCCTTTACATTACATAAATGAACAATTATTGGATGATACAAATGACAAAACCTCCTTTCTATATATAGGAGTCCATGGGATCACAATATAATCCTAGTCGACCTAAAAATAATAATATAAGGGCACAACAATAATAATAGTGGCTTTTTATGGGGCACAATAATAACAATATGGGGTCTACAGGGGTACAACAATAACAATAAGGGGGCTACACTAATAACAATAATGGACTACACCAGTAATATAGGGATCTAACACTAATGTGATAGGGGACATCAACTTATTAGAACGACAATGATCTTTAAACCCTATAGTGTAGTGTTCCCTCAACCCCAGAAGCTATTTGGCCCCATTCCCTCCCTGGGATATCAAATAGGGGGGAGGATCATAGCTCAGTGTTCTCGATCAGTCATGATTTGGGAGGGTCGCATCCACTAGTCCAAGCTTCTCTCTGAAGACCAAGAACTTCCCTTTCGAAAAAGCATTGGTAAGAATGTGTGTTATCTGTTCATCGGTAAAAATGTGATGGAGTCTTATGGATCCTATCTGAACCATATCCTGGATATAGTGATATCTATTCTCAATATGCTTGGACTTGTCGAGGAACACTATATTCTCTGCCAGACAAATCCCACTCTTTTTTTCGGAATATATCATTATCATATCCAAAACCTACTCAAACAGCTCTCCAAGGAGATTCCTAAACCATATGGCCTCACGAATAGCCATGCTAGAAATAGACTCAGCCTCAGTTGTGTTATGAGTAATTAAATTTTGTTTCCTGCTCATCTAAGATATCATTGAAGACCCAAGGCTAAAACAACACCATGATGTTCTTTTTCTATCAACAACATTTTTGGCCCAGTCAGCATAAGTGTATCCTTATAGTCTCACATCTCTGGTAATATATCTCAAACCAAGGTTGATATTCCCATGTAAGTATCCCACCACATGTTTAGTAGCGACCCAGTGTGCATGCCAAGGCTCGTTCATAAATTGACTCATTTTTACCTACAAAACATATGTCCATACGAGCGTTTAATTAGAACATCAAAGACCCAACCAATCGTTGATAGTAAGTAGGATTTTCTAGATTAAATCCCAGCTTCTCCACATAAATTCTTGAAATTCATTTCCATCAGTGTGGCCATGGACTGTTGATCAGTAGTTGTCTTTGATGTCAACCCAAGCATCGCCAGGGGCTAACCCGAACTTGCATGGGAATTTTGACCTACCAAATTACTATATTCCGAGTCAAAAATATTTTTGATGGTTTCTATTTTTTGAGATGTTTCCAATAATATATGGCACACCACGTAATTCTTCCCAGTTAGTGGGCTAAAACCCCATGGGGTTGTGGCATGACACTAACCATTAGTTGTGTTCATTAAATAGTCAATAATTAATAATTTTTAAGCTCTTAAAATCCCTCCCACGTTCACTTGTTGAAGACCCTTTCAACCTAAGCATTTGTAAAATGTGATCCTCATATCCTCCTCATGTGAGGATTTCGCTACTTGAAATAGGTCATCGTGGAATTTTCACTATAACCTTTTTTCTACAAAGATCCAGAAGCTAAAATTTTTATGAGGTAAAGATGAAATCTTGAGGAAGCTCATGTAAAAAATTCATATCATGGTACGCAATATTTTTGGAGATATGATATGTGTAAGTTAAGGTTTTTGCAGGCTCTTCAACTTCACCTCAAAGAGGTGACCTTGGGAAAATCGTCAGAACTCTATCTCTGAGTATCATATTTGAATTCTATAAAATGTGGAGGATATTTCATGGACTGTAGTTTTTTGTATATCAATTTTAGAGCTGAATGAGGAAACAGTGACATGTGGCACATTGTACAATTTCTCTCTACTGAACCAATCCATAATTAGGTCATTGTGAGAGATTGGGCATAACTTTGTCTTGAATAATCCAAATTGGATCTAACCTATGGAATTGGAAATAAGACTCAAAGGACTACTATAGGACCAAAAATCACATATTGGGGATCTGAAATAACAGAGATGTACACCAGATTCAATATTGAGCTCCTAGAAGGCAAGAAAAATCTAGATCATGTGATGTCAAGGGCTGTAAAGGACCAGACTCTCTAGGGCAGAAAAGCAAAGCAAGGTGCAGGAGAGGTTAGCTTCAAGTAAGTATATTCGGTATATGCATGTTCATCTCTTAATTTCTTTAGGTTCTTTGTATTCTAATTTGTTTTTTTTTTTGTTTAGAACTCACATATGCTCTTCGGGATGAGGTAATTTTTGCTATTATCATGTCATGGGTATTTCCTTGAAGAATTTTTGCAAGTATTATATATTCATCAAAATAATATAAGTAGACAACAATTGATCCTTGAGTTGGGATATCTTCATGAAGTATGACTGCATAGTCTTCCCTTTGTTCATCTTGATGTCCTTGTGTTGACTTTTCAATTAAAGAATATGGTTGAAATTTTTGACCTCATACATCCCAACCAGCTTATCATATGTTTCTTTAGAATTATTCAACTTTACAACATAATTAATTAGATGATCTCTCCAAGTCATACATCCCCAATTCAACACTAGTCAAAACAATCCCAAACAAAAAGTCAGTGTTGGTTAATAGAAACACTCTCTCTCCTTTGCAAGTGTGAAATAAGACCCTGCAATTTAAGATAATATCAAACCAAATGAAGATGAATGGATGTGTGATGTGATGCCTCCAAATGATGCCAAGTGATGTCTATTTATATGAGTTTGTGAGGGTGGAATTTCGTCCTCTAGGTCGACTTGAACATTTTTATGTGACATGGTACAACATTAAAATAATACTTTTCCCATATGCAAACTAAATTCTTTCAAGGGCTAGTAGGGTCTTCTTAGGATGAGGAGGACTTCCCTAAGAAGGGAATTTATCCCTGTGATCTGGAGATATAAAAAAAATCTCAAAAATGAAAAAGCCTGTAATATTTTGAAACCAACGTCATATCGTAGTGTTCGCCGCTCTGAATCCAATGCCACTTGAATCACTGAAAAAAATATCGTGTGCTCAATTTATGATGTTAATATCGTTTGTCTCAACAACTAAAAAATTTGTAGGTGTGTTGAATGGACTATTGACTGGGCAGTCTATATTGTTGATGTCAACATGCTCACTGGGTGTATGATCAAGAGAAAGACCAATGTGGCATCGACAAGTGTCACTCAGTGATTAGACACTTTCTTGCATGTGATTGGATGATGTTAGTTTGAAGAACCAATTGGAGGATGCCACATGGCCCAACCAAAATTTTCCATGTGGCACCAATTTATGGTTCGACCCACAGGCTTGGCAGGATTGAACCGTGACCTGCCAAACAACACCCTTTATCTCTACCAATGCATTGTCACATGTTTCTTAACCTATCTAGTCGAGGGTTTTATGATAAATAAATAAATTTTGAGCATCGGGGGAGAGGGGTCGAGACTAAGCCCTGGCCCATGGTTGTCAGCACCCCACAGAACCATGGCATAGGAGCGATGATGGAGGAGCTCGGGGACTAGACCTAGTCCATAGTCATATCATCTTCCATAGGATGAGGTTCTAAGAAATTATGGGGCGAGGCTCTAGGCCTACCCCAAAGTATTATCATCATGCATAAGACCATGGGGGATTCATTTTCGGGTTGGTAGATGTGGCGAAGTATTGGACCTTGGCCCTAGTCCTATGGCATGCACCTCATGTAACCATCAGCAAAGGGCTCAAAGTTACAATGGTGGGGGCGGGTTTTTAGCCCTGTCCCCTGACCCTATGGTGGAAATGTGACCGCAACCAACGGTGATAGGTTTGAAGTGGTGGGGTGGGTGGTTAGCCCAGCCCCTGGCCACATGGGCCGACGTGACCAAAGGCGGGGTCGAGAATACAGGCATGGGAGTTAATGGCCAAACTAACCATTCAATAATTTTCACCTATTGTGGGTGAATTTGTTGCCTCCTGAGTGGATTAAAGGGAGAATTTGTCACTCAATTAGAAGGATCATCCAATTTGGAGGACGAATAGCAGCAGAAACTTGGGAGAGCCATATTTTGATGATTTTTTGGCCTTTTGGAGCTCATGAAGAGTCTAGATAGGGTTTTTTTGGACATTATGAATCCAATGGAAGCCTCTATTCTAGTATTATATCACTTCTAAAAAGAATTTTTGCAGGTTTGAGTATATGGGTGTCAGGATCAATCAGTGGGTTGAAGCAGTTTTTGAAGGCTTTTGAGCATGGAAATGACCTTCTAGGTTTTTTCTAGCCTTCATATGTTATCTTCAACAGCTTTGACATATATGGTGCAACTCATGTTTCTCTTTTCTCATTGTCTTTATTAGGAAATTTCTCTTTTAGTACTTCAATGTGGAAGTGTTGTACTTGTTATGCTCATTTTCAAATGGAGTATAGGGTCTTGAAGTGAGATCCATTTTCTTGTTCATTGTTTAATGATTTATTGTAGGTTGTCATGTTTTTTTTAGAGTTAGAGTTATTTACAAGAGAATTTTCCTTGTAGGGGAAACTAGCCACTCATTTTTTCAACACACTTATGTACTCTTTATCACTGAAAATTATGGAGTGGTCTAGCTATGTTAAAATGGCTGGAGATGTAGCCCAGGAGGGGTGACCTTCGTCACCAAATTGTTTTATGTCTCCCTTCATGTTTTATTTTATGAGATAAATGATTATATGTCGCTTGTTTAAATTTCATATGAAACTAACTCATTATCCATTAAGATACCATAAAACTTGTTGATATATTAAGATCCATTTTCACTTGAAAAGCATTAGAGGACGGTTTGTTTTTAGGAAGGATAAGTATAACTCCAATTTCATATAAATTGGTATCAGAGCCAGGCTCTAACCAAGTTGCAGGTATGGAAAATAAGCTACAACTCCAAGAGCTAGAGGAGATGAACTTGTCTCTTCAAATGGAGAATGTTGAATTTAGTATAATCCTTGAAGTTTTTGAAGAAGAGAAGAGGAACATGCACCTTCAGTTGTAGCATGTGCTTGAGGAACAAGTCGGTGAAATTCCCACTCCAAAATAAGAAAATAATACCTCCAAAGTAAAGCCAATATGTGGGCATGGTCCAAACATAGGTTATGGGACCTACGTGAAGAATGATGCTTGTGATTTTTTCCAGCATCTCAAAGATTCTCATTATATGCCTGTCGGTAAAAGTGGACGGCTTAATTCATCCTCAAATTCATCATCAACATCTAAAGTAGAAAATATGGGTGGAAAATCCAAGGAGGTAATCAACATCTCTAGTTCAAATCCTTTTGTTTATGTTATTAATACTTCTTTTGTAGCCTTTGAACAACATACTAAAGGCATTGGTATGAATCTCTTAGCTTAGATGGGTCATGAAGGAGGAGGCCTCTCAGTCAATGGCCAAGGAATCACTAATCCTATCATGGTGAAAGAGAGACCAGAATATCAAGGATTTGGATATGTTCATAAAGAGTTTGGAGAGTGTTCAAAACTATTTGAGGTAAAGAAATTATTAGATGATGATATGTCACACCAAGATGGTAGTGATAATGGAACTTTGTCTCCCAAGAGAGATGAATGCTTCAAAGGACTTTTCATGTCGTTTTCTATTCCACATCGTCAAATTTACATCCGAAGGGACATGTATAAATGTCATGGGAATTTTCCAAATGTTGGTAATTTTGATTATTTATGGGACATGTATCCTTGAAATTTTTGTGATGTAGTTGACTATAGTGTGGCTGATTGTGAGAGATGCAAGGTGATGGTCAAAAGAATGGAACAAATTCTTGGCATCAAGCATGAAGAACCTCCATCAAGTTTGAATACTTCCTCGTCGGTGGGAAAGCAAATGTACTTTTGTACCCATTGTAACATGCATGGGAATGGGAATGAAAGGTGTTGGAAACTTCATCCAAAACTTCATCCCAAGAAGGATAAACAAGTTATGAAAACCAATGCAAGGAAATAAACAGGTGACAAAGAAGATATTGGAATGGTTCTTAAGGAAAAATTCAAAGAAAATAAGATGGAGAAAGAGAACCCATAAGCCTAGGAGAGGAAAATATTGGGTAGAATGTTTGTATAGTTTGTTGCTTTGTAAAATGTCAATAATTGTTGTTGTTATTACATTTTTCGGGGCACTTTGTAAAGTGAAATAAGAATAGTCACTATTTGCAACAAGTATGTTTTTCATTGACATGACATGTTATGTTGGCTTGTTTATGAGTCCAATTGTTTGAGAACTTGTTGGGATGAACATTGTTTGTCATCCAATTTGTCTATAGTTGCGGTATGTACTCACAGATACAAGTGTTCAAGATAAATCTTGTTGTGAATGAAATATTTGATAAATATTGTACAAAAACTGACTATGTTTTTTGTGGACAAATCCAATTGTGTCATTGAATTATTTCAGCAAAAGTACTTTTGTGTACAAGCACAGTTTGAGGACAGTAAAGCAAAGTTGAATCAGTGCATCACAAGCATTGAATTTCTTTTGATTCCCCAAATGGAAATTCAAGTTTGCCATCAACAAGGGAACTTCAAGATGAAGTTGTTTGAGCCTTGAAATATGGTTTGGAAGAGAATGTTCAAATTCCATTCATCGATGTTTTTGTTCCTGCATAGTTTTAAGAATTATGGCTTGATTCTTGACAAGAAGGTAAGGTCTTCACACATAAGATAGGTGGAGTACCTTGATTGGAGCTTGAAGGAACCAATTGAAAAAATAACATTAAGGATTAAGATTTCAAAATTTTTGAGCTTTTTCCTCATTTGTTTTGCTAGGAGAAGATAAATTTTGGAGT
Source organism: Pinus albicaulis (assembly GCA_034641835.2). Taxonomy (NCBI): domain Eukaryota; kingdom Viridiplantae; phylum Streptophyta; class Pinopsida; order Pinales; family Pinaceae; genus Pinus; species Pinus albicaulis. The sequence goes on along the minus strand of CM076581.1, from coordinate 1,548,373,658 downwards.
CCAAAAGTTCCTAGTGGGTAGATATGATCCAGAGATCAAAATTTTGCTAAAAAATATAACTGCCCATAATCTTTTGGAATTGGCTTCATATTGTAGTTCTCGTCATTCTGAATCCAATTCCACTTGAATCGTTGAAAACTGATAGTGTATGCTCAAGTTATGATGCTCTGATCGTTTGGCTCAATAGCTAAAAAATTTGCAGGTGTGTTGACTGGGAAATCTGTATTATTGATGTTAGTATGCTCACTAGGCATATTCTCAAGATAAATACCAATGTGTCCTAGACATTGTTACTCAGCGACTAGACCAGTTTCTCACATTTGATTAGATTATTGCAATTTGAAGGAAAAATTGGAGGATGTCACATGGCCCAAATAGATGTCACCAAGTGGCACCTTGAATTTGGTTAAAAATTTTATAGTTCGACCCGCACACCTGGTGGGATCGAACCCATGACCTGCCAAACAACATTGTCGAGCTCTACCAACTTGTTTTCACATGTTTCTTAACCTATCTATTCAACGGGTTTATGATAAATAACTAAAGTTTGAGAATTGGGGGAGAGGGGTGGGACTAAGCCCTAACCCCTAGTCATCGGCATCCCATGGGACCGTGGCAGAGGAGAAATTTTGAAGTATCTCGTGGCCTATCCATGGCCCATTTCATATCATTGTCCATCGGACCAAGAACTAAGGAATGAGGGGGAGGGCCTCTACACCCTAACTCCAAGTCTTAACGCCAGGCATCATACCATGGCAGAGTCATTTAGGGGTTGGTGGAGGGGGCAGAGTATTGGACCGTGGCCCCAGTCCTATGGCACCTAATGTAATCAATGGTAGAGGGATCAGAGCTACACCGGTGGGGGCAGTTTGTTAGCCCCGACCCTCGACCCTATGGTGTCAATGTTACTGCAACCAATAGTGACAGGTGCGGAGTGGCGGGGCAGGTAGTTAGCCTGGCCCCCAGCCACATGGGTCGACGTGACTGAAGGTAGGGTAGAGAATTCAGGCATAAGAGCTAATGGCCAAACTAACCCATTCGAAAATTTTCACCTATTACAGGCGAATTTATTGCCTCCCAAGTGTATTATAGGGTGTATTTTCCACTCAGTTAGGAGGATCATCCAATTTGGAGGACAAATAGCATCAGAAACTTGGGAGAGCCATAACTTGATGGTTTTTTGGCCTTTTGGAGCTCAAGAATATTCCACATAGGGATTTTTGGACATTTTGAATCCACTGGAAGCCTCTATTCATTGATTGGAGCACTTATGATGAGACATTTTGCAGGCTTGAGTCTATGGGTGTCATGATCAATCAGTGGGTTGAAGCAGTTTTTGAAGGATTTTTAGCATGGAAATGACCTTGTAGGGTTTTTCTAACCTTCATATGTTATTTGAAGTAGTTGTGACATCTATGGTGCAACTCATGTTTCTCTTTTCTCATTATGTGTTTTCTAGGAAATCTTTGTTTTAGTACAACAATGTCGAATTTTTGTACTTGTTATGCTCATTTAAAGATGGATTGTAGGGTCTTGATGTGAGATCCCTTTTCTTGTTGATAGTTTCATAATTTACTGAAGGTTTTCATGATTTTTTTTAGAGTGATAGTTCTTTGCTGGAGAAGTTTCCTTGAAGAGGAAACTAGCCACTCATTTTTTCAACACACTTTATGTACTCATTATCATTGAAATATATGGAGTGGTTTAGTTGTGTTAGCAGGCTCGGAGATGTACCCCAGGAGGGGTGAAATTCGTCACCAAATTTTGTGATGTCTCTCTTCATGTTTTCTTTTATGAGTTAAATGATGATATGTTGCTTGTTTAAAGTTCATATGAAACTAACCCATTATCCTTGAAGAGACCATAAAACTTGTTGATATATTAAGACCCATTTTCACTTGCAAAGCATCAAATGACGGTCATTTATTAGGAAGGAGAATCACAACTCCAATTTCAAATCACCCTGAGCTACCAAATTTCAACACTCAAAGGCTGGAGATTGGAGACAATGGAAAGTACAAATTCAAAGGAATTGGTTCATCATCCTTCCAATTGGAATCAAGAGGTAATGTCTCTATTAATAATATTTTATATGTTCTTGGTTTGAAGAATAATTTGTTATCCATTTCATATCATGAAGAAAAAAGATATATAATTACCTTTGTTTATGGTCAAGTTCTAGAATGGAATAATGACTCCTCCATGAATATGTCGAAGTCATTGGTGTATGAATAGGAGGCATATATCGTCTCCTTGGATGCTCAATTCAAGCCTTGGTACATAATAACTCTTATATTTTTGAATTATGGCATCGAAGGTACACTCATGTTAAAGGTGTACCTAAAATCAAGATTGAACACGATGGAGTTTTCAAAGTATGTGTTCTTCGGAAAAATGTCAAAGGATGATTTACTAGTAGTGATAGTAGGTCCAAAGGAATCTTGGACCTTATACATTCTAATGTTTTTGGAACTATATCTAAAAACTCCTTAGGTGGTCATTTGTACTGTCGCTTTCATTAATTCTTACTCTTGTCGCTTTCATTGATTCTTACTCTTGTAAAACATGGAATTATTTCTTAAAGACCAAGGATGAAGTGTTTGAAAAGTTTCAGAATTCAAGGCACAAGTTGAAAATGCTACAAGAATAAGCATCAAGACATTCAGATCTGACAATGGAGGAGAATACATATCCAAGGAGATCATTTCCTTTTGTAAAGATGCTAGAATTAAGAGGGAGTTTATAGTTCCCTACAATCCTCAACAAAATGGAATTGTCGAGAGGAAAAACATAACTATTATGGAAGTTGAAATATGCATGCTTCATGATCAAGAGTTTCTTATATTTCTATGGGGATAAGCTTCAAAGACATTTGTTTATGTTCAAAATAGATGTCCACGCTGGCTCTTGGGATATAATACTCTTGAAGAAGTCTTCACATGTGAGAAGACCAATGTTGAACATTTAATAATTTTATGTTGCCTTGTTTATATTCATGTGCCCAAGGAGAAAAGGACAAAGTTGTAATATTTTGGGAAGAAGGGAACTTTCTTGGCTACAATGAAAATTCAAAATCTTTCAGAATCTATATACTAGGACAGCAATCATTTGAAACTATAAGGGATGTCATTTTATATGAGGATATTTTTTTTCTGAAAGTCCAAAGGATCACACTTGGACTCTAATGATTAAATGCGGGTCAATCCTAAGAATGAGGAATCAAAAACCAAAGTGACTAAACCTATAGAACAAGATCCTATAGAAGAGTAAAATGAACTACATGAATATGTTGAATCACCAAGAGTCAATGTACTTGAGACTAGAAAAATACCAACTTGGCTTGAAAGAACATTAAAAGAAGGAGAAGGACATGCAACATATTGTGGCATCGTCAGAGAAAGTAAGAGGCCAAAGAATTATCTAGGTTATGTAGCATTGATGTTTAATATCATTAAGTCTTAGCCATCCACCCATGAACATGCAACTGAACATCAATTTTGGAGATATGTTATGCTTTAAGAGTACTAGTCCATATTGAAAAATGATGTATGGAAAATCATACCAAGACCTAGAGGAAAATCTGTCATGTCTTCCAAATGGATGTAAAAATCAAGCACGTAGCTGATGGAAGCATTGAGAAGTACAAAGAAAGATTTTTGGCCCATGGATTCTCCCATAAAGAGGGAGAATATTATGAATACACATTTACTTTTGTTTCCAGATACACTTCTATTAGATCTAGTATTGATCTTGCTTCTATTGCACATTGGAAACTACATCGAATGGATATTAAAATTACTTTTCTTAATGGAGTCAGTGAAGAGGAAATATATATTTAACAACCTCAAGGCTCTAATATTCATAATAGAGAGACACATTTATAAATTGAAGAATGCCTTTTATGGATTTAAAAATGGGCATGGTACTCTCGAATTGATGGCTATTTGTTGATTCTTGGTTTCACATATAGTGACGATGCTCCAAATATGTAGTTCAAAGTTATTGAAGTTTTTCCCTTGATTTTTCTATTGTATGTTGATGATCTATTTCTAAAAAATGTTGAGGATCTCATTTTCCATTGTAAGAGGGAGATGATTGCTGAATTTGAGATAAAGAATCTCAATCTTATTCATTACTATTTGGGATTGGAAATATGGAAAAAACCTAGTGAAATATTTTTGGGGCAGGGAAAGTAAATCATTAATATCCTTTAGAAATTTGGCATGGTGGATTTTAAGTCCATGGATACTCCCATGGTGAAAATTTTGAAGAATTTTTGAGACTATTATTTTGATCTGGTTGCTCCCTCTACGTATCATAAATTTATTGGCTCATTGAACTATCTCGATAACACCAAACATGATATCTGCTATGAAGTGAACACATTGAGCCAATTCTTGGTTGAGGCCTGACATGTGCATTGGGTTGTAGTGACACATATATTGAGATATTTATGTGGTACAATTGATTATGGTTTAATATATGTTTATAATGGATAATTGCAGTTTCATGGTTTTACATATTCTAACTCGGTTGGAAGCACTAAGGATAGAAAGAGAACTTCTAGATTTTGTTTTAGCTTGGAATTTTTTATTATATTATGGAAAAGTAAGAAGCAGACCTTTTTTTTGTTAATAAAGGTTGTCATTGATGGCAATAGGATTCTAGATGATGATGAATGACCATGCTTAAGATGATCATTTGACAATGAAGTACTCGTAAAGAATCCTACACTTAGCCCTACCTCGATTTTTGCTCCTATAAAAGACTGGTCACAATAAAATATTTTTCCACCATATTAGAGTCATTATTTCACAATGATCCTTACACCATCTAAAAGAGGATTGTTTCCTCTTTCCAATGAGCCCTCACACGCCTCCAAATTCCCAATGGTTAGGGAGAAATTGAATTTTTAATTCAAGAGGTATATATTTACATTCATTTATTAAGATGACCTCACCTTGCCTACTCATGTTGGCTGCCCTAACACACCTCTCCATTTAAAATATCTCTATTTATATGACTTATAGCCCTCAATATCCAGTATCAACTTGGTGGAGGTCAATCCAGAAGTATAACGCAGCAAGGGAATTTCACAACTCATGAACTAAGGAGGCTGAGGAGGTATTATTTTAAGGATTAATCTTGTCTGGATTGATACCTCACACTTGTGATGAGAAGAAGGGCTCAGAAAATTTAAAATGCAGAGATATACCTCCTACATATCACGTTTACAACTTCGGATCAGGACTATGGTGACTGTAAAAATTTCAGACTGTGGTGACTATAAAAATTTCGGACTATTGTGACTGTAAAAAATTCAGACTGTGGTGACTGTATAATCCTCAGACTATGGTGACTGTGTATAACTCAAATTAATCCACAGACCTATGCAATATTACCCTCTGATACCTGATGTGGCTCAAAACAGTGGTGCAGTCTCACTGTATTTGCTTCAGACCTACGATAGCTCACTGTGATCTTGCTTGAAATCACTATAATATAGTTTAGTGGCTTGGATCTATGACAGGCTAGCCTAAAGTGGAGTTTGGATCAGTTTTGAGATATCAGTCTTGTAGATCAGACCTATTGTGAAAATTTGAACAGTAAAACAGTCACCTTTTGGAGGCTTGAAAATCATAGTATTACAACTAGACGGTTATTTTTTTGAAATTTGTGATTTGTGGATAGCAGCTCGGACAGAGATCGTATTTTTTTAAGGAACCAGACCATTGAACAATCACTTGTGAATAGTTTGGATCTTGGATCTGAGACACTCGGTGAATCTTTTGATCTATGGAGTGTTTACACTTCTAGGACTCTACATGTTGCAACCTCTGACCTATGTGATGAATAAGAATATTTAGATGTTCGGAAGGTGATGAACTTGATGGCATAACTCTAGACAGTGAAATAAGAATCAGTGATCAATGAGGCATTAAGTGTCATGAAGCTATAGAACATGTGAAGTGTTGAAAATTGCAAAATCCTATGAAGATATTCAAGTAACCAAGTAAGTACATTACTCATTTTATCATGACTAAAGGATTGGTGTCCTAGAGGTTGAAGCCTCTAAAAGTCAAGGTTGGTGCCTTGAGAAGATAGGGTCGAAGCCCTAGAGGTCAGAGCCTCATCAAAGTCCAAGTTGGTGCTTGGCAACAGGTTGGTGCCTAATTCATTGAAGGGTTGGTGCCCTCACGCATCTATTGTAATCAATTATTAGAAAAAGGATTGAAGTTCTTATTGATCCTTAATAATAATATTATTATACACCTCCCTATTTTTAATTGTGAAGAATCTAATTGGCAAAAATTAACAATTGAAAATACATATTGATTCACCCTCCTCTCAGTATTTCCAACAATTGGTATCAGAGTTGGCTTCTTCATTATCATCCTAATAGCTGGAAGAAGGATTCTTAGGAAAAATGAAGAACATAGAAGCAACAAGGAAGTTGCCTATCTTTGATGGAAAAAATTTTGGTTTTTTGAAGAAGAGGATGTCTTACTATCTAATGTCTCTTGGTCCAGAAGTATGGCACTCTATTTTGGATGGGTAAAAAACTCCCTCCGGTCTTCCAACTAATCCAGAAGAAATAAAAGCCTACATTGCTAATGCCAAAGCTTTAAATTCCATCACTAGTGGAATTACCGATTCCGAATTCACGAAAGTCATGAATTGTGACTCAGCCAAAGAAGTATGGGATAAGCTAGTTGCCATGTATGATGGGGACTCCAAAGTTAAGAAGGAAAAGCTTCAAACCTATAGAAGACAATTCAAGAGTCTGAAAATGGATTATGAAGAATATATTTCATCATACTTCCTTCGAGTAACTGAAGTGGTTAACTCTCTTAAAGGGCTAGGAGAAAATATTGAAGAAATCACTATTGTTCAAAAAATCCTGAGATCTCTTCTTGACAGATTTGACTCCAAAGTAAGTGCCATAGAATAAATGAAGGACCTAGATACTCTCAAGATGGATGAACTTCTCTAAGCTAAAAGGTAATTACCCTATTATTTGTTTCAACTGTGGAAGAATATGTCATTACGTTGCAAAATGTCCTCTTAAACATGATAGTGATGATGAAGTGGACTCTAAAAGGATGATGTACAAAAAGAAAGGGTTTAATAAGAAGAACTTATTCTCCAAACAAGATGAGTCTGATGAAGATGAATTTGTAGTCATAAAAGAGAAATCAACTAGAAATATGCCTCATCACAAAGAAAGTGATGATGAATCAGATGAGGAAATTAACTATGTTGGAAGCCAAGAAGTGTTATTCATGGCATTTACAAATGATGATGATTCAGAACTGGAAGATTAAGGAAACATGGATAAATTACTAATGAGTGCCATTTAATAAAATGAGGATCTATGGAAAAAGATAATTTCTCTCAAAGTAGAAAAGGAGGAAGCAAAAAGAAGGGAAGACTTATTGAAAAATAAGCTAAAAGAGAAGGATGACATCTGTGAAAAACGTGAAGTTGAAATAATATCTCTAAGAAAGGAATTGGAGAAATTCAAAAGGAGTTGGAAAAGTTCTCAAGTACTTGATAACATTCTTAATACTCAAAAACCTCAACATGAAAAAACTGGAATTGGTTTCAAAGGAGAATCATCAAGCACAAATAATAATGCAAGGAGCTATACTGACATACTCTCTTTGCATCCAAAAGAAGAAAATTCATCTCTTCAAGAACAAAGACCCATCTCAAAACCAAGAATTGAAGAAAGAGAAACTCCAAGGAAGAATGTTGGTTAAAGCTATGGCTATTACAATAGGTACCAAAATATTTTTCTTGGGTATTGTTACTATTGTAAAAACTTTGGGCATCAAGCTAAGCATTGCAAGGCTCATAAGAATGAAACACCAATATTGAAAGATCAAACAAACAAACTACGTGGTCCTAAAGAGCAAGGACAAATAAAAACTTACAATTCCTTTGATCCTTTGGCTAATTTTAATCTGTCTTGCTCATTATGTAATACTTATCATCATAATGAATGAAATTCCCCTCTCAAAGGGGAGGAAGCTAAGAGCATAAATATGAAAACGGATAAATGTGGCCTAGTTCTATGTGCTCACAATGAATAAAATCATTGGTCCGTGGATAGTGGATGCTCAAGACATATGACAGGTGACAAAAATAAGTTTGTCTCATTAGAAAAGAAAAATGTAAATGTATCCTTTGGAAGTGGATCCGCTAAAATCATTGGAAAAGGAACTGCTACCCTTGTCAATGGACAAGGAAAGGCTCAAAATACCTTGCTGGTAGAAGGGCTCAAACACAATCTCTTAAGTGTTAGCCAAATTTGTGTCCAAGGACATAATGTTGTCTTTAGTACTAAAAATTGTGAAATAAGAGACTCTTTCTCAGGAGAAATTATGGCGAAAGGAGTAACAACACCATATAATGTTTACATTCTTAGTCAAATCCAAGGAGATAAATGTTACCTAAGTCAAACAGATGAAAGTTGGTTATGGCACAAGTGATTGGGGCATACAATTTTTGATAACCTAGTCAACATCATCAAAATTAATGTTGTAAGGGACATTCCAAAAATGTGCAAGCCAAGTCAATTTGTATGTGGCCCATGCCAACATGGAAATAAAACTAGAACTAGCCACAAAACTAAGGAGTTCTCAACATCAAAACCTCTGGAAATCATTCATGCAGATCTATGTGGGCCAACTAGAACTCCAACTCTTCAAGGTGAAAGGTACTTTGCTCTATTTTTTGATGACTATACTAGAATGATGTGGGTATATTTCATAAAATATAAATCCGAAGCATTTGAATGTTTTAAGAATCTTAAAGCTCTCATTGAAAATGAGAAAGATTCTAAGATTAAATGTCTTAGAACAAATAAAAGAGGAGAATTCACCTCAAAATAACTTGATGAATTTTGTAAAGAGCATGGAATCGAAAGAGAGCTCTCTACTGCTAGGACACCCAAGAAAAATGGAGTAGTAGAAAGAAGGAACACAATCGTTCAATAAATGGCAAGGACAATGTTACTAGCAGCTGATTTGCAACCAAAATTTTAGAGAGAAGCAGTTGGGATGGTAGTTTATACCTTGAATCGAACTCAAATAAGACCAAATAATGAAAAGAATCCTTATGAATTATGGAAAGAAAGACCTTATTTAGTAAAATATTTCGGGATTTTTGGAAGAAAATGCTTCATAAAAATGAATGATGACTCACCAGGAAAATTTGATTCTAGGGTTGACAAAGGAATATTTCTTGGATACTCCACAAGGAGAAAAGCTTACAAATGTTACAAAAATTGTCTATGGAAAATAGTGGAAAGAATTGATGTGAATATTGATGAAGGTCTTCCAGAAAAGAGAATGGAAGATAATGAAGTTGAGCCTTTCCTTGAAGAAAGTGAAGAAGAACCTAAAAGGAAGAGGAGGATGGAGAACCTCAAAGTGAACCTTCACAAACTCCTTCTAAGATCAAATTCATTCAAAAACATCATCCAAAAGAATAGGTTATCGGGAATATAGATGAAATAATTCAAACTCGAAGAAGGATGAAAAATACTCCAAGAAAATATGATGTTTCTCTATTATCTTTAATAGAACCTGTAAATTTTTCTCAAGTAAAGATACTTATTGGATAAAGGCCATGGAAGAAGAAATGTCTCAAATCGAAAAGAATGAGACTTGGGAGCTGGTACCTCATCCAAAAGATAAAAATATAATTGGAACAAAATGGGTATTCAAAAACAAGATGAATGAGGATGGAAAAATCATCAAAAATAAATCCAGACTTGTCTACAAAGGATACTCGCAAATTGAAGGAATTGACTTCGAAGAAACATTTGCACCAATAGCTTGATTGGAAGCCATAAGAATGTTTTTTTCATTTACTTGATCAAAGGGATTCAAGGTCTATCAAATGGATGTAAAATTAGCATTCTTGAATGGATATCTCAAGGAAGAACTTTACATGGAGCAACCAGAAGGATTTGATCTTGCCGAAGGAAAATACTTTGTATGCAAATTGAAAAAGGTCTTGTATGGATTAAAACAAGCCCCTAGAGCATAGTGTGCAAATTTGGATCACTATCTGCAACAAGAAGGTTTCAAAAATGGAGTAGCAAGTAGCAACCTCTACATGAAGATGGACAAGGAAAAACTTTTGATCACTCTTGTATACGTTGATGATCTAATCTTTGCTAGCAATGATGATGAGATGAGCCATGAATTTTCTCTAAATATGTCCAAAAGATTCGAAATGTCAATGATTGGTGAGTTGTCTTACTTTCTTGGGATAAAAATATCTCAAACCTATGCAGGCATGTTTAAATCTCCAGCAAAATATCTTAAAGACATGCTCAAAAGATATGGGATGGAGGATTGTGCACCTATGAGCACACCAATGACCACAGATTGTAAATTAAGTAAAGATGATGATACCCCTCTCATAGATGTGACTCTTTACAGGTCAACAGTTAGAGCTCTCTTATACTTAACTGCTACAAGACCATATATTATGCAAGTAGTGGGAATGGTAGCAATATTTTAGTCAAGTCCTAAACAATCCCATCTACCAGCTGTGAAGAGAATTCTGAGATATTTGAAAGGAACAACTGATTTCGGTCTTTGGTATCCTAAGATTTCAACTCTTATTGTGACAGCTTACTCTGATTTTGATTGGTCTGGAAGTGTGGATGATCAAAACAATACAAGTGGAAATGCATTCTTTATGGGGGATTGTCTTGTATCTTGGCTCAGCAAAAAACAATCATCTATATCTCTTTCTATAGTTGAAGCCGAATATATAACTGTTGTTGATTGTTGTACACAAATATTATGGATGAAGGAAGCTTTAAAGGATGTCAACATAGAAACTAAGCAACCAATCACTATTTTTTGTGACAACACTAGCGCCATCAGTCTTTCAAAGAATCCTGTGATGCACTCAAAGACCAAACATATTCTAATCAAATACCACTTTCTCCATGAAAAAATTGTTGAAAAAATATCAAGTTGGAATACGTCAATAAAAAAAGAGAAAATTGCAGATATATTTACAAAACCCCTTCCACGAGAAGCATTTGAGTATCTTCGCCAAAAGATGGGTGTCATTTCTCTTATACCACATTAAAACAAGCAACTTGTTAGGGGGAACAGCATGACAGGGGGAGCACATTGATACCCCATTTCCATTGCTTCATGATCAAGAGCTGCTTATATTTCTATGGGGAGAAGCTTCAAAGATAGTTATTTATGTTCAAAATAAATTTCCACGCCGACTCTTGGGATATAATACTCTTGAAGAAGTCTTCACATGTGAGAAGACCAATGTTGAACATTTAATAATTTTTGGTTGCCCTATTTATATTCATGTGCCCAAGGAGAAAAGGACAAAGATGTAATATTCTGGGAAGAAGGGAACTTTTCTTGGCTACAATGAAAATTCAAAATCTTTTAGAATCTATATACTAGGAAAACAATCATTTGAAACTATCAGCGATGTCATTTTAGATGATGATATTTATTTATGAAATTCCAAAGGATCAGACTTGGACTCTAATGATTAAATGCAAGTAAATCCTGAGAATGAGGAATCAAAACCCAAAGTGACTAAACCTATAGAACAAGATCTTGTAGAAGAGTCAAATGAACTACATGAATATGACGAATCACCAAGATTCATTGTACTTGAGACTAGAAAAATACCAACTTGGATTGAAAGAACTTTAAAAGAAGGAGAAGGACATGCAACATATTGTGGCATCTTCAGAGAAAGTAAGAGGCCAAATAATTATCTAGGTTATGTAGCATTGATGTTTAATATCATTGAGTCTGAGCCATCCACCTATGAACATGCAACTGAACATCAATTTTGGAGATATGTTATGTTTGAAGAGTACTATTCCATATTGCAAAATTATGTACGGAAAATCATACCAAGACCTAGAGGAAAATCCATCATGTCTTCCAAATGGATGTAAAAAATCAAGCACATAGTTGATGGAGGCATTGAGAAGTACAATGCAAGATTTGTGGCCCATGGATTTTCCCAGAAAGAGGAATAATATTATGAATACACATTTAATTTTGTTTCCAGATACACTTCTATTAGATCTAGTATTTCTCTTGCTTCTATTGCACATTGGAAACTACATCGAATGGATATTAAAACTACTTTTCTTAATGGAGTCATTAAAGAGGAAGTATATATTTAACAACCTCAAGGCTCTAAGATTCATAATAGAGAGACACATTTATAAATTGAAGAATGCCTTGTATGGATTTAAAAAGAGGCATGGTACTCTCGAATTGATGGCTATTTGTTGATTCTTGGTTTCACAAATAGTGATGATGATCCAAATATGCAGTTCAAAGTTGTTGAAGGTTTTCCCTTGATTTTTCTATTGTATGTTGATGATCTATTTATAAAAGGGGTTGAGGATCTCATTTTCCATTGTAATATGGATATGATTTCTAAATTTGAGATGAAGGGTCTTGATCTTATGCATTACTATTTGGAATTGGGAATATGGAAAAATCCTAGTGAAATATTTGTGGGGCGGGGAAGCTAAATCATTAAGATCCTTCAGAAATTTGGCATGATGGATTATAAGTCCATGGATACTCCCATGGTGAAAATTTTGAAGAATTTTTGAGACTCTTATTTTGATCTGGTTTCTCCCTCTACGTATCATAAATTTATTGGCTCATTGAATTATCTCGATAACACCAAACACGATATCTGCTATGAAGTGAATACATTGAGCTAATTCTTGGTTGAGCCCCGACATGTGCATTGGGTTGTACTGACACATATATTGAGATATTTACGTGGTACAATTGATTATGGTTTGATACATGTTTATAATGGATAATTGCAATTGCATGGTTTTACATATTCTAACTAGGTTGGATGCACTGAGGATAGAAAGAGAACTTCTAGATTTTGTTTTAGCTTGGAATTTTTTATTATATCATGGAAAAGTAAGAAGCAGACCTTTTTTGTGTTAAGAAAGGTTTTCATTGATAGCAATTGGATTCTAGATGATGATGAATGACCATGCTTAAGATTATCATTTGACAATGAAGGACTCATAAATAAGCGTACACTCAGCCCTACCTCCATTTATGCTCCTATAAAATACTAGTCACAATAAAAAGCTTTTCCACCATCTTAGAGTCATTATTTCATAATGAGCCTTAAACCATCTGAAATAGAATTTTTTCCTCTTTCATGCAAAACCTCATACTCTTGTTGATGGTTAGGGATAAATTCATTTTTAATTCCAAGGAGGTATATATATATATATATATATATATATATATATATATATATATATATATATATATATATATATATATATATATATATATATATATATATATATATATATATATATATATATATATATATATATATATATATATATATATATATATATATATATATATATATATATATATATTCATTTATTAATTTGGCCTCACCTTGACTACTCATGTCGGCTGCCCTAACACACCTCTCCATTTGACATATCTCTATTTATATGACATATAGCCCTCAATATCCAGTATCAACTCGATGGAGGTCAATCCAGAAGTATAACGCAGCAAGGGAAATTCACAACTCATGAACTAAGGAGGTATTATTTTAAGGGTTAATCTTGTATGGCTTAATATCTCACACCTGTGATGAGAAGAAGGACTTGGAACATTCAAAATATAGAGATATACCTTCTGCAGATCACGTTTACAACTTTGGATCAGGACTGTGGTGACTATAAAAATTTCGAACTGTGGTGACTGTAAAAATTTCGAACTGTGGTGACTGTAAAAATTTCGGACTATGGTGACTGTATATTTTTTGGGCTATGGTGACTATATAATCCTCGGACTTTGGTGACTATGTATAACTCAGATTACTCCATATACTTGTGCAATATTACCCTCTAATACTTGTTGTGGCTCAAAACAGTTGTGTCTCACTGTATTTGCTTCAAACCTGCGGTAGCTCACTATGATCTTTCTCGGACTCACTATAATATAGTTCAGTGGCTTGGTTCTGTGACAGGCCAACCTGAAGTGGAGTTTGGATCAGTTTTGAGAGATCGGTCTTTTAGCTCGGACCTGTTGTGAAAACTTGAACAGTAAAACAGTCATCTTTTGGAGGCTCTAAAATCACAGTATTACAACTAGACAATAGTTTTTTGAAATCTGTGATTTGTGGACATCAACTCGGACAGAGGTCATATTTGTTTAGGAACTAGACCATTGAATAATCACTTGTGAACAGTTTGGATCTTGAATCTGAGACACTCGGTGAAGCTTTTGATCTATGGAGTGTTTACACTTCTAGGAATCTACCTGTTGCAGCCTCAGACATGTGTGATGAATAAGAATATTTAGATGTTGGAACAGTGATGAAATTGATGGCATAACTCTAAACAGTGAAATAAGAATCAGTGATAAATGAGGCATTAAGTGTGATGAAGCTATAGGACATGTGAAGCATTGAACAATGCAGAATATTGTGAAGATATTCAAGTAACTGAATAAGTACATTACTCATTTTATCAAGACTAAAGGATTGGTGTCCTAGAGGTTTGAGCCTCTAAAAGTCACATTAGGGGAATTTTGAGGTCTAAAATGGGCCTCCTAAGGAAATTATAAAATAATAGTGGAAAAAATCTAATAAGATTTGATGACATCATCAAATTTTAGAGGGAAAAATGAAAAAACTACTTTTTCAACTCGTATTTTCAACTTATCTCTCAAAGTGTTTACTCAAATTTCGAGCGGGAGTACTCATTGGATGCAAAATTTAATTCCTCATCCAAGGAGTACCCATGTTGCATACTTTTGATGGGTCCTACTACACAAAAAATGAGAAATACATGAAAAACGTGATTGCAAGCACGTTTTTTCATGTATTTCTCATTTTTAAAATGTGAAAGTTCATCGAAAGGTTTCTGTTGTGGGTACTCCTTGGTTGGGAGGTTGAGGTGCGAGAATTGCTTGAGGCTATCGCTCGGGGGGTGGTAAAAATTTTGGGAGATAAGTTTAAAATACGAGTTGAAAAAGTAGTTTTATTATTTTATTATTTTTTAATATTTTTACTTTTTTACTCCAAAAATGGTGATCATCCATTATGGATGACATCATCATCTTGAATCCTATTGGTTGCTATAAAGTTTATTTTTGTTGTACATTTTTCTTATGAGGCCCATTTTAGACCTCAAAATTCCCCTAATGAGGTTGGTGCCTTGAGAAGATAGGGTCGAAGCCCTAAAGGTTGGAGCCTCATCAGAGTCCAAGTTGGTGCTTGGAAATAGGTTGGTGCCTGATTCATTAAAGGGTTGGTGCCCTCACGCATCTATTGTACTCAATTATTAGAAAAAGGATTGAAGTTCTTATTGATCCTTAATAATAATATTATTATACACCTCTCTATTTTTAATTGTGAAGAATCTAACTGGAAAAAATTAAAAAATTGAAAAGAAAAATTGATTCACCCCCCTCTCAGTATTTCCAACATGTTTCTCTTAGTATGGTTGAGTCCTGAGTATATAGTTGAATGTCCAACCTGTTGTGAAGAATTTTGGCTTCAAAATTTCTTCGTTGTTTTGTTTAATCAGCTGTTGGAATCAGCTGGGGTATATCGTGACAATCAAAGTTGTGTAAAGCTTTATGAAATCCATTTTTTCATGACAGGTTGAAGAACATTGAGATCAAGTATCATTACATCTATAATATCATCCAAAGAGGTGTTGTGAGGCTCGATACATCCCCACTGATGAGAAGGTTGTTGATGTTTTGAAAAATCCACTATTCGGGATGAAGTTTTTTTATTTCAAATAAAATATTGGAGTGACTGAAAATCCCTTTCTTGGAGAGAAGGATCATTTATTGTATAACATCATGAGACAAAAAATCTTCCTTAGGATTAGCTGAGAGACCATGGTTTTTGGTCATGAAGATTGTCCCGATTACTCCCTTGGGTCATTAAGATTGACTAATAAACCAATATGGTTAGGGAGTTTGGTTCTGAGGCTTGGAGTGATCCCTTAGGTCATTTTGTTTGACTGAGAGACCATTAGGTTTGGTCGAGGACAGTGATTTTGAGTTCTCTTCCTTGAGTCATTGTGTTTGACTGAGAGACCAATGGAATTGGTAGGGAAGATTGATTTTGATTTCTCTCTTGGGTCATTATGCTTGATTGAGAAACCATATAATATGTTTGGAAATTTTGGCCTCATGAACGATATTGATTAATACAATGGTCAGTTGGGCTTTGAACTTGTTGCCATTGGTTTTGGGTTATGGGATGAACTTGACGCTATCAAACTTTACGTATGCAAAGACTTGTACATTTGAGAGAGAGAATGAAAATTGTTATTATGAATCTTAATTGCAAATGTGCAAAAAATTACCACTTTAGTTGTGCATAACAAACATCCCTATCAGCAAAGATGGTTGCCAATATCTTCAGACTTGTAGTTAGTTGATCAAGATAAATGTTGCAAAAATCTAGATCTATGCATCAAAATACATTAAGCAGTAAATAAAACAAGATTTACTCCATGCATCCAATAGACAAGACAAGAATATGTTGAATGAATTTTATATTAAGGGCACCTGGGAGGAAAACATAGAAGAAAGTTACCAGTTCTCCTCAATGGGATGGGTTCTTGTAAGTCCTCAGCACTTCAGATCTAAAATTCCTCTCTCTTGATGGTGTATAAAACCAGACAAAAATGGAACTCAAAGGGAGCTCACAAGAAAAAAGTAGAAAAATATGACAATGATGGAGGATCAAAGTCAGACCAAAAGTATAGATCCAGAGTGATCTTTAGGCAACAAAAGGTAGTGAATGAATGGAAAAACCCTTCTATTTATAACAAAATATTGAGTTAGTCTAGATATTGGTGCATAATTAAAATATTATTAACCAAATCAAGATCAAACTTTTATGGAATATTTTATTATATTTGTTGGAGGGAAAAGGAATTTGACTTGGGTCAAATCCCTTTATTTGTAAATAATAAATAAATAAATGATTTATTTATCATTTTAAGGATGTGGTTGAGTAATAATTAAATAAATAATGATTTATTTAACTATTTATGAGTGATTTAGTCAAACTTAACAAGGAATATTATTTAAATAAGGTTTAAATAATTATTCCTAGAAAATAATAAGATAAATAATAATTTATCTGATTAATTTTCCTGTTTTGGGTTAAATATGACCAGGAATATTAATTAAACTATTGTTTAACTATTTATTCCTTGAGGAAAATCAAACAAATGTGGATTTATTTAATATTTCCTCATGGGGTTTCTTGTTTAGACCATAAACAGCTTAATAAAGGTGTTTTACTAAGTTATTTTTCATAGTGAAAGCAATTTTACTTAGGGTAAAATTGGTCTTACATGGTGTACTTAGGTCCATCTAATAGTACAGGTTAGATGACCAAAAAATGGTGCAACAAATTTCCCCCTAGCATGCGAGCATTAGGATCTAATCGTATGACCGAAGTATGTTGTAAGAACTCAATCACTAGACACCGAAGAGGAAGTCAAAGAGAGAGAAATGTAAGGTAGACCGAAGCGCTAAAGGACTAGACCCTGAGGAGGCGAGACTTATAGGTGCGACAAGTCTCTTTTATGAGTGAGTACCTATGCTATAGGTGGCGGGGGAGGCATACCTATGCTCGTCGAGACAAAGTACAAAGAATAATGCATCCAATAAACAAGGGACTAAAAGATATAGTACATGCTGGCATAAACATGAGCTAAGTAAAAACATGATAATGAATCCCACATACATACTATGCCTGGGATAACAGCCAGGACTTATACAATAATACATGAGTATATGAGATACAAATACAACCCAGATGCCCCTGTAAATAGGAAAGGGATCTAAAAATATAACTGCTACATGCAAAAAAAGAGGCGCTGCAAGTGGCTGAGGCTGACATCATCAAATATATGGAGCTGCATCAAAGGCTATAATGAAGAGGTCATCCGGGCATGTGGGGGGCCACCTGTAGGGCCACCCCCTCATGAGGGATGAGACATCTCACACACACCCGGGAATCACCGATATCAGTTGTTGCATCACTGCACCATCAAGTATACGGATCTCGATCATGCTAAAAGGAGTTGGAGCTGAGAAACAATCAAGTCAAGGGGCAATAAGGAGTCTCTTTGCCTGATCCGTGGCACTGAACAAGAGTGGAAGCTGGAACCAAGGTACACCACCCTCTAGACCTATCTTCTGGAATGAATGATCCAATGTCGACAAAAGGAGGTCCGCCATAGGTGAGGCAATAAGGGATCCTCAACTAAGGCACGGGAGAAAATAATAGAGCGACTGTCAGACTGACACCAGGGATGATGATGAAATGGGGGGTACGGAGTAGCGGACAGACGACTTCCCTTGTTAGAGCATAAAGGGCATGGATGACCTAGCAGCAACTAACACAACATCATGAGGGATAGGAGACAGTGGGACTGAAGGCCATAATGTGCGACATGAGAGAGGAACCAAGCAATGAAGGATGGAGGACTATAGCGAGATACAAAGGGACTCGGGATAGACTCCATGAATTCAATGATGACTCAACTCGGATGCTCTAAACAAGGGTGACGCGATGGTGTTGCCACACAGAAAAGGTCCAATGGGGACCATAAGAACATGAGTACATGATGGTTACTCACAACGAAAATTGACACGAACATGGACAAGTATGAAGGAAAAGTGGTGTCCCCAAGTACAAGTGTTGCAGGTGAAGAAATTCAATTTTGAGGAGTGGTGAAGTGAACCTTCTTGGAAAAAATGTGTCCTAGTGAAGTATCAAATCACGAAAAACTAACAGATACCCATTTGAGGGCTTAGAGAGAGCTCTCCAACGGTATAGATGGTTTGTCAAACTGAGCTACGGTTTGGCCGCAGCGGGAGAAAGAAAAATCAGGGTTTCTCTTTTAATAAGGAATTTTTCCCTCCAAATTCACTCATTTGCATGTGGAGATGTGGTGAATGTAGAGAGGAGAGAAGACTCTAAATCTTGCGGTGATCATAGTAGACAAATCGACTGTTGGAATCGAGATCCGTCGGATGCAGGTAAAAGGCCTAACCCTACTCTTTCATTTCAGTGAATTGAAAGTTCAGTTTAGGTCCCCAGAGCTCAGGAACAGACCCCTGCTCCTCTTCACGATCGGTTCACACTTTTTGGGGAAAAAATTGTGACCTGGGTAGCAGTTTTTGGGCAGAAAACTGCGACCTGTCCCAGGATTGGGCCTGAAAAGTGCGACCTGACAGGGAGGGGTTTTTTTATGTTGTTTTTTGGCTAAGACCTGGGTTTTTGTGTTTGGATATAGTATTTCCTATCTATACACTGACAAGTATGATGGTTTTGTGCATATATGGTAGAATTACAGATCAACTGGGGAGAGAGAGACCTGGGCACATTACGGTCAAAAATCTGGGAGGATCAGGGTGTCCGCAGTGCATTGGCTAGGTTTGGGGTTCTGAATTTTGTGGAGAACCCTCTAATGAGAGTTGGAGAGCCCTTATTGGCCTAGATTGTCAGCTATTGGGATCTGGACCATGAGGTATTTATAGTACAGGGGCACCGGATTGAGTCGAAGGTCCAGGATATATATTTCCTGACTAGTCTTCCACCACTTGGGATGGTTGGGAATACACATCCAGATTTACCATGAGGGCAGAACATCATGGAGTTCATAGGGCACCATTGTTGACTAGGTCTCCAATTCAAGGGGACTCGGATACCCATCTGGGATCTCGAGAGGTTAGAGACCCATGTTGTGGCCGCAGAAGTGCTACAGATCTTGGGCAACCAGGCACTCCACCACATCACTGGAGGGTAGATGATGCTTGTGGAGAGTGTGTTGGGTGGGACCTACTATGGGTGGACCCAGATGATGTTTTAATCATTAAAATGGTAGTTATCGCTATGCAGGTGGCAAGTGAACCATGACTGTGCATATGGTACAGTTTTGTGCTCGCTCTTCTTTAAGAAGATCCCAACACTTTGACCACGTATAAAACTCTAGGATGGGGGCCCGAGAGAGCCCGGGATGCACTGGTGGGGGCGACTACTATGTAGAGGAGGAGGTGGGGCAGTCAGATGGGTATTTCAACCAGAGTTATTTGCACATTGGGATCAGATGCCATTGTACATAGACGACTATCCCTATAGTGGGATGAGTTATTTTTGGGACCCAGATTTGCCACTGCCTCCTGGTCAAGTATGGGGGCCTGATGGTAAGTGAAAATTTGCTAATATTTTTATGTGCATTGTAAAGTTTCAAAATATTGTATATGGTACTGATCCTTCCACTTTTGGTATGTAGATACAGCATCAGTAAAACTGGCAGGGTATATGGGACGACCTGCAGTATCAGGAGCTAGGGTACCACACAATGAGGATGCAGCAACCCTCCTAGAGGACATTCATCGAAAGGCTTCTGAACGGTGTTTCAGAGCACGGCTGGAAAGACTTAGAGGACCAGTACATAGAGCCATGTATTGGTCTACCCTCGGAGTGGCGAGGGGTAATGTAGTGCATGGCGAAGGCCAAACAAGGGATATGTGATCTACGAGATGTGGGAGTAGAGCCATTGGCTCCAGATCCTCCAGATAGTGATTAGTGTGTAGGGACAGGTGGTGCCCCCAGTTTTGACTTTTTGTAACATGCTATTGGCATGTCATATGTATTAGAGTTGATGGACTCTAAAACATTTTATACGACACATATTATGGATATGCATCGTTTTGATGGTTTTATTTATTGTCTTATGTTAAATGTGTGTGCTAAATTCCAATCTAGAATAGGGTTTGAAATGCTATCTACATAGTGATTTTGTGCTCTAGGTACATGACCGTAATGATTTCAAATTCATTCATCAAAAGCTTCACTCATAAATATCTTCCAAAAAGGATAGGATTGTGCACACGATAGAAACCATTCAATTGCATGACAAGAAGCAGGGAATCTAAGCGAACATGAAGGTGGAGGATGTGATGTGAGAGGGAATCGGCTAATAAACCTCGCACTGCATCATATTTAGCCTGATTATTGGTAGCAGTACCAATGCATACACTGTTTGAGAGAACAAGTGAATGCAAGGGGGTAAAAATGGCCCAACCTACCGAGGCTAGATTTCGGGAGTAGCGACTCGCACCATCAGCAAAACTGATATAAGGTGTGGATGGGAGGTCCATCTGAAAGGTTCCACAAGACAATAAATGGGAGGATGATGAAGAATGCTGGCAACCTAAGCGCAAAGTAGAAATCGAGCGCACTCCACGGGAGGGAGTGATTTGGGTAGGATGTCTACTACTCACACACCGACAGTGAGATAGAGTGTGGGAGCTACCGAAGGTGTAGCTTGTGCTCAGGCTGCGAAATTCACCATAGACATAGATGGCGCCATCCTGTTTATGGGTGGAAAATATGAAGTCAGGGGTGGACAAGGCTTCCATGATGTCATCATCGTAATAGAAGATGGGGTGACTGGTGGAAGAAAAACCACCTGATGTGGCAAAGCTACCTGACTCATCATCATGAGAAGAGAGGTTTGCATGTGCATCTTCACAAGGGGTGACAGAAAAACAAGTAGATGAAGGATCCACTGATGTTGAGCCCAAGTTGATCATTGAAGGGATTTCAGGAGAAACAGAAGGAGAAGGCCCAGGGGGTTCTTCCATCGAGGATCTCATAGATGACAATAGGTAGTGGAAAGTGGCCGAAACTCTGTCATTTCAACATCTGGAGGGGGAATGTCAATAGGAGTGGATGTGTCCTTTGGTTCTACTCAAGCAAAATGTGCAATTAAGGGAGCGGTGGACTCGTTGCCATTAGGGGAATTTTGAGGTCTAAAATGGGCCTCATAAGAAAAATGTACAACAAAAATAAACTTTATAACAACCAATAGGATTCAATATGATGATGTCATCCATAATGGATGATTCACCATTTTTGGAGTAAAAAAGTAAAAATATTAAAAAATAATAAATAATAAAAAACTACTTTTTCAACTTTAAGTATTTTAAACTTATCTCCCGAGTTTTACTCAAATTCCAGCGAAGGTCACTAGTTGGATAGGGTGCAATTCCTCATCAAGGAGTACCCATGTTGCATGCTAGAGTGAACTCTTACGAAAAATGAGAAATACATAAAAAATGTGATTTAATCACGTTTTTTTGTGTATTTCTCGTTTTAAATGTGGCAGGACCCATCAAAAATGTGCAACATGTTGCTAACCCGGATGAGAATTAGGTGCCATCCAGCAATGCTCTATAAAATTTGAGTAAAAACTTTGGGAGATAAGTTGAAAATATGAATTGAAAAAGTAGTTTTTTCATTTTTCCCTCTAAAATTTGATGATGTCATCAAATCTTATTAGATTTTTTCCACTATTATTTTATAATTTCCTTAGGAGGCCCATTTTAGACCTCAAAATTCCCCTAATGGCTTGGCCTCGAATTGGCGAACTGCAGCTAGAGAGGTGCGGAAGACCTCGAGGTGGGGACAAAGTCGAGTATAATGGCCATGGAGATCACACAAAGCAGAGGGGTGATTTGTGCACAAGGATTTCAGTTTCGGGACTAAATCGGATATAGTGACGTATAACTCAGGGATATCAGACTCTGAAAACATCTCATTGAGCATGGACTTAAGGTGAGGCAACTCTGGACAAGTATGGGTATTGTGACCAACAACATCACACAAATCACACTGGATAGTGTGTTTTGGCGGCTGAGGAGGGGCAAGTTTTGTCGAGGTGGCCTTGTATTTGGTTGCCTCCTTTCGATCTTTGCCCTTCTTATCCGAAGTGGTCGCAACAGGAGGTGGTTCCTATTCAGGTGGCTGAGGCACTTGAGCCTCAGGAGAAGTCATGGGGACCGGTTAAACCAGGGTCAAAGCAAGATAAGGTTTGGGTTGACCAAGCGGGGTAGCGGCTGGAGGATCGAGGTACTATATGGGAATCCCAAGGGTCGGGTTAGGAAGAGATAGGGTGGCCATGACAGGTGCCGTGTACACTCCTAGGGGGGGAGCTAGGAACGGTATCTGACCGGAGGGGTAATGTCCAAGCGGGACGGCTCCTAAATGGTTAAGGCCTGGAGGAATCATTCCAAGAGGGTAAAGAGTCTCATGGATACCAGCTAAAGGGCTAGGAGGAGGAGGTCCAAAAGGCTAAATTGAAGGCCTAGGAGTAGGTTGCGGAGGGCGAGAAGGTTGCTGACTAGCCAAAGCGGGCCACTTGAGGGCAGCCCGAGACGATTTCATCATGCAAACATTCGATGAGCTGGGATCAAAGACAGGAGGAGGAAGACCAGGGAATGTACCAAGAAATGAGGAATATTTGTAGACTCTGAGTGAGACACTGGTCAGAGGATCAACGATTTTCTTATTGGCCACCAAAGAAATGATGGACTCAGGGGAGGTCTGAGACTTCGGTTCGTAATATGTCAACTGGTCAATGGTGACTATCTTTCCATTATGAAGGAAGGACATCTTGCGGTGAACCGCAGATGGGACAACAAACATCACATAGGTGTAGCTATGACCCAATAGAATGTTGTAATCTAAGGGGGCATCTATGACTTCTACGTCAACGCAAACAGTCTTACCCGCAAGAGTAATAGGAAAATTGTGGAATAAGTCGATGGGCTGGGAGGCGTAGCTATCCCACGCTCGAAGAGTGATCACGGAAGGAGCCAACTCAGGTGATCCGAGTTTCTTCCAAACTGAAGGGGACATCACACAGGTGGATGCCCCCTCATAAATGATGCACTGGGAAACGTTGGCATTCCGGATCTTGACTGGGATTTGGAAAGCAACGGAAGCAGGGAGAGGAGGATGATTTTATCAGTCAACATCAAAGAAAATCAATCAATCGTCAGAAGGATCTACAGTGCCCATGGTAGATAGTAGAGCTTTTCTTTGTGAAGGGCACGACTAGAGGAGTTCCAGCGTTGAGATGGCAGCAGGGGATTGCGCCAAATCATCTACTATGTTGTACGAATGGGTAGCTTTGCCAGAAGCATCATTTTGGCGTAGTGGTCCCTTAGGGATCTTGGTATGAACCTTCGCCTTAGGCTAAGGGATCTACAAGGGACCATTAGGTGTCAAAAGAGGCTCTGTAGAGACCAAATGAGGTGGCTTAGGGATAGACGTAGCAGGAGGCTTGTTGTACTGACGGGACCGAGTTTGAAGATTGATGTCTATGGTTAGAGGTTGATCAGAGTTCATCATGAGAATCTGGTAATCAGAGGTACCAGATGGAAGAGGTTGAGTGGCCACCTGACCTTCAAGTGGTTGGGTAGCCACAAATCCTTACTGAGGGAAAGGATTAGTAAGCACAGTCGACTGACTAGGTGCAGAATTGGCAGGGATAGAAGGGGAGGCTTTCTATCCTCGCAATGTTGCTTGAGACTCCCACATCTGCTTCATCTGTGGTGAAAGAGGACAATCGTGTGTGTAATGACCATAAACACCACAACAAGAACAAGGCTTTTTCATGCGAACAGGCCTGTCCTGCTTGGGCTGAGTGCCCTGTTGCTGGTTAGCAGTGTTAGGGGCATTATTTTGAGGATTAGGTCCAGGATTAATGGGAGCAGATTGATTTTGAGTGCCTTTCCTCTTCTTTTTGGAAGGAGGAGGACTAGTCGCACCCTTATGTGCATACACCTACCCCTGAGGGGGTGGTGGCTGTTATTGTAAGGGTTGAGAAGGAAATGGAGGAGGATGTTCTAATGTTGGAGGAGCTAGAGCACCAGTTTGTCGATACGGGTAATAAGGAGGTTGGGTAATAGTGTTGTAAACAGGAGGTTGGGTAAAAGGAGGAGGCATGCTGTATCCTACATACATGCTACCGAGAGGGGGAAAAGTGCAGGAGGTGTTGGTCCCCCCTTGAGGAAAACCATAGCACATGGGA
This sequence comes from Pinus albicaulis, assembly GCA_034641835.2. Classification (NCBI taxonomy): domain Eukaryota; kingdom Viridiplantae; phylum Streptophyta; class Pinopsida; order Pinales; family Pinaceae; genus Pinus; species Pinus albicaulis. The sequence goes on along the minus strand of CM076581.1, from coordinate 1,548,348,694 downwards.
GGTTGAGAGTATGGATGAGAGAGAGCTCCAACGATACCATCAGCGATATGAGATGCCCCCGGTACGTTGCCAACACCGGCTCTAGGAAGATCAGGTAGAACGGTATAAACATAACTCGACTGAGCATAGATTAGGTCATATTTTAATGCAATTTGGAGAGCGGCTTCTTTGGTTTGAGGGAAATGCAATGTGAAATCTTTGTCGATAGGGGGCAAGAGAGATCTAAGGAACCAGTCCATGTAGATACGATCTTCGAAGGTAGGGGCTCTACATAGGCTCTTTCTTCTCCATAATTCTTGGACATGATCGGATAGGTGGGTTGCAGACGATTGACGAAAAGAAGTCAAAAGTTTGGTACCAGTGTCATAACGAAGAGGAAGCTGGAAATAAGATAAAAAATCCCAAGCAAGAGTCATAAAATTGGTATGAGAGGATGAGGCTTGATCAACATACCACTTAGAAGCCTTGCCTATAAGCGTATGTTGGAACAACCAAAGATGGACAGATTCATCGGTAATGGAGTTAGACGAACACCACATGTGGAAAGATCGAACATGATTTGTAGGATCTTCTCCAGCAAGGCCTTCAAACTTGGGGATATCGGAAGGGAGCTTGGTCGGCATAGCAGGCCAAATAGCATCATGGTGTATAGGGTCATTTATCAACTGGTCAAAATCAGGAAGATGAGGCCTGCCATCTAGGGGAGCAAGGGAGTAGCCAAGATAGTTCTTGTTGCAGTCCCATTAGTAATATTCCCAGCATTAGGGCTAGGGCTACCACCAGCGTTAGGTCCTGAACCAGACATGGTGAAGGTGACAGGAGGAGAACTGGGGGCGGAAGGAGAACCCAATGAACCAAAAGAAGAGTCAGAGTGCGGACTCAGTGGAAGACTAACTCGAATCCTACGCGGAGGAGTGAGTCTTCCTACCAGAAACTAAGGATGAAGGCCAATAAGTCTCTGGGATAAACGCCTTTGTGGCGCAATGATGACAACACAAACACAGCACAAAGGAAAAAGAGACTGGAAAGGGCAAGGAGGTGCAGGATCAACTGATTACCATGTCGAAACAAGGGCGAAGAGGTGTAGGATCAATTGAATTCAATGTTTTAGAGTATTTGCTTGGCAATTTTAACCAAGCCCTTTTTCACTTAGGGTGTGTGTGCAAATTGTGTAAAGTTTAATTTTTAAACCCAGATATTTTTAGAGAAAAATAAAAAATGTGTTGTGTTACTGTAAATAAACCTACAAATAACAGTATATGAAACTAAAATAATAGTAAATAAACAGCTAATAATGCAATAATCTAAACCCAAGAAAGCAGGCCTCTCAAAAAGTAGTCTGTAGGTGGGAAAAAAAATAGTTAAAACACACCAAAATATCCAATAGATCTAAGGTCGAGAGGGATAGGGATCTAAAGGTCAAAATCTACTGGAAAGTGGTGCAGAAAATAGCAACAAATCAGAGGAAAGATTGTTGTAAATGAGGTGGTGAAAGGCTATCTCCTGGAGTGAAATGGAGTGAACCCTATAGGAAACTCAAACAAAACTAAATTAAGTGATTTGGATGGATAAATAGCCAATCTAAAGCGGATCTGAAGGTGAGGTATCAGATCTGAAAAAATGGTTGAACACTCTGAAAATTTCAGACAACCTGCAGCAGCTAAAACTCTTCCATAAAGTGTGGAGGGTACTAAAGTCCTAGGGGGCTAGGTTCCCACTTAGTTGAGTAAAACAAAACAAGTACATGTCCAAAACAGGCGAAGACAAAGGTCAGAAAACCCTGAACAAAGGCCCATACAAACCCAAAAAACTTTTAGAAAAACTCCCGCAAAAAATATAGGTCACAGTTTCTAACATGTTTTCAGCAGAGGTCACAGTTTTTGGGCTGAAATGTGCATCCTAAAGCTCCAGGTCGCAAGTTTAGGGCCAAAAAGTGCAACTAGCACTTCTGACACTCTCGGCAATAGATTTTAGTAAAAAGTGTCGTCTAAGCTACGGCTAATGTCTGTCACGTGCGCAATAGGTTTGAAAACACACGGAAGTTAGAATTTTTACTATTTTAGGGTTTTATAGGTTAAAAACAACATCAAGAAAATAAAAACAAGAGGCTGAAGAGAAATCCTAGGGTTTGAAGCAACTGGATATGCAAGGATAAAAAAAACGACAGTGGTCATAATCGTAAACCCATGTGGAGTCGCCAGTTGTTAGTATGAATCTTAATTGCAAGTGTGCGAAAAAATACCACTTTAGCTGTTCATAACAAACAGCCCCAACAGCAAATATGGCTGCCAATATCTTCAGATCTGCAGTTAGTTGATCAAGATAAATGCTGCAAAAATCTAGATCTATGCATCAAAAGACATTAAGCAGTAAATAAAACAAGATTTACTCCATGCATCCAATAGACAAGACAAGAATATGTTGAATGAATTTTATATTAAGGGCACCTCGGAGGAAAACATAGAAGATTGTTACCAGTTCTCCTCAATGGGATCGGTTCTTGTAAGTCCTCAGCACTTCAGATCTAAAATTCCTCTCTCTTGATGGTGTAGAAAACCCAGACAAAATTGGAACTCAAAGGGAGCTCACAAGCAAAAGGATAGAAAAATATGACAATGATGGTGGATCAAAGTCAGACCAAAAGTATAGATCCAGAGTGATCTTAGGCAACAGAAGGTGATGAATGGAAAAACCCTTCTATTTATAACAAAATATTGAGTTAGTCTAGATATTGGTGCATAATTAAAATATTATTAACCAAATCAAGATCCAACTTTTATGGAATATTTTATTATATTTGTTGGAGGGAAAAAGAATTTGACTTAGGTCAAATCCCTTTATTTGTAAATAATAAATAAATAAATGATTTATTTATTATTTTAAGGATGTGGTTGAGTAATAATCAAATAAATAATGATTTATTTAATTATTAATGAATGATTTAGTCAAATTTAACAAGGAATGTTATTTAAATAAGGTTTAAATAATTATTCCTAGAAAATAATAAGATAAATAATAATTTATCTAATTAATTTTCCTGTTTTGGGTTAAATATGACCAGGAATATTAATTAAACTGTTGTTTAACTAATTATTCCTCGAGGAAAATCAAACAAATGTGGATTTATTTAATATTTCCTCATGGGGTTTCCTGTTTAGACCATAAACAACTTAATAAAGGTGTTTTACTAAGTTATTTTTCATAGTGAAAGCAATTTTACTTAGGGTAAAATTGGTCTTACATGGTGTACTTAGGTCCATCTAATAGTAACAGGTTAGATGACCAAAAAATGGTGTAACAAAAATTACCTCCCTAGCTAAGAGGGAGTGTTGAGAAACTGTAGCTTCAATCGGTATTTTCATTATGAAAATCAAAGGAGAAATATTTTCTTCTAGCTATCTGATTCGGACCCACCTATTGAGGAGGTTTGACCCAAGGTCAAAGCCACCTATTTAGATTACTACATGTTGGCATTCAATTCACTCCACTTGGGAATTCTTCCAAAACAATTTGGACATGTTCTACAAGAGAATATCAGCTCACACATGCGAAGAAGAGGACTATCTTGACCAACAACTTGAATTTTTTTTCTCTGCATTGACTATATTTGACTTGAACTTTTCCCCTGTTGTTTGACCAATCTATTGACTGAAGTTGGAGGTATAATATTCCTAACATATTTCACTCTCTGTTGATTGAAGTGTGGAGCTATTTATGAGGTGTTGACTAAGGTTTTATCTTAGGTCAAACTCTATTGTTTGACCTCTCTATGGAATTGCAGGACTATATTTTGGCCCTTTAACTAGTAGCTATGGGCCTAAATTCATAACCTTGACCAGTGAGCATATCGTTGAATTTTCCCTATCTCTTAGCTGGTTTTGACTTGGAATTTATTGAAGTCAAAGGTTCACATTTTGACTGGAATAATTTAAGGTACAACTTGAGGAATTGAACTCTCTCTCATAAGGAAAGATTATTGAGTTTTCCCCCTTGTGGGGTTTTAGCCCAAGAAAATTTGGTGTCTCTTGTTTCATTGTTCTTGTTGTGATCTCTATTTCTCTACTAAATTTAATAGCTGAAATTTTCAGGTGTAATTTCTTAATGATTGGAATGCTCTAAAGAAATCAAAATTGTTTCATTGGAAGTAGTATCAGTTTGAATATTGTTCTAGTCTTGTCTGCTACTATAAAATCAACATCATCTTCATACAAATTTTTTATTTTATACCAAACTTCCTTGGCTATGGTGTAGTTCATCATCTTTGACTTAATGGTTCTTGAAAAACCACCCATGATGGTATGAATATCATTTTAATTGCAACTAAAATTCTTCTCATCAGGATCAGCTGGAGGATTTTTAGTAATTTTGTAGCCATTTATGATGAAAAGCCAAACATTCTCTCCTAATCCTTCAAGTAGGTTTCCATGCAACTTATCCATGGTGAATAATCATTTCCATCAAACACTGGAATTTTTCATGAAGATATGTCTTTCATTTCCATATTTTCTCACAATCTTCTCTCCAATGATTAGATTGTTAGAGGGTAACTTGATCTAATACCAATTATTGGAAATACTAAAAGGGGGGAGGGGGAGTGGTTTGTAAACTGTCGGGGATATTACACTCGATAGTTTTTCACAAAATATCTAATAAATTATACTTAAAAATATGAAATCTACACTATTATATTTTTATTTCTCTTTAGATTTTTATATCTATAGATTATTGTTAATAGTGCATGCATTCGAATTTAAATTATGCAAAAAAATGAGAATTGTATATTCTTTCAACTCTTCTTGAGAATTTGGTGCCAAATCCTCCACAGAAGGTAGGATACATTCCTTTTCCATGTCTAGCATGGAAGGATCATTGAGTTTCATATTATCTACATTCACAACTGAGTAAATGTGCATATATGGTGGTAAACTGAGTTGATATGCATTATCACCCACCTTTCCCAATGTCTCGAAGGGACCATACCTCAGAGCCTTGATTTTCTTATAAGTCCCTTGTAGTATCTCTTTGTTCAATTGTTTCCATACTTTGTCTCCCACTTTGAACACTTTCATTGTTCTATGTTGATCATTCTTGGCCTAATATTTCTCCTGTGTCTTTTGTAGTGCCTCTTGTACCTGTATATGGAACTGCTTGATTTTCTCTATAAATTTGTCATCTCTCAAGGCATCTCCTGTAATATATTCCCTCACTCCTTACTTCTCATATGAAATATCCAAAGGTGAAGGCAGAAAATATAGAAAAAAGTTTCAAATGTATACATTCTTTTATAAGTGTGTATTGCTCTATTGTAATAATGATGTATATATACCAAATTTTCATCTCAGGTCTTCAAATTCTTCTAGTCGTATCCCCTCAAAAGTTGTACCAAAGTCATGTTGACTACTTCTGTCTGTGGATGGAATTTTTTGAACTCTTCAACTTTGTGTCCATTTTATCCCACAATGTAGTCCAAAACGCACTAATAAATCTTTTGTCCATGTCTAATCCAAGTGGATATTGGTGGCCACCCACCTATTTCACTAGTCACCTTCATCAATTTTATTATTTACTATTTTTAACAGTTTTTCGGGTCTTGAACTTACGGATTTGTTTTGAGGCCCCATATGGCGTAGCCCTCGGAGAGATATTTCCATAGAGGTATCATACTTGCCAAACGGATAAACTATGACCAAGTTACAACCCCAGGAAGTTGGCTGCCCAATGAGGCTCATAAACTCTTGGTGTTACAACTCCTCGAGTTAGGGTTTTTCTTATTTATGGTTTTCTCTTATTTTTGAATAATAAAAAGTCCCTTGAGCCTCATTGTAACACAGTTCAAAGGCATGTAGCTACCACATATCTTCTCATAGATAAGCTAACATCGAACTAGCTAGTTTATGTCCATTTTGTTTGTAAACATATTTCAGTCATTTGATATTAATGAAATGAACTTTTATTTCTTCTACATCTTTGTGTTTATGTTTATTTTTGTATTTTAGTTCGCTCCTTCATAAATCTAGATTCAAGTTATGGCTCCATGAAGGTTTGAAGTTGTTATCTCTAAGTTGGTACAAATGGGATGCTCCACCAGACAACCTAGAGTAACTCTTTCAAACCAACTTCTAGCTGAAAATTAGCCTTTTCAGCCTGAGAGGGCTCTCTCAAAGATAAGATGATTTTATTCAAATGAAGTTCAATAGATGGCTAACTTTGTGTTATACATTATTTTTTCACCATGACATTTGACTGTCCATATAGGTCTATCACCACTTATATCATGCTCCCTTAGAAGTCAAAAACCCTAATGTTCCCAAACCAAGTCTTGGAATTGGAGAAAAGATCATTAAAACCCTTAAAACTCTACCTCCACACTTTTTCTAGCCTTTTCATGTGGGTTCGCGGATACTTGTTCTATAGCCTACAGCAGCCCCCACACGTTCTGCTACTAAAACCTACAGACCCCCGTAAAAATTTGAATTAAAGAAAAAATAACTTCTAGAAGCCCAATTAGTTGAATATTCTCCCAACTAGAAGCTTCTAGAGGCACGATCAATTAGAGCTTTATCAGTCCACTCATGGAGCTTATCCCTTGGCCCATGGAGCTCAAATCCCTTCATGAGAGGAATCCATCCCCCTCTTCATGGAACTGAAACTACCTCCATTTCCCTATAAATTGAGCTCATGTTTCAGTCTCAAGGGTAGACTGGATAGAGACTGTAGATTGTAGAAATACAATATAGTTGTTGAAGGAATTATCAAGAGAGCATACTCTCTACACTAGTTTTTGTTGGCATGAGAATGATCACACCCTTATGTTCATAACTCTATGCTAGTATTTAGAGAGGAAGGCTTGTCAAAATGAAGGAGGATCGATTGTTCAGGACCCCGAGAGAACCTGTACAACATCAAGGCATCAGGTTGTAAGGTTAAACTTTTTCATTCAAGTTAATACATATGGATCTCTTTTTCTCATTAAGTTGTTCTTGTGCTTATTTTAATAATTCAATACTTAGACTCCTTGATCACTAAGTTAGATTATCTTTCCTTAATTATTATATGTTGTAGGTGCTTTGATTCTTTTGTCTGCCTTTAATCACAGGTTCTACTTACTAAAGAAGCCTCTTTGGAGCGACTAGATAAAATATTGCATCGAACGTTGGAATTCAAGGTAGGGGCATGTCCTCTTTATTTATTTATAATAATTCTGAAGTGCAAATAATCTATAGAAAATGATTTACAAATGGATGTTTGTTTCTATCTATTCGTAGAATACTAGGGAGATCGCTCGCAAGATGGATTATTTCGTATAACAAAATGGCGACTCCACTGGGGTATAGAACTTAGTTTTCCTTTTTATTTTTAGTTTGAATTTTTGAGTTTTCTGATTTTGACTTATCTAAGACTGGGTTGGGTAGATAACTTTTAAGAATCCTTGAAAAGAAAAGCTGAATATTTCTTTTTTCTGTGCTTTTCCTTGCCTTCGCAGTTTTCATTTGAATACAATGCAGCAGCCTCCACAACTTTTAGTTTAAAACAGTGCGATACCACTCTATTTTCCATTAGAAACTGTAGACCTTTGGAAAAATTTTGAAAATTTTAAAATTCTCTTTCTAGGAGCCAGATTACCTGATTCTTTGTGTTTTCCCCGATCTATCTTAGTTGTCAAATCATGTTAGCTTGTTTATAGTCTCATTTGAGTCTCTGTTAAGTTAATTGGGAGTTTAGAATATTATTTTTTGAGAAATTATTAATCGCTAATTTTGAGAATTTTGCTAAATTGTGTCTTAGTGTTAATCCCCTTTGAGTGTTTTTATTTTTTATCTTTCGAAATCTCACCCAATTTTATTTACTTGCACTTGATTGGTTCCTTAGATTACATTGGTGAAGGAAAATATTCTTGTTGTTCTTTCGTTGATTTGGAATCATCTTGTGTTTGAGAATTCTCTTGCATAGATTACATTTGCATCGTTAGAATTCTCATTTTCAGAATATGAACGAAAATTGTGCATAGATTACATTTGCATACTTTTCAAGTGAATTGTGCATAGATTACAACTGCATAGTTTAAATTCTCGAAAATCAATCATAGATTTAGATCAATTTCTTTGATTTGAATTTACATGTTTTTATGCTTGTTTTAAAAAAATAAAAATAAAAATTGGATTTGATTAGCATTAGTTTTTCTTGCTGAAATTAGTGCATTAGAGAATTTGTTATATTTTCTCTTATTTATCAATTTTTGCATTGTTTAAAGTGAATGGAACCTCTCTCCTTACTTTAGTTAGGATTCATCAAATTGAAAATACTACATTATCATATTCGATTGCATTCAGTTTGGGTCAGGTCATAACACCACTAGTTTCATGTCCATTTACCCTTTTGAGTAATAACAACCCAAATAACACAGCGCTAAATCAAATTCATCTAGAAATTTTTACATTTTATAGGGTTATTTCCACCAATCTAGTTTAGGCTAGTGCTTTGAAATAAGTTGTAGTTAACTTTCCAAAGCAACTTAATGAACAATAGTATCTTGCGGTAAGGAAAATTTCCAATTGTTGCAATTGTGCTCTGGGAAGCTCTTCTTAAAAGAGTCAAGCACGAGATCATTTCGACCCAGTGAGGTAATTGTACCTATCTCATTGGTAAAGATAAAAGATGTGCACATAATACAAATGGTAAAGCTCATATTAACCATTTTTGAGGAAGGTAAAGATAGAATATGTACACATAATACAAATGGTAAACCTCAGATTAATCATTGTCGAGGAACCTGGGGTCACTTGTTAGTAAACCTCGTATTTACCTTGTTGAGGAACTTTCAAGGGGATATAGCTTGACACTCTACCCTTGCATGTATATCGGATCGTAGATTGTTCCCCCAGGTGCATTTGTCTCATTTGGTGACCTTAGTGGCCATAATATTTAGGATTTTTCCCAAGGTGACGAAGGAGGGAAGTTCCCACTATACTTGGAGCAGACGTTGACTAGACTCACTTGGACTTTTCGGAGGGTGCACTTCACTTCGAGATGGCAGAGTGGAGGTACTTGCACCAGACTATTTTATTAAGTAGGTTGTCAAGGTAACTGTTCCAACCACTATTTTTTCACTTTGATCTCTGTGACGTTGGATTTCATTACCAACTAGTGATTTTTCTATGAAAAAAAATGTTTGTGTGTGGTTTGACTCCTAGATTTGATAGCGCATGTTCATTTGTTTGTTTTTACTGTTTACAGACCTTAGGTGTGGACTGTGAATTTGAATTGTTAATATTTTTAAATTTTTAACCAAATTCACTGAAGTTGAATATAATGGCAACAATTTCGGAATTTACCAACCAAGGAACCCCTCTTAACAAGAATCCTAATACTTTTACTTGCTTTGGAAATGTTGGTCCTCCTTATTTGGCTACATTTTCATTACCTGGATTTACCATAGGTTTACCAGTATGGTTATTTTCAACTTTGTTGCCCTCAAATGCTCAAATTGTTCCACCTCAACTGGATGCTTCACCTCAATAAAGTTCACCATCTCAACATCACCAACCTCATGTTGACCCTTTACCGTCTTCACCCAACATGTCTTCCTCCCTTTCTTCCTCTTCGCTTGGTAAAATCCTTGACGCTAGTAACCAAGTGGCTAAGAAGAAGAAGAAAGGGAAGAAGAAGAAGAAGAAAGATAAGAAAGAAGTTAACCAACCAACCATGGTTGTAATTGTTAGTAATGTTGAGGAAGCCTCCAACATTCATCGAAAACCCAAATACCTTGCAAGCTTTGTATGGGTGACCACTTCCTTATCAATTTTCCTGGTATTCCTAAGGTCTTGGAAGTATGGTAAGAAAAATCCCATCAACTTACTATTGATCCATCAACCAGTGATTGTCAGGTTCCTGGGAAAAAGGGTAAAGTTAGGTTTCCTTATAGATTATGTAAAGGGAGTCATCAAACTCACATTTTCCCTCACATGGATGAAGCCTCAAAATTGTTGGAAAACCGTGTTGTTCCATAGCAACAATTTCTAACTGGTTACCGTAAAACTTCTCCCAACCTACCATCAGTTGATGAAGTGATTGATATAATTCCAAGTACATTCAATCCCACTCTTCCATTGGAGATTGAAACTCATATCACTCAGGTTGATGATTGATCTAGGTGGATATTGGTGGCCACCCACCTATTCCACTTGGGCCCCCACCATTGTCTCTTTCAGTTTTTCAGTTTCGGCATAACTTACTATTTTTAGCAGTTTTTCGAGTCCTGAACTTCCGGAGCCATTTTGAGGCCCTAAATGACGTTTTTTGGGCATCGCGCCTCCAGTGAATATCATTCTGTTTTAGAATGATATTCATGGCGAAATTTGTAGTCCTCGGATAGAGCTTTCTAATGATGTATCATGAGCATCAAATGGAGATAGTATGCCAAAGTTACGTCCCCGGGAAGTTGAAACACCAATTTACCCCAATGGGGCCCATAGTTTTGGTGCTTCATCTCCTAGGGTTAGTTTTTTGGATGTTTAGGGTTCTCCATTGTTTCTCAATAATAAAAAGGCCCTCGAGCCTCATTGTAACGCAGTTCAGAGGCCTGTAGTCGCCACATCTCTTCTCAGAGATAGCTACCAGTGCCCTAGCTAGTTTTATTTCCATTCTATCTGTAAGCAAATTTCAGTTCTTTGATATTAATGAAATGAAGTGGTATCAGAGCGGTCTGCTTTTTCTCAATCCTTCTTTGCATGTCCCCAACGAGGTCGGGGTATAAGGAGCTAGGGCTTGATTTGGTGGAACCTTTGCAAGATCAGCCTTGCAAACCTCGACGGACGCCCATGGGGGACGAAAAGAAAGATGAGGGAGCAAGAGATCCTATCAAAATATTGCTCGAGGAGGCCCTCGAAAAACAAAGGAACGCGATGATGGATAAATTTTCTCAGATCCTTCAATGGCTACCCACCGACGGTGCATCTGCATCCAGCAGCCACTCTGGAGGTGCGACTCCTTTTAAGGTACAAGTAAATTTTGACATTCCCATATTTGAGGGTCAAATAGACGCAGATGTCGTAGATAGATGGTTGAATCTATTAGAAGTATATTTCTCTGTTCACGACTTTTCAGACCGGGAGAAGATTATTTTTGCACTCCTCAAAGCTACCCTCCATGTTAAGGATTGGTGGGAAACCTATTGTGAGAACAAGGACTAGACAGAACCCTCTCTGTTCTCGGTTGTACCAACTTGGAATTCTTTCCGAGACGCTGTCAAGGAACAGTACTATCCCGTGGGGAGCTATGAGGACAAGTATATACAATGGAACACGCTGCGAAAACAAAGGGATCAAGATGTGCATGAGCTGACGAATCTATTCCATACCCTACGCACAAAGTTGGGTATCAAAGATTCAGAGAAACATTTGGTGCTAAAGTATCGTAGCTGTCTGCACAGATACATTCAGGAGGAAATGGAGTTCCTCGACATCTCCTCGCTTGGTACAGCATACCGGTATGCTGCCAATATTGAGCAGAAACTCAAATAGAAGAAGCGAGACTTTGGATCTGCGAATCAAAAGCAAGGGAAAGGTGATTCCAAACCGCAGAACAAAGGACAGAGCCAAGGCATGGCGGCTAAAGACAACCCGTCAAAGCCACAAGAAAAGAACAACACCGCAAAGCCAAAGAAGGACACGGGAAAGTGGTGTGAGTTCCATAAGAGCTCCACTCACAACACAAGTGAGTTTCGGGCCAAGCAGTCGCTAGTGGCCGAGATGAGGGCTTCTGAGTCAGATGCATGCTCCGACTCTGAATCAGAACCTGAAAAGGGGAATGAAAAATGGAAACAGATTATTGATGCGGAGCCCAACGCCACTGTTTCCACTACAAAGATCCAGAAGGAGGAACCGGAAGATCCAGAGGAGGAGGAACGTCTCTTCCACTCCCAGATGTGGGTAAAGGGCTCCCCTGTACAGTTCATTGTCGACAATGGGAGCCAAAAGAACCTCATTTCAGCAGACGTCGTGAAGTGGTTGGGCTTTCCGACCACAACTCACCCACATCCATACACCATCGGGTGGCTTCACCAAGGATGAGATCTCCGCGTCAGCCATCAGTGCCACCTTCCCTATAGCATCAAGCCCTTCACAGATGAGGTATTATGTGACGTTGCTCCTATTGATGTTTTTGATGTATTATTAGGACAACCATACTTGTGGAAGCGTCATGCTGTGTATGAGTCTCGACCTCCTGCTATTATTGCTACTTTGGGAAATAAGTTGTACAGGATCCCAGAGGTACGACCTCCTGCGGCTATCTCTTTGGTTACTGCAAAACAATGCAGTAAGCTCATTTCCCAAACTAGGAAATTTGTTTTCCTGATGATCCGCCCCCAGGGCAAGAAGAATACTGTGGCCACGACTTCCAGACAGGGCTCCTCTGCACGACAACAACAAATGGATAAGGTTTTGGAGGAGTACAGGGACATCTTCACCTCACCCACAGGGGTTCCTCTGCACTGTCAGGTCAAACACCCGATTGATCTGACCCCAGGTGCACCACTACCCAATGGACCGATCTATCGATGCTCTGTTTTGGAGAATGATGAAATCAAGAGGTAGATTCAGGAGTTGTTGCAGAAAGGTCACATCAGAAAAATTTCATCGCCCTGTGGGATTCCGATCGTGTTGGTATAGAAAAAGGATGGGACGTGGAGACTCTGTATTGACTATCGGGCGCTGAACAAGATCATTGTCTGAAACAGGTACCCAATCCCACGGATTGATGACCTTTTGGACCAACTCAAAGGTGCAAAATATTTCAGCAAGATCGACCTGAAGTCTGGGTATCACCAGGTACCAATTGAACCCTCTGATGTGTGGAAGACTGCCTTCAAAGCCAAGGAAGGCCTTTTTGAATGGCTGGTCATGCCTTTCGGGTTGACGAATTCTCCTGCAACGTTCATGAGGATGATGGACGACATCTTGCGGCCATCCACCAACTCATTTGTAGTGGTGTACTTGGATGACATTCTGATCTTCAGCAAGACTTGGGAAGAGCACCTTCACCACATCCGACAAGTCCTCCAAACACTACGGCAACACAAGTTGTGTGCCAATTTGGAGAAGTGCACGTTTGTCATGACCCAGGTTCAATATCTGGGATACATTATTGATGAAAGGGGGGTGCATGTGGATCCAGCCAAGATCCAAGTCATTCAGGATTGGCCAGCCCCAACCACTATAACAGAGCTTCGCAGCTTTCTGGGTCTTGCTAATTTCTACCGTAGATTTGTGTTGGGCTTCTCTCATATCACTTGGCCTTTGAGTCAAGTCACCAAGGGAGGAGCGAGAGAAAAATTATTTTGGTCGGAACCTCAAAAGAAGGCGTTCATAGAATTGAAAAATCGCCTCTGTTCTGCCCCAGTGCTTACATTACCAGACTTGCAACAGCCATTTGAGATCAAGACAGATGCCTCTAACTATGCTATTGGGGCATTTCTTACTCAACAGGGACATCCAGTGGCATATCACAGTGAGACATTGTCTGAGACAGTTCGCAAGTATCCCACCTATGACAAAGAAATGTATTCCATTGTGCAAGCCTGTCGATAATGGAAGCATTACATTTTGGGGAAGGAAAAAATCATCCACACAAACCACCGGCCCTTACAGTTCATACAGACACAAGGGAAGTTGCAGAATGATCGCCATCAAAAGTGGTCCAGATATCTGCAATAGTTTCATTTGAACATCAAGTACAAGAAGGGTAGCACCAATCATGGCGCTCACCACCGTGCTCAACTCTTGTGGGCACGAGACTTCTGATTGGCCGCTTCTCTATGAGAGTGACCCAGAATTCGGCCACACTTACAAGGCACTCTTGGGGGGTAAGCAAGTTCCAAATTTTCACCTCCAAGATGCACTTTTATGTCACCTTGGACACCTTTGTGTTCCTTCAAGTGAGCATGCCAAGATGATATGGGAAGCACACTACAGTCGAGTCGCTGGGCATTTCGGGGTCGAGAAAAAAGTAGCAATACTACAGAAGTATTTCTATTGGCCGAAACTTCGAAAGGATGTCAAGAAGCACATCAGATCCTGCACTGCTTGTGTCATTGCCAAACCGACCATCAAGAACCAGGGCTTATATACTCCACTACCTACCCCTAGTCGACCTTGAGAATCCATCTCCATGGATTACATGTCGGGCCTGCCTTCTACTAAGAATGGAAATGACTGTGTTTTCGTGGTCGTTGACAGATTCTCGAAGATGGCCATCATGGCGGCTTGTAAGAAGAATATCACAGCAGAAGCCACTGCTAAACTCTTCTTTGAACGAGTGTGGGTGCACTTTGGGATCCCACAGTCTATCATATCAGATCGAGATAGCAGGTTCCTCAGCACATTTTGGTCCAGCCTCTGGTCAATTTTGGACACCAAGCTCACCAAGTCCACAACTTTCCATCCCCAAACAGATGGCCAGACAGAGGTCGTCAACAGAATGATTGTACACATTCTGCGCATGTACAATTCAAAGCATCCACGCACATGGGACGAGAGCCTTCCCTATGTACAACATAGTTATAATCGGGCTCTCCACAGTTCAATCGGCCATAGCCCCTTTCAGGTGGGCTTGGGATTCCAGCCACTATGTCCCATTGACGTAGCCATGCCATTTGCAGCTGCTCAGGCCAATTCAGCTCATGTACAGTCTGAAGTTGACAAAGCCAGTAGCTTCATCGAGCGCATTCAACACATCTACAATGCCATGATATATTGGACAGAGCCAATGCCAAGTACAAGCAACTCCATGATCAACACCGGGTGCCACACAACTTCCAGGTGGGTGACAAAGTATGGCTACATTTGCAGAAGGAGCACCTCACTGGACCCCACCGCAAGCTTCGCCCGCTCCGATACGGGCCGTAAACCATCACCAAGGCCGTAGGGAACAATGCATTCGAGCTCAGTATTCCACCATTCCTTGGTCTGCACCCAGTCTTCAATGTGGATCGCCTTCGTCCTTACTTCCCACCTCTACTGGACACCTCGGACATTGCAGAACAACTCACACCAAGAGAGTTAAACCCAGACTGCATGGAACAAGCCACCACAGATTGTATCATGGACATGCAAATCAAGAACACTCGTCAACAGCAGATCCAACTGTATCGGGTTGTCAAAGCTGGCCAACTCCTGCACCAAGGAAAGTGGTTCACCAGGGACCAAGTTCAGCAGAAATTTCCTCATCTCATGGAGGAACTTAACGCAATGGGGATCATTGCTTCCTAAGGGGGGAGGAATGATCCAGGTGGATATTGGTGGCCACCCGCCTATTCCACTTGGGCCCCCACCATTGTCTCTTTTAGTTTTTCAGTTTCGGCATAACTTACTATTTTTAGCAGTTTTTCGGGTGCTGAACTTCCAGAGCCATTTTGAGGCCCTAAACGACGTTTTTTGGGCATCACGCCTCCAGCAAATATCATTTTGGAAATTTATGGTGAAATTTGTAGTCCTCGGATAGAGCTTTCTAATGATGTATCATGAGTTTCAAACGGAGATAGTATGCCAAAGTTACATCCCCGGGAAGTTGAAACACCAATTTACCCAAACGGGGCCCATAGTTTTGGTGCTTCATCTCCTAGGGTTAGGTTTTTGGATGTTTAGGGTTCTCCATTGTTTCTCAATAATAAATAGGCCCTCGAGCCTCATCAGAATGCTTCAAAGGCCTGTAGCCGCCACATCTCTTCTCAGATATAGCTACCAGTGCCCTAGCTAGTTTTATTTCCATTCTGTCTGTAAGCAAATTTCAGTTCTTTGATATTAATGAAATGAAGTGTTATTTCCACTGCATCTCTATATTTATGGTTATATTTTTATTCTATTGCGTTCCTACATAAATCTAGATCAATGATCCATTAGTTGATCAAGTGGTCAACTTGATTTCACATTCAGCCTATCCCACTGTCCCTGTAGAGAGTGAAATTCATACCACTCAGGTTCTGCTTGTTACATCATATTCTTCTACGCCAAGGGAAATTTCACCTGTTTCTACAAAACCACCTCCAAGTACCAAGGTTTTGATTGGAATAGACTGACATAACCTTGTCTTCCTTCTTCCATCCCTTTCCAAATCATTGTGCGGGCTTATGGTAAGAATGTGCGCCGCACAAATATAGATGAAGGTGCTTCTGTTAGTATTTTATTCTCAACTACTTGGCAATATTTGGGTTCCCCTCAGCTTGTGCCTGTTACACAGAATCTGTTAGCTTTTAACATAACCATTAGTGAAACTTTAGGGATCCTTCCTAAGTTTCCTATTACCTTGGAATGTAAATCTATCTGTATTGATCTTATGGTATTTTCAGGCCCATTAGATTTAAATTTACTCCTTGGGCGAGACTATGTCTATGCAATGAAAGCTGTCATATCGACACTCTTTCGCGTGATGTCTTTCCCTCACAATGGAAACATTGTGACTATTGACCAACTTTCATTCACTAGTCTTGATTCGACTACCAATAATTTGACACCCTCAAATTTTCCTTATCCAAAAGTGGTATCTACCCCACCATGGGTTAATTATGTGGCAACCAAACCCATGTTTTTAGTTACTGATGCAAGCGAACCTCTCACTGTTTGCTCGAATTCCTTTGACTTAGATCCAGTAATTGACATGGTGAATTCTATGGGGATATTTGAACATGAGTTTCTTATCCCTATTGAAGCCCTTGACATGTGTTCCTTCCATAGAACTATTCTTCCATCTCATGAAGACATCTTGGAAGCCATGATCGAAGGGTGTCCCTTGACATGTGTTTCTTTCAGATGGAATCCATGATCAAGGTTCATCATGAGGATAGTTCTTTTACTGTGTCAACCTCGTTAAAAAAATGAAACAAACCCTTATGAGGATAGTTCTTTTCTTGTGTTAACCTCGTTAAAAAATGAATCAGGCTATGAGGAGAGTTCCTTTTACTATGTTAACCTCGTTAAAAAATGAATTAGGTCATCATGAGGATAATTCCTTTTACTATGTCAACCTCGTTAAAAAATGAGTCAGTTCACCTTCAGGATAGTTCTTTTCCTTTGTCAACCTAATTAAAAAATGAAATAGGTTCCCATGAGGATAGTTCCTTTTACTGTGTCAACCTCATTAAAAAACGAAACATGTCTACGAGGATGGTTCTTTTACTGTGTCAACCTCATTAAAAAATGAAACAGGTTCCCTTGAGGATAATTCCTTTTACTATGTCAACCTCGTTAAAAAATGAAACAGGTCACCATGAGGAAATTTCCTATTAGTGTGTTGACCTCGTTAAAAAATGAATCAGGCAATGAGCATAGTTCTTTTCCTCTGTCAAGCTAATTAAAAAATGAAACAAATCCTCTCCTAATTGAGTCGAGCCTTTGATTACATCTGATAAGTGTCAAGTAGAGTCTTTCATCTGATCTCGTAAATGAACCTTCATTCCATCCACCTATTAGTAACCAGCAGTCCACTTAGGTGAATGAAATGAAGCTTGGGGAGCATATGCTCTTGCAGGTTACGCTTGGGCGGAATTGAAAATTATCTCAAGCATGATTTTTTCCTTTGTTTCAATCTTGTGTAAAAATGAAACAAACCACTCTCAAGCACGGTTTTCCTACGTTTCAAGCTTGTGTAAAAATGAAACCACTCTCAAGCATAATTTTTCCTATGTTTCAAGCTTTTATAAAAATGAAACCTATCTTGAGTCCATTTCGGTTATTATTTTCAAGACTTGTTAAACTCATGAAAATCCCGACATTATTTTTCTATCTTTCATTCTTGTAAAACACATGAAAATGTCTAGTTCTTTCTTTATTTTCCTGCTCGTAAATTAAATTTAAATTCGACCAACTAAGTATACTTTTATCAACTTTTTGGGCTCTTTAAAATTACGAAAAAGCGAAACCCTAGAGTTCTCTTTTAAGCCCTTTTTAGGCTCTCTAAATATGAAAATATCGCCGAGTACTTGACTACTCGAACTCATTAAAGTAAATGAACAGTCTTCCCTTCAGTATAATTTTACCCCTTTTCCGGACTGAAATGGACTATTTACGAAAAAGGGATACGTTGACTAATCATGGTCAATAGAGTTCTCTCTTGTAATATTTTATCCTTTTTCGGGCTTGAGAGACTAAATTTACGAAAAAGTACAACCACAGAGTTTACTTATGTTTTTCTTATAACTCCCTAAAACTTAAAAACACTGAGTTTCTCCTATACTGGACTTGTTAAAATTTAACAGTAAAGGACTTGTCGATTACAAACAGGACCGAACCACTCCTTCTTAGAGTTCAATTTTAATACTAATATGGACTCATCCGAAGGATGAGCTTACACAAAAAAAGAAAATATTATCCTCCTCAAGCTTGTTAAAAATAAAGAGGTACTTGCCAGTAATGGTGGGGGAAAAAGAGAGAAAAAGAATCCAATTGTCACCTTTGTTTAAAAATCAGCATGCCACTTTTGAACACGACACTTTGTCACACTTGTACCTGGGTTGGGAAATCCTTTGTCGAAAATTTAATCAAACCACATTGAAATTCTTCAGCCAGTTTCTGGGTATTAGCTTTAGGTCACTTGTTGCCAAGTCATCTGTAGTGTCGTTATGTGTTCAAGAGAGAGTTCAAATAAACCATTCATTGCAAAAAAAATTCTCCATTCACGTTGACCATCCATGAGTCATTCCTTGCAAAAATTTCTTCAAAACTTTATCTAATGGTTTCGTGTCGTAGGCTTTCTTGTGATGGATCACTTTCTATCAACGACTTCTCATCATATAGAAATTCAATATAGAATCCTATCAGTACCTTGGGATCTGCATGCCTTAATGGCAGGTTTCTCACCTTCAACGATTGGTTACATCACTGACCTTCGATCGAATGATTCTATGAGTGTTCGACTACAAATCATTCATTCACACTTCATATATTTTACTGGAGTACTTTGAGATCCATTTTCATTATTGGTGGTTTCTCTCACACTTGTTAATATTTCACATCATTGACTGGTAATCAAGTGGTTTCTACCATGTTCGACTTCGACACAATCAACCACATGGATAAAACCGCACTAGTTCAGGAAGCGAAAATCAAGACCCTAGACCTAGTTTCCACCATCCAGGTTGCGAGGAGTTTTATTATTCATAATACATTAGACTACTTATGACAGATGGTTGCGCCCATACTGTGTCTACTTTTGATGTAATATTAAAATCATATATATACCAGAACATTTAGTTAATTTTGATCTAAGTATGGGAATGCCTACCTCAGCGATGATATATATATATAGGATTTCGACCAGTGTGTCTACAACCCAATCCTCAGAATGATAAAGCACTTCACTCTTCAGAACAACCTCAGACTTCGCACTTTAGGGGGAAATCTGTTCCACGTTATTTTTTCACCATGACATTTGAATATCCATATAGGTCTATCACCACATATATCATGCTCCCTTAGAAGTCAAAAACCCTAATTTTCCCAAACCAAGTCTTGGAATTGGAGAAAATCTCATTAAAACCCTTAAAATTCTACCTTCACACATTTTCTAGCATTTTCCTGCGGGTTCGCGGATACTTGTTCTATATCTTGCGTAATTCCCTGCACGTTCTGCTACTAAAACCTGCAGACCCCCGTAAAAAGTCGAATTAAAGAAAAAGTAACTTCAAGAAGACCAGCTGGTCGAATATTCTCCCAACTGGAAGCTTCTAGAGGCGTGATCAGTTCGAGCCTTATCCCTCCACTCATGGAGCTTATCCCTTGGTCTATGGAGCTCAAATCCCTTCATGAGAGGAATCCATCCCCCTCTTCATGGAATTGAAACTACCTCCATTTCCCTGTAAATTAAGCTCATGTTTCAATCTCAAGGGTAGACTGGATAGAGACTATAGATTGTAGACATACATTATAGTTGTTGAAGGAATTCTCAAGAGAGCATACTCTCTACACTGGTTTTAGTTGGCATGAGAATGATCACACCCTTATGTTCATAAATCTATGCTAGTATTCAGAGAGGAAGGCTTTTCAAATTGAAGGAGGAATGATTGTTCAGGACCTCGGTAGAACATGTATAACATCAAGGCATCAGGTTGTAAGGTTACTATTTTCATTCAAGTTAATACATATGGATCTATTTTTCTCATTGAGTTGTTCTTGTGCTTATTTGAATAATTCAATAATTAGATTCCTTTATCACTAAGTAAGATTATCTTTTCTTAATTATTATATGTTGCAGGTGCTTTGATTCTTTTGTATGTCTTTGATTGCAGGTTCTACTTACTCAAGAATCCTCTTTGGAGCGACTGGATAAAATACTGCATCGAATTTTTGACTTCAAGGTATGGGAATGTCCTCTTTATCTTTTTATAATAATTCTGAATTGCAAATAATATAGAGAAAACGATTTAAAAATGGATGTTTTTTTCTAGATATTCGTAGAATACTAGGGAGATCGCTCTTGTCTGCAAGAGGGATTAATCCATATAACACTCTGACAAAAGTGTTTTAAGTATGTTTTTATGCGGGTGAAATCTGTATATAAATTACTACCATTAGGTATATGGAGTCAATTTAAAGGAACTCAATGACATGGGAACTCTTCTTGTGGAAGCTGAGGCATATAGATGTTTTTATGAAAATACAACACACACAGATACACGGAAGTATAATGCTTAAAGTAAGTTAGAGCATGATGTACATGAATTCTAAGTAATCAAACATCAAAGTACTGAAGACAAAATAGAAATATACATAAGACAAGTGCTCATGAAAACATCAGATTAATCTCAGGTGAAGAAAGAACCAACAACCATTGTATATTACTGATAAGAAAATGTTTACAATAGTACTTTTGTATTCAACATCATTCAACCCTCTATTCTTTAATATTCTGCCTATTAAAATGCTTAAGCATATTTACATTGGACCTGCCAACATGGCTAGATCATCGAGTCTCTTTGCTGACACCTAATATAACAATAAGAAAATTGCACAGAAATAAAATTGACATCTACTAACTTTAGGAGTTAGAGACCTATTAGGACTCTATAACCTATTTATTACATTAGCAAACTTAAAGAGTGTATATTTACATCGAGAACATCCATGTTCTTGGGTGGCACTGACCATGACCAAAACATAATTTTCCCCACCAAGTCAAGAGACTTGTATTCCTACTTTTAAGGAGGTGGTGTCATGATAAATGATGAGTGCCTTCATGATGAGCTAGTGAACTGAACAACTTTTTCAAAGACTGTGCTTCCACCAAAACGTTCCTCTTATGTCCTTTAATCTTTCCACGTGGTTGGCTTACCTCCAACAAACCATAAAAACTCGAAAATGATACAAAAAATTGCTTGTTGCAGAAACAAGGGAGTTAAGGAAAGTTCATAGTGAAATTCAGTAGCAATTTTATTTTACCCATCTCTGCCACGTGTTTGCTCCCTCTGCTGATTTGGAACTGTTTACTAAATCAAAAGAGTTAAATACAAATTTTTACCTGCCTTGATTATGACCATACCTATGATTCATAACAAAAAGACACTTATAGTGAGTTTGTAGTGAAATATGGGATTCAAGCCTGAGATACTCTACGAACTTACCTAATTGGCAGTAAACCCAAAAATTGTGCTTCCTTCTTAAAAATTTTGCATATGGCTCTGCAAATGTTGATTATGCATGATGAAAAAATGTCAAAAAGGTAATTTGTCCACTATTCAAGCTTTAGAAGGTTCACCTTTCTCAGTAGGGGCTTGAGTCTTTTCAGGTTCATTTATGACTATGATTTTAAGACCTTTCTTCTTTAACTCTGACTGTATCATCTCCATCTGCTCTTCTAGCTCTTTGACTTGGATTTTAATTTTATTTCTTTCATCTTGCAACCATATATTCCTCTTTCTTTTTTGTTTCATTACCCTTCGTAGAGGAAGTGTCCTTTTCAACAGTTTCTTGGCATTGGTCAATGACTCATCAAATTGATTGATTTTTTCATTTACCTTCTCTTTGAATTCTTCCATCATTTTCCTATCTAGCTTGGCTTCCTACAATTCCAATTTGGTTTCAATAACCTCCTCTCTGGCTTCTTTTAACTTTTCCTTTAACTTTTGCACTTCAGTTTTCTCAACCACTTCCTCTTTACCCTTCCTCTGCACAATGATCACTTCTTTTGTTAGAGACAAATCAATGATATCCTCTATCATAGGCTACTTGCCTTTGTTAGTAACCTCTATCCGTTTACTTTCCATGACACCTTTGGCAAGCTACAGCCTGGTGAGTGGTTTTATTGGTTGAAACACAAACCCTTCATCTTCCCCTGAGAAGTCAAGATTTTTAGTAGTTATACCCTTCTTTTTATTCTACTCCCTTTAATATCTACAACTTTGACTACTGGAGTCTCCTCAATGTCTATGGCTCAAAGAATATATTCAAGGTTTCCTTTCCCAATTGTTTGTCTTTTGGTTATCCTTCCATGACTCTTCTTGTTAATCTTTGGTTTGCTACTTGCAGTTTTAGGTTGTGGGACTTATGTCTCTTGTGTAGGCTCTACTTCAAAATCCATGGGCTCTATAATGGGCTCCATTTCCTCCTCATTCACATCCTCTGTTTTAGCTACATGATTGTCACTCTTGCTTGAAGGATTGGATTTTGACTTTGGAGTATTCTTGGGTGTTAATGTATCTACCTCATAACCACTAAGAAAGAGAAATATGGCCCAGTCTCTGTTTAGTTTTTTCAACTCCTCCAACACTGGAAGTTTGATCAACCCATGATGGAAAATTGAAGTCTCACTACTTTCTGTCCTAGCCTGAACTTTTTCTAACATCTTGCCTAGGCTCCTAAACAAGAAAAATGGAAGGTATAGATATTTCTTACCATTTAAGTGCAGCAAGAGCCTAAAATGATACTGATAGACATATGCAACCTCCCCTCACATGTGAAGTATTTTTTAATTACAAGCAACAATTTGGAGTAGTTATCTTTAAGGTAGCTCCTTGGGATTCCAAATGTCATGTCTGCTCCAATGTGTTCAAGTTTTATAAATTCATCACAGTTCTGTATCTTGAACTTAGTGGCTTTGAACCACTCTTCTCCAATCCTCGGTATCTCTGTGTCTTGAGCAATTGTCTCAGGTGACACTACAAAGCTCAGAACCCCCGTCTTTGAAGTTGTACCTACGAAATTCACTACAAAATATTTTGAAACCTGGGCATGAAAACCTTTTATTTTTTGGAAGAATCTCATGCATCCAACACTGCTGAAAGCTTCTGTAAAGCCAAGGTCCTCATTCAGTAACTTTAGATCCATGGGCTCATATCTTACACAGGAGCCCCATTTATTGGTTTTATTCTGCATGGCCATATCCCTTAATAATATGCTCGCTTCTTGATGTTGTGACACCTACGAAGAGGGAAATTGAACAGTAAGTAGCTTGCAATGAAGCTAGACTTCTCAAGCATGACAATAAACAAATGTACACAGAGGTCCAAAGAAGGATGACAGACAGCAGCTTTGGAGGTGAATTTAAAAGGAGAAATTCGAATATGGGAGGGATAATGACAAATGGGAGGAGTTAAGTGTAATGATGGTTGCTACTTATGATTACGCATGTTTGGATGAATCTATTAACTGATCACGTGACCTCAGGTTTACCCTCAACCTATAAAAACTCGACACCTCATCTTTCCCTTTATTGGTGCAAACACTAGTAAACAATGATGAAATTAATGACTAAGTGACTAAAAATGTTAGTCACTGCAATTATTTCAAGTGAATTACTGCTAAATTTGAGCAATTTTAAGTGACCGAACTAAAAATGACTAACTTAAATGACTAATTTAGTCTTGGAATAAAATATATGACTAGATAATAAGTGACTAAACTAAAAGTGACTAACTTAAACGACTAATTTAGTCTAGGGATAAAGTATATGACTAGATAATAAGTGACTAAAGTAAATGTGACTAACTTAAATGACTAATTTAGTCTACGATTAAAATATATGACTAGATAATAAATGAAAAAATTAATAATGATTAATGTAAGACTATTATAGTCCAAGAATAAAAATATGGCCAAATAACAAGTACAACAAGTATATGAATTAGTCATTTACGTCAGAAATTTTTAATTGTGTCACTCCATATATGGAAAATTTCATTTTTGGTACCGAAGTGTTGCATTTCACTATAGATGTCTCTGAATCCATTTGTAGTGTTAAAATTTAGAGACAAATTAGGGGTCTCTGAATTTACAGTGTTGAAATTATGAATACCCTTTTGTCTCTAAAGTTAACAATGCAAATGGATTCGTCTACAATTAACATAATTGCATGTATCATCTATCAACTTTACACTAATGCATTCATTATAATTTTAGTAAAGGTAATATTAATTAGATAGCCAAATTTATATTTATATTTAATATTTAATATTTGGCCATAAAGTTTAATTTTTAAACTTCATTGATTTATGTTAAAAGTGTGAGTTGTTTTAAATCTAAGGTTAAATCTTCATATTTACATTTAATAACTAGATAAATATAACATTTCTTATGTTAAACATGTGATTTCATTTAAATCTAGTATTAAATCATCATATTTACATTTGATAAATACTAAATAGATAAACCTACAATATATATTTATAGACCTATTTAGTAAATAGGTATGAACATTTGTTAATTTAGGTATGAAACTTAATTAAATTTTGAATGATGTATGAACGTTTGTTTTTTTGTAAGTCAATGTTAAATTCATGTAGGAAAAAAGGAGTACATCTAGCCAGTTACAAAGCAGGTGGTCTCACCTTGACTTGGTTTGTTAACAAAAATTTGCACCAGATGCAAAAAAATGCAAAAGAGGGACTAGAGACATCGTCCATAAACGGTTGGGCTAGAGGCACCAAAACACATATAAAACATAAAGAACACAAAATATCATACTAGTCGTCCAACGTGGTGGATGCATGGTTGTCCGGGGTTGTTCCTAGATGCAGTGGAGGACAAAAGTCACACTAACCGTGCCCTTCAAAGTGCGTCAACCAATTCTCCAGCTTTTCTACTTTCTTAGTGAGTTGATTTTGGCCTCGCCAAACAACTACCAATCTCTCTCGGACTTGGCACTGTAAATAGTGCATTCAGTCCAATGTTTCCATATGCTTTGCATGCTCCTCACGACAAAATCTCTCAGTTGTGTCCACTCTTTCCATCAGGCTGTTGATAAGTGCACGATTGTTCTCTAGGATTCAAATCAATCAAACCCATGATTCCCCTTGCCACCATGGCCTCCTCCGCCCCGACGACTATGCTTTTGAACCGTCAAACCTCCACCTCTTTTATCCCCTCGCTTACCTCCTCCACCGTCCCCATGCACACCCACACTAACGAGTCGTGCACGCTCGCAATATTTTCACCCTGGCATGGAGCCGCCATGATTATTTCTGAGTCTGCCACCCCCACAGTTCCATGGATGACAGGGGAGGGAGAACACGCACACCACACCAGGGGCTTCATAATTCGCCATGGTCGAGGAACCCCGCCATGTGTAGAGTCGAGAGACCAAAGCCCCCACTATAGAAAAAAAAACACCACCAACAAAGGAGCCAAATATCGTCTCCCACCACCACAAGGAAGCACAGAGACACCTTCCACTACCAGATAAAGACTTCTACCACCAGCAAAACCAAATACCATCACCCACCAAACCAACATAGGAAATTGAACAACAAACGATGACAAAGTAGCCAACGCCTGAGTGTAACTTCCCCCAAGGAAATGACCAGCCTCCAAATTCTACACATAGAGACCACACAACAATCCACCAAACACTGTCACACCCACATTGGAGGGCACTAAATTTGGAAAAGAAACTAGTTTTCTGCCACCACCCTCGAGGTTTCCTAGACTGCAAATTCTAGCTTCCTCTCTTATCACGAAAAAATAGACTCACTGAAAGCCAAGAAAAATGGAAACGACTGATCTCACTTCCCTTCAAATTCCTATCCTCAACCCAAACGTAGTCAATGGATAAGAAACTGAGCCATAGGGACCAATTGAACACACCGCACCAGCAAATTCCCATGACAAGCACACACAAGCCACTCCCTCTATAAACCTTCCTGCAACGTTTACGCTTCCTCTTCAGAGGCACCATCAGGACCGACACCAAACCATATTTAAGAGTCTAATGTTGGACTCCCTCATCTTCCCTTGCCTTATCCTTTCACCACCTCCAAACTCCAATGCACAATTAATTTTCACATGAATTGCCAACGTGAAGCCAGTAACTCCAAACCCATAACCCATTAACCCCTCATCCCTATCCCTTGAAATCCTTAACTGTTAAATCCCCTAACCCCTAAGCCCCTAATCCCTAATCCCTTAACCACTAACTCATTATTCACCTAACCCCTAACTGTGCCTAAATCCCCTAACCCATAAGCCCCCAATCCCTAACCCCTTAACCACTAACTCATTATTCCACTAACCCCTAAATGCACCTAAATCCCCTAACCCCTGACCCCCCAATCCTTAACCCCTTAACCACTAACTCATTATTCCCCTAACCCCTAACCCTAATTCCTTATTCCCCTAAGCCCTAAGACCCTAACCCATAATCCCTTAACCATTAACTCATTATTCCCCTAACCCTTATAACAGTCCTTAAAACTCGTTAGGATTATCCATTCCAAACGAGAGCAAGTCTATTTGGGACCTGCGATCGGGCTAATTCCCCCTTATTGGCAAGATCAAAATGGTTAATCTTCAATATAAAATTGTAGATCAAATATTTCATTAAAAAGAGGGAACCATACCATCTCTGCCAAGCTATGCCTATCGGTCGCTTGGCCTCTTCTTGCTCTCACATGAATGTAGTCTTGCTTGATTGGTACAGAAGAAGGTTTCACATTATCAACTGTTTGTTTGGGATAACTTTCAATTGTTTCGTCATTGTTACATTCTTCAAGCTTATCCTTTAAATCATCCTAGTCTTTTATACTCTCTCCAACTTTGTAGTGCTTTCCATTCCTCTCAGTCTCATCTGTTTCCTTGGTCTATTAAGGGACAAGGTCAACAACATTAGGATGTTTTTGCAACAAACAAGGGTATTTCTAGGACATAATCAGGTGGATCAAGAGTATAATCGCCAAATTTCTCATGAATGTGGGACACTCGAACTTAAGCTTTTCTATAGCAGTCATGAGGTGTATTGCAGTTATTGAGACTTCATCAGATGTCCATTCTTCGGACTTAAATTGTGTGACAACACCGTGGCTGAGTTTGAAACTAGAGATTGAAGATACATTTAGTTTAATTTCAATAGACATTTTCATCAATAAATGTAAAGCAATGGCTAAAAAATACTAGAAATTAATAAATAGAAAAGACATGGCAGCAAGCAAGAGTACCTACAAAATTGTTACATTGAGACACAAAGAATAAAGAACTATTGTGCACAAACAGAGACCAACGAAATTATCATCTTAACCCCTAATCCCTTAAACACTAATTCCAAACCCCTAACCCATTTAACCCCTAAACCCTAAACCTCTAAACCCTTAACCCCTAACCCATTTAACCCCCTCAACCCCTCAACCCCTAACCCATTTAACCCCCTAAACCCTAAACCTCTAAACCCTAAACCCCTAAGCCCTTAAACCCTAATTCCCGACCCCTAACCCATTTAACCCCTAAAACCTTAACCCATTTAACCCCCTAAACCTAACTCCATTAACCCCTAACCCCTAACCCATAAAATACTTAACTGCTAAATCCCCTAACCCCCTAAACCTCTAAACCCCTAACCCATTTAACCCCCAAACCCTAAACCTCTAAACCCTTAACCCCGAATCCCTAAACCCTTAACCCCTAACCCATTAAACCCCCTAATGCAGCAATAATATGCCAAGCCAAACTGCATTACATTATTCACAATAATTTTATTCATTGACAAAATTTATTCGACAAACCAAAAATTTTGCCATGTCGTAGGGTAAGGATTAACTCGAAATCGATGGCCTTTTAGGTGCTAATATGTTTTGTTTGATCATACCGTGCTTGCCATGTGTTGATTTAGAGAGAAACCACTGCAAGTAATGAGATGGTCCCCAAAACACAGAAGGACCCATGAATGTGACTCCGTTCTGCCATGAGAATGAAGGAAACCCTTTAAAATACGCAATAAGAAAACGTGTGGAATTGAAATGTTAATTAAGTATAACATAAAAAAGGTGTTTGCAGAGAATTTGATGAAAGACGTAGAAAAAAATAATGATACAGTGATGAGACATCCTTGTTAGTATTTTGGGAAAGAAAAAGTTTAAGAAGCTCGAAACAACTCTTGGAGTCATGTTCAATGAGTGACCATAAACTTAGGGGTGTCAGAGTGGCTAATAATCATAGTTTATGGTGGATGATATTCACCATACATAACATTTTTCATTTAGGTCATTTGTCTGGTGGTCAATGTTGGTGAATCACTATATTATATCATGGTACCATATATTTCTTTTTTAAAGGAAAAATATATTGAACATGAAATAAGTTGCCTCTCATGTAAATGTTTAATGTCGCGATGTTGTGAATGGTTTGCAGATTATATGTATCATATATTTGTAATCACTTCTTTCAAATTTATTTTAAGAAATAAAGGAAGAGGTGCAGGGCCTTACCATAAGAAGGACTTGCACTAACTCGTCTCCTCATATCATTCAAACATTAACCCATAAATCAAACACATTCCCTAATTTCTCTAGTATGGAAACCCTTGGATGAATATGATAATGAACTCTTCCCAACCGCTAGTTCTAACCCAACTATTGAATGTCTTTGGTTGCCATGCGTAAATGCCTTTAATGGATCCATAGATATGTATGAAATCCAATTTTGCATTGAAATGATACAAACACCCAAATTAACACGAGGAATAAAAATTTCAACCTTACAACTCTCTCATCCGATATTAAATACTTCACTAATTAGTCAAGGGGTAATCTACTTAACTGTTTATTAAATATTAAAAGCACTCATATTAATACAAGAAAATAATAATAGTATTTAATATAAAGTTATAATATAGGTAGATGCTAAATTGGCATGTGAGACTCCCTTGTTCGTGGGACAATATATGCCCTTCATGCAATGATGATGGAGGTATACATACCTTAATTTCCCTTGGATTCAAAATTATGACATTTAAAGGGGAAACACTTTAACACAATTCTAACAAGCAAATACAAACTTAATTTGTATACATATCAAAGTTAGTCTAAGAGTTGCATGACATGCTTAATTTTGCACGAAATCAATGGAACTTGTGAACAGTTAATAACAATAGGCATGTATGGTCGACTCTGATTATCATAGGTATGTTAGTTTGGTTTTCCCAATCCACAAATTTCACACATTTTTACTATTGTGAAAGGTATGTTAGGTTGGTTTACTTGTTCAACATCATGCACATTTGGTTGTGTTCATTAAAGGAATTTTAGTTCATTTACAAAACCAATAGTATGTCAAGTTGGTCAACTTAGCGAGTTGTGTGTCATGTCAATCATCTTAATGAACAACATGTCATGTCGATTAATTTATTTATTGACATGCACATTCCATTGTCATTGTTAGTGATGTGTTAGGTTGTTATTAACATCTATTTTTTATTAACACTATCTTGGAGATTAAACCTATCAACATGCATGTTTAACTGCAATTGCGAGAGGTATGTTAGGCTGGTCAACCCCATCAACAACATTTATGTTCAATTACGAATGTTGAGGCATACCGCATTGGTCACCCAATTACCAACATGTACCTTTTGGTTATCACTAGTAGTAGTGTGTTAGGTTGGTCAACTTGATCAACTACATGTATGGTTGGTTACAAGTAGTAAAGCCTCATTTGAATGGTCAATGAAATAAATAGTGTGCAAATATTGAACTACCAATATTGAATACATGTTTTGTTGGTTAACTTAGTTAACATCACATAATTTCAATACGATTGTTCGAGGCATCCAAGGACACTCAACCCATTTAAAGTAGTGCATAACATTGATGAGGGATTTCTTATTGCTTGGTGGGTGAAAATAGTGTGTTATTATTCCCCCACAAGTGTTCAATATTGCCATGTGACATGTTCAACCCTCATGGGCCGAATTGCTTTCTTAAGGGGGTTTTTTATTTAAGATAGGGTTAGGTCCAAGTCTAGAGTGACTCTCGTAGAATAGAGACCACTTAGTTGTGATTGTTGAGTTGAAGTGGTGCTTTCATAGCTTTTGAGATGCTTCTACCACATTGCAATGTCTAAAATCAATTAATTTCCACTTGCTTGTGTTCATGAAAAAAATTTCAATCCAAAAAACAAATGTATGTGAAAGCAAGTTAAATAGCCCAATGCTAGTTGACCCACACCACCAACGTTACTCAATTGATCCCCTTGCTTGTATTTGTTGGGGTTCAGCCTCAACCCACCTAACATAAGTCATTTAGTCCACCATTACGTACACATGCATACTTCTAAAAAACATGGCAAACTTGACCATGTCATACCTTACAAAAGAATTTAAAAAACATTGTTACATTTACACCACAACATATACATATGTGCAATTTGTATCAATATATCCTAAATTGCTATGTAGTTCTCTTAATTGCAATATTCTACCACCTTGACACCCCTTAAACCTCATGAAAATATTTGTATTGATTTCATGACCCTCTCCATTTTTCAATTTCCTTAAATTAATCTTATAACACCCTCCATTAAAATCATTACCTACACTTACATATATTCATTAACTCTATAACTCAACAAAGATTAAAACTAAAACAATAATATAATTATAGTACTATATAAATGAGATATCTTCACATCTAAAACTAATAATATATTAAGGTGAATATGTTTCATTGCTTCCTTGATAACCTTTCCCATAGACCAACAAGGACTCAAGAGGCTCTAGTGACCCTTGTTGCGAGGAAATGCATAAAAAAAGTGGGAACTTCCAAACCTTGGGATTCCTTCCCACTTTCAAATTTCGGAACATGGAGGGAAAATTAATTTCCCAATCCACTGCTAGATCGCTGAAAATTTGAAAATAAATTAATAAAAAACGGCAGTGAATTTTTTTTATTTTTTACTAAATCCGAGAAGGTAAAAACAAATGTATTTGGAGGGAAACTTTTCCAATCCACGGATAGCTAAAAAATGAAAATAAATTAATAAAAAATAAAGGTGAATTTTTTTTATTCTTTTTACTAAAATCAGAGAAAATAAAAACAAATGCATTTGGAGGGAAAATTTAAAATGAAAATAAATTAATAAAGGAGGGAAAATTTAAAATGAAAATAAATTATTAAAAAATAGCAGTGAATTTTTTTTACTGCAATCCACTAGAATCACTGGAATGACAGCAAAATCTGGTCCAAGGGTTTCAAATTTGGGCTGACTGGTTAATGGGGTGGTATGACCCTGGTAATCGATGAGGGATGCCATTTACTCAATGAAAGGAAAAATGCTTGACCGGGGGAGCATCAACGTTAACCCAGCCCTGTCCAGAAGAAACAGGGGTGGTAGTGGAGGCTATGGCTCGCATGGATACCGTGGGGGCTGCGGTGATGGGGTTACAGTGGAAGCGGTGATCATGGCAACCATGGTTATGGTGGTGGTGGTCGCTTCAGCGATGGTGGCAGTGGCGGATCTGGCTATGGTGGTGGTGGTTCTGACTGTGGCAGCTAAAGGAGATAGGAAATATGATGCTGCCCTAGGTTTTTATTTTTGTCTGCAAGTGGTCTTATGTTTTGGTTCTGGTAGAGCCCTATGTTGGTAATTGTCCCTGGGCTTGGTGTTTCGATGTTCTGTAAACTCTCTTTGGTTTTTGATCTGGATCTCTGTGGATCTCTGTGGCTTTCATTGAGCTGTATCGAAGCAGAAATATACAAACATATGGTTTTAATAAGAAAAAGCGGACCAAGAAGAACTGGAAGCCGTAACTCAGCCCACGGCAGAAAACAACGATGAATACAATCAGCAGATGGATGTGTCCAGCCCAGACGAAGATCAAGATGCTTCTGGCAACAACGAGGCTGAAACCAATGACGAGGTAATTTTTTCAAACTCCATTTCTTGATGAAATCAAGATCTTGCTTATTCTGTCTCACATTGTCCTGCCACTTGTTCTATGCATGATCTAGGTGCATTTAAGTTTTAATCTTCAGCCTTTTGCGATTAAATCTGGAGTTAGTTAATTTATAGCATTTCCAAGTATTGCAGCGATAGTTCCACATATTTGAGCCAATTTCAAATCACCGTATCCTTTAGAAAATCTTGCAGTGTTTCCATGTGATACGAATGCTACTCTCTCCAGGAAAGAAGTGTATAGGAAGCCCAAATAGGGGATTTTTTCTGTGCCTGGATCCTAAATAAGCCAAAATGTGAAGTCAGATAATATTCATCAAGAATATCCTGCAGAAAGCTCCCAACATGCAATATAGAAAATCCAGTAAAATAACATTACAAAATGCAATCCCACAGCCTGTTGACACCAATAGTAAATGTAATAAAATACTTCGACCATATGTTTGTAAATTTTAAACGCTTGTGTCATTACTTACCATTCCAGAACCAATCAAATACTGTATGGTTTTCTCAACCTGTCTCATGTCCACTCGGCCACACAAGTAAAGATACTTATTAAGAAGATCACCATGTCTATTTTCCTCAACTGTCCACATACGTGTCCACCTTGCCCGGGATGTGGGACTGGCACCAGTTTCATCTCTTACACCGTCAAAAAATACACAGAGATAAGGTCAAGAAAGAAATTTCTTTTTGTCAAAAACAGAGAAATGGAAAAAACCAGAATAAAAGAAGACAAAAGAG
This sequence comes from Pinus albicaulis, assembly GCA_034641835.2. Taxonomy (NCBI): domain Eukaryota; kingdom Viridiplantae; phylum Streptophyta; class Pinopsida; order Pinales; family Pinaceae; genus Pinus; species Pinus albicaulis. The sequence goes on along the minus strand of CM076581.1, from coordinate 1,548,315,815 downwards.
GAATGATTGCATCATGTCAAATCAAAAAATCAAGATACAAGGGCAGTGAAAAGGAAGAGACTCGATAGTAATGGAGTTTAGCAGTAGTTTGTATGGAGACCAGACACCTTATGTACTTTTCTTCATCAAAAAGAGGTTCTGATAAGACCATCCCATTTTCATACTTTAAAGAGAGAGTATCGTTCATATTTTCTCTAGACATACTGTCATATGGGAAGAGATGATGTTGGTAAGACCATGGGCTTTTTAGAAATACAAAACCAGCAATGCAACCTGCTTGATGATATTGTCAGTCAACAACATTTCAAACGAGTTAGTTTACAAGCTTGTAATAGATTAAAGACAATTTATCACAGCAAAATTTACTGCGTTGTTTTACTCCTTCATGTTGATATGTGGACTATCGCCAAGAGACAACGAGAATCCCAAACTGCCTCCCTGCAGGGTAAAGAATCCTTTAGGATAAAATCCAATCAAAAACAAATTATTAAAATACCTTGGCACAATGTTATGTTAAAGCAACTTGAATGTAATAGAAATTATTGTATTTACCTCAACACAACAGTCGGTGCACAATGAATGCAAGGATAAAATTAGAAAAGAAAAATTGGACAACAGAGTATTGAAAATAAGGAGCTAAAACAGTATTATAGTGAAAATTCAAAAAGCAAATTTGCTAGCACATTGTTCACCTATGGCTGTGAGGTATTCAGAAAACTCTCTGGTCATCTTTTTCTTGACATATGCTAAAATTACATAAGAAATAAACTAAAAGAGTTTTTTTTTTTTTAATTTCTACTTTTTGTTTAAATATCTACCTTATAACCAGGTTTTTCACCAATTTTTCCAGAGTAAAACCACAAGAGGATACCAAGGGATCCTTCCCACTTTTATGGATGTGGAATCAACCCAAGAACTTGGATAGATCCACATGTCTAACAACATCACTTGGGCTACCCGGTTGAGCTAATCTCTTAGGCTACCTTATAGCTAGTTTATCCAAACAGTGAATCTCTTTACTGTGCTAGAAAATTGACAATAGAGTAGAAGAGAAAGTTTAAATACTGGCAAACAAACAAGACATGCTTAAGACGAGAAAATTTGGCCTGAGTTAGAGAAAAAAGGAAAATTCAATCTTCCTTTACGAAGGAGAAAATGACGAATGCTAAAACCAAAACGGGTAACTTTTTAGTTTTATCTTTCTACCTTCTAGGGTTTTTATCCACGATTTTACATAAATCTCTCTACTGTGCTAGAAAAATGATAGACAGAGCTTAAAGAATCGATAAGAACTAGCAAAAACCTGATTTATTTTTTTGAAATAACAACATCTACAAAGAGGCTGCTAAAGACCATACATGCAGAAGATGATGAGAAAATCTTCCATTCGTTCGATATTGAAAACAAAAATTCTCTAACAATCTTTTGTGGCAAGGAATATTGTTAGAGAATTTTCGACCAAGAAAGCTGCAAATGTGGATTTAACTAAGCTGGCCATTCTTGCTCACTCACAAGAAACCTAGTGCTACAAAAGATAATGGGAAAAATCAAGCACAGCTCTTGCCAAAAAAGCCTGAATCTCAAACCAAGCACCGCTTGAAAGTATAATATTAGAGTCTTAACAAGCCGAAATCTCAAACCAGACACTGTTTGAAAGTATAATATTGTTCCCGAGACTCGAACTCTCAATCATCTTGTGTACGCATGTGTTGTAACAAAAAAAAATTGTTGTTAATCTCTGTTTGAAGACTTTGTATTCTGTATTTTTGTCCTTATTTTGTTGTTCTTGTGACTGGCTGTAGAATACTCTGTCGGTTGAGCGAAAATCCTCTAAAATACTATGTGAATTGGCTGAGTAATACATGTGTGCAATGAGTGGAGTTGAAAGGGGAGTAGGCTCCAACAAAATCTGAGCTAATTTTTTTTTAAACTCATCCTCTAAACTACTGTGTGAATTGGCTAAGTAATACATGTGTGCAATGAGTGGATTTGAAAGGGGAGTAGACTCGCACAAAATCTTAGCTAATTTCTTAGTTAACTCATCCATCAAACACGTGCCCAATACTGTTGTGTATGTCCTTTATAGATTGTCTGCGTATCTCCACTCTGGTGCTATGTGTTGGCTGTAGTCTGCTGTGAGTAGATTGTGTGGAGGTTGAGCTGAATAGATGCAGGAGGGAGGCTAAGGGGAGTCCAATTGTCCAACTCTGTAATAACTTTGCCTTGAAAATTGCCAATTAAACCTTACTAGAACATGTGTACATGCTATTGTGTGGAGTATTCTCAGGCTGTTGCGTGGAGTTTGGAACTAACAGAGCATATTTTGAATTTCCCTTTCTTGCAATGAATATGCATGGAACATAAAGGGGGGATTGAGGTTGGGTCTACAGCAATTTGTGGTTTCTACAGAATTCAATGTGCTCCCTCCTTGTCTTGGCTTGTTTGGCACTTGAACTTGTGGACCCTAGGTGGATGCTCCAATCACCCTTTGACGTAGCCTTTGACTTCATCTTGATTTTCCGTGTCATTTTCCTTGCCCCCTTTGATTTGGAAAAATAATAAACAAATCAACACTTATTTATTTTTTGAATTTTTCTTCACTTTTTGCCACTAACATTAGAGAAAGTGGGTTTTGAGGGGGTAATAATGATTTTTTTACCCTCAAAGTGTGCATGGGAAGAATGTTGGGATGGAGAGCATGAATTTTTAGTACTTATAAGCCCCCAACATCTTCCAGACTCACTTAGTTACAATTTTTAATAGACAGATTGCTCACCCGAGTCTTCTTATTTTTGAATGAAGCTTCTTTATAAAAAAAATCATAATCTTCATCATCTTCATAGTCGTTTAGTGATGGGTTACCCATCAACAGAAGCCTCATGAACTTGGTCCTCAATTCTTACATACTCCTCATTCTCCTCCATAGCCAATGCATATTCATTAGGGAGTTGTCTTTAGTTGCAGAATATTCACATATTTCAAGGTAATTATAAATAATTTTCAAACTAAAAACTTCATCTCACCACCATGGCACAAAAGAAGATAATTGTGGAACCAATGAGATGACTGATAACTCCCAGTAATAAATTAATTTTATGCTTGCAAGCTCACTGATGTGAAATTAACGGGAGGAATGACTTGGCCATTGCTAGAACTGTGCACATTAGCTGATAAAGAAGTGGTTGGGTCTCTATTGTCCAAGCGAAGGCCATACCCTCCATCACAATTTATGTACATGGAATGGTCTAGCTACATGCAAGTTTTATTGCCTCTTTTGTTGCCGAAGTGCCAATGATGTCTATGTATGTCACGTTGTGAACTTGAACAACGAAACTATGATTGTTGCATAGTTTTAACTGATTGTGGCATCACAATGGAGGGGTACAGTAATACTGATCTATAATAATGGGATTTGAGATGTTAATTATATTCACATGTTGGAACATTATTTGTTGGGCATACCCAGATTCCCCTACCATGTTTTTATGCGTACTGATTCATTTTCTATGCAATTAAGAGAAGATCCATTAACAACCACGTCTCAAATGTATCTTTTGAATCCCTGTTGCCAATAATTCCAATACTTATTTGGTGCCCAGGCCCACAAACTAGTTTGTTGATTTCAATGTCTAAGCTTTGTGTAACTACAGAAACACAATCATCTCCTATTGCAATTTTTCAATTTTGAATCACTACATGTCGAGAGGTTGAGACGTGAATTCCATTTTTATTTGGACTATCCCCGGGAGCAACAATTTCCAAGTTTGACTTGAACATGTGTTGACCAAGCTATTTTAAAATGGATTTTTGGACTGTCCTTGAACTTCAAATCTCTCAAATGTACATTTGAGCTAGAATATACCATAAATGATGTGGGGACACTGTGGAAAATATGGTTTTAGTCTCGTTGCAATCACCAACCCACCATTTCTGGGCCATCCCATCAATAATGCCTTTGCTATCAATAGCTAATCCTTGGACCTTGGAGAACATAAGTTATTCATTGCAGTCTTGGATGAATTTGGTAGAATATATTCTCCTTAGACTTGGCACCCAAGCAAAGGGAAGTCCATGTATGTGATGCATCCTCAGACTTTGGGAAGTCATCGAGAGTAAATAGATATCTTATTGACATTCCATGCAATTTTTGGGAGATAGTAAGGCTAGATATTTGTCATGTTAATTAGTGGTCAAGAAATAGTCATTCTGCAATTGATGGCACAGTCTATTAGTGGTCGTAGCTTGTGGAATATAACTTTTCATACATGATTTTTTAAGATGGCTGCAAGGATGATAATCATTACATCTGATTATGCAACACATTGTGTCTGAAAATGTTTGCACTGTGGAGAAGTTAAATTGGAATAGGGGCAATATTGTTTGTTGCAACCACAAATATGAGATTCTTTTATACCAAGGATCTTACTATGCTAATTTTTTCTCTTTCAAGATTAGTTTACTAGTAGTGTTCAATGTTCTAAAATGTGTCGTTATCAAAATTTGACTTTTTAAGCCAATGGTATTTTTGTTTTAATATTACATCTCTAGAAAATATTTTGTTTTTCTGGACATTTAATGTAGTTATAGTTTATAAGCTTCAAATTCCATGAGCACTGATTATAATTTAGTTCACTTATCATATATTGGCAATTTGAAATTGCATCGTGATGCATGCCAATCATATAAATAGTCAAATTTGCATTTTAGGATCCTATAATGAATTGTGGAACAAAGTTTTGTATTTTCATATTGAACTATAGTGTTCAGTGTGTCTGTTTCCATAATGCTATTTGCAATTGACAAGAACTAAAGGGGTTGGTCAAATTTGAAGGTTGTTGCTACCTTCTATTGTTGGTCATAGAGTCTGTTTGATTTTCTGTTTTCAATTTGTTGTGCAAAATTTCAATTTATTTACATGCAATTGTTGGGTTCATAAGTCATTTTTTTATTAACCTTGTTAGTGCCCAAATCATGTTACCATAAATGGAATCACAAGATATTTTTCCAAGAGATGGTCAAGAAATAGAAGGAGTATTTAAAAACATCTATAATATTTTTTTAGAAGTACCATAGTACACAATAACAATGAGTACTATTATGGGAAAGGAATGTTTGGATGTAAGTTTGGTTGCATTGTAGGAGGAAGGCTTTCCTTTCGAGTAGCCTTGAGCTGAGTTGTTGATTGGATTGTTTAGACTATATAGAAAAATATATTTTTTTGTACTTTGTGTTTAGATTATACATGAAAATTAAAAATTCTAACATTTAATAAAATCACAAATCTCACGTTCTTTTATACCAATTTTTGTTCTTTCAAGATTCTTCTCCTAGCATTGACTTTTGAGCAGTATATGGATGGAGGAGAATCGAGATTAAAACTTGAAGGTTTGAGTGCTAGGTGGGGAAGTTGTTGCTGTAGATTGTGAAGACTTGAAGAGTTTCCATTGTATAATGCAAATTTTTCATGACTTGCTTGTAAATTGAAATCATGAAGACTCAACATATTGTTAGGATTGTTACCATGTCTTTTGAGAGGATGGATTAGAGCATTGACCATTAAGTGGATTTAAGATTGAAAATGGGAGGTTGGATGATCAAAATGGTAGTTAGAGACACCATTTCCTATCAAAGTTAAAATCCCCAAATATTTGTACTATGTGGAGTAAGGATAGAGCTAAACATGAATGATTATAGCTATAGTTAGAACCAATTCTCACTCGATTGGAAATTGTGCTTGATCATATTTTCTAGACTTGAAAATAGCATATTCAACAATATCATAGGATCATATCAACGTACATCAAAATTTCCAAGGAGCATGGCATGAAGTTGTGAACTAAGATGGAAAATTTTCAATTTGTCCATTATTAAGAGTCAAATCCAAAATCATGTTTCAAAATATGGTAATACACAACAAATATAATAGCTTAGGAATAAGTGGCAAAGAAGGCCCTCATGCTTTTGTGCAGTGCTGCTCCAATTGCATGAACTTATTTTTTTGGATATACTGGATATTGGGCCTCTTAACCTTGCTAAGCAGTCCTTTTGAGGTTGCATCTAGGTTGCCGATGTTAATGATAATAAGGTAGATGTCTAGTATGTGAAACTAGTCAAGATTTTGGTTTGTCTCATCAATCATAGTTTATTTTTCTAGAAGTGATTGGGTCAAGCATATGTGAAAAACCAAACTTAATATTTTCAAGATTTGTTTTTAATTTGTTCCCTAAGTATTAAAAATATATACAAACATTGATAAATTCCAAAATAGTATTGGAAAATGAGATGAAACCAAACTGCCATTTTGGTGACAGACATAGTGGTTAGGTTGAAGTGTGGGAAATGTGGGATAACAAAAGGATTTTTTCTTCCGTAGAGGACCCTCTTCAAATTATCTAGATAAGAAAATTGAATAATAAAGAAACCTTTGGATTATAGATACACTTCATAGTAATTTTTTTTCCAGTTTGAATATGTCCACTTGTACAATTCTAATATAGGTGTTGTGAATTAGACTTTAGTGCATGTGATTCACAGAAAGGGTTTGTAACCTCTTGCTCAGAGAACTCTACCATTGTGACCTTTATAGCTTGGGCTCATAAGGAAACATGCACATTTAAAGTGCATGCTAATAGAGGGCATTTATTTGCAACATGTTTTGTGGTTTTTTATTGACCCATTAATTAATGACACCTATGATTAATAACTCTTTGGTAATGTTAAATATTGTAAACTTGATTAAAAATTATAGTCGTTGAAGTGGAGGGGTTTATTTGAGACTGTATCCTTTAAAGAAATAGTCTCTGAGGATGAAAACACATGTTTTCCCATCACTCCTTTTTCTAGGCACAACACCAAAATTAGAATAGTGTCTTTGCATATCTTAGACAACAGATAATGGCCATCAATTTGGTTTCCTGCAAACAAAGTTATTATTGCTCTACTTTTTTCTTTTTATTTACTATAAAATCAAGAAAGCTCACCCAAAATATTAAGGTTTTCCCTACGATAGACTTGACAATAATTTGAAATCTTGCTTTGATTTCAAAGCCCTCTCAAATTAAGGTCCCCTAACATTTCCATTGTTACCAATTTTTTTGTTAAATACTTTTTGTTCAAATATTTTGTTGAACACTTTCCATGCAACCTTAGGTCCAAAGGAAATGTTTTTTTTTTGGCCTAAGTGATCTTGATTGAAACGTGTTAACTACCGATCTATCTATGAGTACATCCAAGAATATTACTTTACCATACCCCTAAGAACACATCTAAGCCATTATTTTTTGTGCTTGGACTATCATGCTAGTCCCTAAAGAGTAGTTTGGGTTCTTCCATTGCTAATAGAAACAATAATAGATCTCTTTCCATATGAGCCATGTTAACATATTTTCAAGTTTCTTTGTGTATGTCAGTTCCTTTGAGCAAACTCAAACCAACAATAACCTAGGTGCCTCTGTTTCAACTACCTTTAATCTCTGACACTTTTTTATTACCACTTCAATTCATTCCTTCATTGTGCAAGGCAAGGGATGTATTGACTAGTTAGTGAATAGTAAACACCCCAATATTTGTGGTGTTCTCGACTTTAATAGCTTTAGTAGAAGGCTTAGAAATTGACCTTTGCCTAGAGGAATAACCATAAATCTCTAGGAAATTTTTGCAGTCACTCTTAAAGTTCCCTCTATGGCTCGGGCTCATAAGGAAACATGCTCATTTAAAGTCCATGATAATAGAGTTCATTTCTTTGGAATAAGTTCTATGGTTTTATCTTCACCCCTTAATTGATGACATTTATGATTAATAACTCTTTAGTAAATTTTAATATATTGTAAACTTGATTACATTAAATTATAGTATTGGAGTGTTAATACTCTAATATTATGCACTTGGATAACTCATTATATTAAAAGGTACCCCTTCAATGGTATTTTAGGGGTGTCTTTGAGAAAGTGGCATTCATGGGACACCTACCCTAGTGGAAAAGATGTGTCCTTGACCCACATGTGTTTTTATGTGTATGTGTGTGTTAAAGGGGCTTCCAATATGAGGATGAGTTGCATTACCCTTGATATGCATTATCCAATCACTTATAAATATGCACATTTAGATTGGGTTACTTGTTACATGGATGCATTTAGTTTTATCTGTAAATATTTTTATTTTCCCCAATTTTTCACAACTTCATTGTGCTTTTAACAATTTTCATTATAGAATAAGACAAATTTGTATGGTTAAATTGTATTTCACACACACATTTGTCATTTCCTCGGAAGGACCCAAATTTCTTGGATAATGATACATATGATTGAATTGGAAATTTAAATGGAAAACAAAAACTGGCATCATTTGGACATAGCTAACATAAGTTGCTCCGAGAAATGTTTGGATTTGCTAGAGAAAAAGAAGCAAGTGCTAAAAATGTTATGTGTTATGCTATTTGTTATAACTTATTTTCATATCAAAAATTTGTACAAACTTTGTCAGTTGATAGGTACCCCAATAATAAATTGAGCACAACAACATTAACACTTGCAGATTCAACATGTAAAATTAGAAAAGTTCGCATAAGTCTTTCCTATTATCACTTTGTACTTCTTTTGATTCATGCGAAATAACCGTTTAGGTTGACCCTAAGTACCACCAATAGAACTACTGAATTTACACCATATGAAAATACTTGAATTCTATTGATGGAAAAATAATTGCCTCCTTTATTATTCGAAGCATCCATTGTATCTATATACTGTTCATAAACATAACAATTTTAAAAATAGGAGTGAAAAAACATCTTGCACAAAGCAATAATTATATCATACTAGCAAGCCAAGAACCTTCAGATTATTAATGACACCATTGCGCAAAGATGCAGATAATGGGCATTTAACACATGCCTCAATCTTGATAGAATATAAATTTTTGAATGATTGGTTTCATGTAAATTTACTCCACAACATGCTATATTGTGATATGTGTGCGTATATTTTCTCAAGCTCCACACAGAAGAAGGTTTGAGAACTAAGGAAAAATATTTATGATGTTACTTGTTTACAAATTTGAGAAAGCCTCAAGGTTTACAATCAAAATCTAGAAATTTTGTTTCCTGGTGGAATGTGAGACATTCTTGGATTGTATAATGCTTCAATGCTTGTTTAGGATCTAGGTAAGTGTGAATGAATAAAAGATTTCTATCATTGTTCTATATTGGATTCCCATTCTCTCTAAGTTATCAAAGGAAAGTTAAAACGTGATTAGACTAAGGGACAACATATTTCATTGCCAAACTTTAACCTTACAGGGAAGTGCACTACACTTGTTTGATACTTCCACACATTTTGAGGGCATGCTAATAGAAATGTTATTGTTGTTGGATACACTGGCGTTGGTTAGTTTTAGAAAAGTTTTCTTTGTCAAATATGTTGTTTTCATGAACTAATATTTTCAACCAAGAGGATAAAGACTTGGCATGTCTAGGACATAGTGGTGTTATTTCTTGCCTATATTTGTGATTTATTAGTATTCCGCCACTAATAACTTCATTACGTAGTTGTATGTTTAGTAGTATATTACAACAATGACTTTTTAAAGGAAAACGATTCTAGTTTTTTGAATGTCATAAACTGGAAGGAAATCTAGCTTTGAATTAGAAAATGGAATATATTCTAAAAAAGATGTTTTTTGATCAAATATAGGCTCATTGCCCGATCATTAAAAAAAACAGTCACGACAATAAAAAAATGATTTTGGACACAATGAATTACAAAACTCTCTAGCTCAAAAAAAGGTTAGCATATTATGTTTTGTCTGCATCAGAGAAAAATGAATGAGTAACCTTAAGTTTGCTTTGAATATTTATAGAATCATTTTAGAGATTCTAAATGGAAATTGCGTGTGCTAATATTTCTCAATTAATTACAGGGAAAACAAGGGGCATACATAATTTGTTGGCTTATGGTAATTGGATTCCTTTTCCCTTGGAATAGTACGTTGATAATTGAAGATTACTATATTGAAGCTATATTCCTGGTTAGTATCACAATTTACAAAGTCTTGTCTTAGTCTTTTTTAGTTTCTTATTGTAATCTTGTGTCAGCAATAATTTGCTCCACCCATTAGATTTTTACTAACCAATTTTATTGTTGAAGTGTCACTGCTTCTTATAGATAACTAGAGGAAATGATACAACTACAAAAGTGGAGCATGAGACATTCTTAGTAGAAATTTCTAGCTTTGTTTTGTTTATTTGTGACATTTTATTTGCTTTGTTTATATAGGTCGTCTGGCCACATAGTGGCCACTATTTCCCAACTAAAGAAAACTTGTTTGAGTTTCTTACTTTTATGGGGGAAAATGACATTAACAGTATTGCTGATGTTGAGGTATATATCGTATAAATCATTTATAGTCTACTTTAGTTTATATTCCAGTGTTCATCGACTTTCATGTCTTATACTCTTCTTTGTAATTTTTTTGTTTTCTTTTTGCAGAAAATGGACTCAGTATTGATGGTAAGAAGAAAGGAATGAAGAAAGAGGGGAACAATAACACTAGAGTGACAAAGAGAGAAAAGTGTACTAGTTTAGTGGTACCCGTAGAGCCAATATCCCGCATAAGACACACACATAAATACTGATGGTCAAGTTTTCAGAGTTGGTGAATTTGCTTGCAATTCCTTGGCAAGATAATGATTGTGAAGTGATGAACAATATTTTATCTGTAAATTGTACTCCAACCAATATTAAGTTGGAAACTCATATTGTAATACTTGACATTTTATATAATATAATTTATGTGGTTGGAATTATTTATAGTTGCACTTGATATTACTTGGTATTGTAATTAACATATGTAAGTTTGTGTTTTCATATTAGATGAACATGTAAATTGTATGACAACTTTTTTTAAAATTTAGTTGCAAAATCATACTAATTAATTTATGTTGATTAATAATGAACATATAAAATCAATCTAAAACTATTAAAATAGTAGTTTATATTTTAATGATGAACACAAATAAAATTACTATACTACTAAATTAGTCATTTATAATGATTTTTAATGAAAGTAAATGAAATGAACATAAACTACTAAATTAGTCATTTATATAATGAATAAATGACTACTGCAAATGATAAATTTGTGACCACAAATGGCGACTCAATTTTGTACATATACGACTATTAGTAGCTAATTTACAATATCTTATAACATGACTAAAATTTAGTCATATTTTTTCGGTCATTAATTGGTTTCAAATGATGACTAAATTTGCATATATATGACTATTAGTAGTTAATTTATAGTATCTTATAACACGACCAACATTTTGGTCATATTTCTTTGGTCATTAATTGGTTTTCTCAGGTGATCATATAGTAATATATTTTTTTGTATATTTGGTCATTAATTGTGACAATTAATGACCAAACCAATGACTAAATTAATGATCAAATCAATGATTAAATTAATGACTAAATCAATGACTAAATTAATAACCAAATTAATGACCAAATATACAACTAGACAACAAAATTGAGATAACCAATTAATGACTAAGCTAAAAATGACCAAAAGTTGGTCGCATTATAAGATACTGTAAATTAGCTACTATTGGTCACCGACTGAAAAATAGTCGTTTATATGCAAATTTTAGTCATTTTTTTAGTAACTAATTAGCCATTTTGTACTAGTGAAAAAAACATGATTTCACAGTGTTTTCTGTTATAAATCTGGCATATCGCTACAGACTAGTCAGGTGAGTCTGTAGTGAAAACAACTTGTTTACAGTTATATTCGCTACAGACTCAGGAAAAAAATGGACAGGTAGCCACTACCTAATTTTAAACCAATGCATGTAGACCTTAGGTGGATTTTGATAGATTTGACCATGATGACATGACAAGTGGACTCTCTAAACTTAGGATAATGACCCATTCATAAGTTTTCATCAATTTCATGAACCAATTTTTATGAGACAAATGAGACCTATGTTAATGACTCTATTAATCAAAAAAAGAAATTTTATTTGTGATAACATAAACATATTTCATTTTCAATGTTTTGCAGTAAACTTCAGTAAACTTCATTCAAGCGCCACTGTCTCCACATATCATATTAGAGAGTGAAAAATATCTCATTTGAAATTATTTTTTATTATCTCAAATGGGTGTTTAACGGAATTTGATTTCGTTTCCTATTTTGAGAGATATAAGCAATTGAAGTTACACATGTCTAGAACCTTGTGCTGTCGTGCATCCTATGAAATTGAAAAGAAAGTAGCTTGCAATGAAGATAGACTTCTCAAGGATGAAAATCAACAAATGTAGACAGAGGTCCAAAGAAGGATGACAAAGAGCAGCTTTGGAGGTGAATTTAAAAGGAGAAATTCGAATATGGGAGGGACAATGACAAATGGGAGGAGTTAAGTGTAATGATGAGTGCTACTTATGATTACACATGTTGGGATGACTCTATTAATTGATCACGTGACCTAATATTTACCCTCAACCTCTAAAAACTCAACACCTCATCTTTCCCTTTATCGATGCAAAAAAACATGATCTCACAGTGTTTTATGTTATAAATATGGCATATCGCTACAGACTAGCTAGGTGATTCTGTAGCGAAAACAACTTATTTACAGTTATATTCGCTGTAGACTCAAGAAAAAACTGGACAGGTGGCCACTACCTAATTTTAAACCAATGCATGTAGACCTTAGGTGGATTTTGATAGATTTTGACCATGATGACATGACAAATGGACTCTCTAAACTTAGGATAATGACCCATTCATAAGTTTTCATCAATTTCATGAGCCAATTTTTATGAGACAAATGAGACCTATGTTAATGACCCTATTAATCAAAAATTGAAATTTTATTTGTGATAAAATAAACATATTTCATTTTCAATGTTTTGCAGTAATCTTCAATAAACTTCATGCAAGTGCCACTATCTCCACATATCATATTAGAGAGTGAAAAATATGTCATTTGAAATTATTTTTTATTATATCAAATGGGTGTTTTACAAAATTTAATTTTTGTTTCCTGGTTTGAGAGATATGAGCAATTGAAGTTACACATGTCTGGAACATTGTGCCACCGCGCATCCTCTAATTTTGTGGAATCATTTTCTCACCCCAAATGTCATAAAATTTCAAGTGTCTTATATCATTGTAAATATCTATTCAATACCTCAAATGGGTATTTAACGGAATCTAATTTCATCACCTATAGCAGAAGTTATTAGCAAAGTAATAGCAAGAGGTTCATTTCAACCAAGATCCAGATCAATGGTATCAGAGCAGTCTACTCTTTCTCTATCTTTCTTTGCATGCCCCCAATGAGGTTGGGGTATAAGGATTTAGGGCTTGATTAGGTTGGAACTTTGCAAGATCAGCCTCACAAACCCCGACAGGCTCCCATGGCGAAAGAAAAGAAATACGAGAGAGCAGGAGATCCTATCAAAATATTGTTTGAGGAGGCCCTCTAGAAACAAAGGAACACGATGATGGATAAATTTTCCAAATCCTTCAACAATTTCTCATCGGTGGTGCATCTAAATCCAATAGCCACTCTGGAGGCGCCACTCCTTTCAAGGTACAAGTCAACTTCGACATTCTTGTATTTGAAGGCCAGATAGATGCAGACGACATAGATAGATGGTTGAATTTGTTGGAAGGGTACTTTTCGATCCATGATTTCTCTGACCGAGAAAATATTACTTTTGCACTCCTCAAATCTTCCCCCCATGTCAAATACTGGTGGGAAACGTACTATGAGAAAAATGACGAGAGGGAACCCTCTCTATTATCAGTCGCACCCACTTGGAATTTTTTCTGAGACAGCATCAAGGAACAATATTACCCCATGGGGAGCTATGAGGACAAGTACATCCAATGGACCATGTTGCGGCAACAAAGGGATCAATATGTGCGCGAGCAGACGAACTTGTTCCATACCCTACACATAAAGTTTGGTATTAAATATTTAGAGAGACATTTGGTGCTCAAGTACTACAGTTGTTTTCAAAGATACATTCAAGAGGAAATAAATTTCCTCATCATTACCTCATTTGACGAGGCATATTGATATGCTGCCAAGATCGAACAAAAATTTAAGTAGAAGAAGCGAGAATTTCGAACCGCAAATCCAAAGCCAGGGAAAGGCAACCTCGAACCACAGAACAAGGGTCAAAGCCAAAGCAGGGTGACTCATAACAACACCACAAAGCCAAAGAAGGACACATGGAAGTGGTGTGAATTTCATAACAACTCCACTCACAACACAAGTGTCAGACCAAACAGTCACCAGTGGTCAAAATGAAGGCATCTGAATCAGATGCATGTTCTGATCTTGAATCAGACCTAAACAAAGGGAATGACAAAGGGAAGTAGATAATTAATGTAGATCCCAGTGCCACTGTTGCCACCACCAAGCTCCAAAGGGAAAATCTTGAATATCCATAGAGGGGGAGCATCTCTTCCATTCACAGATGTGGGTGAAGGCTTCTCCACTGCATTTCCTTATCGATAACGGAAGCCAAAAGGACCTAGTTTCATCAGAGGTCATGAAGCGCCTCAGCCTACCAACCACAACACACCCACAGCCATAAACCATCGGGTGGCTTCACCAATGAAGAGATCTTCACGTCCGCTAGCAGTGTCATCTTCCATACAGCATCAAGCCCTTCACGAATGAGGTATTGTGTGATATTGCTCCTCTTGACGTGTCTGATGTATTATTAGGCCTCACTCTGTTATTATTACTTTGGGAAATAAGTTGTATAGGATATCGAAGGTAGTACCACCTCCCGCCGTCTCTTTGATTGTTGCAAAGAAACACAGTAAGATTATTTCCCAAACCAGGAAACTTGTTTTCATTACAATTCTCCCATAGGGAAAGAAGAGGATTATGGCCACAACCTCCAAACAGGGCTCCCCTACACAGCAGAAACAAATGGAAAAACTTGTGGAGGAATACAAGGACATTTTCTCCTTTCCCACAGAGTTTCCTATACACTTTCAGTTCAAGCACTCCATCGATCTGATCCCAAGCACGTTGTTGCATAATTTTTCCATACCTCATGCAACCACACAAATAGAATCCACACGTGTACTTTCTGACACCTACCAGCAGGTCCATGACATCTTGGAGAAATCCAATGCCAAGTACAAGCAGTGTCAGGATCAACATCGAGTGCCACACAAGTTCCAAGTGGGCAACACATTTTGGTTACATTTGCAGAAGGAGCGCCTCTCTAGACCCCATCACAAGCTGCGCCCACTTCAAAACAAGCTAACTCCTTCACCAGTGAAAGTGGTTCACCAGGGACCAAGTTCAACAGAAATTTCCCTACCTTGTGGACGCTCTGCATGCAATGGGGACCATTTCTTTCTAAGGGGGAAGGAATTATCCAAGTAGATATTGGTGGCCACCCGCCTATTCCACTAGTTAGTTTCATCAATTTTCTTATTTAATATTTTTAGAATTTTTCAAGTCCTGAACTTCCAGATTCGTTTTGAGGCCCGGTATGGTGTATTCCTCGAAGATATCTTTCCAATGAGGTATCATACATGCCAAACGTATATAATATTACCAAGTTACGACCCCGGGAATTTGGTTTCCCAAATAACCCTAACGAGGCTCATAAACTCTTGGTGTTACAACTCCTAGGGTTAGGGTTTTAGTTTTTTAGGGTTTTCTCTTATCTTTAAATAATAAAAGGGCCCTTGAGCCTCATTATAACACAGTTCAGAGGCATGTATCCGCCACATCTCTTCTTATAGATAAGCTACCATCACCCTAGCTATTTTGTGTCCATTCTATCTATAATCATATTTTAGTCATTTTATATTAATGAAATGAAGTTTTATTTCCGCTACATCTTTGTGTTTATGTTTATTTCTGTATTTTATTTCGTTCCTGCATAAATCCATATTCAGGTTATGGATCCATGAGGGTTTGAACCATATTTTAGTTTCAATGTTTTACGGTAGTATTCAGTAAACTTCATGCAATTTCCACGGTCTCCACAGAGCATATTATACAATGAAAAACATTTCATTTGAAATTATTTTTTATTATCTCAAATGGGTTTTTTACGGAATTTGATTTCATTTTTTGGTTTAAGAGATATGAGCAATTTAAGTTACACATGTTTGAAACATTGTGTCATCGTGCGTCCTCTAAGTTTGTGGAATAATTTCTCACCCCACACGTCATTCAATTTCAATTTTCTTATATCACTGGAAAGATTTATTCAATAACTCAAGTGGGTCTTTGACATAATATGATTTCATCACCTATAGAAGAATTTATCATAAAAGTTACAACAAGAGGTCCATTTCAACCAAGATCTAGATCAATGTTTGAAACGATGCTCCCTGATTTCCCAAAGTGCACCTAGACATGTCCAAAGAACAAGTTTGTTGCTTCTTTCCTATTGATGGTATGTTTACAAGGCATCAAAACAAACATCTTGTTGAACCTGTCAACTACCCTGAACAGGTAGTCATGTCCCTTCTTGGTTTTTGGTAAACCTCCCACAAAATCCATGGAAATGTTTTCCCAAGGAGGAGTGGGTATAGGTAAGGGATGATGTAGACCCTATTTATTATTGCTAGGATTATTGGTACAACAAAGCATGCATCATCTTATGAACCTAGCTACCTGCTCTTGCATCTTGGAATACACATACCTCTGCAATTTGGTCACGGTCTTCCATACACCAAAGTACCCTACAAACTTGGAGTTATGAGCCTCTATAATCAACTGCAATCACTCACCTTTAGTAACACATATCTTATCCAACTTGTAGATTAGCCCATCCTGGAGATGGTAGTAAAAAGTGTTGTCACCATTGTGTAGAAATTTGACTCTACAACTGTTGAAACACCTCCTTGAAGTCCTCATCCTCTGAATATGCCTCTATATACATCATGGGTGAATGGCTCCATGTGCATAAGAGTTCCCAAATATGTGATTTTCAATGTGGGTGGACTTGAAAGCATGTTGACCAACTTGTTCTCCCTTCCCTTCTTATACATAATCACTAAATTAAACTGTTATATAAAGCCCATCCATTTGTAATGCATGGTATGTTGTAACTTACTCTGGACTTGCAAGTATTGTAGTGGTTGGTGATCTATGTAGATTACTGTCTCATTTCCCATCAGATCGTTCTTTCACTTCTTCACATCTTTCACTAGGGCATATAGATCCTTTTCATATGTAGGGTATTTAATAATTTCCTCATGAAATAATTCAAAATGGTAGCTTATAGGTTGTCCTCCCTACTTCAAGACCACTCGGCCCATAGCATAGCCACTCGCATTTGTCACCACTTAAAAGGGTTGTTGCAAGTTTTTTAATGCAAGAACTGGTGTTTAAATTATATTCTTCTTTAGTTCCTCGAAATCCCTCTGTTGATTCTTTCCCCACTGGAAACTCTTGCTACTTTTTGTTATGGTGTGTAGTGTCGCTACTAGCACAGAAAACGAGATTATGAATTTCCTCAGGCACTGTGATGCCCCAATGAAACTCCTAACCTCAGAAACATTAGTAGGAACCAACCATTTCATGATGGCCTCCATCATGGAAGGATCTATCTTCAACTCTCCTCCACCTATCACATACCCCATATACACCAAATATTGTTTTGCAAACTCACACTTCTTAAGATTGCTAGAAGTTCGTGCTTCTTTATTATATCCATCACCCGCATCAAATGTGAAATGTGTTCCTCCTAGGTAGCACTATATACCAGTATATCATCCAAATAGACAATAACAAATGAATCTATAAAATGGCATAGTCCATCATTCATTAATATCATAAATTTAGTTAATTCATTGCATAGGCCAAATGGCATGACTAACCACTCATACAAACCTTACCTGGTTTTGAAGGCGGTCTTCCAAATATCTTCTTCTCTAACTTGAAACTCGTGATATCAAGACTTTAGGTTCAACTTAGCGAAGTATTTTTCTTGTTGCAATTGATCCAACATATCATCGATCCTGGGTAGCGGGTACATGTTCTTGAGTGTGAATTTTTTCAACACCCTGTAATCTATAAACATCTGCCAAGTCTCATCCTTCTTTCAAAAAACAATGATGGGTGACCCACATGGTGATGTACTCAATCGAATGACACCATATTCTAGTTGTTGATGAAATTGTTTCTTCACCTTTCTTATTTAATAGACTACCTATACATCCCAATTTTTGGAAATGGGGAGTCCAGAAATAGTTGGATCTTGTGCTCCACTTCCCTCTTAGGTGGTAACCCATTAGGCTTCAGGAACACATATGTGTATGCATGTAGCAACTCTTCTAGTTGTTGTTTTTGTTTCTTACTACACCCCTCCAAGGATCCCTTACCTCTTACTAACTCTTTTACAAACTAATATTCTCTTAAAAATAACAAAACTTACTTCATACTAGAACTGATCAATTTCTTCGTTGGGTTGGCACTCACCAGCGAAATTTTTGACTTGGATTTGTGCGCATTGATGGTGAAAAATTTTCCATCCTTAACGAGTAAATATTGGTTAGTTCTTCACATGAATATTTCATCTCATGTGTACATGTAGGGACTCCCAAACATGACTCCACATGCATCAATGGAAACCACATCTAGTTCTACTTCGTCAATAAAATCAACATTGATGGTAAATATAATTTTGTATTGGTTTTTTACCTTCATCTCTACATCCTTATTTACCAATTCCAGTGGATATGGGCTTGGATGATCATGAACTTCAAATCCCAATTTATTGAACAACACTGCAGTAATGAAATTCACATGTGATCCTGAGTCAAACAAATCATCAATCTTGGTCTTATTGACCTATATCTTTATATGGAAGAGTTTGGTCATTTCTTTCTCTTCATGTTGTTAAAGGCTACTCAAATTCACCTCCTTATGCACTAACTTACAAATGATCTTCTCATCCACATCCAAGTTTCTTTCAATTTGGTTGCTCGAATTTGTGGCCATGAGATTCTTCTTCTTATTTCTTTCTTTTTTTGCTATGGGTTAAGCTCTCGAAGCAACTTCCAACACTTCTCCTTTGTATAGTCATCAACATTGCATTGGTTCAAGTGGTTATTGGGATATATTCACTAATGTGTTATGGTTTTCATATTTTTATCTTTTCCCCCTTTCTTATTCTTCTTTCCCTCCTTAGAAGTGTCATGTTCTTCCTTTTGCTTCGATCCACTTGATTGCACTTTCTTCAAACATATGCTCTCTAGGTATTATGGTTGTACACATGCTTCGCCCATCGATTTGCGCTTAAATAGCATCACATGTTCATGAAAATGGCAGTGGAGACCCCCAAAATACTTGAGGAACATAGTTGGGTTCTTTAGGGAGACACCCAACATTATGTCCATATTTTTAAACTATGTGGTATACTCCTGCATGTTTTTCTCAGGATTTTTCCTGAAGTAATGCCACCAGATCCATTGATCATCTACATTCTGAATAGGGTAAAACTATGAATTTATGAGGGTTTTGAAGTTTTCCCACTTACTCACTGGAGGTTCTCCCTCCAACCTCAAGGTATCTATTTATATTTTCCACCAAGTCAGGACATGGCCCTCTAATTTCAGCAGTGCAAGTGAAATATTTTGTTCTTCCTCAATTTGATGGACAATGAAATAAACTTACAGTTGTTGCAACCAGTGATTTATATTAAAAGCATCGATATTGTTATCTCTTAGATAAACCCTGGTTGTTAACGAAAAATTCTAAGGTAACCTCGAACCTCTTTGAGGTTGAAAGTTAGACCTTCAACCTGGAGAGGGATCTCTTCCTAAAGCACAACTA
Organism: Pinus albicaulis; assembly: GCA_034641835.2. Classification (NCBI taxonomy): domain Eukaryota; kingdom Viridiplantae; phylum Streptophyta; class Pinopsida; order Pinales; family Pinaceae; genus Pinus; species Pinus albicaulis. Next base: position 1,548,295,981 of record CM076581.1, on the reverse strand, counting down.
CTCTAGGTCATTATAGTAGTAGGTTTACACTTTAAGCTCTATGGAAAAATTTGTCTAAAAATGATGAAATTTGGTTGGGATGTATAAAAAATACACCATTGGGCATGGAGTCTAGTCTTATCAAATGATGCTACATATTTAATGATCAGGACACAAAAAATAAGGTAGTAATAACTCCTTTGACAATTTGAGAAATTTAGAAGAAGAGAACTAAAATAAATCAGTATTATAGTTAACATAACAATAAGAAATAATGACTGAGAAATAATAAGAAAGGAGCATAAATGAACCCCAATCTCAAATAATAAAGTTTCTAGACATGAAGAATTTTTTTTATAAACAGAGAAACAACATACAGGAACTACAACACAAGAATTTTCTGCAAATGCTCATCTAAAACTATATATATTTAAGATATTATCAAATACACCATAATTTTGTTTTTTCAAGTAAAACACTGACCCTTTTTTCATTCTTCATAAATTATCTTGATAGGCATTAAAACAACTTATCGTAGGATTATAGCTTCAAACTTAATTTTCAATAATCCAAAATAGAAAAAATCCTCTAATTTCATGCATCTAAAAAATATTTTTTTAATTACATTAAGTATTTTTAAAATAAAATTGTTTGCTGGAAAATATGCTAACTTCTAGGCTGAGAAAATGTATCTTCAAAATATATCCCTCAATGATAGAAACAGGTCCCTTACTGATAGAACAAATTCCTCACTGGTAAACAGGTCCCTCTACAAAATAGGTCTAATGATTCACTGAATAACGCTCTTTTGTTAGAGCTCCTTCTTCCTCGGGTTTGTTGGTGTAATTTATGATATTGTCGTTGTCAACTTCTTTACTTTACTAAGTTGGATATTTTGCTAACCGACTAACTGTCATCATTTCCTTTATGTGTGCTTTCAGAATGCAATGACAATGGGAATGTCAGTGCTCTTTTGCAAAAATCATTGACTACGGATATGTCAGCTCTTCCCCTCAAAATCGCTGACAATGGAGATTTCAACTCTTCCCTTATTTTTTGTATATATAGAATTGTCAAGAACACAGTCAATGATAAGCCAAAATTTGTTGTTTCTCAATGCATAATCAAAACTTTCAAAATGACCCCAAGAATCTTAACTAAGGGTGTTGGCTTCCTTTAGAAGCACATCTACTTTCTCCATCCTTTGTCTTTTTCTTTTTCGAGTTTCCATAGGACATTTTTCCCTATATTCTTTATCTTTGGTATTTTTATGGTAATTTTTCAAGGGATGCAGGGTTTAATTTTTTAAGTCTGACACTTGTCCTTTGGTATACTTTGGGTATTTTAGGGCCAGAGGATGTCGAAGGGATATCGGTGTATTTTTGGCTAGGGTTTGGTTCAATAGCAGTTGCTACCTGAGTCTTCCTCCCTTGTTTAGTATTTTTATTCCTTCCTCTTAAATATTTAGGGGGTTGAGCTTGAAACCCTCCCCAACATAAAAAGTGGCTCTAGGTTTTTCCTGCTTTGGGCCATTAGTTTTCAATTAATAGTTTTATCAAGGCTTTTTGGTAGACATAGTGAGGAGAATTTTTTGTTCTTTCTCTGAAATGAGTGTCCAAATTCTTTAGACTCTCCAGCAAATAGAAACAAGAATTCATCTTAACCTAACTAGCTAAATGTGCAAGGAAATTAAAATGATAGACATTTACCTGGTTGAACCGTCCTTCACAGGTGAAGTATGACTGGGTAATATTCAACAACCAATTCCACTTTTCCTATAACCAGGCTCTCTAAACCCCATATTTCCAATTGTGATTTTTGAACTCCTATTTTATGAAAAACAGCGCATCGATTCTTGCTAATACATGGCTTCTAAAAGCCCACTCTTGGGTCACAATATAATACTAGTCAACATAACAATAAAAATATAAGGGCATAAAAATAACAATAGTGGGCTTCTATGGGGCACATTAATAACAATATGGGGCCTACATGGGAACAACAATAACAATAAGGGTGTTATACTAACAATAATAATAATGGGATACACTATTATTATAGGGACCTAACATTGCCCTCTCCTTCAAACAAGTGTTGTCCTCAACACTTGATTATTTATGAATGATTCTATATAAAATTATCATCCTCCTATGTGGAATCTTTAGCGGGTAAGTTCTTCCACTTGTTGAGATACTCTGAAATTGATCAATTTAGTAGTTTTCGAGTTCCTGTTTTTATGACTGCTTTAGGTTCCAATACAATTTTTCCTTCCTCGTCAAGTTCTAGAAATATTGTTTGAACTGAGATTTTGTCACATATAACCTTCTTTAAGCATGAAACATGGAAAAATTGGTGGAATTAGGAAGATGTAGGTAGCTCCAATTTTTATTCCATAGTACCAATATTTTGTAGCACCTTGTAAGGACCATAGTACTTTAGCGATAATTTATTATACTTCTTAGCTTACTTTAGGGACATTGGTTTGTATGATTGTATCCATAAAAATACCCATTCACCTACATCAAAACTTCTTTCATTGCGATATTTAAATGCATGTTGTTTCATTCGATTATACACCAAAGTTAGGTTATCCTTTAAGATTTGGAGAACTTGTTGTTGATGCTCGATTTGATCTTCCACTTCTTGATCATCCATATTATCTTTCATTTCATCCTTCAAACCATCCACCTTAGCCTCCATTTTTTCTTTTAAACCATCTATGTCATCTTTGGTTTCTCTTTGTAAGATCAAAATTTGTTGCACTTGGTATCATAATTTTCATATATCATACTGCAATTCTTCCTCTTCATGCATCATAGTAGATTTTTCTGATGGCTTAATGGGTGTATAATTCTTTTTGGGAAGAATTTTTGAATCCAATACTTATATCTATGCTTCAATATGCCCTTGGAATCACTTCAAACTTATTTTTCAAACAAACGTTATGCAATTTTAAAAAACAAATACACACTTCTTTCTTTCTTTTTAGGAGGTTGATATCGAACCTGAATTATCTATGTGATTTCAAATATTCAATATCTAAATTTTGGCCTTGTAGTATCCCTCTAAGTCTTCTTTCCAATGCCACAGTTCAGTCCTAATTTTGATTCTTCAAGGAAAATTTATGTCTGATCTCCCACAATGTCCTAATTATGGGTTGGTTCAGTAGAGCGAACTTGTACGACATGCCAAGTGTCATTGTTTCGACCTTTGGCTCTAAAATTGGTACACAAGAAACTAAATTCTGTCCACTTTCGGATGCCTTTTACAGAATTCCAATCTAATTCCTGAAATGAAATTTATGACGATTTTCCAACGATCGCTTGTTTGAGATGAAATTTAGGAGCCTGCGAAAACCCTAACTTCCTCAGATCATATCTTTGAAAATATAGAGAACCAAGATCTGAAATTTTTACGCAAAGTTCCTACAGATTTTGGCTCAAATGGGTTTTCTTTTTCAGCATCTGAACCTTCGTAGAAAAAAAATTTATAGTTAAAATTCCATGATGACCGGTTTGAAGCAACAAAACCCTATAATCCAAAGCTCTGATACCAAATCTTATTAAACCATCTCACAAAATAGAAGAAAAGATAGATCAATGACTTAGAAATGAGCCTCTTCGAGGGGGAAACTTCCTTTACATTACATAAATGAACAATTCTTGGATGATACAAATGAAAAAACCTCATTTCTATATATAGGAGTCCAATGGGTCACAATATAATCCTAGGCGACATAACAATAACAATGTAAGGAAACTACAATAACAATAGTGGGCTTCTATGGGGCACAATAATAAGAATATGGGGACTACATGGAAACAAAAATAACAATAAGGGGGATACACTAACAATAAAAATATTAAGGGGATACACTAGTATTATAGGGACCTAACAATAATGTACAACCAAAATAAATTTTATAAGAACAAAGTAGCATTCAAGATGATGATGTCAACCATGGGGGATAATTCACCATTTTTGGAACTAAAAAGTAAAAAGATTAAAATATAATAAAATAATAAAACTATTTTTTACTCCTTAACGTTTTACTCAAATTTTGAGCGGGAGTACTCATTGGATGCAAAATTTGATTCCTCATCCAAGGAGTACCCATGTTGCATACCTTCGAAGGACCCTGTTGCACAAAAAATGAGAAATACATGAAAAAAAATATTATTGCAATCACGTTTTTCATGTAGCAGGGTACATCGAAAGTATGCAACATGGGTACTCCTTCGATGAGGAATCAAATTATGCATTCAACAAGTGTTTCCGCTTGAAATTTGAGTAAACCTGTAGGGAGATAAGTTGAAAATAGTTTTTTTATTTTTTTCCTCTAAAATTTGATGATTTAATCTAATCTTATTTTATTATTTCCACTATTATTTTATAATTTCCTTAGGAGGCCCATTTTAGACCTCAAACTTCCTCTAATGGATCTTGGTGATAATAAGAGTTATCCTGTGAGACGAATTGGATCAACCTTGATAGAATTGGAGAGTGGAGGCAATATTCATCTATACAACATCCTATTTGTTCCAATTTTGCATAAGAAATTACTTTCCATTTCAATTATAGAACATAAGGGTGATAGTTTGGCTTTCATTAATGGAAAATTTGTATAATGGGGTAAAATATCAAGCATATAAAATGATAAAGTAATTGGGATTCATGAAGGAGGACTTTACAGGTTTTTATCTCCCCTTTCTCAAGCTTTAGTTCTCATTGAAATCAGCCCATGTGAACTTTGGCATAGAAGATTCGGTCATCTCCATTTCAAAATTATGACAACTCTAAATTCAATATTAGATGGAATCCTCAAACTAAAAGAAGATCAAGAAGGAGAATGCAAGGGATGTGCATTGGGTAAGAATACCAAGAGACCATTTGGAAGCAGTGCTTCACGGTCAGAAGAAATCTTGGATCTTATTCATTCTGATGTATGTGGTCCTATGAATCCTAAACCACTTGGAGGTCATCTATATTATGTTACAGTTATAGATGACCATTCAAGGAAAACTTGGGTTTATTTAATGAAATCCAAGGATGAAGTATTTACCAAATTTCAAGAATTCAAAGTTGAATTAGAGAACCTTACAGAAAGAAGAATCAAGATATTAAGATCTGATAATGGAGGAGAATACACATCTAAGGAAATCGTTGCTTTCTGTAAGGATTCTGGTATTAAGAGAGAGTTGATAGTCCCATATAATCCCGAATAAAATGGAGTTGCAGAACGAAAAAAATTCATCCATTGAAGAAAGTATAAAAGAAATGTTACATGATCAAGATTTACCAAAGTTTCTATGGGGTGAAGCTACAAAGACAACAATATAGATACAAAATTGAAGTCTCCATAGGTCACTAGATAACAAGACTGCCGAAGAAGTGTTCATTGGGAAGAAACCAATCGTAGATCATCTCCGAAATTTTGTTTGTATTTTCTATATTCATGTCCCTAAGGACAAGAGAAAGAAGTTGGATCCATCATGTATGAAGGGAACATTTGTGGGCTACAGTAACTCTTCTAATGCCTGTAGGATCTACATAAAGGAAGGACGTTGAATAGAAGTTAGTCGAGATGTGATATTTGATGAAATTATTGCATTCAATAAATCAAAGGATCTCCCTATGGACTTTGATGATGAATAACTTCCAATATTCGAAGAAGAAGTTACTACTGAAGAAGAAGAAAAAAATCATGAAAATGAAGATCCAAATGAACCTATAAAATGTGTGGTTGTCCTTGAATATAGAAAAATTCCTAACTGGTTGAATTCTACACTTCTATATGCAGAAGGACATGGAATAGATCAAGGTACATTTAGGAAAAGAAAGAAGTCTGGACGATATTTTGGGTATGCAGCCTACGTGACAAAACTAATAGAAGTAGAGCCATCCACTTTTGAAGAATTTGTTAATCACCAATTTTGGAAAATCGATAGAGATGGTAGTTAAATTATTTTCCTCTTAATTACATTAACTTGTGATGTTTTCATTATTAGCATTAGATTTATTAATTATTATTTTGGTCATCAAGATTAATGCCAAGCAACAAAAGAAGAGAACACAAGATATAGGAATGCTTCCAGGTAAAAAACCCCCTCAAGGGGAAAACCCAGTCATAAATTCTTCCTTTAATGGATTCAAGATGAGACAACCAAGACCCTAGACTTAGAGACTTCCTCCATCAAGTCATCCTTGATCTTCCTCACTGTTATCGTGTTTGCATTGATACATCATCATTATCACTGTTATGACACTGAGACATCATCCTTATCATTGTTTTCACCGAGACATATTCTTATTTTGGTTGCTATGAAATATTATCTCTGTGGTATGATCGAACCCTTAACACTTCACTGTGAACTCTGAACTTGCAACCAATCTAAGCTACTGTGGTGTCCAAACTTGCAACTTTGTAATTTTTGAACTTCAAAAGTGATCTGAACTTGCTTTACAAGAATGAATTCCTTACGTTGGTCTTAATAGTTGTTTCCCATAGTTAATAAACTGACATGAACCATGAAGAGATGTGACTTTATTATAACCCAGCATGAATCATTTATTATTTTGAGGCTGACTCAAAGATAATTCTTTCAATAGTAAGGAGACTTAGACTTGATGGAGGAGCCTTTACAAATTGACTTTGATAATAACCTAAAGCCTACAATGGATGTTTAACCTATACAGTTGACCCAAGCATGAAACCCTTGCTTTAATAAGTCAATAATAAAAAATCGTTTTTCTTTTTTTTTTACAAATAAACTACATTTTTACTTCAAGTACAATAATGAAGACCGAACCTAGTTACATTTTCCACCAACCAAAAGTGGGAGGATGCCATGAATGAAGAATATCAATCTATAATGAAGAATGGAGTTTAGGAGATCATACCTAGGCCTGGAGAAATATTTGAGGTAACTTTCACATGGCTTTATAAGATAAAACATGGAGCATATTGAAGTATTGATAAATATAAGGAAATATATGTGGCTAGGGGCTTCTCAACAAGAAGTCATCAACTATGAAGAGACATTTTCTCCGACAACAAGGTATGAAAATATATGTTCGTTGGTCTCTTTGGAAGCATCGATGGGATTGAAAATCCACCAAATGGATGTCAATACTACATTCTTGAATGTCTTAATTAATGAGAAAGGTTATATAGAACCTTTGGAATTCGAAGTCAAAGGCAAAAAGGCATATGTTTGCAGATTGAAGAAGGAATTTTATGGCCTCAAGCAAGCATGGTATTCTAGGATGGATGCATACCTTTAGAGATTAGTCTTCACAAAGACTTGTATTGGTTTGAACCTTTATATTAAGGTTGTGAAGGGAGAGTTGGTAATCATTCTTTTGTATGTGGATGATATTCTCTTAATAGGTGTGGAAGGTCGAATTGAAGAATGTAAGAGGAAATTAGCAGTAGAATTTGATATGAAGGGTCTAGGGTTGATGCACTACTATTTGGGACTAGAATTCTGGCAGGGACCTAATGATATCTATCTAAGTCAAGGAAAGTATGTAATCGAGATGTTAAATAATTTTGACATGATGGATTTCAAACCAATGACAACCCCGATGATCAAAAACTTAAAGAGACTAAGGAGTTTTGAATCTAGCCCAGTGGATCCTACCAAATATAGACAATTGATTCATTCACTAATGCACTTGGTGAATACTCGACTAGACATATGTTTTGCAGTAAATGTTCTCAGTGAATTTCAAGTGGAGTCGAATCATGATCATTGGATAGCAACAAAACATATATTGAGATATCTACAAGGAACTGTCCACTACTACCTGAAATGTGATAGAAGGAATGATGTCCACTTGATTGGATATTGTTGGGAAAAATACTGAGAGGGGGGGGGTGAATCAGTATTTAGGACTTACTCAAATCTTTTTACTTTTCCTTACTTCAAAACCCATACGCTACTTTGTTGAACCAGACACGCGTATATACGCGGATACCCTTCACAAAACTCGCGTATATACAGAAATCTTATTATGCCATTAATTATTTACTTAGATCTATGAAAAATTCATTCTTCTGATGATTAGATAACAGTAAGCATGTGCAGTAATAACAGAATAAACCATCACACATAAGCATCACACAAGAACACCAGGATTTTAGGTGGAAACCCAAGTCGGGAGAAAACCACCGCTGTCGTTGTCTCGACCTTCAATATTTTATTATAAAGAAAACATCTTACAACATATGTCTTTGAGCGCGACCTCTCACAAGCACGCGAGGCACACACAGTAACAGTTTGCCGACCTCTCCACGGAAGGCTACGACTAACGGCTAGATTTTCGACCTCTCCTGGAAGGGAGCTACGACCCCCTGATCTCGTTTACCATCCTCTCCTGGAAGGGAGCTATGACCCCCTGATCTCATTTACCAGCCTCACCTGGAAGGGAGCTATAACCCCCTGACTGAAGGCTACAACCCTCAGCACCACCATGGACCATGTTTCATAAATTTTCTCACTGGATCCAAAGCTTCCTTTAGAACACAACTTTCAGGCCACGTTTCATCATATTTTCAGACTGGACCCACTCCATACATTTGAGCTCAATCATACATCATCAACAGATAGCAGTAACACAGCAGAATAGATCAGACATTTGATACTTCATACTTCAGCAAACCCTAATCTTCATATGCGCTTTCCTTTCACTGATCCTGCATATATACGCGCCTTCGACCATACAAACCCGTGTATACTTCTGTACATATTACAGAGCTAATTTTACTGCCCATACGCGCTTTCTCTTCAACAAACCCACGTATATACGCACTTACTCTGCGTCGAACTGGCGTATAGTTCTTCAGACATTTAGGTCATTGCAATTCTTCAGAATAGATACATCACTCAGATTTTACCCTCTACTTCAGACAGATGTTCGCCTCATCTTAGATCTAATCATTCCATAAACAGATCTAGAAGATACAAATACATTCCAGATCTATATTCCCTTCTTCATCATTTCTACATTGGTGCATCATACATTCAGATCTTACATTCAACTGTAACCCTTTCCATTCAAATATGCTTCATAGAGAAGTATTCATTCAAGCTCATATTTCTTGCACCCATTTGCACAATGAATTTCTTCTCCTTATATAGGTTTACCCTTTATCAATACCATGAGCCAAAACCACATTACTTTCGATGGTATTCCTGGACAGGGTCACATAGACGAATCATTACTCAATACAATGGGTCAATACCATGGTGGTTACCCCTGATTTTACATATTTAGAGCGTTTTTGCCCATACGCGACTTGGCACGTTATTTCCAACATGCATACGCTACTTTGTCTAGACAAATCCGCGTATGCCTTGAGACATACTCTGACATTCCTTCCATCATTACCTTCTGTACTCATTGTATATACATCAGATTTACATCATTTAACAAGTTCATCAAGACATATTCCATCAGGGACAACTTCATCAAGTAGGTTGCCATCATCTTCATCAAGTGGGTTGCCATCAAGGACAACACTCATCATCATATTGCTAACAATCTCCCCCTTTGAACTTGATGGCAACCACGATGGTGTTTGAACAGATAGATACATTAAGAATACAATGACACCATGTTACTTCTCCATTCTTTCTCTTTATTCAAACACCATGTCACTCTCCCCCTTTGACATCAAGGGCAAAGGGCGGACCAAAACCAACACAAGGCTTTTCTCCTCTTGTAGAAGGAAGCATTCTGCAGATCTGATGTACAGAGAAGTGAGCATGCTCCCCCTGAGTTCATGATGAACCTACAAACATATTTTTCAATGAAGTAAATGACTCTATGACCTTCCTATCACCAATGACTCATACTTACATCAAATATCCATCCAAGTGGATTTACATATGAGACTCAAATACCCAACCAAGTGGGTTTACACATCTCAACTTAACTACCCAACCAAGTGGGTTTACAAATTTGACTCAGCTACCTAACCAAGTGGGTTTAGAAATTTTGACAAGCCCTTGCATGACTGAATATTACAATTTTACATCATGGGTCTCAACAAGACCTTTTTATCAAATTACAAGTATGACTTTTTATGATCAATACCAGAAAAACCTCAAGAGAGAGATCATATTTTAGAATCATCATAATGCCAACAATGCATTATACTCAGCAAGACTAGTGCTCCCCCTGAAAATTTGCATCCAAACATCCTTTCCATATGTCCAAGGCTCCTCCTAGCTTGTGCAACCTGGAAACCTTTTCAAATGCGAGAAGTTACTTCCAAGAAAATCTCTACATGATCTATCCTTATCTCTCAATCATACCGACTTCCATCTCATCCATGTGTGAAAGCAAAGAACTTTCTTAAGCAAATTGTGGCTCATCCACAATCTCATCACAAGAAACCATGTAACATGTCATCATCATTTAGAACCGAGAAATAAGCAGCCGAGAAATAAGCAAAGTACAAAATACAAGCCAATAGTATTAACAAACTGCATCGATGCTCCCCCTGAACCTCTGCTCCTAATCTTCAGCTGGCATCCCAATTCTCTTATCATCAATGCATACGCGACTGTGTCTGCTGGAACTAGCGTGTATACACAGCTTTAGTTCACTAAACCCGCGTATGGAAAGTGAATTATAGAAAATTTCACATTCCTCCATCTCCCCCTGAATTTGTCCTTCATGTACCTGTCTTCTTCATGTCAGATGCTCTGTCAGCAATAATCATAACTAGATTTGCCAAATCAACCATGAGAATCATCATACATCGCTCCCCCTGTGACGATACATTACTAGGCTCCATAATGTATCTCACATCACTTCTGCACTCATTAAGAGAAGTAAGCTTCAGAAGCTGATGACTGCAGTAGGGTCAATATTCCCTACGTTTCTAACTGGTCCTCCTTCTTTTTCAAAATTTGCTTGAACTTTCTAATTGTGTGCTGAAAATTGTCCACTTTCTCAGATCTATTCAACCTGAATTCTTTTTCTACATGTCCATACTTGTTACAAGAATAACATCTCATGTGTCCAGAGAAATAAGAATAACAATGATAATGAGTATTTCTAATCTTCCTTCTTTTGCAATCAGCTGCCTTATGTCCATACTTGTTACATGAAAAACAATATCCCTTGAAGAAACCAGAGTACCTTTCTATGTAGGATCTTTTTGTTTGTGGCTGAAACAATCTGTTTCTGCAATTGGCTGCAACATGTCCATGAGTATGACATTTAAAGCATTCAACATTATTGAATGATTTCATGATTTTCGGTTGACCTTTTTTTTCTTTCAACACTTCAGATTTTGCATTGATGTCCTTTGATTCTTTAGCACCTCCTTGTGAACTAGAATCTCCTTTAACCGTTTCATGAAAACCGAGACCAAGTTTGATAGAGGGAGACCTTTGACTACTAAGAATATTGTCTAGAATCTTAGTACTATCTTGAAACCTCAACAGTCCTTTGTTCTAATTTACCTTTGAGAATGTTTACCTCAACCTCCAATTTTTGGCGTTGCTTCATCATGCTTTCTTCAACCCTTTTTTTCTTCTTCTACTTGATCACTCAAATTTAAGATCTCTTCTTTCAACCCATTTTCTTGCTCTTCAAAGATTTGTAAAAGTTCTTCATTCTTCTTATTTCATTTTTTCCAGATCTATTTTGAGCGAGATGAATTCTGCTTCACGTCCTTCCTTTTCAAATGATTGTAGAAGTTCTTCATTCTTCTTATTTGATGCTTCAAGGTCTGCTTTCAGAGAGATGATTTCTGCTTCAAGTCCTTCACTATGATTTCTTACATTGTCCTGCAGTTTTTGATACATTTCAATCTGTCCCTTCATTGTTTTTATTTGTTCATTCAATCTAGAGATCACATCCTTGAGGATATATTCCCTCCTTTTAAATTGATCCCAAAAATTACTTTCATCATTGATCTTGAGATTTTCTTCTATACTTATACTATTACTTTCACTATCTTCATCATTGCATGCACAAGTGAGTGGATTACAAGAACAGCAATCAATACCTGTTTCCTCTTCTTTATTTTCTGTTGCACATGTTTTCTGAGATATCTTCTTTCCTTGAGTAGCCTTCTTCTTTTGTTTCTTTTCCATGAGCACTAGTAGATCTTGGTCAGAATCTTCTTCATCTTCACTTGACATTTCATTATTATCTTCATTTGCATTATAACTCTTTCCCTTTTCAAATTGTTTCCCTTTATCATGATTTCCTTTATAAGGACATTTAGCAGCATAATGACCTACTCTTCCACAATCAAAACATTTGAAGGGAAGCTGATCTCTGAATCTTCCAGTACCTGGTTGGAGTCTTCTCACAAAGTTTGCTTCTTCTTCTTCTGATATATAACTTGATTCCTTGACAACCTCCTTTTCTTTTCCTTTTGCACATGCCTTAAAAGCAACTTCTTTGATTTGAGAGGGACCTCCTTGTCTCATTTCATAAGCAGTCAGAATACCATGTAGTTCAACAATAGTAAGAGTTTGCAGATCTTTCCTTTCTTCAATAGCTGATACTTTTGACTCAAATTTTGAAGTCAAATATCTTAAGACTTTTTCCACCAGAGTAGTATCGGTTATGGTTTCACCCAAAATTCTCATACGATTTACAATATCTATCATCTAGACGTAAAGAAATTGGCAATACTCTCATCACTATGCATCCTTAAATTTTCATATTCAATTCGGAGAGCCTGGAGTTTTGCACTTTTTACCTCAGATCTCCTTCATAGCCTCGCAATGATTTTGTCCCATATTTCGAATTTAGCCGCATCACTTTAGCAAAAATTCTGGTTCGTACATGCTTCCTAATAAGACATTGACGGCTTTGGCATTGATTTCATATTTCTTCCTTTCTGCTACATCAGTAGGAATACTTGCCGCATACGGATAACCTCCTTCCATGATTTCCCATACTTCTGCACCAAGACTTTGCAGATATGCTTTTGTTCGTATCTTCCAGTACAACAGATTATTTCCATTGAATAGAGGTGGCCATATAGACATTATCCCTTCATGACTTCCCATGGCGACAGATCTCCTTCAAGCGATCAAGCTTCTGCAGAAGGACCTGCTCTGATACCAATTGTTGGGAAAAATACTGAGAGGGGGGGGGGGGGGTGAATCAATATTTAGGACTTACTCAAATATTTTTACTTTTTCTTACTTCATAACCCATACGCTACTTTGCTGAACTAGACTCGCGTATACACACGGATATCCTTCATAAAACTCGCGTATACACAGAGATATTACTATGCCATTAATTCTTTACTTAGTTCTATGCAACATTATTTCTTCTGATGATTAGATAACAGTAATAATGTGCAGTAATAACAGAATAAACCATCACTCATAAGCATCACACATGAACACCAGGATTTTAGGTGGAAACCCAAGTCGGGAGAAAACCACCGTTGCCGTTGTCTCGACCTTCAATATTTTATTGTAAAGAAAACATCTTACAACTATGTGCTGGCGCAGACTCATACCAAAGCACGTTGTGCACCCACTCGTACTCTCGTTATCAGCCTTCTCCAAAAGGGGAGCTACGACCGCACTGCTTACCAAATTTCTCTCCTGGAAGGGAGCTACGACCCCCTACTCTTGTTTACCAGCCTCTCCCGAAGGGAGCTACTCCCGAAGGGAGCTACGACCCCTCGATCTCATTTACTACCCTCTCCCCGGAAGGGAGCTACAACCCCGATCGAAGGCTACAACCCTCGCGCACCACCATGGACCATGTTTCATCAATTTTCACATCGGATCCAAAGCTTCCTTTAGAACACAACTTGCAGGCCACATTTCATCATATTTTCAGACTGGACCCACTCCATACATTTGAGCTCAATCATACATCATCAACAGATAGCAATAACACAACAAAACAAATCATTCATTTGATACTTCATACTTCAGCAAACCCTAATCTTCATACGCGCTTTCCTTTCACTAATCCTGCGTATATACACGCCTTCGACCATACAAACCCGCGTATACTTCTATACATATTCCAAAGCTAATTTTACTGCCCATACACGCTTTCTCTTCAGCAAACCCGCGTATATACGCACTTACTCTGCGGCGAACTAGCGTATAGTTCTTCAGACATTTAGGTCATTGCAATTCTTCAGAACAGATACATCACTCAAATTTTACCCTTTACTTCAGACAGATGTTCGCCCATTTCAGATCTAATCATTCCATAAACAGATCTAGCAGATACAAATACATTCCAGATCTAGATTCCCTTCTTCATCATTTATTCATTGGTGCATCATACATTCAGATATTTCATTCAATTGTAACCCTTTCCATTCAGATATGCTTCAGAGAGAAGTATTCATTCAAGCTCAGACTTCTTGCACCCATTTGTACAATGAATTTCTTCTCCTTATATAGGTTTACCCTTTATCAATACCATGAGCCAAAACCACATTACTTCCGATGGTATTCCTGGACGGGGTCACATAGACGAATCATTACTCAATACAATGGGTCAATACCATGGTGGTTACCCCTAGTTTTGTACTTTATGAGCGCTTTTGCCCATACGCGACTTGGCACGTTATTTCCCGTGTGCATACGCTACTTTGTCTAGACAAATCCGCATATGCCTTGAGACATACTCTTTTCATCATGTTCTGGCACATACTGACATTCCTTCCATCATTACCTTCTGTGCTCACTGTATATACATCATATTTACATCATTTAACAAGTTCATCAAGACATATTCCATCAAGGACATCTTCATCAAGTAGGTTGCCATCATCTTCATCAAGTGGGTTGCCATCAAGGACAACACTCAGCATCATATTTCCAACAGATATATAGATTTTGACTAGGGAGGTAGTGAGCAGGATGGAAGAAGCACTACAGAAGGATACTTCAGTTTGGGATCCTCTATGATCTCATGGATGAGCATAAATCAAGAAACAGTTTCTTTAAGTAGTGATGACGCTAAGTATATTGCATCCTGTGAAGTAGTAGAGAGGTGATCTGGTTGAAGAAGCTAATATCCTACCAATTTTAAGAACTAATGGACCCTACATTGATACATTGTTGTTGGACACCTAATCCTCTATGGGTAGGTGTGGAAGCTAAACAGTCACAAAGGAGTCCAAGTGACCTTGGAATGTGGAATCCAAGAGTCACATTAATGTAATATAAATGTACATCTATGATTAATAGAAATGAAACTAATGCTTATCTTTCTATTTGTGTGTTTTACCTTCTCATCCACCATGCATGTGTTTAACATGGTATCAGAGCCCCGGGTTTAGAGGTCCCCATTAAGCTTCTGAATAGCACTGGTTTGTGTTTTATTAGTGCAACCTCTACCCTTATTTTCAATCTCATCAACCTTCATAATGCTACCACTTTAAAGGCTTGGCTGATGAATGAATCGGTTATTTTAATTTTTTTGGTTTCTTTTCTCTATCGTACTTGTAGAAAACATCTATATACATCTGTGTAGTGATTGCCTTGTTAACACTACTGTGCAGTGGTGTTTTGACACCACGAGCATTTTTCATATCCGTTCGCATACCCTCATAACATTTTTTTGACCCAAATCGCTGCCTACTCTCGCTTACATGCCTCTTCTTCTCACCTACTCCACGTTGCTTCATCTCCCACTACGCGCCACCATTGCAGAAACCCACGCCTCCATTTTTGTTTCTTCATTCATCTTCCAAATAGGATTGACATTCATTTTTGTTTCTGCATATTTCAAATTAATTTCCAAGCTGAAAGAGACTCAAACTTTCCACATTAACGGTCTTCACAACTGTAATAATCTGTGATTCACACAAGAATCGCTTTAAGGTTTGAAAGCACGGGAATTCAAAGCACTTACCAGCATAGTTGGTTGTGGATGGTAGATTTAGGTGGGAGTGATTAATTTTATTGATCGAAATTCGAACTCAGAAAGGGAGCCCACTGGTAGTGGTCACCGACCATGCCATTTTTCTCGCCCAATTCCCTATTTTTATTGATTGGAAATAGTGTTTCACTAGAACACGGCGCCAGGGTGCATATGGTCCACCCATGGTGATGGCTATGTCTCGCAATTAAATTTAGAGCCTTTCTGTATGGGAGCGAGGAGTTGAAGGGGAGCCGAAGAAGTTGAGAAGGACATGTAAAGCAACAAGAAGAGAGAGTAGCCAACTCGTGAATGATGAAGCCCTTTTTTCTCTCGCTAATTTAGGGCCTCTATCTCAAACCTAGACACCGGCAGTAGTTTCCAAGGTCGAAGGTTGGCCTCAATTCATGGTGTGAAGGTATCCAAATGCTCAATGCTCTTTTATTATGAGAATTCACTTATAGTATTTACCAAATTCATCGAAAGTCAGAATTTTATTGACACTAATAAAATCTCTTTGTCTTAAAGATTTCAATGGAAGAGAGCCGCACATTTTTGGCCTCTGTCAAAGTTTCTTGTTTCATTTGACTGACATCTGAGGACTATTGATAACCTTTTAATCATTGAATGAAGGGGGTGTGTTCTTTGCATTGCTTAATGGCCGGTTGAGGGCAGTGAGTTGAGGACAGTAATTTGTGTGTTGAATAATGAGTCTTTTGGGTAGATTTTATACATGTTTGTGGGTTGGCGAATTTATACTCAGAAACCTGTGCAAAGTGCGACATTAAGTTGGTTTTTATAAGTGCGTTGATTATATGTTATGATATATGGGAGGTTCATGGCATGTTACTTCAGTTGATCACTCTTGAGATATGTTGGTCATTTGAACTGAATCTGAAGTGTTGCATCGAGTATATTGCATGCTTCTCTCATATCTTAATTTATATGCACATTGTTGGTTGAAAGCAAAGAGAGTCAGGCATTGAGTGTTTTAGAAATTGAAAGCTCTTTGGAAGTATTATCTGCATATAGTTCTTTTCTAAATGGTGAGAATTGACAAGTTATTAGAGTTATTGAGAAATTTAATCGTGTCTACTGCTGAAAGCACAGTTAAAGTCAATAAAGACACTCTCACATATATTCAAACCTCTCTGCAAAATGCACAAGACAAGATTAAGTTTTTGCAGTTGGAGTCTCAGCTCCAGCAAGATGAACTTCAACAAATGAGTCATCATTCTGAACCTGTTTTTGTTCAGAAAATTGAGAGGGACTCCCATCAGCAGCAAGAATATAAAGTTGCAGTCGATTCGCATTCAGTTCCTTGTACAAGAATAGATTTACATGCAAATGCAGCGATTCAGTCTGCACTTCCCAAGCCCATCATTAGACCTTGGGAAGAGCTTGTCCACAACAAGCACAGAATAGGTCTTGGATATGACAAGGATGTGTCCTTTCATATTCCAGACTACTCCAAGCCTATCAAATTTCAGAGTGTCGGATTTCTTTATGACAGTTCAACTTTGGCTGTTTCAGATCCTGCTCCTCTTCCACAGCAGCAACAACAGATTGTAAAATGCCAACACTGTGATCGCGTTGGCCATATGAAAGATCATTGTTTTGATTTTCACCCATGCAAGCACTATGGTCAGCACACCCATTCTTCACACAGATACTTCAGGAACAAGCCTCCTGCAAGAACAAAGATTCATCCTGGATGGATCGCTTCTTGGCAATGGGCATCAACAGCGAAGAAAATGTTTAATTCGCATGTCAGAACTTGTTCTCGAATATTGAACAATCTTGCAGTTGAGTTTTCGCCATCATCTCACCTTGTACCTGACAGGGGGGAAAATGGTGGTCATCTACAAGCTTCGAAGCCACATCAAGTGAGCCTGAGCCACAATCTCTCATTCCAGATTCAGAGTTGTAGCCAGAGACACAGCAAATCAAGCGAGGCTAAGCCACAATTTGTCATTCCAGATTTAGGGTTGTAGCCAGAGACATGGATGCCCATGAGCATGCCTTTGGTTGGTGGACAGCCTTAAACCATCCATGTGAGGTTCATATTCTTCCTCTTCAAAGAATTCGGAGCACTTCCTCTAGCAGAAGACTTCAGCTTCTTGCCAGCCTTGGTAGAGTTCTGGGAAATGCATCAAGCATTCCAGTGTTGCTGGTCATCCTTAAACCATCACAGGTTGTAGACTTCCCTTCTTTTAGGTTGAAGGTCTCCCTCTTCAAATATGAGGGACACTTCCTCTAGCAGAAGCCCTCAGCTTCTTGCCAGTTTTGGAAGAGTTCCGGGAATTGAAATAAGTGTTGCGTTCCAGTGTTGGTGGTCATCCTTAAACCACCTCTTTATGCCAACATTTCAGAGAGTTGATTCAGCCTAAGTGCTGCCATGCATACTTTGCAGATTTGTATTACAACTCTCTTCTTGGACTCACACATACCCCTTCGGATTAAGGGGGGGAATGTTGGACACCTAATCCTCTATGGGTAGGTGTGGAAGCTGAATAGTCACAAAGGAGTCCAAGTGACCTTGGAATGTGGAATCCAAGAGTCACATTAATGTAATGTAAATGTACATCTATGAGTAATAGAAATGAAACTAATGTGTTTCTTTCTATTTGTGTGTTTTACCTTCTCATCCACCATGTGTGTGTTTAAAAATTGTGATAACACCAATTGTATATGAAGGTCTAAAGACCTAGTGTTTCATGTAAATATGAATCATATCAACATAAAGTATCACTACATTTGAAAGCTAGTACAAGATGGTTTGCTACATCTACAATATATATCCACTAATGAGTGGGTACTTGATGCATTGGCAAAAAATATTCCTAATAAGAAGCTTGTATATTTGAGATACAAGCTTGGTTTGGTTCATGTATCCTCCCTGGTTGAGAGGGAGAGATAGGCACATTATTCTTGTCAACAATTGGGAAGACATAATGGAGGATTGGGTAAGAATCTAGCATCTAATACTATTTGAGGATGAGGTAGGGAATCCAAGATAAGAGTAGTCGTGGATCGATATTCTTTGAGGACTAGCTATTCAGGATAATAATAATCCAAGGAAATAGTTTATGAACACTCGATTTGGGTATGTACCTTGAGAGACAATGATGATGGTGTCTATAAATCATTAGTCTCGCCAGCATTGTGTTATGATATTGTGGAGAGATAGATTTGTTAGTCAAGGCCTTGCTATATGACAATGTTAGTTGATATGATGTTATATAAATGGGTTACAAATATTACTCTTCTTATGAGATCTCTTCAATTTGAGAATGTCCATGTACCATTTATTAATACCTCCCTAGTTAAGAGGGAGTGTTGAAAAAGGTGTAACTAGGTTTGGTTTTCATAAATATGAAATGTACTTTTGATTCTTGTATATTGTAAAATGAAAGAAAAATATTATTATTATTTTTTGGAGCATGGGTTTTGTTAGGGTCCTATAATAATAGGATTCATAATTTTGAATTGATCAAAGACATTTAAAAAGACAAAAATTATTTTTTATTGTGCCTCAAACTCCTTGTTTAGATCACCGAAATAACAAATTTCTCAACTCGGCTCTAATTAAAAGTCATAGCTTTTTAACTCGGTCAAGAAAAAAAAAAAGAATTCAGCCTAAGGAGTGAAGAAGGTTTATACCTCATGAACCTAGAGAAAATTTGAAGGCATATTTTCTTGGACAAGGAAAGAACATCATCCGGAAAGGTTGGACTTGGTCTTGAAGGGTATTGGTCTTGGTCTAGAGGTCCTGGAATTTGTCAATTGAAGGATCTATAAGGAAGAGAAGCGATTTATAGGTTTTCCTCCCAAGTGGAGAGGTTTTGGCTCTGGCTTGCAGCCTATATTTTGTGTTCTTGTTCTTCTTGTTTTTTGGTATTTTTTTGATAATATACAAACATAATAATAAGTGAAGAATCTAATAAGTAAGAAAAGTAAAAATACATGACAAGCAGCTATCATAGAAAGATATATCACTCTATAATCACTGCCTTATATATTTATCAACAAAGGCCTATATAGGCACTAACCTAAGGTCTTCATACATAGAGTACTTTTTACTTCACATGCATGCTCCATGATTTATGCATTTCACCACACCAGTATACCCTTAAATTTCATGCTCCAACACCTCTCCTTGCTTCATACCCCATACTAGTGCACTTCACAGCATCACGACCCCAAAATAGCACACTTCACAACATCATATACCTTAGTCCTTCATAGTGCACCCTTAAAACTCTAAGAAACCTCCTTAGCAAGGCTACTTGGAAGTAGGAGTGGAAATTGGAAGCGAATGCAAAAGTGGGAGCGAGGAGCAACAATTTTCAGAAGCTTTCAAGCCGGGAGCCGCATCGGGAACAATTTTTATATAATATATATTTTTATATATTTTGATGCGTATATTTCAACAAAAGCATGTAGAATGATGAATTAGTTATAAAAAGCATAAAATATGGATTAAACCATATAACATTAGTCATCTAGTAGTTATAATCTTCATCAACCACAAGTCCACAAGTTACAACATCTTGATTATCATCATGTTGGGTGGGGAGCATGATTACCTTCTTGATTCAGAGGTATTGTGTAATGACCCGTCTACTATTACAAATGGAATGTGAACTATTAGCATGCATACGAGGCATGCATATGATAGATACATAAGCATGCATCATCTGCATTGCACTAGTATTCATATCAAATTATGAAGATTTCAAAGCATAGGCTAAAAGATGTAATTACTGAAAATACTAAATAAATACCTAACTTGCAAAAAAAATATCGAAATATGTATATTAGTCTGTCGACATCATAATAAGTAACCATAAAATATTATTCAAAATAAAATATTAATTCTCTATACTATATAAATTGGAATGGAATAGAATTTATACGAATAAAATAAAAGGGACAATTATAAATAAAAAGAAAGAACATTTAATAAAGATATTATGCATGTTATATAAAATTAAATGAAAGAAAATTAGGTAAAGGAAACAAAGGGGAATATAATATGTTATATTTTACCTAACCCAACCAAATCATAAAGGCACATTACAAATGAAAGGTGGTTGATATTATATGCTCAGATTCCAAAAGTAAAGGTAAAATTGTCAGCTTAAGAGAGACCACTTCCTATATACAAGTGTTTGCATTGCATATAACATTGTTACCAAACCAACCACATGATGACAGAATTCCAAGAACAATTAAGATTGGGTGTTGACCCTACTCCTACTAGGAGGGGTGGAGGTGTTGCCCACTGTTTATCCTCCAAAACCTAGAGTCATGGGAGAACTGTGTGAATTACGCTCTCCTAGACATGTGATAATGATTGTCAAATGCCTACTGAGAAATTAGGTCAATATAATTGACTTTGTCACCCTTGAGGTTTATGAATAGTTAGATCAGTATCATTGACGCCATGGCATATCCCAGTAGAGGGCAGATAGGATGGAAGCGGAAGAGATTAGGAAGGATAAGATGATTCTATAATAGCTTGGGAGCCTAGCTGGGGTTGGGATTAACTATTAAAATTATAAACCTATCAATGTTCAAAACAAAAATTTAAAAATGTCCTCACAATAAACAAGTATTTAATCACAAAACATAATCCTTATATAATTACACTAACCTCTAAAATAATTAATGATGGACTATATAAACCTTAACTTCGCGACTAAGTTTTATGAAGGAAGGGTGTATGTAATGACCCATCTACTATTACAAATGGAATGTGAATTATTAGCATGCATACGAGACATGCATTTGATAGCTACATATGCATGCATCACTTGCACTGCACTAGTATTCATATCAAATTATGAAGATTTCCAAGCATAATATAAAAGACGTAATTAGTTAAAATACTAAATAAATACCTAACTCGCAAAAAATATATTGAAATATGTATATTAGTGTGTCTTCGTCATAATAAGTAAACATAAAATGTTATTCAAAATAAAATATTAATGCCTTATAGTATATAAATTAGAATGGAATATAATTTATACGAATAAAATAAAAGGAACAATTATAAATAAAAATATTGAACATTTAATAAATATATTATGCATGTTATATAAAATTAAATGAAAGAACAATAGGTAAAGGAAACAAAGGGGAATATAATATGTTATATTTGACCTAACCCAACCAAATCATAAAGGCACATTACAAATGAAAGGTGTCTGATATTATATGTGCAGGTTCCAAAATTAAAGGTGAATATGTCAACGTAAGAGATACCACCGCCTATGGACAAGTGTTTGCATTGCAGATAATATTGTTACCAAATTGACCACGTGATGACAGAATTCCAAGAACAATTAAGACTCAATAAGGTTCCATGATAGGGTGTTGACCCTAGTCCTACTAGGAGGGGGCGAGGTGTTGCCCACTATTTATCCTCCAAAACTTGGAGTCATAGGAGAACTGTGTAAATCACGCTCCCCTAGACATGTAATGATGACTTTCGAATGCCTACTGGAAAATTAGGTCGATATAATTGACTTTGTCACCCATGAGGTTTATGAATGCCTAGACCAGTATTATTGATGCCATGGCATATCCTAGTAGAGGGTGGATAGGATGGGAGTAGAAGATATTAGGAAGGATAGGATGATTCTATAATAATTACACTAATTGCTAAAATAATTACTCATAGACTATATAAACCTTAACTTCGGGATGAAGTTTTCTGAAGGAAGGGTGTATGTAATGACCCATCTACTATTACAAACGGAATGTGAATTATTAGCCTACATACGATGCATGCATATGATAGCTACATATGCATGCATACGAGACATGCATATGATAGCTACATATACATACATCGTATGCACTGCACTAGTATTCATATCAAATTATGAAGATTTCCAAGCATAGGATAAAAGACGTAATTAGTGAAAATACTAAATAAATACCAAACTCGAAAAAAAAATATTGAAATATGTATAATAGTGTGTCGTCCTCATAATAAGTAACCATAAAATATTATTCAAAATAAAAGATTAATGCTCTATACCATATAAATTAGAATGGGATATAATTTATATGAATAAAATAAAAGGGACAATTATAAATAAAAAGAATGAACATTTAATAAAGATATTATGCATGTTATATAAAATTAAATGAAAGAACATTAGGTAAAGGAAACAAAGGGGAATATAATATGTTATATTTTACCTAACCCAACCAAATCATAAAGGCACATGACAAATAAAAGGTGGTTGATATTATACGCTGAGGTTCCAAAAGTAAAGGTAAACCTGTCAGCTTAAGAGAGACCACCACCTCTAATTATAAATGCTTCACCCTATTGATAATTCCATCACCAAAACTAGAAGCATACATGCAACCGACTGGAAGATCAAAAAGAGCCCTCATGGAGAAATATAAAGGGAAGAGAGACAAAGTAAAAGGGGGAGGCAAATGGGTTCGAGAAATTGAAGGGAGCAGTAGGAATTCTGATAGTAATATTGACACAGTCTTATTTTTTCTTGGAATTCTGGGCAGGGAGGGCCAAAAGGTCACTTATGGGTTTGGGGACCATACAAGTAGACCCCACATAGGCTAGGAGGTAAGGTTGGTTTGGGTGACTTCAGTATCAAGAACTGCTACAAACAATTATCAGGTATTCTACTAAAATTATCTTTGAAATTCTAGTTCTAAATGTTAAAATTTAGTTTTTATACTGTTATAAAAATGAAATGAAATTGCAATAGACTCTTTGGTTAATTTGTCTGGTTAGATTGTCAAATATGGGCACTACGTTTGTTATAAAAATGAAATGAAACTGCAATAGACTCTCATTAATTTGTCTGGTTAGATTGTCAAATTTGGGCACTACATTTGGTATCAGAGCCCGGTTGAACCTTCAAGACCTTAGGGCATTAAAATTATAAAAATAGGGCTTTACAATCTGATATCTGGTATCATTGTAGAAGTAAAAAAAAAATTGTTATCACATATTGTATAAATGTTATAGATGTATTTTGTTTTACGATTCTGTCATTGTTATCCGTAGAGGACAATCCCAATAGATTTCGAGTTTGTCTCCTTAACCATCTCACGCATAGGAATTGTGAAAGAAGCATTTTCTTAGGGCATTAAATCAGCTTATGGTATCTTTTCATATGATAATGTACTTTTTCATTAAATATTAAATTCTCTATACTATTATGCAGCCAGATGCATCTATAATTCTTCAAATACGATTTTTTTTTGTTTTGTTGTTTACCATTTAAAGGAAAAGGATTCACAACTCTATATTTTAATGTAACCTCAATTGAGTGGCTTTAACAGTCTTTTCACCACCGAAAGCGTAGAAGCTTAGTTCCTTGCTTCCTAAAACAATTATTGAATGCTTAAAATTTTCATTGTCTTCACGAAATTTGCGATGGAAAATGCTCAATTTTGTAATAAGTAGAGTTGAATTTTGAATTATAGTATACCCTTGTATTATCTTGCTAAACTCGTTCATTAGAGAACTTTTGGGGTTTAAAATGAGCATACTAAGAAAAATGTACAACCAAAATAAACTTTATAACAACTAATAGGATTCAAGATGATGATGTCAACCATGGGGGATGATTCACCATTTTTGGGGTAAAAAAGTAAAATGATTAAAAAATAATAAAATAATGAAACTACTTTTTCAACTCTTATTTTCAGCTTATTTCTCGAAGGTTTTACTCAAATTTCGAGTGGGAGTATTCATTGGATGCATAATTTGATTCATAATCCAAGGAGTACCCATGTTGCATAATTTTGATGGACTCTGCTACAAGAAAAATGAGAAATACATGAAAAAACGTGATTGCAATAACGATTTTCACATATTTCTCATGTTTAGTGTACTAGGATTCATCGAAAGTATGTAACATGTGTACTCCATGAATGAGAAATTAAATTATGCATCTGATGAGTGTTCTCGCTTGAAATTTAAGTAAACTCATAGAGACATAAATTTAAAATACGAGTTGAAAAGTATTTGTTTCTTTTTTCCCTCTAAAATTTGATATGTAATCTAATCTTATTTTATTATTTTCACTATTTTTATAATTTTCTTAAGAGACTAGACCTCAAAATTCCCCCAATGATATTCAACTTAATATATATATTACTTATTGGAAATTCATTTGCATGTGGCTTGTAAAGAATACTAATAACAAGGAAAATGTTTGAAACAGCCTAATTATCAAACTTGGGCATTAAATGTTTTATTTCATCAATCACAGTTTAAAAAAAACAGCACAGCTAAAGTCTTTTTCTTTATGAATAGTTGTTATTAAACACATAATTCATAAAATTTCATAGCCGGCAAAATCATTTAATTTATTTTAATTGAACTATTTTTATTTTTATTTTTATTTATAAATCTATTATATAATAATAATAATAATAATAAAATTCATTTAGTATCAGAAATTATGAAAATAGTAATTTTTTATATATAATTCCAAGTCTAAGGCATCAGTTTCGAGCCTCAGACCTTCGGGTCATCTTCAAAGTCTAGAAGTAAGTCACAGTCGTCTTTCTGAATCGACAGAGGCACCCATATCAAGCGTTAGCATAGAATGCATCAAGTGCCAAGTCATGAAGGAGGAGTAACTATGTTAGTCCACCATACATACAATTATATTCATTTCAAAGAAACAGGAGACGTCAAAGTCCACATTATAAATAGATTTAAATTGATTTATGTATTTTGACCACTGTGTTGCGTTATCGCCTGTGAGGTGGACGCATATTATTTAGAGGCCAGTTTGGGCTTTATCACTCATGGAAGGCGTAGACATTTTTGAAGTCCTACGACAACACCAATTCGACCTTCGGTCTCACTATTACTAAATGGATATAT
The DNA here is from genome assembly GCA_034641835.2 of Pinus albicaulis. Classification (NCBI taxonomy): domain Eukaryota; kingdom Viridiplantae; phylum Streptophyta; class Pinopsida; order Pinales; family Pinaceae; genus Pinus; species Pinus albicaulis. The sequence goes on along the minus strand of CM076581.1, from coordinate 1,548,270,222 downwards.
ATTAACCTTATTAACCTCGAAACCAGAGACGTGGGCCAACCAGTCCACGTAGGGATCCAGATAACAAATCCCTGTCATTCGTATTAAAATATACCTTACGGTCTGGTGTTTGTCAGATGGCTGGTCCGCGAATTATTGCACTTCTATCTGCATATTAGATAAATTTCATAAACTATCTTCCTTGTAACAATATAACATATTAGGTGTCTAAATTTGATTGTATTCTCATAGTGGTTTTAAAAAATACTATAAATTAATTAATTAAATACTAAAATTTTTAATATATACTCCTAATAAATTAATTAATGTATATATAATACCAAGTTTAAAGATTTATATTTTTTAAAATTAATTAATTTATATATAAAATAAATACAAATTAAACTTATATGTGGGTAGTCTAGTATTTAGTTTGATATGTGGTTGAGTTGTGACATCAATGAATTGGTATTTTGCTTTAGGAAAAACACTATTAATTCATAATAGAAGTTCAAACCTTGAAACCTGAAACTCTGTGGCACAAACTTTTCTCAGTTACAATCTTATGTTAAAATTTTGAAGCTTCTAAACCACATTTCGTAAAGTTTTATTAGTTCCATGTGCCAGTTCATTATGTTGAGACATAGGTTCCTTTAAATTTGAATTATTCCTTAGAAATGTTATTTATTATTTCTTTAAAAGTGACTAATTTAATTTGTTTTAAATCTTATAATGCAAATTTTATAATGTAATGTTTTTCTGTTAATTCTTATAACATTGATTGCATAATTACATTAACACTTTCTATTCAATATATCATGTCATTAATAAAGATATTTAAAGTTTATAACCTTCTAGAAACATAATAGGGTCAGAAAATGATACTATAGTCTATGAAGATCCATGCATTTTTACGCATCGGGATAGATCACTATGCATTACAACAATGAGGTAGCGATACCACCCTCCTTGACCTCAGTACTAGTAAAACCTACTTACAGGTAATAATAGCAGGAAAAAATATACCCGTATGTGAGCTTGAATTTAGGAAAATTATATTTATTAAATCTAAATTAGACCTTAGATTCTCATAAATCTTATTTTGTGACCAGGAAAAGTTACGATGGTAAGTACATATCAACGAAAACCATGTCATCGGGTAGTATCACCATCTCTAACACCACCACCGTCGTCATCACCATCACCACCACCATCGCCACCACCGAGATCATCATCAGCACCAGTCGCTACAGCCCCTGAGCTAACTACTATAATGCGCCCATTGGAAGTCATTTTGGAAACATTAAAAGGGTCAGAAACGACCCACAACAAAAAAGAGCAACCTCATCTTGAGGAAGGAAACTCAGAAAAGCCCAAATATTGTGATTATAGACAACCAAAAGAAGATATTTCCAAGGAACTACAAAATATTAAACTCCCACAATTCTCAAGAGGGCGAGCAGGAGAACGTGTTGAAGCATGGTTAGAAGGAATGATAAGATGGTTTGCACTAAAAGAATATTCTTCTACCTCTAAAAAAAATATTGCTATATTTCCGGTCAGAGAGTGCTTTGACTTGGTGGGGAAATCTAGAACAGAAACTACATCTTACATCAGATAATTTTCCTTGGGAATTGTTCGAGGAAAGATTCTGTGCAAAATACTTACCACCTTTCTTTCAAGAGCAGCAAGTCAAAGCCTTCCATATGTTAGTCCAGGGTAATAAGGAAATGGAATAATATGAGATAAGGTTTATGGATCTTGTAAAATATGTTCCTTGTCTAGATATTGACGAACGTCAAGCTGAGTGTTTCATATATGGATTAAATCCTTGAATAAGGGCTATGGTTAGAATGTGTAAGTTTTCATCAATAGCAGAGGCAGTTGAATGCGCACGGTATGCAGAGGAGAATTTAGGGATCAAAAGAGATAGCAAACCAGTAGAAACGCCATAGCCAGGATTTCCAGGAAAGACTCCTCAGAACTTCTTCACAAGAATTAGCTCGAGACTGCCTCCTTATGGTAACAAATTTACCCCAAGAGGAGTAGGAGCAAGAGCTCCCATGTTGTCGAATCATCAAACGCAAGTCCATGGAAATCTCGACGGACTGTTAATAGAGAAAGAAATGGGAGAGGACGTAGCACAAGAGGATGGAGCTCCTTGCCTAGAAATTTACATTCTGACTCAAGGGGACCATCCCAAGTTAATTATTGGGGATGTGGAAGACCGCATTTTCAGCGTGATTGTATGAAAGTATCATCAAATGTTATGCATAGAGTAGGAAAATAACCATCATAAAATACCCAAGGCAATCATAGAATCTATGTTATAGTCTACAATAACTAGGCAGCATATCAGTCCACTGTAGTGGAATCCTCAGGTAATATCAAAGGAATAAAACTCAAAATTTTATTTCTTACTGGTGCTACTGATAGTTTTATTTCATCATATGCATTAAATAAATGTGGGTTGGAAGCCTACAAGAAAAATGATTTCAGACAGGTAGAAATGGCTTCAGGGGAACTTCAATCTATAGATTTACGTGTTGAGGAATGCAAAGTTGATCTAGGATTCTATTCGACAAAGTTAAAAGTATATGTCACAGCCCTAGGAACTTACGACCTTGTATTAGGTATGGATTGGTCAGAATTTCATCAAGCATGGGTAGACTGTTACGAGAAAATAATACTTTGTGTGAATGATGAAGGAGAGACGATCCAAATCCAAGGTATTAAGAGAAAATTGTCTTTACGCTTTATCTCAGCAATGAAAATGAAGTGTTGATTAAGAAATGGATGTTAGGTATATGCAGTTCAAGAAGTAAGCAAGGAAAAAGGACCGTCCTTAGAATAATATCTAGTGTTATCCAAATTTTTGGATGTTTTTCCAAAGGAACTACCAGGATTACCTCCTAAAAGAGATTTGGATCTCACAATATAATTAAAGCCTGGTATGGAACCAATTTTTAAAACACCTTATAGAATGACATCTCCTGAACTTCAAGAGTTGCAAATTTTGTTGAAGGACCTATTGGATATAGGGCATGTTCGACCCAATATTTCACCTTGGGGTGTACATGTAATCTTTGTCAAGATTAAATATGGTTCCTTATGATTGTGCATAGACTATCAAGATTTAAATCGAGCTACAGTAAAGAATAAGTATCCAATGCCTCGAATTGATGACCTTTTTGACCAAATGAAATGAGCTTCTATCTTTTCAAAAATTGATCTACGATTAGGTTATCATCAACTAAGGATTAAAGAAAGTTATATTTACAAGGCTGCATTCTGAACTCGCTTCAGGCATTATGAATTAATTGTGGTGCCATTTGGATTGACCAATGCACTAGCAGTGTTCATGTACCTTATGAACAACATTTTCCGCAAATATATTGATCAATTTGTACAATTCTTCTTAGATGATATTCTCATATACTCTAAGAATGAGAAAGAACATGAAGAACATCTACGAATAGTATTATCTTGCCTCATGGAACACCAGTTATATGGAAAGTTATCCAAATTTTATTTCTTTCAAAAGGATATTCAATACTTGGGTCATATTATATCTGGTGAAGGGATCTCAGTATATCCTGAAAAGGTAAAATAAATCATGGAATGGTCGATACCAAAGAACGCATAAGAAGTGTGAAGATTTATGGGTGTAGAAGGCTACTATCGAAGGTTTGTAGAAGGATTCTCCAAAATTGCAAAGCCTATCACAACCCTCTAGCATAAAGGTGTTATTTATGAATGGACCGAGAAATGTCACCAATTTTCCATTCTTCGAACTTAAAATATTATTGACCAGTGCACCAATTTTCCGAGTACCTGATATGGACAAATATTTTATTGTGTATCAATGCATCTAAACAAAGATTAGGTACAGTATTAATGCAGGATAGAGGCATAATAGCATATGCTTCAAGAAAATTAAAGCCTCGTGAAGAAATTTATGCCACACACGATTTAGAATTATCTGTTGCAGTGTTAGCTTTAAATATATGGAGACACTACTAGGTGGGGAGAAACTTTAGGCTCAAAAATGACCATCAAATTCTATAATATTTTTTTACCCAGAGAGACTTGAATGCTAGACAAAGACGATGGAGTGAATTTTTAATTGAATATGACTTTGGAATTTCATATATAAAAGGGAAAGAGGATGTAGTAGAAGATGCTTTAAGTATAAGACCACAAATATTTCATCTCATACCTATCAAGGTAGACTTAAGAAAACGAGTACTAGAACATCTCCTAAGAGATATTTGGTACTTAAAATTGAGGTATGGGCTTGATAGTAACCATTTAAATGAACCTAAATTTGAAGGATATGAGTTATAATATGATGGAATTTTACGATTCCATGGAAGAATGTACATACCAGATAGTGGGGATCTCTGAAATATCATCTTGAAGGAATCCCACAGGGTAGTGTATTGTGCAGATCCTGGTAAAAAGAAAATGTATGTTGATACAAAGAAACTCTTCTTTTGGGCATGCATGAAACGTGACATTGTCCAATTCGTTGCAAAGTGTCTTGAATGTCAGCAGCTAAAGTTTTACCATTGTCACCCAGCAGGTTTCCTACAACCTCACGACATTCCTATGACCAAATGAGAAATAATTTATATGGATTCTATCATTGGGCTACCTCTTACACCACAAAATCATAATGCCATTTTGGTTGTGGTAGATAAACTAATGAAAAGCACCCATTTTATTCTTGTAAGAGATACTTATGAAGTTGTTGATATAGCTCAGGTATTCATAAATGAAATTATCAGATTTCATGGAGTACCTAACAAAATCATATTAGATAGAGACTCACGATTCACTTCAAGATTCTAGACTTGTATGCAATCGGCTTTAGGAACTCAATTAAATTTAAATACAGCTTATCATCCTAAGACTGATGAGAAAACAAAAAGGGTAAACCAAGTAGTAGAAGATATGCTAAGAATGTAAGGTATGGATCAACAATCGCACTGGGAAAATTACTTACCCTTAGTTGAATTTGCATATAATAATATTTATCACAGTTCAATCGGGATGCCGCCATTTGAAGCATTATATGGAAGACCATGCAGAACATCGTTGAGTTGGGATAGGTTGGAAGCCCGGGTAATAGTAGGGCCAAAATTAATCCAAGAGATGGAGGAACAAGTAAAGAAAATTAAGCAATGATTGAAAGATGCATAGCATAGAGAAAAAATTCATGTTGATGCTCACGGGACAGATAGAAACTATGAAGTAGGAGATTAGGTTTTCTTCTGCATCAGACCAATTAAAAGAATCATACAGTTTTTAAAATGGACAAAATTATCACCTTGATTTATTGGACCATTCAAAGTCCTAGAAAAAGTCAGACCAATCACCTATCGTCTTTCACAGCCACCACACTTGCATAAAATTCATAATGTATTTCATGTATATGTCTTTCAACACTATATAGCTGACAAATATCATAACCTTCAATGGAATGAACTACAAGTATCGGACTAGGGAACCATTACGGTCAAACCATTATGTATACTGGAACGTAGGGTTCGATGGCTCGGGTACTGTCTGGTAGACCAAGTTAAGGTCCAATGCGACAAGTATAGTCCTGGATCAACTACTTGGGAAGATACAGAAGCCATTTGTCAAAATTACCCCAACTTGTGCTAATTTTTAAAAAATCAAGACCTTATCTTGTATATATTAAATTTATTTTTGAGTTAATACCTAAAACTATCATTTTTAAATATCAAATGTAAAAATGAATTTTACATGGATACCCATAAGAATACGATGTTGCTTAAACTCTATTGATACATGATATATGTCATTTTCTTAACTCCTTCGGTAAATGGATACCAATATGAAATATGTTATTTAATTAACATTTCTAGAATATGAATACCAATATGAAGTTTAGTATTTGATTAATCTTGCTACGAAATATAAATCATGCATTAGGTTATAATGAATATTTTATAAATTGTTTCATTTTTACATATCGACATGATTGATGAGACAAAAATAAAAGAATAATTACATTTTGATATGAAATTTTACTTGTTGATATATGGGTTAGATATGGCCAAGTATGTTATACCGTAGATAGCAACATGTATCGATTATACAGGAATTTTTATTTGGACACAAATTGTTTTGAATATATAGATGCATATGTTATAACGTATGTGATATGGACAAGCGTTTGCATTGTAGATAACATTGTTACCAAACCAACCACATGATGATAGAATTCCAAGAAAAAATAAGACTTAATAAGGTTCCATGATAGTGTGTGGACCCTAGTCCTACTAGGATGGGTGGAGGTGTTGACCATTGCTTATCTTCCAAAACTTGGAGTCATGGGAGGATTGTGTGAATCAAGCTCCCCTAAACATGTGATGATGATTGTCGAATGCCTATTGGGAAATTAGTTTAATATAATCAACTTTGTCACCCTTGAAGTTTATGAATGGCTAGATCAGTATAGATGATGCTATGGCATATCCCAGTAGAGGGCGAATAGGATGGGAGCGAAAGAGATTAGGAAGGATAGGATGATTCTAGAATAGCTTGGGAGCCTAGCTAGGGTTGGGCTTAACTATTAAAAGTATAAACCTATCAATGTTGAAAACAAAAAATTTAAATTGTCCTCATAAAAAATAAGTATATAATCACAGAACATAATCCTTATATAATTACACTAATTTCTAAAATAATTATTGATAGACTATATAAACCTTAACTTTGGGATGAATTTTTCTGAAGGAATGGTGTATGTAATGACCCATATACTACTAAAAAAATAATTTGAATTATTAGCATGCATATGATAGCTACATATGCATGCATCACCTGAACTACACTAGCATTCATATCAAATTATGAAGATTTCCAAGCATAGGATATGTTATCACTCCGCCAGATCTCTAAGGCTGAAGAAGAAATCCCAACAGAGGTAACCACTGACCAATATTTTGGCTTGGTATCTAGCCCTACCAAACCGGACAGGGCTCTCTCCACAAAATCATAGCCAAGATGGCTGGATGAATTAGATTTTTAGGCTAAGTATAGGTACAGGGGTTTGATTTGGTTGAATTTGAGTTGTTGGATGAGTGAATTAGGTCAAAGAGGCTAGGTCAGGGAAAATAGGATTAGGGTTACAAAGCTTCAATGGGGTAAGGTAGGTAGAAAACCTAACACTTTAGGGTTTCTTGAGTGGGATGGATCAGACAAGTGAGGAGCTAGAAAGAGAAAGGCTAAGCATGAATTCTTTCTAAACTGAAGAAGATGGACAAACTATGAAGGTTTTCCCAAAACAAAGCAGGAGAGATGTATTATGTTTATCAACTTAAAAACCAGCATATCATAGAAATGAAATGGTTCATGAAACAAAACATTCTTACATAATTAGACATAAAAATAACAATGCTAAATTTCCATACCACGGGTATCCCAAAGAAATAGTTGCAACATTTTCATTAATTTCCTGCCAAATAGATTACACTAGAGTCGATGATCAATGCATAAACGTCCAACCATTTCCAACCTGTAAAATGAGTGAATAGGTGAGATATATAGGCAAGAACCAACTTCTCCCAATCTCAGGGGTCGAATCCATGAGAGGAGGAGGAGCTCCACCAAATTCTGAACTGAAACTTAGAGTGTAGGGTGGTCAAACTGACTCATCCCTAACTTTAGTGAAACTGATTCATTTATCCCAAAAATACACTTTTACCCAATGTATATACCTCTAGTAACTAAAAGTGACATAATTACATTTACATGAATCAATTACATCAGAAAAATCCATCAAATCCATTAATCAACTGAGAAAAAGTCAAAATCTGGAAAATATCAGTGAACTAGCAAAAGCGCAGTGCCAACTTCAAGCCAACTTTTGAGGGGGTTTACAATGTCAAAATTGAGCTTAGGATATCTCATTGGAAATCTTGTCCTATCTAGTTTTCGAAAATGTACTTGGTTTCTAGAAATGACGAGTTTTAGCCCTTAAAAAGTTAAATCTCCAAATAATGGTCAAGTGCGTAGCGCTAGTGTCTGGTGCGCAGCGCCCACGTGCAGGCCACTTTTGGAGGCCTTCCCGGTGTAAAAATTGAGCTCATGATAGCTAGTTATAAATATATCTCTCTTGGATACACAATATACCTATCAAGCACTAAAAATTATCAATTATACCCCCTCCAAAATCAATTCTCTCAACATTGGTCAAAAAGTGTAGAATGGGGGTGAAAATGCAGTGTGCTTTTGCATGCAACGTTTGGAGGCCTTCCTCAACTCCAAAATGAGATCTTGATAGCTCATTGGAAAGTGTTATCTGTCTAGTTATCATTTTACTTATCCATAAAATAATTTGGACACTCAATCAGGGATAAAATTTGATTTTCCCAAGGTCACTTCAGAAGTGCAACAACTCTCTTGTAGCAACTGTATTTTTTACATTTCTCCAAAAAGATTACACCTATGTAAAAAATTAAGAAATTTTTATTCCTCGACATATGATGGACAAAAACCTCTTTCACTTTTGTAAAATTCATCACCATTTGGTCATAAACATAATTTGAAGAAAAAATTGCCATATGACCTAATGATGACACAACATGGAAGAATGAGTTGAATGACGACTATGGGACTCCTTCAACAATGAATTACCTAACCATGATGATATTAATTGACCATGGAAGTGAAAGGAGTAGTAATGATCTCAATACCCTAATCAGTGACCAAATTTTTGCATGATCTAGTGAAATGATAAAAAAACAATTGAGTGAGACCCCTAACATGACATGAAAAGAGTATTTTTTATCACTGATGATAGGATGCAAATATTCACACTAAAATTGATCTTATTAGGGATGATAGCTCTAAAATAGGTTTCAAGAACCATAGAACTCTGTATTTTGTAGATCAGTGCCTTATCCATTGGGCCAATATGGCCAAAAACTCAAACTAAAAACATGACTAAAAATTGATAACTCAGAAAAATAGATTGAATCAAGACAAACTCAAATTATTGAAACTTGACTCAATACTGACTTACTTGACTGAAAACTGAACTTTTGAAAATGGTAGAAAATCAGTGAATCTCCATGGCCTTCACTTCGGGCTCTGAACTCTAGTGATTCTCTACTTCACACTTGCAGAAAAGGTAAGCTGAAGGAAACTTGCTACTAAAAACAAAATCTAATCAAACTGAAATGATACCAACCTACTCTAATATGTTGCACAATTGTTGATTAGGTGAAATTATCCTTCCAGTGTAATCAGTCCATTAGATGGCTACTTACTGAAATTCTTCTCTCACTTTCCTCGAGCGAGCAGAATGATGTACATGTAGGAAACTCATGATAAAAACTGAAACCAAGAACGCTGACAAACAAGACAACATTCATCTTCTCCATTGCTTTCAAAATAATGTTCAATGGATCTTGAAAATCATGAAGTATTACCTTTTGTATATCAACAAAAGGAGATGAGTAAGCATTATTCCCATATAGTTGTAACGAATTAACAAAAGGATCCTCCATAACCTTTTTAACATCATAGTGTCCACATCTGCGGGATCCGGGACAAACTCCTTTTCATCAGCAAACTTTTCATTTTTTGAACCTTGACGAATATTTGTATTTGCAAGTGGCTCTAAAACAACTTCTTCTTTATCACTACTCTCATCTTCATAATCACTTGGAAACTGACAAGACTATAAAATAACATCATCATTCTTAAAGGATGGAATATGGATTTGCAAATTTAGAATCTGATCTATTTCTTCTTCGGTCAAAGGAGGAATTATTTTTTGTTTTCTTTGGATGAAACAGTAACTGTCTTCTTTTCCTCCTAAAGATTCACAAGGATATTGTATGTCTCCTTTAATCTCAAGAAAAGGAGCATATAAATTTTCATCAGACTGTTGATTTATTTAATGTGGTTTCATTTGACTATCAAGATGAAAAATTCTTTCATCTTCAAGCAAAGGGGAAGCTATTGTATGTTGAATATGATCTTGTGTATCAAAGTGACTAGTTTCTTCAAGTTGTTGTTGAAGGGAGAAATCATAAAAGGCTTCAATGATCTCTTCGTCATTCATGCATCTGATATCATCAATACTCTCAAGATATGCAATAAAACCTTCATTATATTCACAACAGCTTTGTAAGAGAGATAACGAAAGATTAGACTTCACAAAATATTTGAAGAACATCTTATGGAAATATTTAAGAGAAAATAAACTTCCTTCTGGTAACCCTTCATACCATACCCTAGATTTATCTTCAAGAGTAGCCATAAAAACCTTCATGAGACAGTCTTCAAGAAATTCAACTCACAGTCTACATACATGTACATGAAACTTTTCTAAATGAAGATCTGCATCATCTTTCTCTTCATCTTTGAATATCGAAAGATGTGTAAACCAATCAAAATAAGGCATAGGATTTGAAATCCAGGGATTTGAGATCGATCCATAGGATCATACCTAGGATTTTTTCTTGCAATAGAACTCATCTCAACAACAATGAAGTCACCAAGAAGTCTATTCATATTTCCAGTTCTTGAAAAGTGGAGTCGACATGAAAATTATTAACCTTTGGATTCTTTGCACTAGAGTCGCCAGGTGAATGATGCACAGCCTTCTTGTGCTTGACTGTTGTTCACCATCAACAATCAGATTTGATATTTTTCCTTCTTTCCCAGGGAGGATTTGTCTTTTTGCCTCCTCAGCAATGGCACTAGTATGTTATCACTCCGCCAGATCTCTAAGGTTAAAGAATAAATCCCAATAGAAGTAAACACAAACCAATATTTTGGCTTGGTATTTAGCCCTACCAAACCAGAGAGGGCTCTCTCCACAAAGTCATAGCCAAGAGGGTTGGATGAATTTGGGTTTTTGGATGAGTGAATTAGGTCAAAGAGGCTAGGTAAGGGAAAATAGGATTAATGTTACAGAGATTCAATGGGGCAAGGTAGATGGAAAACTTAACACTTTAGGGTTTCTTGAGTGGGATGGATCATACAGGTGAGGAGCTATAAACATCAAGGCTAAGCATGAATTCTTTCTAAACTGAAGAAGATGGAAAAACTATGCAGGTTTTCCCAAAACAGAGCATGAGAGATGTATTTTTTTTATCAACTTAAAAACCAACATATCTTAGAAATGAAATAGATCATGAAACAAAAAATTCATACATAATGATACATAATAATAACAATGCTAAATTTCCATACCACAAGTATCCCAAAGAAATAGTTGCAACCTTTTCATTAATTTCCTGCCAAATATATTACACTAAAGTCTCTAATCAATGCATCAACATCCAACAATTTCAAACCTATAAAATGAATGAAGAGGTGAATATATAGGCAATAAAAAACTTCTCCCAACCTCATGGGTTGAATCCATGAGAGGAGGAGCAGTTCCACCAAATTCTAAACTGAAACCTAGAGTGTAGGGTGGTCAAACTGACTCATCCCTAACTTTGGTGAAACTGATTCATTTATCCCAAAAATACACTTTTACCCAATGTATCTACCTCTAGTAACTAAAAGTGACATAATTACATTTACATGAATCAATTACATCAGTAAAATCCATCAAATCCATAGACCAACTGAGAAAAAGTCAAAATCTAGAAAATATCAATGAACTGGCAAAAGCATAGCGCCAACTTCAAGCCAAATTTTGAGGGGGTTTCTGATATCAAAATGGAGCTAAAGATAGTGCATTGGAAAAATTGACCTGTCTAGTTTCCAAAAATGTACTTTGTTTCCAAAAATTATGATTTTTATCCCTCCAAAAGTTAAATATCCCAAGACTGGTTAGGTGCACAGCGCCAGTGTCAGGTGTGTAGTGCCAACTTGCATGCGACTTTTGGAGGTCTTCCTGGAGTCCCAATTGAGCTCATGATAGCTCGTTGGAAATATATCTCTCTTGGATACACAATGGACCTATCAAGCACTGAAAATGATCAATTATAGCCTTTCAAAAATCAATTCTCCCATGACTGGTAAAAAAGTGCATAATGGGGGTGAAAAAATGCAGTGTTCTTTTGAAGGAAAATTTTGGAGCCCTTCCACAACTCCAAATTCAGCGCATGATAGCTCATTGGAAATATATATCTGTATAGTTATCATTTGAATTATGAAACAAGTCATTTGGACACTCCATCAAGGAGAAAATTTTATTTTTCCAAGGTCACTCAATAAGTGCAGTAACTCTCTTGTAGAAACTGTATTTTTGACATTTCTCTGAAACCATGACACCTGTGTAAAAACTGAAGGGGGTTTTTTTTGCTTGACCTATGATGGAAAAAATGTATTTCACTTTTTGAAAATTCCTCGCCATTTGGTCAGAAACATAGTTTGAAGAAACAATGGCCCTATGACCTAATGATGACACAATATGAAAGAATGAGTTGAATGATGACCATGATGACTATGGGACTCATTCAACAATGAATGACCTGACCATGATGATGTTCATTTTGTTGTAGTCCTGTGATTTGGCAGATTGGCATACCAAGTGACAAGGAAACATCAAAACTAGTCTTTAGAGCTCTAGGACCTAGCCTTCCTAGCCTCAGAGAGGGATCTCTCAATTGTTTGCAAAGATATGACTTGTTTTCTTGTAAAAGGTTGATTTTAGGCTAGTTATGAAGCATGAGTTTGTTTGATTTTTTGGTTGGACATGATGATCTAGGTAGCATAGATAGAAAGGGGAAATATGTAAGTCAGGGCAATGGAGTCAAGTGGAAGTTGTAACAAGTTTGTAAATGGATCGGGGATATCAAAGGGAAAATCTAACTTGGCCAGTGGATCTTCAAGGTCTTTCAGGTGAAATGAAATGGACATCAATGGTTTTAGAATGAAAAGTAGAAGTAAGGGCAGTTAAGAATCCTTAATTATATTTACTTCTCAACAAAGAGACTTAAAACATTATCTGAACATAAAGAGGCATTCCATAGACAGGGCTAACCATAAATTCTAGAAACCACACTTCAGCAAATAATAATTTCAAGACAAACTTCTCCAATGAAATATAAGGCGAGAGACTCATTTAACTTCTAGTGATTTCACCTTCAAGGATAAGAAAACATTCAATATTCACACATAACTGCATTCATAGAAGAGGGAACTCCTAGACATCTTAGATTACAGCTATAAAGACCTTCAAAACAATTATTTAAGCAAGTACAAAGGGTATGATCAGAACAAAACCTCTTTGGCAGACTTTAAACAATCGTACTTTAAAGGGAGACTTCAGAAATAGTTTTTAAGTGGAAACAAGTAAGCAGGAAAAACCATAAATCATTCTTGAGACCAACTGTATTGAACTATTTAAGAAATAAACAAGCATAAGGGTTCTAGAGAGCAGTTAAGAATTCCCTAGAATATCTTAGCAGAAGAAAACATTAAGACAGTGAAGAATAAATAGAACTAAGGTGCTTTCAAAAGACATTTCTTAACCTAAAACTTTTACTCTACTACAACAGAGAATGGTGAAACATAATGAAATAAGGAATAACAATAACATATTTATAGTACTTCACCAACAGCAAATCTTAGGGATCCAATGATAGAGCTTTCTTCATCAACAAACAGGTCAAAACATCCACAAGTTTCAGAATGTTAATTTCCTTTCAACTTCAGCAGGACTATGTATTACTTCAAAGAGTTACCAAATGCCAACGATACAATGATTTCCAATGCATTATTTATGCTGCAAATGAGGAGGTGGAACTAATCTAGGGTTTGAGAGTCATTAACTATAGAGTAAATGCATTCCTAACCTTGAAAACCATGCTAGGAATAAGGTAGGAAGATTTTCAACTACTTTTCTGTTTCAATAACTCTGTCTTAATTTTCTGATAGAAAGATAGGAGAAAATATTGTCTTTCATGGCTTAACCTTATCTTTACAATAATTGTCCTGATAGTTTTAAATATTTTCTTTTGTAGTAATTGTTTGTTTGTCTTTGTAGGTAGAAAGTAGGCCAAGGTGTCAGTTAGATATTTCTGAGTTCTGAGTGAAATAACTGCTCTTTGTTGATATATTCGAGGCCATTTTTAGCCTAACTTTCCTTAACTTAATCATTTAAACTGTGTTTAAGGCCCGATTCTGCTTTAGCCTTCATAACTCATCATGTTGCCTTTAACATTTCTCGAATTTCCTTAAAACTTTGTTTATTTGTATTTAAATCTGATTTCCTCCCTTAATCCTCGCTTAAGCTTTAATCTCAGTCTTTGTCCTTTGGTCTTCTGTTCTTCAAACTTCATTATTTTCTCTGTTTATGTGTGAAGGAGGCTTATTTGATGTGTTGGAGGGTTTCAAAAGGATTAATGCTCATGAGGCATCGATCAATTGTTGATATAAAACCCTGGATCCCTTTCTTCTTTGCTTATAGACCCTCGAATCGTCATCCTGAGGACTCAGTCACTAATTTTGACTGTGGGATGGCCCTTCGGGCTCAGAGCCACCATTAAACCTGCAAGAGAACAAAAACATTAATAAATCCTGCGTTTTGGCTAAGACTTCTTTTCAGAGGCTTACGGATGGTTTGGGAGTAGTTGTAGAGGAAGGGAGAATGCACAGAGGGGAATTTCATGGCAGAATGTTGCAAACGGAGGGAATTTTGAATTAGGGTGGGAAAACAAGAAGTGGTTTTGTAGAATACTGGGCGGTTTTCGCATGAGAGATGGGTGGTAAGTGGTTTCAATCCATATGGACGTGATACCATACATTGGTTGACACCTGTCCATATGGAAACTGCCTATTTCACGCGGAAACGACTCGTTAAAAACTTGCGCTAAAAACTGAGCAAAATGCGTTGTGAGCCGTTGGATCTGGGGGAGCCAGATCAACGGCAGAGACTCGGCACGATCGGAGAAAGTGCTCGGAAGGGGAGAATGGGTGAGGACAAGTGGCGGATGATGCATGGACCAACGGGAAGCTAGTGGAAGGTGGGCCAGGGTGATGATGTAAGCTCTTTTTTCGCGGAGCAAAATGATATCGAGTGGGGTCAAAAGGTAAGGGTGAGCACGGGCTGTTAGATCTGAAGGATCTACGGTGGAGATTTTCTTGTGAGGGGTGAAGGGATAAGAAATGGTTAGAGGATGAGTTAGAGGGGGAAAGACTGAATGTCTTCGGATCAGAAAGATCCACGATTGTGATTTGTTCAGGGAAAGTAATGGAGGGGTTTGAAATAACAAGGGAAGGGGGTTTAAAAAGTGGGAATGGTCATGTGGGAAAAAAATGAGACTGGGGTTTTTTTAAGGGAAAAGGGACCAAGGGCTTAGCATATGGTCGGGCCCTCAGGTCATATGAGAAAAAGGGGTGGAGGGCTTAAGTCTTGTTTTCTTATAAATGATCGGATTTAAGCCTTAAAACAGAGGTTTTTAGCCTTTTTGAGGGTTCCGATAGGGTAGAAGAAGGTATTTTAAACCAAATAAGGGTGTTTATAATCGTTTAAGGGGATTTTTTTAGAGGAAATGAAGATTTAATGAAGGGAAAATGGGCTATTTTCAGAGGGAAATGTACTGATAAAAATAGGGGTAGAAATGGCAGAATGGGGGAATGAAATGGAGGTAAAAAATGGGGTAAATAGCCTGAAACAAGCTCCCTTTTGAAACAGAAGGGCGATATTTTTAGAAGGCATAGATGAAGATTTTGGTGAACTGATAGACATAGGATAATGAAGGCAATGATATTTCTAGAACTCACAATGTTTCTGCAAATTTTGTTTCTAGAAATCTGAGAATTTCAAATTAGTCATCTTTGGATAAAATCAAAATTATGGATGACTAACAGTGGCTCCACTTGGGGAGGGCAGCTAACTTTTGAAGGTGTCTAGAACCTCAGCTCATGAAATCTTGTGAGTTTCAGTAGATCGGTGCCTTATCCATTGGGAAAATTCCTTCTTTTTACTTGTTGATCCTTTTCTGGAGAAGACAATTTTTCTGACATTCTGTAATATATACTCCTTTTCACACAGTCTTTCCACCCACCCAATCCTACTTGTCCTAGCATTTTTTCTTCTTTTGAGTGCATTTGATCTACCAAACTCTTTGACATTTTATTGTTGAAAACCAAAAATAAACTAACTATCCTATCCTCATTTCTTCCAAGAGTCCAAATTAAAATGTTGAACTCTTTTTATTCCCTACCTATGCTACTTGACTGCCAAGATTAAACTATTTGGGAATCTTGATTCTCTAGCTATTTGAAATTAAAATTTAAAGCATGGTTCAAATCAGGATTGGACAGTCTGATCAACTATGGTTGTGGCATTTTGAACAAGCTGCACACAAACATTACTTTTGCATAAAAAGTAAATTAGAAAGATAAGGCTATGATTTGTGCTTTGTAAGGCATCCTTATCTATCCCTTTGGTTCTGTTTTGAGCATGTGGAACCAGTATCTTTTCAATCTCCTAATCTATCTTTCTTTGAATAAGTCAAGTCTGAAATAATTTTGTCAATCAATGTTTCTACTAACTTATCAACATAAATTTAAAGCATGTTTAGCCATGATTAGGCTAGATGACTGAACAAGATATCCTTTCGAATTAGTAGTGGCATTTAGACTTCACTTTCAGAAAATTCTCTTTTTTGAGTATGGAGTTGTACCTCTTTTGAATCTACCCTCTTTTCCTTTTCTTTTCTTTCATTGTTTTTGTATTTTTCATGATTTTCTTTTCAACTGGGTTATGTACAATGAAAAAACTTTGAAGTTAGGACTCTTGACATAAGTAGTGCTTGAGCATCCTGCCATTGACAGGACCTCCACATATGTCTTCTCCATTCATCTCTTGCAGAAAGAACGCATTATGACCCCTTATAGAATGAATGATGTAGGGCCCTTTCCACAAATTCTCAAATTTACCATGTTTTCCCCTTTCTTCCCTTCTAGAATCCCACTTTAGAACTATATTTCCAACTTGGAAATCATTTGCTTTAGCCCTTTTATCAAATAATTTCTTGATGCCTTTTTGGACTGTTTGTGTTTCTTATACACTTCCTCCCTGGACTGTTGTAAATTAATGGTATGATTTATTCTTCTCTGCATATCATTTTCCTCATATTGCACTTCTTGGAGGAGTTTCATGACTGGAACTCCTAGAGATGTTGGGAAGATTGCATCCATGCCATAAACCAGTTGATATGGAGAAATATTTATTTATTTCTTGGTGGTTAATCTATCAGTCCATAAAGCATGAATTAGCTTATTATCCCATGATTTATGATTTTGTTTCAACAGTTTTTTGATAATATTGACAAGGCTTTTGTTGGAGGATTTAGCTAATCCATTCACTTGGGGATAATAGGCAGTAGAATTACCCAATGTGATATGATATTTATAGCAAAGGTCAACCATTATTTTAGACTTGAAGGCAGCAGCATTGTCTATGATAATTTTTCTAGGGCAACCAAATTTGGATAGTATGTTGGTTTCAAGGAACTTGATAATGACAGAGTCAGTAGCATTCCTAGAAGGTATGGCTTCTATCCACTTGGTAAAATAATCAGTGGCAATGAGGATCCAATTATGTTGGGTTGAAGAAGGTGGGTGAATTTCCCCAATGAAGTCCAAGTCCCATTATTGAAAGGGAGCCTCAACACTAATGGGATGTAAGGGTAAAGGTAGAATTTTTCTCTTGCCATCAAAAATTTGACACTTATGGCAAGACATGACAACTTTCTGAGTATCTGGGAAAATGGTGGGCCAATAGTAACCAAATATGAGGATGTGGTCTTCCATTAAACATGTCCTCCGCATTCTCCCTCATTCAGCTCATGCATGATTTTTCCTGCATCAATCTCAAGCAAACATTTAAGAAATATTCCAACATCATTCTTCCAATATAAAAGCCCATCTAATATGCAATAATTTAAAGCCTTTTGTTTTAAAAATATAGCTTTAGTTTTAGACAGAGAGGGAGGGGTATTCAGCTAAATAAGCACATATATGATATCATCATACCAAGGTGAATTCACAAAAGTTTCTTCAATGTATGGAGCTGTGAATTCTTTTGTTTCTTGCAAAATATCAATCATATTCATATCTAGAGCTTGGAATTTTGACTCAGCCATGAGTTTTTCTAATCCCTGCCCTTTGATTAGTTTGGTGGGCCTGATTTCTAAGTCATATTCTAGAATAATAGCAATCCATTTTCCCCTTTTACCATCAGGGTCTTGACTTAGAATGTCCTTGACAACAGTATGTGGGACAAAAGAAATGATGTGAGAATGTAAAATGTAGACTCTATGATCTAGGTGGATATTGGTGGCCACCTACCTATTCCACTTGGGGCCCCACCATTATCTCTTTCGTTTTTTTTCACAACTTACTATTTGTAGCAGTTTTTTGGGTCCTGAACTTCCAAAGCCATTTTGAATCCCCAAATGGAGATAGTATGCTGAAGTTACGTCCCTGTGAAGTTGAAACACCAATTTACCCAAACAGAGCCCATACTTTTGGTGCTTCATCTCCTAGGGTTAGGTTTTTGGACGTTTAGAATTATCCATTGTTTCTCCATAATAAATAGGCCCCCGAGCCTCATTGTAATATAGTTCAGAGGTCTGTAGTCACCACATCTCTTCTCAGAGATTCGCTAACCACACCCTAGCTATTTTATTTCCATCATGTTTGTAAGCATATTTCTGTGATTTGATATTAATGAAATGAAGCCTTATTTCCGCTGTATTTCTATGTTTATGGTTATTTTTGTATTCTATTGCGTTCCTGCATAAATTCGGATCAATGGTATCAGA
Organism: Pinus albicaulis; assembly: GCA_034641835.2. Classification (NCBI taxonomy): domain Eukaryota; kingdom Viridiplantae; phylum Streptophyta; class Pinopsida; order Pinales; family Pinaceae; genus Pinus; species Pinus albicaulis. The sequence continues at coordinate 1,548,251,458 of CM076581.1, read as the reverse complement.
TTGGTCTGCTTTTTCTCGATCCTTCTTTGCATGTCCCCAATGAGGTTAGGGTATAAGGATTTAGGGCTCGATCTGGTGGAACCTTTGCAAGATTAGCGTCGCAAACCCCGACGGATGCCCATGGGGGATGAAAAGAAAGATGAGAGAGCAGGATATCCTATCAAAATATTGCTCGAGGAGGCCCTAGAAAAACAAAGGAACACGATGATGGATAAATTTGCCCAGATCCTTCAACGACTACCCATCGACGGCGCATCTGCATCCAGCAGCCACTCTAGAGGCACGAATCCCTTTAAGGTACAAGTAAACTTTGACATTCCCATATTTGAGGGTCAAATAGATGCAGATGTTGTAGATATATGGTTGAATCTATTAGAAGGATATTTCTCGGTTCATGATTTTTCCGACTGGGAGAAGATTATTTTTTCACTCCTCAAAGCTACCCTTCATATCAAGGACTAGTGGGAAACCTGCTATGAGAAAATGGACGAGGCAAAACCCTCTCTATTCTCAGTCGTACCCACTTGAAATTCTTTCTAAGATTCCATCAAGGAACAATACTATCCCGTGGGAAGCTATGAGGACAAGTACATACAATGGACCATGCTGCGGCAACAAAGGGATCAAGATGTGCATGAGCTGATGAATTTGTTCCATACCCTACGCACAAATTTTGGTATCAAAGATTCAGAGAGACATTTGGTGCTAAAGTATCGTGGTTGTCTACACAGATACATTCAAGAATAAATCGAGTTCCTCGACATCTCCTCGCTTGGTACGGCATACCGATATGCTGCCAAGATTGAGCAGAAATTCAAATAGAAGAAGTGAGACTTTGGATCTGCGAATCAAAAGCAAGGGAAAGGTGTCCCCAAACTGCAGAACAAAGGTCAAAGCCAAGGCATGGCAGTCCAAGATGACCTGCCAAAGACACAAGAAAATAACAACTATGCGAAGCCAAAGAAGGACACGGGAAAGTGGTGTGAGTTCCATAAGAGCTCCACTCACAACACGAGTGTCGGGCCAAGAAGACGTTGGTGGCCGACATGAGGGCTTCTGAATTAGATGCATGCTCTGACTTTGAATCAGAACCTAACAAGGTGAATGACAAATGGAAGCAGATTATTGATGCAGAGCCCAACACCACCCTTTCCACTACGAAGATCCAGAAGGAGGAACCAAAAGATCCAGAGGAGGCAGAGCGTCTCTTCCACTCCCAGATGTGGGTAAAGGGTTCCCCGCTACGGTTCATTATCGACAATGGGAGCCAAAAGAACCTAATTTCAGCATATGTCGTGAAGTGGTTGGGCTTGCCGACCACAGCACACCCACAACCATACACCATCAGGTGGCTTCACCAAGGACGGGATCTCTGTGTCAGCCAACAGTGTCACCTTCCCTATAGCATCAAGCCTTTCACGGATGAGGTATTGTGTGACATTGATCCTATTGATGTTTCTGATGTACTATTAGGCCAACCATCTTGTGGAAGCGACATGTTGTGTATGAGTCCTGGCCTCGCGCTGTTATTGTTACTTTGGGAAATAAATTGTACAGGATACCAGTGGTAACATTGTCTCCCACTATCTCTTTGGTTACTGCAAAACAATGCAGTAAGCTCATTTCCCAAACCAGGAAATTTTTTTCTTGATGATCTGCCCCCAGGGCAAGAAGAAGATTGTGGCCACGACCTCCAGACATGGCTCCTCTGCACGACAACAACAAATGGACAAGGTTGTGGAGGAGTACGGGGACATCTTCACCTCACCCACAGGGGTGCCTCTACATTATCAGGTCAAGCACCCCATTGACCTGACCCCAGGGGCGCCACTACCCAATGGACTGATCTATAGGTGTTCTCTTCTGGAGAATGATGAAATCAAGAGGAAAATTCAGGAGCTCCTACAGAAAGGTCATATTTGGTCAAGTTCATCGCCCTGTGGGAGCCCCATCGTGTTGGTACAGAAGAAGGATGGGACTTGGAGACTCTGTATTGATTATCGGGCACTAAACAATATCACTGTCTGGAATAGGTAACCGATCCCATGGATTGATGACCTTCTGGACCAACTCAAAGGGGAAAAATATTTCGGCAAGATTGACTTGAAGTCTGGGTATCACCAGGTACCAATCGAACCCTCTGATGTGTGGAAGACTTCCTTCAAAGCCAAGGAGGGCCTTTTCGAATGGCTCGTCATGCCTTTCGAGTTGACAAATGCTCTCGCGACCTTCATGAGGTTGATGGACGACATCTTGCATCCATTCACCAGCTCATTTGTAGTGGTATACTTGGATGACATTCTTATCTTCAGCCAAACTTGGGAAGAGCACCTCCACCACATCCGAGAAGTCCTCCAAACACTGCGGCAACACAAGTTGTGTGCCAATTTGGAGAAGTGCACTTTTTGCATGACCCAGGTTCAACATTTGGGATATATTATTGATGAAATGGGGGTGCATGTAGATCCAACCAAGATCCAAGTCATTCTGGATTGGCTAGCCCCAACCGCCCTAACAGAGCTTTGCAGCTTTCTGGGTCTTGCTAATTTCTACCGCAGGTTCGTGTTGGGATTCTCTCTTATCACTTGGCCCTTGAGTCAAGTCACCAAGGGAGGAGCGAAAGAAAATTTATGTTGGTCGGAATCTCAACAGAAGGCGTTCATAGAATTGAAACATCGTCTCTGTTCTGCCCCAGTACTCACATTACTAGACTTGCAACAACCATTTTAGATTGAGACTGATGCCTCTAACTATGCTATTGGGGCAGTTCTTACTCTACAGGGGAATCCAGTGGCATATCATAGTGAGACATTGTCTGACACAGTTAAAAAATTTCCCACTTATGACAAAGAAATGTATTCCATTATGCAGGCTTGTCGACAGTGGAAGCATTACATTTTTGGGAAGGAGACAATCATCCACACAAACCACCGACCCCTGCAGTTCATATAGACACAAGGGAATTTTTAAAATGATCGCCATCAGAAGTGGTCCACATATCTGCAACAATTTCAATTGAACATCAAGTACAAGAAGGGTAGCACCAATAATGTTGCAGATTTCCTCAGCCGACCACCGATCGTGGCCATAACCACTGTTCTCAACTCTTGTGGGCATGAGACTTTTGATTGGCCACTTCTCTACAAGAACTATCCAGAATTCAACTACACATACAAGGCACTCTTGGGGGGTATGCAAGTTCCAAATTTTCACCTCCAAGATGCACTATTATGTCACCTGGGACACCTTTGTGTTCCTTCAAGCGAGCGTGCCAAGATGATATGGGAAGCGCACTATATTCGAATCGCTGGGCATTTTGGGGTCGAGAAAACAGTGGCGGTACTGCAGAAGTATTTCTATTGGCTGAACCTTCGATAGGATGTCGGGAAGTACATCAGATCCTGCACTGCTTGCGCCATTTCCAAACCGACCATCAAGAAGCAAGGGCTCTATACTCCGCTACCTAACCTTATTCGACCTTGGGAATTCATCTCCATGGATTACATGTCAGGCCTTCCTTCTACTAATCATGGAAACGACTGTGTTTTCATGGTCATCGACAGATTCTCAAAGATGGCCATTATGGCGGCCTGCAAGAAGAATATCACAGCAGAAGCCACTGCTAAACTCTTATTTGAATGAGTGTGGGTGCACTTTGGGATCCCACAGTCTATCATATCATATCACGATAGTAGGTTCCTCAGCACATTTTGGTCCAGCCTCTAGTCAATGTTGGACACCAAGCTCACCAATTCCACAGCTTTCCATCCCCAAACTGATGGCCAGACAGAGGTCGTCAATAGGATGATTGTAGACATTCTACGCATGTACAATTCAAAGCATCCACGCACATGGTATGAGAGCCTCCCCTATGTACAACACAGTTATAACCGGGCTCTCCACATCTCAACCGGCCACAGCCCTTTTCAGGTGGGCTTGGGATTCCAGCCACTATGTCCCATTGACATAGCCATGCCATTTGTAGCTAATTAGGCCAATTCGGCTCATGTCTAGTCTGAAGCTGACAAAGAAAACATCTTCATCGAGCACATTCAGCACATCCGCCAACAAGTTCATGACATATTGGATAGAGCCAATGCTAAGTACAAGCAATGACATGATCAACATCGGGTGCCACACAACTTCCAGGTGGGTGAAAAAGTGTGGCTACATTTTCAAAAGGAGCGACTTACTAGACCCCACCGCAATATTAGCCCGCTCCGATATGGGTCGTACACCATCACCAAGGCTGTAGGGAACAATGCTTTCGAGCTCAGTATTCCACCATTCCTTGGTCTGCACCCAGTATTCAATGTAGACCGCCTTCGTCCCTACTTCCCACCTCTATTGGACACCTCTAACATTGCAGAAGAACTCACACCAAAAGAGTTAAACCCAGACTGCATGGAACAGGCCACCACAGATTGTATCATGGACATGAAAATCAAGAACACTCACTAACAGAAGATCCAACTGTATCGGGTTGTCAAAGCTAGCCAACTCCTGCACCAAGGCAAGTGGTTCACCGGGGACCAAGTTCAACAGAAGTTTCCTCATCTCATGGAGGAAATCAACGCGATGGGGCCCATTGATTCCTAAGGGGGGAGGAATGATCCAGGTGGATATTGGTGGCCACCCGCCTATTCCACTTGGGGCCCCACCATTGTCTCTTTCAGTTTTTTTCACAACTTACTATTTTTAGCATTTTTTCAGGTCCTGAACTTCCGGAGCCATTTTGAAGCCCCAAACGGAGATAGTATGCCGAAGTTACGTCCATGGGAAGATGAAACACCAATTTATCCAAACAGGGCCCATAGTTTTGGTGCTTCATCTCCTAGGGTTAGGTTTTTGGACATTTAGAATTCTCCATTGTTTCTCCATAATAAATAGGCCCTCGAGCCTCATTGTAATACAGCTCATAGGTCTATAGTCACCACATCTCTTCTCATAGATTCGCTACCAGCACCCTAGCTATTTTATTTCCATCATGTTTGTAAGCATATTTCTGTGATTTTATATTAATGAAATGAAGCCTTATTTCTGTTGTATTTCTATGTTTATGGTTATTTCTATATTCTGTTGTGTTTCTGCATAAATCCGGATCACTATAAAGTCTTTCAATGCTTTTACCAAGGCTAAGCCTTGTTTCTCCATGATATTATACTTAAGTGGGGCATCTCTTAAGGTCCTACTAAAAAATGATATTGGTTTTTCTTGCCCCACAGTGTTCCTTTATGGTAATACTGCAGCTATTGTATGTTCAGGTGCAAAAGAAAAGATGTAGAAATCTTTGGTAAAATCGGGATTGATAAGAACCAATGTTTGAGTAAGAGCTTGTTTTCAAATGACTGTTTATCTTGTATTGTACATTTAACACCTATCTCTTTCTTTATCATGTTTGTGATATTTCTTATTAGCTCAGCAAGGTTGGGGATGAACCTCCTTAAAAAAATTATCTTCCCAACAAAAGATTGCAATTCTTTTAGGTTTCTAGGATGGTTGATTTTCAATATGCCATCAATCATTTTAGGGTCTACTTTGATTCCCTCTTCAGAAATTATGTGACCAAGAAGCTTTACTTCTTGGATACTAAAGAGTATCTTTTTGGGATTCAAAGATAAGCCATATTTCCTACATTTCTCAAAAACGTTTCTTAAATGAATCAAGTGTTCTTCGTCAGTTTTAGAGAAAATAATAATGTCATCAAGGTAAATGATTATAAAATAGCCTATGTCTTCTAAGAAGGCTATATCCATGGCCCTTTGGAAGGTGGCCCCTGCATTCATCAAACCAAATGGGATTTTGACGTACATGAATGTACCCAAAGGTGTAGTGAAAGCAGTTTTATGTTGATCACTTGGGAGTACTAACACCTGATTGTACCCTATGAATCCATCCAATAGTGAAATTATTTTAGACCCAACCACCCTTTGAAGTATGTGATCCATTTTTGGCAAGGGATAGTTGTCTTTCAGGGAGGCTCTATTTAGATTTCTAAATTCAATGCAAAACCTGATTTCCCCGGTCTTCTTCCTAACAGATACTAGGTTGGAAACCCATTATGAGTATCTAAGGGGAACTATAATCCCAGCATCATACATTTTTCTGATCTCTTTCTCAACTAAAGGTAATAAAAAGGGGTTTATCCTTTTGAGTTTTTGTTTGAAAGGTTTTTGATTTTCCTTAAGAGGAATTTTGTGTTGAATGATGCTGGTATCATATGATTTCAGATCCTTGTATCCCCATGCAATCACATCTCTAAATTCTTTGAAAATTTCTATGTATTGTTGTTTGATATGAGATGGAAGAGTGTTGGATAGCTTGATCATTCTGGGTTCCGCTAGACTGCCTATGTTATGTTTCTACATTTGTTTCTATAGGCTCCATCCTTGGTTCTTTGGCTACATCATTAAAATCAAAAAGTTGCTCTAATGGTGTAAGACCTCTTGGAATTGTATCATTTTTACATTGTAAAATTTCCAGGTCTTTTTGGTCTGTATTTTCAACTATTTCTGCTTTGAAAAGATGTTCAAATTGGTTTATATCAGTGGAAGAGGACAACTCTGTTTCAGGGATTTGTTCCTTATTTAAACAATTTTCTTCATGGCTTGAAGTAGATGTTGGTATGGAAAATTCATTCCTTGATATCAGAAAACAATCTATGTGTTTGTCACCTTCAAACACTTGCCAATAATATTCATTGTCAGGTATTGCAGGCCTTTTTTTTACCTTTACGTTGAATTGTTCATTTATCTTTGGTATTTGGCAATTACTAGCAGCAAAGGCAAGTTCATTTGCTAGATGATTTTGAGCTCTTGGGATGAAAATGAATTCATATTTTTCAAAAAAATTTAGGAGATCAAGGGCGGCATTTCTATATTCTCTGAATTTTGGGTTTTTGGCTGAGAACTACCCTTTAATTTGCTTAATGATTACCTCAGAATCTCCTTGGACTGATATTTTCTTAGCTCCTAATTCTTTGAGCAGATGTAGGCCAAGGAGGAGGGATTCATATTCTGCAATGTTATTTGTGCATGGAAAATCTAGTTTATAGGAATATCCTTTGTTTGTGTTGTGTATCCATACACCAACCCATAAACCTAATTTTCTACAAGATCCATCAAAGCTTATTTTCCAAGGTGTTTCAGTCTCATTTTCATTTCCTTTTTGTTGTTCATGGATGCTAGAGTTTGATTTATTTTGTACTTGAGTTGAGGGCAGATTTGACTGTTTTGGTGGACTGAATTCTTTCTTTTTTTCCTTTTCTTGTTGGCTGATTTCATCTTCATTATACAAGATAAATGAATCTAAATCTAAATTAATAGAATAAACAGGACTATTTTTTGGCCTATATATGTTACTCACCATGTGTTTCATATGAGATTCCCTGTATAGTCTTTTGGTTTGATTAAACACTGGGATGGTGGCATAGGACATGTCCATTTGAAGGCTCCCTTGAAGTTTGGCTCCCCATGATCTAGATACAAGTGTGCCATACTTTGGGGGAATGTCAGCTACTATTTCCATAACTAGACCTTTAGTAGGAATTTGTGCCAAGTTGACACATAAATCTTTGATTAGGCCTAAGCATTTGACCTTGCTTGAATCAAAGGAATATAGGTCCTTATATGGTTTAGTAATTTCTAGGCCTAGGCTTTCCATTACTACTTTGGGCATAAGGTTATGAGAAGCACCTGAGTCTAGCATGGCATTGTGCAAGATTTTGTTATGTATGTTCAAGCTAACATAGAAGGAAGGGACAACCCCCTCTTGGTATTTTCCTTCAACTTCAGGACCAAACAACAATTATGGTTTATTATCTATCAAGTTTAAAGTATTAGTGTCACTGCCTATATTCAAAGCTTTCAAAACTTTATTTTTTTATACATCCTGAGTTACTGGTTCAACTAGAGGTATGTAAATTTTGATCTTGGAAATTTCACCCTCGAGGCTGAAAGGAACTATTTTCTTTCAGATATTTACATCTATTTTGTCATTTACAATTCTTTCAGCAATTCTAATTTGCTAAATTTTATTTCGACTATTATTTGGGACAGTTTTGTTAGGCCCACTAGCAGAGGTACTAGGGCATCTTTGTTCAACACTTTGTTGGCTATTTTTGTCTTTATTTAAATCATTTTTCTTGGCCACTGTGTTGGTATTATTTGTTATCCTTTTAGGCTGATTTTCTGAAGTTTTACTAATAGCAGTATTAGTGTCTTTGTAATTTGGAATTTCTGGGTTTCCTTTGCTTCTAAGATTATATTATTTGTGTACCTCCATTATTGCATTTTCAAACCCCAATCTGTAATCTTCAGAATCCTCATGGTTGTTTTCAGTTTGTTCTAAGGAGAATAATCCTTGTTCTTCTTCAGTGAGGAAAACATCTGTCTCACTGTCAAATCCTATCAGGTTTACATAATTTTCTTCCAACCTTTCAGTTTCCCTTTCATCCTCTTGATCTACATAATTTTGTTGGAAGGGGGGGCTAATTTGTTGATCATTATCTCTTTGCCTATCTTGATTAGGGTCTCTTCTGATATTTGGATTCCTATTTCTGTTTTGAGGGTTGGTTTGATTCTCTCTAGGAGGCACTCTATCATTCAGATTTATCTTTTCAAGCATTCTCTCCATTACCTTCACTAAGTTGTCAATTTTGGCATCGGATGATGAGGTTGATGCCATTGTTTCATCCCCGTATGTAACTCTTTTCTCTGCTTTAAACCTAGCTCTTTTCTCAATCAGATTTGTTTCTACACTTAAGGCCCCCCTTTGCATATCTTCTAAGGTTAAGGGGTCTCTTTCTCTTAGCTGGTAGGCCATTTCTGGATCAAAACCTTCTGGAAATTGATGTAGAAGCATTAGGCTCAGAAAATCCTTTGTATTTTAATATACATAGGGGTCTTGTGTTTTCAAAAGAATATTGGTTTCTTATGTAATTATTAATTTTTTTGAGTGACATTTATAATAGATATTGAGAGAAATTTATAAATGTTCCCAAATGATTGGAGAACATGAGAGAATTAGGATAGTTGAGATTTCATAGGGATTGAGAGATTTAGGAGTTAATTGTAAATCTTAAGTTAGAATTAGTTTCATGATTTTATGAGATTAAAGAGGATCCTTAGGGATAAAGGATAGATTTTAGGACTTTGAGGATTTTGAGGAATTTTTTGAGATAATGGAGGATCTGAACCTAAATTGGTTCATAATATTTTGTATAAATTGTAAAGCCTCAAAGACAAAAGAGGACAGTAGGAGTAGAGGTAGAAGAGTTTTTAGAGAAATAGGGTTTGTTGTAGTAAGCCTACGGGCAGTTTTAGAAAAGGGCCATTGAATAGAATATCAGGCCAGGGACAAGAGGTCTTTTGTAATTATTTGATTACATGTATATATATGGAGGAATTTGATTTTTGAATTCTTGTGTGCACTGATTTATTGAATTTTAATGAAGGAAATGAATGAGCAGAGTACTCGAAATCGAATGATGTAATGAATGATTTCAAGAGATTGAGTGTGGTTTTAAAGGGTCAAATATCCACTTATTGATTTTGTGTGAATTGTAAATATTAATAAATTAGCATCGATCACAGAATGGATCGATGCCATTAAAGAAATTGCTTGGACTTCTAAATTGAGTGAAGTGAGATTTGAGGGGTTGAAGTCAGAAGATGGAGATTAATAGATTAAGCCATGCGTTGTCTGAATACCAGAGATGGAGATTGCAGGACACATTTTTTATCTATGATAATTAAAAATCATGGAACAGTAAAACTAGACTGCAATGCGAAATTCTATATGTGCAATTCGCATAGACAGAAGTGTTGCAGTGTATTACAATCCATAAGTGGCGAACATATGATATTGGGATAAATCTTAATCCTGAGATTTATGATGGGAATTTTCTAAAAACGGACAGTGAATTGAGCACATATCACCCAAAAGGAAAAATTTGTCCGAAAGCATAAACAATGGAGCAGAGAAGCGGAGAATTGGTTTTGAAAACCACTAATGTTTTTCACATAGCACAAGAGTGATAAATGGTAATTCCTTGAGCGAACGCGATAGCAGTTAGCGTGTGACATGTAGCATGGATGGAAATTCAATACCGCCCATTTCGCGTGAGTTTGGAACATCAAAAGGTATGCATCTTTGCTATGTGATAACCGTTGGATTGTTAAGCTGGAGCGCGATGAAGCGTCAGCCGTTGGATGATATGGAGCATTGAAATAAATTTTGGGCCATATATGATGAGCCTCGACATGTGTGCAATTGTTGATCGGTGGAAATGGTAAGTTATAAAGTGTTATGTTAAATTTATAACATAAAGTTTGGTTTAATGAAATTTCGCAAGGATATGCGAAGTATTGTGGCATGATTCATAAAAGGTATGTTTAATTCTATTATATTTCTATTATAATATAATTGAACGGAGAAAGAGTTCATCATAAGGGCAATAAAACTTTGGATAAGGTAAGACATGTCAAATAAGTGTGTTGGGTATGCCATGGGTCCAAATATTTGAGTTATTGACATTTTTGAGTTTTTAAACCAAAGTTTAAGCTTTGAAGCATATTGTGGATATGCAGGGTGAAATAAAGTTGTGGACCTGTAAATATTAATATGGTTTATTTGGGTTTTAAACCATAGAGTTGAAATCATAAGCGGATATGAAAGCGCTTGGGTATTTTAACCTAAGTCAAAGTCAGAAAAATGAAATATCAAAATTGGTATTTTTATATGCTAATTGAGAAAGGAAAGAACTTATGGTTATAAGGTTAACCTGGGATTGTTAAAAGGGTATGAAACCTTAATGAATATAATAAATTTCTAAGTATGAGATGGAAAATTCTAGGAATGAATGTGACATGCATTTTTACATGGAGAATGTGGGTTTTTGTTATTATGGCGGCATCAGAAATTTAGCTAAGGCTAGGTGTTGGGTCGAATAGAGGTGACTTTTTGTGACAACTCTAGTGTTCCTTCATTTAATTATCAACCCGAGGAAAGTCTTTTTATTTCAAGAGTGTCAGCACGGTATATGCGAGTTAACTGGTCTACGGATCCTCTTTTCCAATTTAAAGAAGAAATTAGTAACCCCTGGAGCTTATTGATCTTAAAGAAGGTGTCTTAGATGGATATTTAGCCTAAAGCTGAGTAATGGGATTTGGTGTTTCTCTACTGGAACAAAACAACAGCTTAATTAAACTAAACAACAATCTAAATAAATCAAGCAAGAATTGAAATGACAGTAATGAAATTAAGCAGAACAGTAGTCTAACTAAGTTGTTTCAGAAATGGAATTGAATTGAATCAATGACCTAGTGATATAAACAATAACGAAGCAGCTATATGGCTAGCAGTATAACTAGAATTATGAATAGATGTGTAATAATGAAACAACAGTATAACTGAGAAATATGAATAGTTGTGCACTAATGAAACAGCAGGATAACCGAACAATATGACTAGTTGTGCAATAATGAAACAGTAGTAGAACTAAGCAATATGACTAGCTGTGCAATAATGAAACAACAGTAGAACTAAGCCGGCAGTAATGAACAGCAATATAACCGAAACAGGTCAAATAACTCATGCAGCTACAATTAAGTAATTTTTCAATGGAATTCTTTGTAAGACTTAATTAAGCAACACTGATCAATTGGTTAATTGATTTACTATGCTAGAAGGAGAACGCAATGCATGGAGACGAAGAACGTTGAAATCAGTCTTCCTATGGCCTAGAAGTCAATTGTCATGATAGCAGAAGAACCAGAATTAACAAAACATTATCATAATCGGGATTGCACTTTTCTTACTCTAAGAACACAATTGCCAATGATTCTTTAAAGAAAGAGAGTTGTAATTATATTAAATGGAAGTATGTGTTATAACTGCACCAAGTTCACAAGTATTGATTCTGTAACTATTCAGAATATGAAAATGTGTGTGGAGCTCTCGGAGTTTGGGCCCAGACCTACAAAAGCCTTAGCACTGAGAAAACTTCAAAAGATGGTTATTCAAAACTCTCTGTTACATCCAGGAATGCTACAAAATATAATTAGACAGACTGTTCTGGATTTATATATTACAGGATTACTCTCCTATTATGTTCTTTGCCCTTTTAAAGGCGATATTCGGGAGTTTCGAGAACGTATCTCAAATGATAGCCCGCTACGCGTGGCTGTCATTTGAGTTCTTGGACTTCAAATCTGCTTGTTTGCCTTTTATCGGCTGTTGGGACTGCTTTAGGACTTCTTGTGCTTGTGTCCATCGATTGGCTTCCATTCGCTATTGGTTCGGGCATTCTAATTTCCTGCAGATAAAGACAAAAAGAGTCAATTTCTTATTATAAACTGTCATTTTTATCATTAGTCTGATTGTTCCCATTTTCATGATTCTTTATTCCTTATTGTTAATGTGAAGAGGGATTTTCTTGAAATTACAATATAATTTGAATTATTTATAGGGTGAGAACCATACCTTAATCTGGGCCCAACATACTCCCCTGCTTACCTTGTTGCATGTCCTCATGCAAAAAAATGATCAAGATGTAACCATGTTAAATAATAGGCAAGGTAGGGCTTCTCATTGTGTGCTTTGAAGCCTCGTTTTCTTTTTATGAGTGCAAAGGTAGCACCTATGACTCCTTCTGGAAACTTGTAGTCGTGATTATACTCCTCAAGAGGAAGCCAAAGGAGGGGATTCTGATATCTGCAACCCAGCCAGGCAGGCCCCGTGTTGTAGACTAAGTTGTTGCATAAACGGAATATGCAGGTAGTAGCCTTGAAGTTCCTGTAATTGAATGGCTCCCTATTCTTCACATTATTTGTGGAGGCCATCCACCATTGTTTAGCTGCTGCTAGGGCTACTTCACGGATGGCTTTGAAGTAGTCTCGTGCATTTGTGATGACATATTTATGGAAAGGTCCCAATCTAGACTTCACACCCGGCCTTCTCATGAAATTCTAATGTCGGATGATTAGTTGCATGGGTTTCATAGGCTCTCCTTTGACCCATAGTTACATATTATGTTCTCTTTTCTAAAATATGTCGTAAGCCTTGGCCCACCTGATCTAGTTTTTAGCAAATGAAAGGAAATCTTGTAGTTGTACATCTCCTATGAAGGGGCTAGGGTTGTTGTCAGTGTCATTCTCTAAAAAGAAGTTATGCATGTAGAGCTCACATAAAAGGCGTTGAACCTGTTCATCCTGGTCATTACAACTTTGGACAAATTCCTCTACAGTCTTAAAGGAAGTGGATTTTCCTGCTCTCACAGCTTTAACTTTCAGAAGTAGGTATCGTTCTGTTAGGAATAGGACGCAGTTAGTTTCTGGTGACCTACATGATAAAGCATCATCACATAGAGAGAAAATTACAGAAATCTTCTCTTTGGCTTGCTCTACCTGTCGTTGTACCGCTTTAACCTTTTCCTACTCTCCTCTAAGCTGGGAAAATGTCTTATCTTCTGTGAGGGAGAGGTCAATGAACTTCTTGTGCAGTGCCTAATATTCTCATAATGGCACTACCTCCTTCCTGTACTGCGTCAGCTCATGTCGTAATTGCACTAGCTCATTCTGTAATCTTTGTTTAGTAGTTATCTCTACTAAATGGGCATAGGCAAGGACTCCCTCTGTTTGGATCCATTTTTCCTCCAGAACTTTCTACTCAGTTTGGGTGGATGTTTCGATGTTGTTTGTTGCTTTTTTCTGCACTTCAGCTTCGGTGGTGGTTGTCAAATTGGTTTGTGTTCCAATTTCCATAGTATTTTCTGGTTCTGTTTGGGTCCCTATAATGAAGGTTTCTGCTTTTGGCATCATGTCCCTTCTTTCTCTTTTCAGTTACTTCTTCAGGTGTTTCACCAGCTTCTTCAATTTCTTGCAGGTCTTTCTTGAATTCTCAGTTCTTCTCATGTCTGAACCTTCACCTGTTTTTACTTAAACAGGTGGTAGCGGAGTGGAATTATCTTTCTTAGGGATAGGGTCTAGAATGGTGTTTCTAATTACTTCTTCAGAATTTACCTCAATATGAGGGTCTTGACAGGGAGGAACGATGTTGGCTCCTAGTGACAAGGGGACTGTCTCTGTGTGTGCACTTTATTCCATGAGGACAGTGTCACCTGAATCCGCCTATGATTCCAATCTCTCTTCTGTCTTTCCTTCACCGTATACTTCACAATTATCAATGGGAGACAAGGCTTCATTCTCTTGTAGTTCCTCTTAGTCGGGTAGGATATTAGTGTGACCAGAGCTGTTGGGGGAGGCAGTTTTGTCAGCAAATTATTCTTGCTCCCCTGCATCTAATGAGTTTCTTAATTCGAAGCTTGTCCTTATTTGTCCTAGGACTAGGGCCATGTCCTCCTCAAATTCTTGTAAGGGTGCCTGGGATGGTTCTTCTCCATCTATGGAGATCGAAGTTCCCTGGGGTGTTCTAGCCCGTTTTTGCCTGTTTGACTCTGATGTTGAGGCTCGGTTTCTTTTTATTTCTAGAGGATTTACCCGAGGAGACTCGGTTTCAGTACCCTCGGGGTTAACTTCTGGTTCATGTACTTCTAGGTTAACAAAATTGTGTCATGCTAGATGTTGCCTATCTAGCTCAAGAATAATGATTAACTTTATTAAGCCTTGGTGACTAACCACTGCTTGGGGCCTCTTAGCTTTTCTTAGTCGAACAACGATATCATGCAATACAGAATTTAAAAAGGCAGGCAGATTAATTGAAATTTTTGTTTGAGTGCAACTAAGAGTTTGAGCTATCAAGGTTTTACAAATTCCCGACGTCCTTCACATGTTATGAATCTTTGGATGAATACCGCCAACTCCTGCCATGGCTGGTGTAAAGAAGCGGGGGAAATCCCTCTAGCCCTCTGTTCCAATGGTTCGTCTGGGTCCTGGTATAGCGCTATTGCTTCCCGCAGGAGTAGATGCTTTTCTGTCCATCTCTCCCCTTGTGCTGGTATTCCAAAAACTACTGCTATTATCTCTTCTGTAACAAGTATGGTTCAGTCGTTTACTCTGGTTTTCCCCTCCTATAGATTTTACAAGAATTTGATTGCAATTTTTTTGTTGTATCCTTGTAATATATGCACATATGTCATCCATCCAACTCACTGGAGAATGGCACTCGCCGCTTCTGAAATTAGAAAATTTGACGGCTCGTTTCGAAGAGTATCTCCGCCCATGACAGTATGATCTTCTCCTCTGGTTATCTTTCTTCCTAGCTTTTTTGTTTTTTTTGGGTGTTGTGTGTAAGCGAAAAAGAGATTGTGGTTTTGTATAAAGAGTATCCATGCTTTAATTGTAGCATTTACCGATGCGTCTGACGGGATTTGTGCAGGGATTTCGCCTGCTTGCCAAATTAAAGCCAATCAAAGCCAATCACACCACTCCCCCCTAAGAAAAGGGTGCCCACACCCTCAGGTACTGGAGAGATTTGACCAGTGATGAATGCGAGCATGGGGATGTCAGATTTTGGTAATTTTGTGCATGGAGGATCGACGGTTACGTAATCACTTCATTTGCAGCAAACAATCAAATTTAAAAGTTTTCATGATTGGAACTTGTGCAAAGAAGGCCAAGATGTGAGAGAAAACAGTATTGTCATTATTACGATATGATGTCTTTGTATGATTATAAAGTTGTGACGGAAGCAATATTTAATCAAGTATCGATTGACGTTGTCATTCCCAAGTTCGAAATATGTAATCAAATATTCGTTATTTATTCTTATAGTAAGTCATGATTGTCACTAATTCGAGTAATAGGTTTTTATTAAAAGAAAATGGAAAATAAGGTGTATGTAATAGCATTTTGTTATTAAAGAAACATTCTTTCATACCACAAGCAGAGCCACTGCTGCCAACAGATGTTCATAGCCTCGACAGGTTTGCTTTTTAACCCCAAAAATGAGCCATGATTCCTATGTGGGAATAGTTATTTTATCATCTTGATGGAGAGATCGTCATGCTGGTATGGTGGCCAGATAATCATGGTGCCATTCACTAGAGTTGTATCAAAATGATCAGGTCGGCTCGTGATGAGACCTCTTGTCCTTCAAGTTAGTAAGAAGGTCATTACCCTGGTGTGGTTGCCACAATGGGCATGTCAATTTCTTAGACTCTTATCAACATGGTAGGTTGGCTCGTTGTGGGACCCCCTATCCTCTCTTAAGATATGTAAATGTAGTATTTGCTTTTGTATTTTAACAATTTGATCCATTCGGAGGTCACTGTGCTGGTGTGGTAGCCAGATAATTACATTGTCATTCACTAGAATTGTAACAGAGTGATCAGGCCGGCTCATGATGAGACTTCCTGTCCTTCTAATAGATGAGAAGGTCATTACACTGGTGTGGTGGCCATAATGGGTATGTCACTTGTTCAATCCCTATGATCATGGTAGGTTTGCTCATGATGAGACCCCCTATCCTCTTTTGAGATTTTCATGTCAAACAATGATTGCTAAGGGAGGCTCATTGACTCCTTATGAGTGAGGGATGGTGAAAGAAGTAGAAAAATTAATACCATTAAAATCCCTTGTTCCATTTCTTCATGTTGTAGGGTCATATTACTCGAATAGTGCAAAAATACATATCATTATAAGGTCCTGAATCGTTTGATATCATATTTGAACTATGGGTATTTTTAGCCTTTCTGTTGATGTGTGTATAATATCAGCTTCCTGTTTAAGAATTGTAGTATCACAGGACATCATATTTGGAATTTTACCATTTTCCTTCTCTCTTTCAAGTGCCATTCCCTGCTCAAGGTTATTCAATAAAAATAATGGCTATAAGACATTGAGAAACAACTATTTAAATATTTCTTGGAAAAAATGCTTTAAAATGTTCAAAGGTGTTCAAAAAAATGCTCAAAAATTCTCAAAATAATGCTAAAAAATGCTTAAAAATGCTCAAAAAATGGGTATTTTTGCTGAAGGAATAGTCAGCTTGTTCAAATATGGAACAAAATTTGTTTCCAAATGGAACAGCACAAACAGTGCGGCAAAAGAAACTGTTTAAAATTTGATTGAACCGCTGTCGTTCAGAAATTGAACAGCAGTTGTTCTGGAATTGAACAGCAAAATTTTAAAACACGAAAAAAGTTGTTCAATTCTGTTGAACCGCTGTCGTTCAAGAATTGAACAGTAGCTGTTGTAGATTTGAACAACAAAAATTAAAAACATGGTAAAAAATATGTTCAATTCGGTTGAACCGGTGATGTTCAAACATTGAACAGCAGTCGTTCTGGAATTGAACAACAAAACTTAAAACTGCGGAAAAAGGCTATTCAATTCGGTTGAACCGCTGCTGTTCAGAATTGAACAGTAGTTGTTCTAGAATTGAACATCAAAACTTTAAAACTCGACAAAAAGTTGTTCAATTTGATTGAACTGCTGTTGTTCAAAAATTGAACAACAGTTGTTTCGGAATTGAATAGCAAAATTTAAAAACGCGGCAAAAAGGTGTTTAATTCTCTTGAATCGTTGTCATTCAGGAATTGAACAGAAATTGTTCTAGATTTGAACAATAAAAATTAAAAAAATGATCCAAAAAATTTTCAATTCGGTTGAACCGGTGCTGTTCAAAAATTGAACAGTAGTCATTCTGGAATTGAACAGCAAAACTTAAAACTGCGGCAAAAGGGTGTTCAATTCGGTTGAATCTCTGCCATTCAGAAATTGAATAGCAGTTGTTCTGGAATTGAATAGAAAAACTTAAAAAATTGACAAAAATCTGTTCAATTCGATTGAACTGTTGTTGTTCAAAAATTGAACAACAACTATTCATAAACTGAACAACAAAATTTAAAAACTCAACAAAAAGTTGTTCAATTCTATCGAACTGTTGTTGTTCAAAAATTGAATAGCAATTGTTCATAAACTGAATAGTAAAACATCAAAACTCAATAAAAATCTGTTCAATTCGATTGAACTGTTGCTGTTCAAAAATTGAACAGCAGTTGTTCATAAACTGAACAGCAAAAAAAAACACACACACACACACACACAATCTTATAATGAAAAATGGATTGCAAATGGGACTAATATACAATTATATACATAATTTACAAGTGTTGGTCTCAAACCTTTCATGTACTGGAGTTTGTGGGGTTGTCACCCCCTTGTGCCACAACTTGGATGGTGGGATCTTCTCGTGCCTGTTGACAAAAAGATTACTTCGTGAGAGGTTTGTGATAGAGGCATACTCTGTGTCCATTAACTTGAAATGTTGAGCTGGATCCATCTATCGTGGTCAACGTGAGGGTACCATTGCTATGAACTTCCTGAATCTCATATGGACCAAGCCATCTTGTTTGCAGTTTTCTTGGAAATTCTTGGAATATGGAATCATATAGGAGTGCTAGATCTCCTTTTTGAAATACTTTATTTTTTATTAGGTTGTCATGCCACTTGGCTCGTTGTTGTTGAATGATCATTGTGCGTTGCAAGGCAAGTAGTCGGATTTCATCCAGTTCATTTATTTGTTGAATTCTTTTAGTTTGAGCATTTGTTAAGTCCAACCCTACTTCCTGGGTTGTTCTCAGTGTTTTAATTTTGAACTCAATGGGGAAGATAGGTTCTCTCCCAAATACTAGTTGATATGGTGAATATCCAGTGGTATCTCTCCAAGTTGTTCGATAAGCCCATAAGGCTTCTGACAATCTAGTGGCCCAATCCCGGCGGTGTGCTGCTACTATCTTGGTAAGGATTGCCTCGAGGACTTTGTTAGTGCTTTCAACTTGTCTGTTTTCCTGCGGGTGGTAAGGAGACATAACTCTGTGAATGACATGGTGATTTCTTAAGGTAGATATGATCTTATTGCCCGTGAATTGTGCCCCCCCATCGGTTATCACTTCCCTTGGTAGGTCGTATCATACAAATATTTCAAAGAGAAACTTAATTACTGATTCTTCCGTGGCTCTTGGTAAATCTATTGCTTCCACCCATTTGGTAACATAATTTGTGGAAACTAATATGTGGGCTTTCTAGTTTGATGGCGGATTAAATGGCCCAACGAAGTCCAACGCCCATCGTTCAAATGGTTCCACCACCAATTGTGGTTGCAGTGGAATTTCATCGGCTTGGCCTGGACGGCCCATCCTTTGGCAGCAATCGTAGGCTTGAACATACTTCTTTGCATCTTTAAAAATTGTAGGCAAAAAATAGCCTAATTGCGGCACTTTATGCCCTGTCCGTCGGTCTACAAAGTGACCACTGCAGGGTTCATCGTGACAGGCGCGTAAGATGTCATGGATTTCGTCTTCCCTTATGCATTGGCGATATGCATATCAGCCCCCGCATGAAATAGGTATCCTTCAATCTAGGAGAATCGTGAACTGCGTTGTACAATCAACTTCCGTTCTTTTGTCGTCAAATGTTTGGGTAACTTCCCAACTGCCAGATAATTTGCCACATCTGCGTACCACAGGGTTTTGACTGCTACAACAAACAGGTGTTCATCAGGAAATTAATCGTCGATTGTTAATGTGTCATATGTTTTGGGGACTCTCGACAGAAAGTCTACGACTACATTTTCCTTCCCTGGACGGTCTCTAATTGTTATATAGAATTCATGTAATAATAGTAGCCAGCGAGTTATTCTTTCGTTCATGATCAGTTTATTCGCTAAATATCTGATAGCAGAGTGGTCAGTGTACATGAATACTTGATATCCCGTTATGTAGTGCCTGAATTTATTGATAGAATAAATTACAGCTAGGAACTCTTTCTCGATTACTATGTAGTTTAGTTCGGTGGGAGTAAGATTTTTGCTAATATAATAAATACCATATGGTTTTCGGTCTTCTTCTTGATCGAGGACTGCTCCTATTGTTGTATCAGATGCATCAGAAAAGATATGAAAGGGTATTTTCCAGTCAAGACCTCACAAGATTGGTGTTGTGGAGACCAGCTTCTTTAATTATGTAAAAGCAGTGTCACATTTTTCAGTCCACTGAAATTCAACATTTCCAGTTAAAGCATACAGAGGTACAGCTATCTGTGGGAAATTTTTTATAAATTTGCGATAATATCCTGCATACCCCAAGAAACTGCGTACCTCTATTTGTGTACAGGGTGTGGCCAACAGAAGGATTACCTTTATTTTAGCCAGGTCTACATGTATTCCTGCTACAGAAATTTAGTGGCCTAGGATTACCCCCTCAGTCATCATCATGTGGCATTTTTCGTTGCTTAGACACAATCTAGTAGCAATACATCATTCTAATACTTTTTCTAATGTTTCTAGTGCTTGATCAAAATCTTCCCCATAGGGTGTAAAATCATCCATATAAATTTCAAGTCCTTCATTTATTAAATCAGAAAAAATGATAATTATGGCTCTTTGAAATGTTGCTGGAGCATTACATAATCCAAATGGTAACACTCTGTAAGTGAAAGTGACCCATGGTTAGGTAAAGGTTGTCTTATCTTGATCTTCAAGGGCTATTTGTATTTGATTGTATCCACTGAATCTGTCAAGAAAAGAAAAAAAACCATTTTCCAGCTAATGTGTCAAAGACTTGGTCAATAAAGGGAAGGGGGAAATGATCTTCTGAGTTGATTTATTTAATTCTCTATAATCTATGCAGATCCTCCACTTCCCATTCTTTTTAGGGATGACCACCAAAGGGGAGACCCATTTGTTGTCTGAGATAGGATAAATAAAATTTACATGTAGGAGTTTTTGGAGTTCTTCTTTTACAATTTCTTTTAAATGGGGATTCAATCTTCGTTGCAGTTGTCTAACAGGTCGTGTCTCTCTATCAATATAGATATGATGCGTGCACAGTTGTGGGTCCAAGCCCTTCATGTCTTGGTAATCCCACACAAATGCAACCTGGTGCTTCTTAAAGATTTTTACAAGTTTCTGCCCTTGGTTGTCATCCGAGCTACTGTTAATATTCAAAATATTTCCTGGTTCTATTTCAATAGGTATACTATTACAAACAGTGGTTGTGGGATTATATTGGGTCTCAAAGTCCGTCACAGGATTTCCTTTCCCTTCATGCTCGAGGATTGTTTTCATCATTTGGCATTTCAAATTTTCAGGTTTGGGAGGCTAATTCATAACGTTACTAATCAAATCATCTTCAGTTTGATCTTTAAATTCGAGAGCCTCTACTAGTGTGAGAGGTGGACAGATATTTTGCTCCCAATATGTATCTGGGTGTTTGTGAATTTTTATCGTGGGAAGACTTGTTTTGGAAGGAGGATAAATAAAAATATTTTTTTACAGAATTGCCTCTAGTCATGCTTCCTACTCGGAAGCTTATGTAAGCATTTGTCGTGGCTAGCCAAGGCCACCCAAGAATCAATGGGTGCCCTTCCATCCTATTTTTTGGATTAATAACTAAAAAATCAGCAGGGTATTCCCATGATTCCACTAAGACCATAATGTCTTGCACTATACATTCTGGTCTAATAACAGATCTGTTAGCTAATTCCAGGAGTGTGGCTATAGGTTCTAGGACTGATATGCCTAGTTTTTCACAAGCTCCTGTAGTTAGGATGTTAATGGTTGCCCCAAGGTCAACCAATGTGTTTGGAAATGAATGTCCAGAAATTTGTACAGTTACAATGGGGTTTCCTGGGTCTTCATATTTCACAGGTGGTTCTCTACCTAACAGTAAGTCAGATAGAGTTCCTACTACATGAACGGTAGGTGCAGTCATTGTTTTCCTAACTTGCTCTTTTCCACATAACTCCTTGATTGTTTTTGCATAGATGGGAATGTCTTGGATGGCCTGGAGAAGAGGAATTTTAACACAAAGGTTTCTTAATTCCCCCAGGATGTCAAATTATGTGTTGGTTATAGGTCTGGGTAGGTTTAATCTCTCAGGAAATGGTGGCGGAGATATTTTAAGATCTTTAGGTCTTTGTTGTTCAATTGTTTCCTCATTTTTACATGTTTTTGTTATCTTCGTTGAGCTAGGCCCTGTGGATGTTTCAATTTGGGATTGAGGTGGAGTTTTGGCCTCTACGGGAAATATGGTACATCCCGATCTTAACCTCAATTCGTTACACTGTTTATGTTCGTTGTTGGGTTTTGGATCCTCTATGATCTGAATTAATTGAACTGGTCTATTATTGGGATTGGGATTGGATTGGGCTAGTAATTGAGGTCATATGGCAGGTTGCTGGTTATGTTGAATATGGTAGGGAGCTGGTAATTGTTGGGTTCCTGCTCCTGTCGATAAATTTCCCATTCCCATAGGTCGTTGCCAGTTCCAATTGTTGTTTTGAGTAACAGGGTTTGGCCATTGGTTTTGATAAAGGATATTCTGCCAATAAGGGGGAGAACTAAGGAAATTTTTCCAATTACTTCTTGATGGATTTTGCATAGGCCAGGGTGGGATAGGAAAGGTTTGGTTTGGCCAAGTTGGGAAGGGGTTTTTGATGCAGGAGCATTAGGCTCAGAAAATCATTTGTATTTTAATATACATAGGGGTCTTGTGTTTTCAAAATAATATTGGTTCTTATGTAATTATTAATGTTTTTGAGTGACATTTAGAATAGATATTGAGAGAAATTTGTAAATGTTCCCGAATGATTGGAGAACATGAGAGAATTAGGATAGTTTAGATTCCATAGGGAATGAGAGATTTGAGAGTTAATCGTAAATCTTAAGTTAGAATTAGTTTCATGATTTTATGGGATTAAAGAGGATCCTTAGGAATAAAGGATAGATTTTAGGACTTTGAGGATTTTGAGGAATTTGTTGAGATAATGGAGGATCTGAACCTAAATTGGTTCATCATATTTTGTATAAATTGTAAATCATCAAGGCAAAAGAAGAAGGTAGTGGCTAGTAGTAGAGGTAGAGATTAGGTTTTAGACAAACAGGGGTTTGTTGTGAGCCTACAGGAAAATTTCACAGAAAGGCCATTTATCAGAAAATCAGGCCTAAGGGAAGAAGAAACCTATGTAAATACTTGTTTATATATAAAGAGATTGTTTTCTGAGTTATTGAATTATGTGTGAGAAATGCTCAGAGTTTATGAACAGGTGTGTGAATAAACCTCTATAATAAGGGTTTGAAATGGTGGTTCTGTGTACCATTGTAAATTTTAATGGAAATACCGAGATAGGGTATAATGTCTTAAGCCGAAGAGAATAAAGGGTTTGCATATATATTTGAGAAGAATGGATGAGTTGCGTTTGTTAAATTCGGTCATCGATCACTGAAAGGATCGATGACACAGAAAAGAAATTGATTTCTTCCAATTCGGTATTTTGGATACATTGACCATATGTATCAGTAGCACATCCGATCGAACAATGATTTCGGATCAGTGCCAGAAAGGAGATTCAATTACAGAGAAACAATGAATGTAGATCAGGACTGGAACAAAGAGGAATAGAGGAGTTCTTTTGGAAACCTCCAAAGGGTTTTCACACAGCCTTTAAAAGGTAAGTGGTGAATTTGAATGAACCTATCGAAAGAAGAAATTTTAATTCATGGCACAGCGGACTAGAGGAAGCGGAACCGCAAATAAATGAATTTTATTTCTGTGGAGTTATAATGGAATCAGAAGTTTGGAAAGGATAAGCGAGAGGATCTTGGTCAACGGAGTATGGAACCATGAGTAAATAGAAATGGAACAATGAAGGTGGGTTTTGAAACCCGTAAATGGTTTTCACACAACTTTTAAATGGTAAGCGGTAAATTCTTGATCGAACACGATATCGTTTAGGAGTTGACACATAGCATGGATAGTAATTCAATACCGCCCATTTCGCGTGAGTTTGGAACATCTAAAGGTATGCACCTTTGTTACGCGATAACCGTTGGATGGTTAAGCTGGAGCGCGATGAAGCGTCCGCCGTCAGATCTGATAAATGATGGACAGTGAAAAAGGTACGTTGAAACATTAAAGGTTGTGATTTTTTGTTATGCGATGGTCATCGGATTGGGAGACGTAAGATGATGATCGTTCGATGGACGGATGGTTTGGATAGATCATTGATCAACGGTGATTTTTTTGATAGTTGTGGGTCCCAACATACATATGTTGGTAACTTTGGGTTGTGAACCAAATTCGGATAAATGGACACAAATTTCCATAAGGTGAGTATTAAGTGTGGAACATATTTGATTTAAGTAGAGCCTCGACATATGTGCAATTTATTGACCGGCGGAAAGGGTAAGTTATAAAGTATTGTGTTAACTTTATAACATAAATTTTAAGCTTTGAAATATTATGGATAGGCACCATGAAATAAATTTGTGGGCCCCTAAGTAACTATATGGTTTATTTTGGTTTTAAACCATAGAACTGAAATCATAAGCGAATATGATTTTATGCTTGTGCTTGGGTATTTTAACCTAAGTCAAAGTTCAAGGAAATGTGATCAAAGTAGTTATTTTTACATGGTAAATGAGAATGGAAAATAGCTTCGGCTTAAGAGTATTTAAATTCATAAGGTTTATACTTTAAATAAGAGAAATCAAAGAACTTCCGCTTATATTTTTAACTTGGGTTGTTTAAAGGGGTATGAAACCTTAATGAAGAGAATAAATTTCTGAGTATGAGATGGAAAATTTTGGGAATGAATGTGACATGCATTTTTATATGGAGAATGTGGGTTTATGCTGCTTAGGTGGCATCAGTTTTGATTTTGCCAAGTTGTTGCAGGGTTTTGCTGGCTGTACTGGTGCAATGAAAATTATTGAGGTAGGTCTTGCAGTATGCCAGGTCGTGCCTACCATTGTCGATGTTGATTCATTAAATAGACTGGTTTTTTTTCTTCTTCTGCTTCTTTGTAGCTGGCTTTTAGCCCGGGGAGTGAAGGACACTGGTCCGTAGCATGATCCTTAGTGCAGATAGCACATGTATGGACCATGTATAAAGGACACTCCCTCTGGCTATGCTTCTTCTGAAATTTTGGGCAGAAGATGGCCAGATTTTGTTCAGCTATTGCTTGTTTTTGTTTGGCTTGCAAAACATCAAGTTGCGTAGTCAAAGTGCCCAAGATGTCGGTTTTGAAATTTTCTGAAATATTTCCAAATTCTGCCCATTAGGGGAATTTTGAGGTCTAAAATGGGCCTCCTAAGGAAAATGTACAATCAAAATTCACTTTATGAGAACCAATCACATTTTAGGGGGTGAGATCATCCCTAATGGTTGAGGTGGCATTGTTTGAGTTAAAGGTACTTACTTGTCACATTCTCAATGGTGGATAAAAACTCATGGTTAACCATGGTAGTGCTCTAAGTACATTTAAAGTCATAAAGTAAAGTACTCATAATAAATGTCATTTGACACTTTTTGAATAAAATATTATTATTGTCAATTCATATTTTTTGAAAGAAACAATGCATATACCTACACAATCTTCATGTATTTACACACTTTTCAATAAATATTAGATTATATTATATTAATTTTATATAGTATATTAATTACATGTTATTATATAATTTAAATAATATAAATGTTAATTAATAGTATATTCTATAATTAATAATTTAAGAATTTATATTTATATTTTATTTTAAGTTATTTAAGTACAAAGGACAAATGCATTAGTTGTACAATGATAATGACTTTTTCTTAAAAAACTCGTTTTTATTTATAGTCACATCAATACAATTTTTTTATTAATTTTATTTTGGTACAATTTTTTAATTGAATTTAACCATGGTTACATGGATTTTGGTGCAAAAAGTGAATTGAAAATTCATAAATATTATTTTATTGCTTTAGTTATTATTTTATTATTTCCTTAGGAGGCCCATTTTAGACGTCAAAATTCCCCTAATGCCTAGTTACATTGCCACTAGTCTACTTAAGATCACGCCCAATATGTCTGTTGCGTGAACTACCCCAGGAGCATCTAATACATAAGGAGATAATCTCATCATATTCTTCCTGATAAATATCTCCTTTTCCCATTATGTTAAGTAATTCAACCCATTCCTCCTTCATCCCTTTAAGCATTGTGGTTTTCAAAATGCCCTTGGACAACGTAGTATATGGGGATCTTTGTAAATTGTATTGAAATCTTTCTACGTATTCCTCTAATGTTTCATTGTCTTTTGCAGTCATGTTAAATTTTTCATCTTTTAGGTCTCGGGTTCGACAATAGTCTTGGTATTTCGTAAGTTCCCCCTCCTAACCCCATGAACCAGCAGAGAGCCGCCCCTTTCAAGGTGGAGGGAAATAATTTTAGTTTCTGTGGATCAATGGTGTGATCATATCATCTGCATAAGACATCAAATTCAAATAAGAATGCATCAGGATCTTTTGTGGTTAATCCATGAAAGGTGGGGATGTTATGCAAGGGAATGGCTTTCATAGGGGCATTGGCAGCATGATCAGCAATGGGGTACTCCAATGTTGATGTTTGCCTCTGATTTTGATTTTTATTATTTGCCATTTGATCAAAGAGGTGCTAGAAATCTTCAGGAATTTCTTGATCTGGAGGGGAGATTTTAATAGGCTTGGAAGGTGAATGCAGTGGGAGTTTTACAGCACTTCCCTGATCTGGGATTCTAAGAATTTCTATTTCTATTACTTCTTCAGGGGACTTAGGTATGCCTATGTGAATTTATCCACTAGTTTCTCCCCTGCCTTCTTGCAAGTTGTAAGAGCCTCCCTCTTTTGAAAGGTAAATGTTTTGATGAATGGCAGTCTGCAGGCTTCACTCAGACCCCTCTGTCTTGCTGTGAATCTCAACGTAGGCTACAGATGGTGAGGCTGCCACCCAAGGGAGTATGTTAGGATTTTGGATGGAAGTAGTTCTCGGTCCTATAGATGCCTGAGATTCAACTTTCTTAATGATTTCGTCTATGTATGTTTTCCTCACAAGGATCATCGGTCCTTTGAGTTGTGGTTGCGACTGATTTTGGGTTGCTTATATCTTATTTTTCTTAGGCATAAAACAAGATCACTTATCCTACAGTTCTTATACAATTTGCTGGTGGGTGGGCTAAAGGGTAAGCATGTTGCTTACCAGCATGCAGGTTCTTACCTTTTGTTTTCAGTACCCAATTCCTCACAGCAATGGAAAAAGAATGAATTAAAGGAGATAACTCTCAACACTCTCCCCGACAATGGAACCAAAATGTTGGGTCAGATAGAGGTGGCTTTTTGTGACAACTCCAGTGTTCCTTCATTTAATTATCAACCCGGGGTAAGTCTTTTTATTTCAAGAGTGTCAGCACAGTATATGTGAGTTAACTGGTCTACGAATGCTCTTTGCCAATGTAAAGAAGGAATTACTAACTCTTGGAGATTATTGATCTTAGAGAAGGTGTCTTAGATGGATCTTTAGCCTAAAGCTGAGTAATGGGATTTGGTGTTTCTCTACTGGAACAAAACAACAGCTTAATTAAACTGAACAAAAGTCTAAATAAATCAAGCAAGAATTGAATGACAGTAATGAAATTAAGCAGAACAGTAGTCTAACTAAGTTGTTTCAGAAATGGAATTGAATTGAATCAACGACCTAGTGATCTAAGCAGTAATGAAGCGGCTATATGGATAGCAGTATAACTATAATTATGACTAGCTATGCAATAATGAAACAACAGTATAACTGAGCAATATGAATAGTTGTGCACTAATGAAACAGCAGGATAACTAAACAATATGACTAGTTGTGCAATAATGAAACAACAGTAGAACTAAGCAATATGACTAGCTGTGCAATAATGAAACAGCAGTAGAACTAAGCCGGCAGTAATGAACAACAATATAACCGAAACGGGTCAAATAACTCATACACCTATAATTAAGTAATTTTGCAATGGAATTATCTGTAAGACTTAATTAGGAAACACTGATCAATTGGTTAATTGCTTTACTATACTAGAAGGATAACGCAATGCATGGAAACGAAGAACGCTGAAATCAGTCTTCCTACGGCCTAGAAGTCAATTTTCATGATAGCAGAAGAACCAGAATTAACAAAACATTATCATAAACAGGATTGCACTTTTCTTACTCTAAGAACGCAATTTCCAATGATTCTTTAAAGAAAGAGAGTTGTAATTATATTAAATTGAAGTATGTGTTACAACTGCACCAAGTTCACAGGTATCGATTCTGTAACTATTCAGAATATGAAACGTGCGTGGAGCTCCCGAAGGTTGGGCCCAGACCTACAGAAGCCTCAGCACTGAGAAAACTTCAAAAGATGGTTATTAAAAACTCTATGTTACATCCAGGAATGCTACAAAATATAATTAGACAGACTGTTTTGGATTTATCTATTACATGATTACTCTCCTATTCTGTTCTTTTCCCTTTTAAAGGCGATCTTAGGGAGTTTCGAGAACGTATCTCAAACGACAGCCCTCTACGCGTGGCTGTCGTTTGAGTTCTTGGACTCAAATCTGCTTGTTCGCCTTCTATCAGCTATTGGGACTACTTTAGAAATTCTTGTGCTTGCATCCGTCGATTGGCTTCCATTCGCTATTGGTTCAGGCATTCCTAATTTCCTGCAAGTAAAGACAAAAAGAGTCAATTTCTTATTATAAACCGTCATTTTTATCATTAGTCTGATTGTTCCCATTTTCATGATTTTTTATTCCTTATTGTTAATGTGAAGAGGGATTTTCTTGAAATTACAATATAATTTGAAGTATTTACAGGGTGAGAACCATACCTTAATCTGGACCCAACACTAGGCCTAGTGGAGGTTTCATGTTTGGGGGAAGAGCATTATACACACTATTGAATCTAGTGCAATAATCTTGGACACTCTCCCTAGTATTTTTCTTGAGGTTATTATGGTCTAACAGTATTTGGAGAGGGTTCTTTTTAATTTCCCATTTATTTGTGAATGTTTGATATAAAGAAGGGAGATCATTTATGATGTGAGGAGTTAAGCCTTTGAACCATTTTTTGGCTTCTCCTCCTAAAATTTGAGCAAAAATTCTCATATTAATGGTCTCTTCTTCTATTTCCATATAATCAAAAGCATCATCCATATTATCTACATGTTGCTGAGAAATAGTAGGTTCACTTCCAGTGAAATGGGAAATTTTGGATTGGTAATCATTGGTTAAAGGAACCAGATGTTGTGGTAATACTATAGGAGCATACCATGTTGCCATGGTAGGAAATAATGGGGGATTGGATTTAAAAGAGGGAAGGTGGGCTGAAATGGAGTTTTTTGAACAATGAAAGTGTGGACAGGAGTGGAAGAAACACTTGGGCCAGCAAAATTATGATGAGCATATATTTTAGGCTAGTTATGAAGCATGAGTTTGTTTGATTTTTTGGTTGGACATGATGATCTAGGTAGCATAGATAGAAAGGGGAAATCTCTAAGTCATTGGGAAATGGAGTCAAGTGGAAGTTTTAACAAGTTTGTAAATGGATCGGGGGTATCAAAGGGAAAATCTAACTTGGCCAGAGGATCTTCAAGGTCTTTCAAGTGAAATGAAATGCACATCAATGGTTTTAGAATGAAAAGTAGAACTAAGGGAAATTAAGAATACTTAATTATATGTACTTCTCAACAAAGAGACTTAAAACATTATCTAAACATAAAGAGGCATTCCATAGACAGGGCTAACCATAAATTCTAGAAACCACACTTCAGAAAATAATAATTTCAAGACAAACTTCTCCAATGAAATATAGAAGGTGAGAGACTCATTTAACTTCTAGTGATTTCACCTTCAAGGATAAGAAAACATTCAAGATTCACACATAACTGCATTCATAGAAGAGGTAACTCCTAGAAATCTTAGATTACAACTATAAAGACCTTCAAAACAATTATTTAAGCAAGTACTATTAAACACCATGTTGAAGCACACACATGGTGTATGAGGAAGATGAGCACACACAAGAGACTCAACACACAATGAAAGATAAGCGTGAGGCTTTCTTATTTTCCATTATACAAATATGTACATTTATAGTACAATGGTGTGACTCTTGGTTTTTTATTCCAAGGTCACTTGGACTCCATTGTGACTTTTCGCATTCCACACCTACCCATGTAGGATTAGGTGTTCCAACATCCCCCCTTAATCCGAAGGGGTATGTGTGAGTCCAAGAAAAGAGTTGTAATACAAATCTGCAAAGTATGCATGGCAGCACTTGGCCGAATCAACTCTCTGAAATGTTGGAAAAAAGAGGTGGTTTTAGGATGACCACAAACACTGGAACGCAATACATGTTGCAGTTCCCGGAACTCTTCCAAAACTGGCAAGAAGCTGAAGGCTTCTGCTAGAGGAATTGTCCCTCATAAAAAAGGGAGACCTTCGACCTAAAAGAAGGGAGGTCTACTACCTGTGATGGTTTTAGGTTGTCCACCAACCAAAGATGATGGTTTTAGGTTATCCACCAACCGAAAATGATGGTTTTAGGTTATCCACCAACCAAAGATGATGGTTTTAGGTTATCCACCAACCGAAGGTATGCTCATGGGCATCCGTATCTCTGGCTACATCTCTGAATCCGGAATGACGAATTGTGGTTCAGGCTCGCTTGAACTGCTGGCTACAACTCTGAACATGGAATGAGAGATTGTGGCTCAGGCTCGCTTGATCTGACGTCGAAGCTTGTACATGACCACCATTTTCCCCCCTGTCAGGGACAAGGTGAGATGATGGCGAAAACTCAACTGCAAGTTTGCTCAATATCCGTGAACAAGTTCTAACATGTGTCATAAACATCTTCTTGGCTGCTGATGCCCATTGCCAAGAAGCGATCCATCCAAGATGAATCTTGGTTCTTGCAGGAGGCTTGTGTCTGAAGCATCTGTCTGAAGAATGAGTGTGTCGACCACAATGCTTGCATGGATGAAGATCAAAATAGTGATCTTTCATATGGCCAACTCGATCACAATGTTGGTACAAACTTGTCAGAAGTGACGATCCTGGAACACCTGCGAACCGTCATATGAATCGCATCAAATATGATGGGTTTTCAGGTAGTCCGGAATACAGTGTCACATCCTTGTCATATCCAAGACCAGCTATGTGCTTGTTGTGACAAGCTCTTCCAAGAATCAAGGATGTGGCTTGAAGTGCAAAGTTGAACTGCCAGATCCAGATGTACATTCATGCGTATAAGAACTTAATTATGAATCAACCGGAATTTTATCTAAGAGATTCTGATGAGAGTCTCTCATACCTTTCGAACAGAAATGTGTCTGGACGTAGTGACTCTTTTGCCAAGTTCGCCTTTTGTTGAGTTGAGATCCACTGCCAGAACTCAATCTTTTTCTTTGCCAGGTATCTAGCAAACAACTCAATATTACAAAGAGATTCTTAAGCCTATTAGCCTATTTTTATCACATCATCAACATTTGAATGAATGAGGTTACTCAACAACTCTAATGCCTCATTGATTTTAGCCATTTTCAACAACTTAGGCTCAAAAAATGAAAGGGTGTCGGCTTCAAAAGAAAATGCACCCGTTTACAATGTGATGCAACAAGAAATACAAATGACTCAAAACAATTTCCAACTATGGAAATCTCAAAGTACAAAGTGTGCTCCTCAAATGATGGAGGACAATCAACAATGACTTACATCAACAACTCAAATTTTCTGATTCCAACTATGAATGAAGAGGCAAATTCCACTCAAAATACAATGTCAACTCAATACATATCTCTGCAAAATATTTGTAAAGGTGTAGCTGAAAACATGTGCAAGAATCTTTTTTATGGCAGCTGAATTTTCTTCTTCAAAGTGTTGTTTTCAATGATGGCAAACTTGTCTTCAAATGTCAAATTCTTCAAAAAAATCACCCTTTTGTCAATGCCACAAATCATAAAATGTAAATCTGCAATTGTCTCTATATATTCAGTCTATCTGCTCCTCATATGCCATTTTCTCTTCTTCTATTGTTCATATTCTTTCTTCAATGTCCTTCCTCTCTCTCTCTCTCTCTTTTTTCTTTTTTTCTTTTCTTTTCTTTTCTTTTCTTTTCTTTCTTTCTTTTTTTTTCTTTTTTTTTCTTTTTTTTTTTTTTTTTTTTTTTAATTAAAAAAATAAAAAATAATTAAAAGGGAGGGAATTTAAAAGGGGAGGGAAATTAATTTAAAAGGGGAGGGAAATTAATTTAAAAGAGGGGAAGTTATTATATGAAGGGGTTTAGTAATGGGGGAGGGGGGCTATTAAATAAAAAATTAAAATGGGAAAAAGATTTTTATTTTTTTTATTTTTATTTTTTTTATTTTTTTTTATTAAAGAAAGGGAATTAATTAAAATGGGAAAAGAGCTTTTTAATATAATATGAGGGGGGAGGTATTTAATATAATGGGGAGGTATTTAATATAATACGAGCGGATGAGAGATATGTGAGGGAGGAGGTATTAATATAATGGTGGTATTGTAAAATGGGAGACGTAAGTGAGGGAGGGTCGAAGGTGAAATGGTTAGGGACGTGGGGAAGGCCGAAAGGCTGTGAGGGAGATGTGAGGAGGGGCGG
This sequence comes from Pinus albicaulis, assembly GCA_034641835.2. Classification (NCBI taxonomy): domain Eukaryota; kingdom Viridiplantae; phylum Streptophyta; class Pinopsida; order Pinales; family Pinaceae; genus Pinus; species Pinus albicaulis. Next base: position 1,548,219,054 of record CM076581.1, on the reverse strand, counting down.
CCAAGGAGTGGAGTTTAACGCAGGTGGAGTGCCTGTTGGGAAGGCCGAAGGCCGTGGAGAGGGTGCGTGAGGGAAGGGGAGGCTGGAGTAATAAGGAGCGTTGTAATGTGCAGAGGGTATAGTGTAGGCTAGGGAGCGGAGGGCGTGTGGGAGGGAGTCGAAGTTGCAGGCAGGGGGTTCGATGTGAGAGACCGCAAACGAGGGTGCGGTTGTTAGTTGGGAGCGCTGTAAGGTGAGATGCTATGGAGAGATAAGGGGTATAGCAGGTTGCGTTAAAAAAATTTGAGGGCGTATTGTGATTGCAGGGTGCGGAAGGTGTGTTGTGTAAGGGCTTTGTAAAGAGCGTTAAGCAGATAGGAGGAGGTGGTAGTTTGCAGGTGTAAGAAGGGAGGTTTGGGATGAGTGGGGTTTGAATCGATTTTGATTTTATTTTTTATTTTTTTTTTATTTTTTTTTTTATTTTTTAATATAACAACAGCAGAGAATAGAGAGCAGAGAGCAGAAATTTCAGCTTTGAAAACAGTAGAATTTTTCTCCTTTCAAATACACAGCAGATTTTTTTCTTCAAATGTATAGCAACTTAAGTTATTCAAAGAAACAGTTTAAACACGCTCGTAAACTCGATATATATATATATATATATATATATATATATATATATATATATATATATATATATATATATATATTATTTTTATTTTTTTAATAGCCCAGCAGCCCAGAATTTAGAGAACTCTGAAATCTCAGAAATTTCTTCAAAAATCTTGTTTAAACTATTTTCCAGCAACTCAAAAATGCAGAGATGAAGAATTTTCCCGCAAAAAAAACTCAGATTTCTTTTGCAATAAAAACCAGAAACTTCTTCTTCTTCAGAAACTCAATTTAAACACTTTCAATAGCTCTTTCAAAATGATGCAGATTTTAATGAGCAGAAATTGCAGAGAAAAATTAGAATGAAAACCTTCAGATGGGCAGTGCTGCCTTCTTCAAAACCAATGTTGAATGCTGCCAATTTCTGAATGCTGCTCCTTCTCCAAACTTCTGAATGGCGGCATAAACACTGCTGCAGAAATCTCTGAGTGCTTCAGATGTGCAGTGCTGCTCCCAATTTCTGAGTGCTGCAAAAATGCCAAGAATTTTTGCAGATATGCAGGCCATAAACACAAATGGCTCACTCAATTTGCAGCAGGGCCAGCAATCGCCCGCTCTGATACCATGTTAAAAACCATGTTGAAGCACACACATGGTGTATGAGGAAGATGAGCACACACAAGAGACTCAACACACAATGAAAGATAAGCGTGAGGCTTTCTTATTTTCCATTATACAAATATGTACATTTATAGTACAATGGTGTGACTCTTGGTTTCACATTCCAAGGTCACTTGGACTCCATTGTGACTTTTCGCATTCCACACCTACCCATGTATGATTAGGTGTTCCAACAAGTACAAAGGGTATGATCGGAACAAAACGTCTTTGGCAGACTTTAAACAATGGTACTTTAAAGGGAGACTTCAGAAACAGTTTTTTAAGTGGAAACAAGTAAGTAGGGACAACCATAAATCATTCTTGAGACCAACTATATTGAACTATTTAAAAAATAAACAAGCATATGGGTTATAGAGAGCAGTTAAGAATTATCTAGAATATCTTAGCAGAAGAAAACATTAAGACAGTGAAGAGAAAATAGAACTAAGGTGCTTTCAAAAGGCATTTCTTAGCCTAAAATTTTTACTCTACTAGAACAGAGAATGATGAAACATAATGAAACAGGAAGTAAGAATAACAGATTTAGATTACTTCACCAACAACCAAGCTTAGGGATCCAATGACAGAGCTTTCTCCATTAACAAACAGGTCAAGACATCCACAAGTTCCAGAACATCAATTTATTTTTAACTTCAGCAGAGCTATGTATTACTTCAAAGAGTCACCAAATGCCAACGATACAATGAGTTCCAACATAGTATTTATGCTACAAATGAGGAGGTGGAACTGATCTAGGGTTTGAGAGTCATTAACTATAGAGTAAATGCATTCCAAACCTTGAAAACCATGCTAGGCATAAGGTAGGAATATGTTCAACTACTTTTATGTTTCAATAACTCTGTCTTAACTTTCTGATAGAAAGATAAGAGAAAATATTGAGTTTCAAGGCTTAACATTATCTTTACAATAATTGTCCTGACAATTTTAAATAATTTCTTTAGTGTATTAACTGTTTGTTTGTCTTTGTATGTAGAAAGTAGGCCAAGTTGTCAGTTAGATATTTTTGAGTTCTGAGTGAAATAACTGCTCTTTGTTGATATATTCGAGGCTATTTTTAGCCTAAATTTCCTTAACTTAGTCATTTAAACTGTGTTTAAGGCCTGATTCTGCTTTAGCCTTCATAACTCATCATGTTGCCTTCAACATTTCTCATATTTCTTTAAAACTTTTTTTATTTGTATTTAACTGTGCTTTCCTCCCTTAATCCTCACTTAAGCTTTAATCTCAGTCTTTGTCCTTTGGTCTTATGTTCTTCAAACTTCATTGTTTTCTCTGTTTATGTGTGCAGGAGGCTTCTTTGATGCGCTAGAAGCTTTCAAAAGGATTAAAGCTCATGAGGCGTCGATCAATCGTTGATATAAAACCATGGATCCCTTTCTTCTTTGCTTATAGACCCTTGGATCGTCATCCTGAGGCCTCGGTCACTAATTTTGACTGTGGGATGGCCTTTTGGGCTAAGGGCCACCATTAAACCTGCAAGAAAACAAAAACATTAATAAATCCTGCATTTTGGCTAAGACTGCTTTTCATAGGCTTACCGAGGGTTCAGGAGCAGTTGTAGAGGAAGGGAGAATGCACGGAGGGGGAATTTCATGGCGAAATGTTAAGGACGGAGGGAATTTTGAATTAGGGCGCGAAAAAAAAGAGAAGCAGTTTTGTAGAAGACCGGGCGGTTTTCGTGCGAGAGATGGGTGATAAGCGGTTTCGGTCCATATGGACGCAATACCATACATTGGTTGACACATGTCCATATGGAAACCAACTATTTCACATGAAAACGGCTCATTAAAACCTTGCACTAAAAACTACGGGAAATGCGTCGTGAGCCGTTGGATCTGGGGGAGCCAAATCAACGGCAGAGACTCGGCGCAATCGGAGAAAGTGCTCGGTAGGGGAGAATGGGTGAGGACAAGTGGCAGATGATGAATGGATCAGCAGGGAGCTAGTTGAAGGTGGGCCAGGGTGATGATGTCAGCCCTTTTTTCGGGGAGCGAAATGATATTGGGCGGGTTCAAAAGGTGAGGGTGAGCACGAGCCATTAGATCTGAAGGATCTACGGTGGAGATTTTCTTGCAGGGGTGAAGGGATAAGGAATGGTCAAAGGTTGATTTAGAGGGGGAAAGACCGAACGCTGTCGGATCGGAAATATCCACGACTGTGATTTTTTCGGGGAAAGTAATGGAGGGGGTTGAAATAACAAGGGAAGGGGGTTTAAAAAGCAGAGAATGGTCATGTGGGAAAAAATGAGACCGGGATTTTTTTAAGGGAAAAGGGGCCAAGGGCTTAGAAGATGGTCAGGCCCTCAAGTCATATGATAAAAATGGGTGGAGGGCTTAAGCTTGCAATGCTTAAGTCCTGTTTTCTTATAAATGATCAGATTTAGGCCTTAAAACAAAGGTTTTTAGCCTTTTTGAAGGTTCTGATAGGGTAGAAGAGGGTATTTTAAACCAAATAAGGGTGTTTATAATGGTTTAAGGGGTTTTTTTAGAGGAAATGAAGAGTTAATGAAGGAAAAATGAGCTATTTTCAGAGGGAAATGGACCGATAAAAATAAGGGTAGAAATGGCAGAATGGGGGAATGAAATGGAGGTAAAAAATGGAGTAAATAGCCTGAAACAAGCTCCCTTTTGAAACAGAAGGGTGATCTTTTTAGAAGGAATAGATGAATATTTTGGTGAATTTATAGACTTAGGATAATGAAGGCGGTGAGATTTCTAGAACTCACAATGTTTCTGCAAATTTTGTTTTTAGAAATCTGAGAATTTCAACTTAGTCATTTTTGGATAAAATCAAAATTATGGATGAATATGATTCGGATTTACGCAGGAACGCAAAAAAATAAAAATATAACCATAAATACAGAGATGCAGCGGAAATAACACTTCATTTCATTAATATCAAAGAACTGAAATTTGCTTACAGACAGAATGGAAATAAAACTAGCTAGGGCGCTGGTAGCTATCTCTAAGAAGAGATGTGGCGGCTACAGGCCTCTGAACTGTGTTACAATGAGGCTCAAGGGCCTATTTATTATTGAGAAACAATGGAGAACCCTAAACATCCAAAAACCTACCCCTAGGAGATGAAGTGCCAAAACTATGGGCCCCGTTTGGGTAAATTGGTGTTTCAACTTCCCAGGGACGTAACTTTGGCATATTATCTCCGTTTGACACACATGATACATCATTAGAAAGCTATATCCGAGGACTACAACTTTCGCCATGAATATCATTTTAAAATGGAATGATATTTTCTAGAGGCGCGATGCCCAAAAAACGTCGTTTAGGGCCTCAAAATGGCTCTGGAAGTTCAGGACCCGAAAAACTGCTAAAAATAGTAAGTTATGCCGAAACTGAAAAACTGAAAGAGACGATGGTGGGGGCCCAAGTGGAATAGGCGGGTGGCCACCAATATCCACCTGGATCATTCCTCCCCCCTTAGGAAGCAATGGTCCCCATTGCGTTAAGTTCCTCCATGAGATGAGGAAATTTCTGCTGAACTTGGTCCCTGGTGAACCACTTTCCTTGGTGCGGGAGTTGGCCAGCTTTGACAACCCGATATAGTTGGATCTTCTGCTGGCGAGTGTTCTTGATTTGCATGTCCATGATGCAATCTGTGGTGGCCTGTTCCATGCAGTCTGGATTTAACTCAGTTGGTGTGAGTTGTTCTGCAATGTACGAGGTGTCCAGTAGAGGTGGGAAGTAAGGACGAAGGCGATCCACATTGAAGACTGGGTGCAGACCAAGGAATGGTGGAATACTGAGCTCGAATGCATTGTTCCCTACGGCCTTGGTGATGGTGTACGGCCCGTATCGGAGCGGGCGAAGCTTGCGGTGGGGTCCAGTGAGGCGCTCCTTCTGCAAATGTAGCCATACTTTGTCGCCCACCTGGAAGTTGTGTGGCACCCGGTGTTGATCATGGCGTTGCTTGTACTTCGCATTGGCTCTATCCAATATATCATGAACCTGTTGGCGGATGTGTTGAATGCGCTCGATGAAGCTACTTGCTTTGTCAACTTTAGACTGGACATGAGTTGAATTGGCCTGAGCAACTGCAAATGGCATGGCTACGTCAATGGGACATAGTGGCTGGAATCCCAAGCCCACCTGAAAGGGGCTATGGCCAATTGAACTGTGGAGAGCCCGATTATAACTATGTTGTACATAAGGGAGGCTCTCGTCCCATGTGCGTGGATGCTTTTAATTGTACATGCGCAGAATGTGTACAATCATTCTGTTGACGACCTCTGTCTGGCCATCTGTTTGGGGATGGAAAGCTGTGGACTTGGTGAGATTTGTTTCCAACATTGACCAGAGGCTGGACCAAAATGTGCTGAGGAACCTGCTATCTCGATCTGATATGATAGGCTGTGGGATCCCAAAGTGCACCCACACTCGTTCAAAGAAGAGTTTAGCAGTGGCTTCTGCTGTGATATTCTTCTTACAGGCCGCCATGATGGCCATCTTCGAGAATCTGTCAACGACCACGAAAACACATTCATTTCCATTCTTAGTAGAAGGCAGGCCCGACATGTAATCCATGGAGATGGATTCCCACGGTCGACTAGGGGTAGGTAGTGGAGTATATAGGCCTTGCTTCTTGATGGTCGGTTTGGCAATGGCACAAGCAGTGCAGGATCTGATGTGCTTCTCGACATCCTTTCGAAGGTTCGGCCAATAGAAATACTTCTGTAGTATTGCTATTGTTTTCTCGACCCCAAAATGCCCAGCGACTCGACTGTAGTGTGCTTCCCATATCATCTTGGCACGCTCGCTTGAAGGAACACAAAGGTGTCCTAGGTGACATAAAAGTGCATCTTGGAGGTGAAAATTTGGAACTTGTGTACCCCCCAAGAGTGCCATGTAAGTGTGGCCAAATTCTGGGTCACTCTCATAGAGAAGCGGCCAATCAGAAGTCTCGTGCCCACAAGAGTTGAGCACGGTGGTGAGTGCCACGATCAGTGGTCGGCTGAGGCAGTCTGCAACATTATTGGTGCTACCCTTCTTGTACTTGATGTTTAAATGAAACTGTTGCAGATATATGGACCACTTCTTATGGCAATCATTATGCAACTTCCCTTGTGTCTGTATGAACTGCAGGGGTCGGTGGTCTGTGTGGATGATTGTTTCCTTCCCCAAAATTTAATGCTTCCATTGTCGACAAGCTTGCACAATGGAATACATTTCTTTGTCATAGGTGGGATACTTGCGAACTGTCTCAAACAATGTCTCATTGTGATATGCCACTGGATGTCTCTGTTGAGTAAGAACTGCCCCAATAGCATAGTCAGAGGCATCTGTCTCGATCTCAAATGGTTGTTGCAAGTCTGGTAATGTGAGCACTGGGGCAGAACAGAGGCAATTTTCATTTGCATGGCTTGTATACATTGAGGTTCCGACCAAAAGAATTTTGCTCTCGCTCCTCCTTTGGTGACTTGACTCAAGGGCCAAGTGATATGAGAGAATCCCAACACGAATCTACGGTAGAAATTAGCAGGACCCAGAAAGCTGCGAAGCTCTGTTATAGTAGTCGGGGCTGGCCAATCCCGAATGACTTGGATCTTGGCTGGATCCACATGCACCCCCCTTTCATCAATAATGTATCCCAGATATTGAACCTAGGTCATGCCAAACATGCACTTCTCCAAATTGGCACACAACTTGTGTTGCCGCAGTGTTTGGAGGACTTGTCGGATGTGATGAAGGTGCTCTTCCCAAGTCTTGCTGAAGATCAGAATGTCATCCGAGTACACCACTACGAATGAGTTGGTGAATGGCCGCAAGATGTCGTCCATCATCCTCATGAAGGTTGCGGGAGCATTCGTCAACCCGAAAGGCATGACCAGCCATTCAAAAAGGCCTTCCTTGGCTTTGAAGGCAGTCTTCCACACATCAGAGGGTTCAATTGGTACCTGGTGATACCCAGACTTCAGGTCAATCTTGCTGAAATATTTTTCACCTTTGAGTTGGTCCAGGAGGTCATCAATCCGTGGGATTGGGTACCTATTCCGGACAGTGATCTTTTTCAGCGCCCGATAGTCAATATAGAGTCTCCACGTCCCATCCTTCTTCTGTACCAACACGATCGGGCTCCCACAAGGCGATGAACTTGGTCTGATGTGACCTTTCTACAATAGCGCCTAAATCCGCCTCTTGATTTCATCACTCTCCATAATAGAGCGCCGATAGATCAGTCCATTGGGTAGCGGCGCACCTGGGGTCAGATCAATCGGGTGCTTGACCTGACAATGCAGAGGAACCCCTGTGGGCGAGGTGAAGATGTCCCCATAATCCTCCACAACCTTATTAATTTTTTGTTGTCGTGCAGAGGAGCCCTGTCTGGAGGTCGTGGCCACAGTCTTCTTCTTGCCCTGGGGGCGAATCATCAGGAAAATGAATTTCCTAGTTTTGGAAATGAGCTTACTGCATTGTTTTGCAGTAACCAAAGAGATAGCCGCATGAGGTGGTACCTCTGGTATCCTGTACAACTTATTTCCCAAAGTAACAATAACAGCACGAGGTCGAGACTCATACACAGCATGACGCTTCCACAAGTATGGTTGTCCTAATAATACATCAGAAACATCAATAGGAGCAACATCACATAATACCTCATCCGTGAAGGGCTTGATGTTATAGGGAAGGCAGCACTGTTGGCTGATGCGGAGATCTCGTCCTTGGTGAAGCCACCCGATGGTGTATGGATGTGGGTGAGTTGTGGTCGGCAATCCCAACCGCTTCACGGCGTCTACTGAAATAAGGTTCTTTTGGCTCCCATTTTCGACAATGAACTATACAGGGGAGCCCTTTACCCACATCTGGGAGTGGAAGAGATGTTCCTCCTCCTCTGGATCTTCCGGTTCCTCCTTCTGGATCTTTGTAGTGACAATAGTGGAATTTGGCTCCGCATCAATAATCTGTTTCCCTTTTTCATTCCCCTTTTCAGGTTATGATTCGGAGTCGGAGCATGCATCTGACTCAGAAGCCCTCATCTCGACCACTAGCGACTGCTTGCCCCGACACTCACTTGTGTTGTGAGTGGAGCTATTATGGAACTCAGACCACTTTCTCATGTCCTTCTTTGGCTTTGCGGTGTTGTTCTTTTCTTGTGGCTTTAACGGGTTGTCTTTAGCCGCCATGCCTTGGCTCTGTCCTTTGTTCTGCAGTTTGGAAGCACCTTTCCCTTGCTTTTGATTCGCAGATCCAAAGTATCGCTTCTTCTATTTGAATTTCTACTCAATCTTGGCAGCATACCGGTATGCCGTACCAACCGAGGAGATGTCGAGGAACTCCATTTCCTCCTGAATGTATCTGTGTAGACAGCTGTGATACTTTAGCACCAAATGTTTCTCTGAATCTTTGATACCGAACTTTCTGCGCAGGGTATGGAACAGATTCATCAACTCATGCACATCTTGATCCCTTTGTTGTCGCAGCGTGGTCCATTGTATGTACTTGTCCTCATATCTCCCCACGGGATAGTACTGTTCCTTGACGGCGTCTTGGAAAGAATTCCAAGTTGGTACGGCCAAGAACAGAGAGGGTTCTGTCTGGTCCTTGTTCTCACAGTAGGTTTCCCACCAGTCCTTAACATGGGGGGTAGCTTTGAGGAGTGAAAAAATAATCTTCTCCCAGTCTGAATAGTCATGAACAGAGAAATATCCTTCTAATAGATTCAACCATCTATCTATGGCATTTGCATCTATTTGACCCTCAAATATGGGAATGTCAAAATTTACTTGTACCTTAAAATGAGTCGCACCTCCAGAGTGGCTTCTGGATGCAGATGCGCCACCGGTGGGCAGCCGTTGAAGGATCTGAGCAAAGTTATCCATCATCGTGTTCCTTTGTTTTTCGAGGGCCTCCTCGAGCAATATTATGATAGGATCTCCTGCTCCCTCATCTTTCTTTTCGTCCCCCATGGGTGTCCGTCGAGGTTTGCGAGGTTGATCTTGCAAAGGTTCTACCAGATCAAGCCCTAGCTCCTTATACCCTGACCTCGTTGGGGACATGCAAAGAAGGATCGAGAAAAAGCAGACCGCTCTAATACCACTGATCCGGATTTACACAGGAACGCAACAGAATAAACATATAACCATAAATATAGAGATGCAGTGGAAATAACACATCATTTCATTAATATCAAAGAACTGAAATTTGCTTACAGACAGAATGGAAATAAAACTAGCTAGGGCGTTGGTAGCTATCTCTGAGAAGAGATGTGGCGGCTACAGGCCTCTGAACTGAGTTACAATGAGGCTCAAGGGCCTATTTATTATTTAGAAACACAATGGAGAACCTAAACATCCAAAACCTAACTGGGAGATGAAGTGCCAAAACTATGGGCCCCGTTTGGGTAAATTGGTGTTTCAACTTCCCAGGGACGTAACTTTGGCATACTATCTCCGTTTGATGCACATGATACATCATTAGAAAGCTATATCCGAGGACTACAACTTTCGCCAAAAATATCATTCTAGAACATAATGATATATGCTAGAGGCGCGATGCCCAAAAAACGTCGTTTAGGGCCTCAAAACGGCTCCGAAAGTTCAGGACCCGAAAAACTACTAAAAATAGTAAGTTATGCCGAAACTGAAAAACTAAAAGAGACAATGGTGGGGGCCCAAGTGGAATAGGCGAGTGGCCACCAATATCCACCTGGATCATACTAACACATTTACCATGGAATTGAAAGGAATAGTAATTATCTCAATACCCTAATTAGTGACCAAATTTTTGCATGACCTAGTGGAATGATAAAAAAAATTAAGTGAGACCCCTAACATGACATGAAAAGAGGATTTTTTATCACTGATGGCAGGATGCAAATACTGACACTAACAGGATAATAAACTTAATTAGTGAAAATACTAAATAAATAACTAACTCGCAAAAAATATATTGAAATATGTATATTAGTGTGTCGTCATCATAATAAGTAGCCATAAAATATTATTCAAAATAAAAGATTAATGCTCTATACTATATAAATTATAATGGAATATAATTTATATGAATAAAATAAAAGGGACAATTATAAATAAAAATAATGAACATTTAATAAATATATTATGAATGTTATATAAAATTAAATGAAAAAACATTAGGTAAAGGAAACAAAGGGGAATATAATATATTATATTTGACCTAACCCAACCAAATCATAAAGGCACATTACATATGAAAGGTGGTTGATATTATACCCTAAGGTTCCAAAAGTAAAGGTAAACTTGTTAGCTTAAGAGAGACCACCGTCTGTAATTATAAATGTTTCACCTTCCTGAAAAAGCTAGCACAAAAACTAGAAGCGGACATGCAACCAACTAGAAGATCGAGAAGAGCCCTTAAGGAGAAATATAAAGGGAAGAGAGACAAAGTAAAAGGGGGAGGAAAATGGGGTGGAGAAATTGAAGGGAGCGGCAAAAATTTTGATAGTAATACTGATAAAGTCTTATTTTTTCTTGGAATTCCAGGCACGAAGGGCTAGAATATCACTTCTGGGTCTAGGGACCATATAGGTAGACCCCAGATAGGCTGGGAGGTAAGGTTGGTTTGGGTAATTGAAGTATCAGGAACTGCTACAAACAATTACTAGGTATTCTACTGAAATTCTCTTTGAAATTCCAATTCTAAATGTTAATTTTTTGTTTTTATTCTTTTTATAAAAATGAAATGAAATTTCAATAGACTTTCTGGTTAATTTTTCTAGTTAGATTGTCAAATTTGGGTACTACATATGTTATAAAAATGAAATGAAATTGTAATAGACTCTATGATTAATTTGTTCAGTTAGATTGTCAAATTTGGGCACTACATCTTGTTTCAGTCGTATTTGGATCCCAGTCCCTGAGCGAGTGGGTCTCGATTTTTCAGTAGACATAAGATATGACAATATAATTTATGTTAATTTAGATTTTTCTTCCATAGAAGGAAACCCTTCAATTGTATGAGGGAATTGTATTACGGCTAGGTATTATTCTATATCTATTCATATCCTTTGCTAGCACTTGATCATAATTTTTTACTCATACAATATTATTTTCACAATCGTGTAGAGATGTTTTCTTATACAAGTATATGAACTAGTGTAGGTTGGTAGATTTCATAATTTTGTGGTTTTTGTTTTGTAGATAGAGAGTTCGGATTTTCTACATCAATATCTGAAGATTTTTTATGTTTCAAATCCAAAGTAAGATCCATCTTGTAGGTTGTTTTAAAATGGGAGCATGTAAAATCTTTTGTTACAATGCTTTTCCTTCTCACTAGCTTTGTCGCATACTTTTACAAGGGTTTTTAATAGTAGAGTGAAAACGAAAATTGTGAAGAAAATTTAGGTAGCGCGCTCCCAAAAATCGCTCCCAAACAAACTCGATTTGGGAGTGGTCTCCCCAGGTCACTCCTTAAGTGCTTCCTTCCTAAGCATGCTTTTGGAGCAGGAGTGAGGGGGGGGGGGGTGCGGGGGGGGCGGGGGGTCAACGTTGTGCCTTAGACTCCTCTTCCATAATTTTAACCCAAAGAATACTCCTCAACTGCTTTTTCAAACCTCAGATCTCTTTTTCACACTCATACTTGGTCTTCTTTCTTGGATACACTTAAAATGTGCACATTTGTCCTTTATTTATAGTATTTTTGTGTTCGCTTATGGAGCCAACTTGTAAAAATTGATTGAGTTAACCTGTACTTTCTATCTGGGCTAACCTGGTAGAATATTTCATATCCCTTCTTTCCTATGGAGTTAGAGGAATACCATATATCACTGGAAAGGTTTCATAATAATCTTTTCAACCATATATCTTATGCTCACATTTGAGCTAGGTCTTTAAAGTAAAAAGGCCTTCAAAGATAGCTTATCCAAATTGAGCGTCAGAAGTCAAAAAACAATATTTACAACAATATCCATATTGAAATCATTATCTTGGACATCTATAGTCTCCTCTTATCTTTGACATCAATGACAACAATTTTATAATAGGGAAAATTGTCAACATTAGGAAAATTGTGATGGGTGAAGCCTCTCTCAAAAAATATGAAACATCAAAGAACACTTTTGTTGATTGCCCCTTAGCACTCCACAAAATCCAAATGCCTCTCAGCGAGCTAGCATAGTAATATGGAAATAATTTTGCTACTCTACAATCCCTCGATGATTTCCTTGCTCATCGTTTATAATGCTTTCTCAACATGAATCAATTCACAACCACCACCACCAGCTAAGATTTTGAAAGCTCTTTTGCAAGTATTTGTCTTGCAAATTTTGTTTTAAGAGAGCAAAAGACACACTAGTGTTGATGCAATCCATGATCGATACCTTTTTGGCATATTTGAACACCCAAAACTCAATGTTATCAAGATAAACCCCCTATGCGGACAGAGGCGATCTCTCTAGCCCTAGAGTGGATCTAGCAACATGAGATTCTTTCTAACATAAGCTTTCTTAACTAATTCTTACAATGCAAAGAGGAAAGAGGCATAAATAACTTTTTCCAATTTGGATCCGTTGATGGTGACCTTGATCTACGATCTTTGTAGGCCCACTTCCTGTTACTGATGGCGCACGAATACCTGTGGATTATCGGGAGACAACAACAAATGTGATACAATATATAATAAACGTAAAACTAGCTATCTAGCAGATCAAGGAGTACCAGAATATTTTCATAATCATGTAGAAAAATATAGAAAGCAGACATTAGTTGTTATTATTGATAAATTACAAAAGGAGAGCTTACAACCAGGCCTTGATGTTGGAGGCGTCCTTGGGTGAAAATCCGATTCATTCGCCCAACTCAAAATCATTCCTTCTCCCATGCACTTAGGATTAATCACAATGCAAGCATGCGAAGGGATGAGAGTTCAGACGAGTATGAAAATGATCAACCAAGCTCTAAACTTGGGGGAATGAGGTATGTGAATTTATAGCAATGAGGAGGTTGGGAGCCCATGAAAGGAGGAGGAAAGCCAACTTTCTAAGGGATTATCCCCCATGGATGATATCAAAGCTCCAAAATGAGAGAGCTCGACCTTATCATCTTTGCTCAACAACAAACTCGCCGCCCTTGAGCTTCTAGAGGTCGAATATTCTCCTCCATTTGAGGAAGCACTACTAGAAATGGGATCAATGTGGTTTTCCAAGAAATTAGGGCACTGAAAGTGCTGGGCTAGAACTGGGATAAGGACATCAGCGCGGCCATGGCACCAGGAAGGGCGCTGACCCAAGAAACTAGGAATTTTACCAAGTTTCTCTAGCAATCTATCAAGGAAGTATTATTTGGATCTTCAAGGGGATATGGCAGCATATCTCTTGATGATAGAAACATTACACAGGATTCGTCACGGGGCATTTCAGGATCAGGGATGGGAAATTGAGCATGATGGCAAACTACTGTGTAACAGATGCCCCCTAAACCATGAAGGAAGAATAGGGAGTGATGGCTAAAACTATATGAACCAAGGCAAAGAATGTAGACCACCTTCGGAGAACCTGCCAAATCAAACACTTACAATATATGACATCTCTGGTATATATGCCTAATCACATGATGTTGCACTAGGCATCAAATGACACATGAGCCCACAGTATGGTTGCAGCCATCCATTTAAAATAGATCATAGAAAATGGATCCACAGTATAGACGCAGCCATCCGTATAGATAGGATCATGTATATAATCATGAATACTCAATAAATCCACACATCCTGGACCAAAAATCAGATGTGACCTAGGGTCTTCAACGCGATCTCAAATAACCCAATGTAAAAATCTAGCCATGCAAATGAATGTGTTGGTGTTGAACATGATAAAAACCACCTGATTACCGGTCAATGATGAAAATCATTAACAGGAACGAGAGAGACCACCAATAATGACACAGACATCAAGATACAATAGCACAATCTACAAGTGTGAATATATGTGTTGAAGTCAAACACTTGCAGAATAATGCGATCAAAGGCCAATGATATGAACTTGTCTTTGAACACAAAGAACTTTCCATTGAGGCATGCAAGCTCCAAGGTACTAAAATAAATCTCTAAACCACCTTCTTGGATAATCAACTGAAGTCGACAGGAAGTGATTCATCGAAGGAGGGCAAAAATATTCCCACATCATCGACATGAAATAGTACATATCTTGAGATGAGAGGAGTGATTTGGGGTTGTATCAGAGGAGATCAAATATGTAGAAGGTGTTTGTTAGAAAGGACTTCTCTTGAACATATTGGCGACACGACTCCGGAGGGTGGCAAAATTTGACTCAAATAGGATTAGAGGTCATGTTGACAAAATTGGTAATCATATGAGAGGGAAACGAGTTTCCCAAACCCATGGAAGCAAAGTGACGAATGTAGGATGTCACCAACCCGACACGAATTGCAGATGAGTGTCGTGTTTAAGAGCGACAAGCTGCCCAAAATACACATAATACATTCACTTTCAATTTCCCTCGTTATTTCTAATGTGTTCCTCTTTATTTTTTATATTCAACGTGAAGAGAATAGCATATGTTGTGCATGTAAGTTCATTCTTCGAATGAATCCATCCCAGTAAGTTTAACGAGCCCTAAGAAGGAGGAACTTGGTCTCGTTATGGTGACAAGTCTTTTATCATTTAATATTTAACGAGTCCAAAAAAATGAAAAATCGATAACTTTTCATGTTTAGGGAGTTTGAAAAAAAACAAAAATGAAACTCCATCATGTCCTTTTTCATAATTCATCTCTCAAATCTGAAAAGGTAGAAAACTATGTCCGAGAGAACCTCTTGACCATGTTCGATCAAGGTATTAATTTTTCGTAAATAGTGAATCTCAGCCTGAAAAAGACGTAAACATACTGAGATTACATCAATTCATTCACTTTAACAGGTTCGAAATGACAAGTACTCAGCAATATTTTATGTTTTCGAGAGTCAAAAAAGAGTTGAAAGTTGACTCCAGGGGAGCTCCTTTTTGGAAAACGTTTATCGAGATCGAAAAAGAGATAAGATTCAACTCGTTTGAATCGAAAACGATCATCAGTAGTGTGAAAGTCTTGTATTTCACATAAATAGCACACATCACGGATAAGAGGAAAAATATTAAAATATTGGTGAAAATTTTTCAAAATTCTATAAATGGACCAAAAAACAAAATCATTTTCACCTTTCTATATTGTAAGGTCCCACCTTACCTACCATAATTATTATCGAGAAATATTGAATCAAAATGCGATAATTTTTTTATTATTATTTTTTTTTGTAGGACATAAAATTTATTGGTGTCATTTACGCTACACCCTAAATTTTACTAACTTATCCTCAAAGCTACAAGGTTCAAGTTTTATCAAGATCCAAAACATACAACCATAATACTTGCTTTTCAAAACTAAAATCACCTTCAAAATATAAAGTATTTAGTGGGATGAATAATTGTCAACCTTTATGAACCACAATTTACAACAACCTAATTGTTAATTATGTTGTAATTAAATGTGTTCAAGAGTGACTAATTTGATTTTGTTCTCAAAAACATGCTTATGAATTATTTTGTTAAGAGAATAATTAAATTTATATAGGGTTGGTATCCAATAATTAAATTCATATGTGAGGTAATATTACAACAAATTAAATACCCTAATTGTGACTTTTCAGCAAAACCTTATAACTTAATGGAGTTATTACGCTAGAAACACCTTGGTTGCAAATCCTAAATTAACTTAAGCCCTTTTTTATGGACAGTTCATAAACATAATTAGATGCAACCATTGAAACATTATGAAAAAAAAAAAATTACAAGCATGAAATGTACAGTCATTGAGGCATTTTGTCAAACATTTACAACCATTATCTCTTTAAGGTGTTTTCACAATAATTAGCTAACATGAATCCAAAATTACATGACTTCATTTTTTTTTTTGAGTAATGCCAATAATTGAACTCAGGATATAAGTAAACTATCAGCCATCTTAATTTTTGAATCTATGGCAATAAATGAATATAAATATTTAGGAATTTTTCACATAGCTCATAATTTGTAAGGTATAGGCATTAAGGAATTTTGACAAACAGTTGGCAGTCATACAACAAGTTGCCATAAATTATTTAAATTTTCAATGTTTTAACCAATTTAGACTTTAAACACAATTTCCAAGTGGTTAGCCTATATTACATTCATCATTATATATTATTAGGCAGATTCAATATAAAAAAGAACCAAACAGCAAAACAAAACAACAGGTGGTTGCTACATGCAGTAGAAAATCTGCAAAACATAGCAAATTTGGGAATCGGTGTCCGAAAACTTGATTTTTGAAATCAAATTCAGGGTGAAATGGCCTATTGGTGCGAATACCCCCTGAAGTTGAATGAATTGCAACAAGGGTGCCCCGAAACACGATTCTTCAAAACAAAAATAACCCAAAAATCCTACAATCTCATTTATGACTTCTGTCAAATACATAGTATGAAAATTTATCTAGAGCTATACAAAGAGCAGTAAAAATAGAATTTAAGCCATTAGAATGTTTCCATATAATTCATGGCAGCCTGCATGCTTCATCCATTAGTACTTGTAGTTAATTGATTCAACACTATACAAGAAAATACTTCAACAACCATTACGAAATTTCCTCACATTTGGTGTGCAACACTTCATATACATGTAAGTTTCAAAAAACAACCAAACAAGCAAAAACTATGAAATAAACTACAAAAATACATAATATAATTTGATCCACATACCTGATAGTGAATTTGTACAACTCCAAAAGGATGGATGTATGCTCAAACTCCAATAAGAGGATTCTCCAATGTTAATATCCTTACAAACTCATCATGAACCACCTGGTTTTCCTCCCAACCATATCCAGGAAGAACTTCTCCCCCAGAACCCCCGAGCTGCAAAAGCTCACAACCAATACCAAAATACAATAGTAGAGAGAGATGCAAGGAAAACTAAGGAAGATAGCTTTCACTTCCTTTAAATGCCACTCATGTTCAACCTTAGTAGATACTTAGTAGATTAGTAAGGAATTCAGATTTGTTTTGGAAGAAATTGGATACTCTCCATATCTGTCCCTCTCACAATCTTCCTCAAGTCTCTTCCACTCTTGGCATCACCCTCCCTCCTCAAGTGAGAATACATGAGACTCATATATAGGAGGAGAAACAAATTATTTTCATAAAGGAGGAGTAATATGCATGCATTGTATTCCATTTAGAGGAGTGTAACTTATGCCATTAAGGAGAGGTATGCATGCCTTATTTAAGGAGAGTGTAACATATGCATTAAAGATATTGTAAGAGGAATATTTTATGACATATATTTAATGAGTGTAAGAGGAATATGGCATTCTTTTATGAGTGCATAAAAGAGAGTGTAATGTAATATTTAAAAAAGAGATAGTTACATAGAGCCATGAGAGTCGTGAAGGAGAGAGGTGTGAATTGATTGAATAGATGAAGTTAATTTGTAGTTCCCTTTTAATAAAATATCATAGTCTCATAAAAGATAATGATAATACTAATAATATTGAGGATTAAGTCAATATTGAGCTATTAGGATTGATTAATGATAACTTAACTTAATTTCCTTCAACTATGCTTGATTACCAATTTATGCAAGGAGAATTATTATTTTTGGAAAGTTATGCTTGTGATGGTAGACATGAATTTCTATTTTTTGAGTCATTCCATAATTGTCAGATTGAGATTTTATTTAATGAAGTTTATCCATGAGTGGTATTTTTCTTTCGAAGAATAGGGATTCCGCACCCATATTTCATGCATCTCTGTGCCTTAGTAGATTGAGGACTTCGTGCCCTGATCTACTCCAAAGATCTAAGATTCCATAACTTGGTATTTTTAAATATTTAGGACTCTGCACCCTAAATATGCAAGACTCCACCTCTTTATATCTTTTGGATTTAGGACTCCACGCCCTAATTTCCATGATTTCTCACCTATTATGCTTTGAAACTCTGTGTTTCTCCTTATGGTATTGATTGTGAGCTTTTACCCATTTGATGGTTCGTTGGTAAGTCCTTGTTCGAAGACCTGGCACATCATAATCTCATAGATCAAAGGAATCATATGAATTTCATAATGAAATTAACTTAATCACATTTTACCAAGAATGGTGTATGACTTCCACAGTCATTTAGGTTTTGAAGAAATGACTTCCACAATCATTCATAATTGAACATCCTTGTTGGAAAAGGACCAAGCCCCCTACCACATCCTGCTCAGTACAAGGTTAGACATATATATAATCATACAAGTTATGTATTATCCATAAATAATAATTTAACCATATGTTCCACATAACCATGAGCATCCATGGATCTATGTGTCCCAATCCTGTATCACCATCCATGTCATACACCTATGTCAAAACTAGGATACAGAAAGAGAAAACATAGCTAATATTCTCTTAACCAAAATCGCTTCTTATACACAAAACCATATATATTATCATATCCATACATCAACCAGGTGACCCAAACCAAGTCTATACCATATAATCATGTCCATAAGTCTTCCATGCATAATATTTTATCATTATATGACAGCAACAAAACTGAATTCGACCCCCTAAGGAGAGCTGGCCTCTATAGTAGCTCTGTCAGCATTTTCCCTTGGATTAACTCAGTTCATCTCCACATGGTCTTCCACAACTCTTTTGTAATTTTGTTTATCAATTTCGAAGAAATTGACAAATAAATACATTCAGCAATTTTCGAACCTTAATTCTCTCGTCGAACCTTATACTAAGGTTGTCACCCTTCAGTATCTTATATTAATAACCTGATGATTTTAAATAAACAAAATTTAGGCCTCGGGCCCACCATACAAAACCGAAGGTTCAATTAAATAAGCACGCCTTACCTTAGATTAACCTCTGAGCAAGTCCGAGTGCGATCACCGTTCGATAGCTCGCCTCCAGATCGGACGGTGTACGCGGATATCGCGCTGCCTACCCAGCTGATAGTTAACGCGTGATGAGGGCGGTTTTGGAAACCCGCCTTATGCCACGTGTCCTCCAACCGATGTGATCGCTCTAAATTCTCAAATACCGCCTATCCCGCAAAGGCGGTGCAATAAAACTACTCTGGGTTTTGAACAGTGATTGACCAAGGCCAAACCAGGGTTACGCCACTCCTTTCTATGCTCTCCCGTTCACTGACTCAAGTTCTAACCTCAAGACAGGAGTTCAATTAACAATGAAACAGTCTATTTCTCTTATCAGCGGAGTCTTCACTACCTCGGAACAGAGTTCGTCAATCACAATTATACACAGACCTCTGCAACGGGTGGGATTTTTTCAATTGTTCGGACAATTCAAGAGAAAACAATGGACAGAGAGATGCGGAGATTATACAACAACTCGGTTCAACAATTATGCACAGACCAGTGTTCAATCGCCTCACAATTAAACAAATTCCTCACAAATATCAATTCAAGACAATTTGATAATCAACGAGAACTGAAATTTATTCGACTGGAAGAAATTTATTAACACACAAGTTCGCTGCAGAAATCTCCTCCCCCATACATCCGGGGGATACAGTTTATATGCATTACAATGTGTCTCTTCGGTTCCTCAGCGAGGACCGTTTATCTTCTAACAAAACTTAATTACATTATTCGAATAACTGATCATGACAGATGGACTGAACTAAACTATTCGGCTTATATTGACTCTAACTAATCTAAATGAAACGGGCAACTAAGGTATTGACACCTTGTTGTTACAAATTCAAATGATTTTGGACCCTCTTAGCCACAACATGTCGATAAAACCTCCTACATTGTTGGCTAGTGTCTAATGCCCCTGCATCAGACTCCCAAGGGAAATTTTCTTCGTGGACTCCTGTCCATGAGCTCTTCCACTAATCCACCTATCTTCTGCAACACTCCTTCATTCATCCAAGTGGAATCTTCCTCTAGCTGGTCATTCCATTTGATTAAGTACTGAAAGTACTCTTGTCCTCTGGTCTTCCTGAACACTCTTTTGTCCAATATCTTCTCTGGCTGTAATGGTTGTGCTGGGGGTAGCTGCTTTTCCCACTCAATATGTTCCTTGTCTGCTGGTCCCTCTTCTACACCATCATCTTCATACTTGTACAAATCTGCAACATTAAAAATGGGAGATATTCCAACATCAGGAGGCAATTCAATCTCATAATCATTAGTAGAAAACTTTCTCTAAGTATCTTGCATGGCCCAATATTTTTGAACTTCAGTTTGTTATACTTCTTCTTTGGGAATCTCTCCTTTCTCAAGTGCGCCAAAACCAGATCTCCTACTTCAAAATGGACTTCTTTTCTGCTCAAGTCTGCTCTGCCTTTATATTTGATGTTTTTGCCTTGTAGTTTTTGTTTCACTTGCTCGTGTATAGCTTGGATCTCTGAAGCAAATTCCTCACCATCAGCGCTCCTTAGCTCTGCCTTTCTCAGATTTCTTAACTCTGATATTCCTCTAGGGTGCATTCCATAAAAAATATGGAATGGACTCTGCCCTGTGCTTTTGTTTGGTGAGTCATTATATGCATATTCTGCTTGAGGAAAAATATGATCCCACTGCTTGGGATGCCCTCCTGCAAGACTTCTCAACAAATTTCCCAGACTCCTATTTACTACCTTAGTTTGTCCATCAGTATGAGGATGATAAGTTGAGCTGAAACTCAGTTTGGTAACAAGTTTCTTCCACAATTTCCTCCAAAAATGGCCCACAAAGCTGGTGTCTCTGTCTAAAACAATACTCTTGGGCAACCCATGCAACCTAACTACTTCTTTGAAAAACAAGTTAGCAACATGGGTGGCATCACTAGTTTTATAACATGGAATAAAATGTGCCATTTTGGAAAACCTATCCACCGCAACAAAGACTTCATCGTTCCCCCTCTGAGTCTTGGGAAATCCTAGAACAAAATCCATACTCACCATGTCCCAAGGCCTGTCTGGAATAGGCAAGGGAGTGTACAATCCTGCATTCTGGCTCCTTCCTTTGGCATATTGATAGATTTTGCAATTTTTCACAGGCTTATCCACTTCTGCTCTCATCTTGGACCAATAATAGAAGTGACTCAGCTGCTCATAAGTTTTGTCAGTACCAAAGTGTCCAGCAAGTCCGCCACTTTGCTTCTCCTTGATCAAATTTTCTCTCATGGAACATTTTGGTACACATAGTTGGTTTCTTCTGAATAGTAAGTCCTCCTGCAAGAAATAATCCAGCCACTGGTTTCTATCTGTTAGAACAGGGTTACAACATGCCTCAAATGCTTCCTAAAAATCTGAATCTATTTTATACAATTCTTTGAGAAAATCAAATCCTACAACTTCAAAATTGGTTTCTTGAACAAGAATGTGCCTCCTACTCAAAGCATCAGCTACTTTATTTGCTTGGCCACTTATATGTTTCAAAACAAAGTTAAAACCTTGGAGATGCGCAAGCCATTTGGCATGCTAATTATTCAACTTGGGCTACTGTACAATGTACTGCAAAGCATGATTATCAGAGTATAATACAAATTCTTTGGACATCAAATAATGCCTCCACTTTTTCAGTGCCTGAAAAACCGCATAGAATTCCTTCTCATAATAGGAATACTTCCTTCTGGTGTCATTCAGATTTTCACTAAAATAGGCTACGGGCCTATCATCCTGACTCAGCACAGATCCAATGGCTTCTCCACTGGCATCGCACTTCACTTGAAATGGCTTAGTAAAATTAGGAAGAATCAAAACAGGATTTTCGGTTATTTTTTTCTTCAAAAGTTTGAAGTTTCTTTTTGCTTCAACAGTCCATTTAAATGGTTGTTTTCTCTTCTTTATTGTTTCAATGATGGGTGCATTAATCTTACTGAATTTTCTTATAAATTTCCTGTAAAAACTGGCAAGTCCGTGGAAACTTCTTACCTCAAAAACATTTATGGGTGAAGGCCACTCCACAATTGCCTTAACCTTTTCCGGGTCCATCTTCAATCCTTCTACAGAGACAACAAAGCCCAAATGCACCAACTCTTACTTCATGAATGAGCATTTCTTTAATTTTATCAGCAGTTTCTCTTGGTGCAGCTTCTTCAAGACATAATTAAGATGCCTTAACTGTTCTTATTTAGTTTTGCTGAAAACTAATATATCATCCAGATACACTATCACAAATTTACCAATGAATTCTTTCAATATTTCATTCATAAGTCTCATGAAAGTGCTAGGTGCATTTGACAACCCATAAGGCATTACCATCCATTCATACAGTCCTTCATTCGTTTTAAAGGCAATTTTCCACTCATCACCCTCTCTTATTCTAATCTGGTGATATCCACTTTTTAGATCTATATTTGAAAAATATTTAGCACCACTCAAACAATCCATTAAATCCTCTACTATGGGCAAAGGGAATCTGTACCTGATTGTTATCTTATTGATTGCTCTGGAATCAGTACACATTCTCCAGCCTCCATCTTTCTTTGGGCTCAATACTGTTGGTACTGCACATGGACTCAAACTTTCTCTGATCAGTCCCTTGTCCACCAATTCCTGTACTTGTCTCCTGATTTCCTCATTTTCTGTGGGAGTCATTCTGTAGGCTGCCTTATTTGGCAGATTTGAACCGGGGATAAAATCTATCTGGTGGTTGATCTTCCTCATAGGTGGCAGCTCATCAAGTAAATCATCCACAACAATGTCACAATAATTGTCTAACATCTCTTGGATTTCTATTGGCAAATCAGAAATCTTTGTAGAAGTAAGAACTACCTTAGGTTTGCAAACTAAAGCAAAGCTTACCTATTCCTCTTCAATCTATTGTAGATATTCCTTCCCTCTCAGCAACAAGGTCTTTGGATCAACCACTCTGCTTGATGGCTCTCCTTCTTCCATGGGTATCAATGTATGATGTACCCCGTCCTTGAAGAAATTGTAAGTGTTCTTCTTGCCATCATGCACTGCTGCTCTGTCAAACTGCCAAGGTCTACCCAGCAGTATGTGGCACACATCCATGGGCATCACATCACACAAGACTTTGTCTTTATAGTTTCCCATTTGCAGCTCTATCTCACACTGTTCTTTTAGCTGGTGCCCTTTATGCAGCCAGGACACCCTGTAGGGAGTTGGATGCTCCCTTGTCTTCAGCTTCAACTTCTATATCACCTCAGTGGAAACCAGATTGGTTGTGTTGCCACTATCAATGACTAGCTGGCAGCATTTCCCTTGGACTTTGCATATGCTCCTAAACAAAATCTTCCTTTGTGCACGCTCGGTGACCTCTTTGGCTTGTTTTAAAAGGACCTTATTAACCACCAAGGACTCTCCCCTCTCTGGTATAATTTCTTCTTCAATTGCTACCTCTTCTCCAGCCTGGGCAACAACAGCATTTCTTGGACCAACACCCACATTCTCTGGGCACTCATAGTGCTTGTGTCCCACTTGCTGACATCTATAGCAGCTCAATTCTTTACCTCTGCCTCTGCCTCCTCTCCCTCTATAAGAACCCCTTCTTCCTCTTGTATCACCCTCTATAAATGCATTCTGAGGTGAGCTACTCTTAGCTCCATCTCTGGGTGTAGTAGGCTTTCCTCTACCACCCTGACTTCCCTTTCCAAGGAAAGTACCTCTCCCTTTGGCAGACTGCTTCCTCAGGAGTTTCTCCTTTGCTTTCAAGGCCATCTAATAGGCCTCTTCAACTGTCTTAGGAGACAGAAGACCAATCTCATCTTGGATCTCCAGCTTGAGACCATTCACATATCTGGCAGTCTTCTCTAGTGTGTCTTAAAATTGCCCAGCTCTTATGCTTACTCTATAGAATTCTTCTGTGTATTCCTTTACTGTCAGCAACCTCTGTCTCAAGTTCTGCATTTGCCTAAATAATGTTAGTTGATAATCACTAGGCAAGAATTTACCTTTTAACTTAGCCATCATTCTGGTCCAGCTCTTGATAGGTTGCTTTCCAACTCTCCTTCTTTCTGCTTGCACTCCGTCCCACCAGAGTGCAGCATGTCCCTTAAGCTTCGTTACTGCAAACTTGACCTTCTTATCCTCGCTCATTTCTTCATAGTCAAAGCACTTGTTCATTTCATTAATCTAGTCCACCAGCTCCTCTGGATTCATTCCTCCTGCAAAAATTGATACTTCAATCTTTGGCTTAACTGCAGACCCCAGAACAGTTCTGAGGAGCCTCATATCAGGAGGAATCTCAGCAATTTCTCTAGCTTCTTATGTTTCAGGTTCACTAATGTCTTCAGGATCTCTGGGCTGCCTTCGCTCCATGGCATTCATTCTGGCTTCGAACCTCTACAAGATCCCCAACACTTCTGCATTAGCAACGGGTTCGCCTCTCCTTCTGCCAGCACCTCTACCAACTTGGATTGCCATGTTAATTCTCTACAAAAACACTCAAAAACAGCTCTGATACCACAATTGACAGCAACAAAACTGAATTCGGCCCCTAAGGAGAGTTGGCCTCTATAGTAGCTCTGTCAGCATTTTCCCTTGGATTAACTCAGTTCATCTCCACGTGTTCTTCCACAACTCTTTTGTAATTTTATTTATGAATTTCGAAGAAATTGACAAATAAATACATTCAGCAATTTTCGAACCTTAATTCTCTTGTCGAACCTTATACTAAGGTTGTCACCCTTCAGTATCTTATATTAATAAACCGACGCTTTTAAATAAACAAACTTTAGGCCTCGTTCCCACCATACACAACCAGAGGTTCAATTAAATATGCACGCCTTACCTTAGATTAACCTCCGAGCAAGTCCGGGTGCGATCACCGTTCAATACCCGCCTCCAGATCGGATGGCGTACGCAGATATCGCGCTGCCTCCCCAACAGATAGTTAACGCGCGATGAGGGCGGTTTTGGAAACCCGCCTTATGCCACGAGTCCTCCAACCGATGTGATTGCTCCAAATTCTCAAATGCCACCTATCCCGTAAAGGCGGTGCGATCAAACTACTCCAGGTTTTGAACAGTGATTGACCAAGGCCAAACCAAGGTTACACCACTCCTTTCTATGCTCTCCCGTTCACTGACTCAAGGTCTAACCTCAGGACAGGAGTTCAATTAACAACGAAACAGTCTATTTCTCTTATAAGTGGAGTCTTCACAACCTCAGAACAGAGTTCGAAAATCACGATTATACACAGACCTCTGCTACGGGAGGGATTTTTTCAATTGTTCGGACAATTCAAGAGAAAACAACGGACAGAGAGATGTGGAGATTATACAACAACTCGGTTCAACAATTATGCACATACTAGTGTTCAATCGCCTCACAATTAAACAAATTCTTCACAAATATCAATTCAAGACAATTTTATAATCAACAAGAACTGAAATTTATTCAATCGGAAGCAATTGTTTAACACACAAGTTCGCTGCGGAAATCTCCTCCCCCATACATCCGGGGGATACAGTTTATATGCATTACAATGTGTCTCTTCGGTTCCTCAGCGAGGATCGTTTATCTTCTAACAAAACTTGATTACATTATTCGAATAACTGAACATGACAGATGGATTGAACTAAACTATTCGGCTTCTATTGACTCTAACTAATCTAAATGCAATGGGCAGCTAAGGTATTGACACCTTGCTGTTACAAATTCAAATGATTTTGGACCCTCCTAGCCACAACATGTGGACAAAACCTCCTACATTGTTGGCTAGTGTCTAATGCCCCTGCATCATTATATCACAATCACCCTCTCTAAGTGTCATCAACGTTATCTCACCAAGAAGGGACACTACATACTCCCCTCTTGCGTTAAACTTGGCCCAAAGTTTTTTTTTCCTACAGTCATAAGATACTTAGTTCTTTTCAATTCTCCTATCAATAAGTTTTTAACCGTATGTATATGTATTTGATATATTTTTCTTCATGCCAATCCATAGTTTAATGTTATCTAAATTGGAAGCAACTCAATGAAAACTGAAACATACCATTCTTAATCAATTAGAAAATATATCCATGCTATATTATGCATGTTTTGATATATAAAATACCAAATATATCTATATCAAAACAAACCATACAATTTATAGTACCTTATCAAAATACTATTTTATGTAATTGATATGACATCTACTTAAGTTATCTATAATAATTTGATATTCTACATGTTTTTCTTTCTCGTAGTCTGTATGAATCCTACATGTGTTGTCTTTTGGGTTTTGTAGTATTTTGAGCTTGTCAAGCTATAAATAGATCACACATTGGTTGTATAAACAACAATAATGGTCCATCCCATATCACAATCAAATTTGCATACAATAACCATAAAATCATCCACATACAATTGTGAGTGAAATTATGCAACAAAACATGATGTCATATATAGAACCCACTCTTACATCCCACTTGATTTATGTCTTCTCAATCGAAGTTTCCCCTTTTCATTCCATAAGACATCCTTGCAATCAAAATCTCTAGGATCCACCTTTAGTTTTTTTTTTTTAACTAAAAGTTAGTCTTTAGGAAAAATCACAATTTGAAGTTCAAGGCATCTTTTTTTTTAATAAACCAACAAGCTAAGGTTTGATACAGTCTTCATTAACCCACTTATGTATTATATACCATTCCTTTAGTTTCCATAATCTTAATTATTATTCACTTCTATAACTTGAGAATGAATTACTATGTTAGAAGATCTTCATTCCGAAAGCAAATTAATGATATCGTTTTGAAAGCGTCTTGTAATCAAGAACAACTCTCACAATTATGAAAATACAGTATCTTTATTATTGAATCTACCTTCATATCTATAAGTCAATTTGTTTTACAACTATGAAATCAAACATGATTTCTATTCAGTAATTAATCAATTCGTTTGGTTTTATGTCTTATTCCTTACTATTAATATGTATGCAACAACAAGCTATAAAAACAACACATTTCTCAAAATATGATGAATCTTGTTGAATCTAAATAATATTTATACTATCACAACGGAATTTCTAGCCTAAAGTTAAACCCTTGAGAATTACCACCCTCTCAAATTATTACAACATTTTGTAGGACTAATAAATACTCATATAACTATACATCTCAACACAAAATTCCTAAATCCAACAATCTCATCCATTCCAAATACAATATAATCATCTTAGGCTTCTAAATCATGCAAGAATTCCAATTCATCACAATGTGATCTCACTCTCTTTCAGTTTATCTCTCAAAAAATATCACAAGCACATATTCTTGTAAAACAAGAACTCAACTAAGTCTTTCATTAATCACATGCCTTTTTCTTTAAGTTCAAATAAAACAAAGTTATCACCACATAAATGTTTTCCTTCTAAACATGTCATTCTCTTAACAATTTATAAACAATATGAATTTAGACTCGATCTCCTAACTTACAATAG
The DNA here is from genome assembly GCA_034641835.2 of Pinus albicaulis. Taxonomy (NCBI): domain Eukaryota; kingdom Viridiplantae; phylum Streptophyta; class Pinopsida; order Pinales; family Pinaceae; genus Pinus; species Pinus albicaulis. Next base: position 1,548,191,432 of record CM076581.1, on the reverse strand, counting down.
TTTAGAGTAGTATAGGAGTTCAATCCTCATAATTTCTCTAATTAATTTGGTTAAATAGAATTCAACCAATGTTCAACTAAAAAAATCATTAAAGAGATTATTATGGCTTTCCTAGACCTAATTTGTTTTAATCCAATAGAAAATATATTTCATCAAATTATTACAATAATATTTTTCTACATTTCAAGCATTTGAAAATAATTTTAATTATACCTAAATCCAACACATACAAAAGGATTACAATACTAGATGATAGACACCTAGTTCACACATTCTATTTTAAATCAGTTATTCTAAACATTCCAAACCACCTAATAGTGCTAAATATACCAATCTTAGTATCTTCATTTGTAATGAAAATAAAATAATGGATTTAAATCTCAAGCAAATTCATGTTACAAATCTATATCCATTTAAATTTAATTACTCATAATCACTCCTCCTTAATCATGTCTATGAGATTCCATCAAAATATTCTAACCATAAGAATTACTTAGCTCGTAGATATATTTTAGTATGGATTCCACACCCATACCTTAACGCACTACTTAGCTCATAGATATAAGCTAGTATAGATTCCACACCCATACATTTTTTCCTAGATATATGCAAGTAGGGATTCCACATCCATACATTAGCTCATAGGTATATGTTAGTATGGATTCCGCACCCATAAATTTGCTCAAAGATATATGCTAGTATGGATTCCACACCCATACAATTTCTCCTAGATATATTTTAGCATGGATTCCACACCCATACATTAGCTCATAGATATATGCTAGTATGGATTCCACACCCATACAATTTCTCCTAGATATACGCTAGTATGGATTCCACACCCATAGATTAGTTCATAGATATATTTTAGTATGGATTCCACAACCATAAATTTTCTCATAGATATATGCTAGTATGGATTCCACACCCATATGTTAACTTAAATAAAAACATAACCTTCAAATGTTCTTTCTTTTTATGGACAGTTCATAAACATAATTAACTTAAATTAACTTAAATAAAAACACCTTGGTTGCAAATCCTAAATTAAATTAAGCCCTTTCTTTTTATGGACAGTTCATAAACATAATTAGATGCAACCATTGAAACATTATGAAAAACAATTTACAAGCATGAAATGTATAGCCATTGAGGCATCTTGTCAAACACTTACAACCATTATCTCTTTAAGGTGTTTTCACAACAATTAGCTAACATAAATCCAAAATTACATGACTTCATTTTTGTTTGTGAGTAATGCCAATAATTGAACTCAAGATATAAGTAGACTATCAGACATCTTAACTGTTGAATCTATGCCAATAAATGAATATAAATATTTAAGAATTTTCCACATAGCTCACAAGTTGTAAGGTACAGTGATTAAGGAATTTTGACAAATAGTTGACAGTCATACAGCAAGTTGCCATAAAGTTATTTAAATTTCAATTTTTTAACCATTTTAGACTTTAACCTACATGCAGCAGCAAATCTGCAAAACAGAGAAGATTTGGGAATAGATGTCTGAAAATTTGATTTTTGAAATCAAAGTCAGGGTGAAATGGCCTCTTGGCACGGATACCCCCTGAAGTTGAGCTGAATTGCAACAGGGGTGCCTAGAAACAGGATTCTTCAAAACAACAATAACCCAAAATCCTACAATCTCATTTATGACTTCTATCAAATACGTAGTATGAAAACTTAACTAGAGCTGTACGAAGAGGAGGAAAAACAGAATTTAAGCCATTAAAATGTTTCCATCTAATTCATGGTAGCCTACATGCTTCATCCATTAGTACTTGTAGTTAATCGATTCAACACTATACAAGAAAATACATCAATAACCATTACGAAATTTCCTCACATTTGGTGTGCAACACTTCATATACATGTAAGTTTCACCAAAAAACCAAACAAGCAAAAACTGTGAAATAAACTACAAAAATACATAATATAATTTGATCCACATACCTAACAGTGAATTTGTACAACTCCAAAAGGATGGATGTATGCTCCAACTCCAATAAGAGTATGCTCCAACGCCAATATCCTTACCAACTCATCATGAACCACCGGCTTTCCTCCCCAACCATATCCGGAAAGAACTTCTCCCAAAAACCCCACGAGCTACAAAATAAACCCAACCAATACCACAATAAAGCAGAGAGAGATGCAAGGAAAACTAAGGAAGATATCTTTCACTTCCTCTAAATACCACTCATTTTCAACCTCAATAGCTAGAGATACTTAGTAGTTTAGTAAGAATTTTATATTTTTTTCGAAGCAATTGGATACTCTCCATATCTCTCACTCACAATATTCCTCACATATCTTCCACTCTTTGCATCACCATCCTCCCCCAAGTGAGAATACATGAGGCTCGTCTATAGGAGGAGCAACAAATTCTTGTCATAAAGGAGGAGTAATATGCATGCCTTGTATTCCATTTAGAGGAGTGTAACTTATGCCATTAAGGAGAGGTATGCATGCCTTATTTAAGGAGAGTGTAACATATGCATTAAAGAGATTGTAAGAGGAATATTTTATGACATATCTTTAATGAGTGTAAGAGGAATATGTCATTCTTTGATGAGTGCATAAAAGAGAGTGTAATGTAATATTTAAAAAAGAGAGAGTTATATAGAGCCATGAGAGTCATGAAGGAGAGAGGTGTGAATTGATTGAATATATGAAGTTAATTTGTAATTCCCTTTTAATAAAATATCATATTCTCATAAAAGATAATGATAATACTAATAATATTGAGGATTCATTCAATATTGAACTATTAGGATTGATTAATGATAACTTAATTTAATTTCCTTCAACTATGCTTGATTACCAATTTATGCAAGGAGATTTACTATTTTTGGAAAGTTATGCTTGAGATGGTAGACATGACTTTCTATTTTTAGAAAGTCATTCCAGAATTGTCAGATTGAGATTTTATTTAAGGAAGTTTATCCATGAGTGGTATTTTTCTTTCAGAGAATAAGGATTCTGCACCCCTATTTCATGCATCTTTTTGCCTTAGTAGATTGAGGACTTCGCACCCCGATCTACTCCAAAGATCTAAGATTCCATAACTTGATCTTTTTAAAAATTTAGGACTCTGCGCCCTAAATATACAAGACTCCACGTCTTTATATTTCTTGGATTTAGGACTCCACACCCTAATTTCCATAATTTCTCATCCACCGTGCTTTGAAACTCCATCTTTCTCCTTATGGTGTTGATTGTGAGCCTTTACCCATTTGATGGTTCGTTGGTAACGCCTTGTTCGAAGACCTGACACGTCACAATCTCATAGATCAAAGGAATCATATGAATTTCATAATGAAATTAACTTAATCACATTTTACCAAGAATGGTGCATGACTTCCACAGTAATTTAGGTTTTGAAGAAATGACTTCCACAGTCATTCATAATTGAACATCCTTGTTGGAAAATGACCAGGCCCCCTACCACATCCTGCTCAGTACAAGGTTAGACATATAGATAATCATACAAGTTATGTATTATCCATAAATCATAATTTAACCATATGTTCCACATAACCATGAGCATCCATGGATCTATGTGTCCCAATCCTGGATCACCATCCATGTCATACACCTATGTCAAAACCAGGATACATAAAGAGAAAACATAGCTAATATTCTCTTAACCAAAATCGCTTCTTAAACACAAAACCATATATATTATCATAACTATATAGCAACCAATTGACCCAAACCAAGTCTATAGCATATAATCATGTCCATAAGTCTGTCATGCATAATATTATATCATTATATCACAATCACCCTCTCTAAGTGTCAACAATGTCATCTCACCAAGAAGGGACACTACACATATTTAGAAGATCATTTTGTCCATTTTCCCTCCGAATTCCAAATCAGCAGTGCGGCCGATCCAGGACACCATTCGTCGATTCGTCTCCGCCAGGTAAGAGCTCTAAACCTCCTTTTCATTTTTATCCTATTCATTTAGCATTTATTTTTCAAAATTAGGGAGGTTAGGGAAGATATTTCAAAATTTAAAATCGCCTGTGACCAGCACGATTTCGAGCTATCGGGGCCATGTTGGTCGCACTCAACCTGTTAGGGCAGCGCGCCACAAATGTCGAATTATTTCGGACAATCGCACTCACCGCGGGAAAGACTTTAAATTGGAAAAATCTCCCAACTCCACCATTATCTTCTAAAAATTCTTCCATGAATGCTCCTAATAGACCATTTGGACATGTTTTTCAAGTGCTTTCAGAGAAGATGTCAATTGAATGGAAAGAACGAGACCATGAGGTGGAAGACCACCAAGCCTTGCAAGATCAATATTGTGTCAATGCTTTGCGCAATTGCAGATTGTTGAAATCATTTCAAACATTCGTCTTGAGAGCTCAATTGGAGCTTCTTAAGTACTTGATTAGTATATGGGAAGTGGATCGACAGTGGTTCATTATTGGGGACCAAGAACTTTAGCTAGATATCATGGACATCTGTTTTATCACTGGATTGTCTAGGCAAAGAGAGAGAATTCAACTCTCTGGGGCTCACCCAGGGGGTGATAGCACGAGCATTCTCATCCAGAGACACTGTCTCAGGGCACAAAAGACAGAGAGTTGAAAAGTAGAGATATCTTACATCATAATGCTCCCACTGCGCATGATAATGCATTGTATCATGAGAGTGGCAAGAGCCCAAGCATTACATGAGGCAAAGAAATCACAGTTCCAGTATGCAATGGATTATTTGGCACCAACAATGTTCAACTGGTGTGAGGAGTTGTTGGCTAACATGAAGATCCATCTAACCAAGTGTAAGACCAGAAGACTGAAACAGTTCAGGGATGGGTCGATTCTGGCAACCTTCTTTCTGGAGAGAGTACCCATGTTCCAGTATCAGTGGTTGGAGATCCATGATCCAACCCCAAGGGATCTAAGGCTGATGTGGTGGTGCGATATAATGTCCAGATAGGGAGGAGGGCAACAGATGCATTTCCCCACAGCCTTCTTCAGTTGGTTGCGGTGACATCTGATCATAGTCGAGCACTATGCCTATGTTGGCATTGACTTCAGAGGAGATCTGGATCTTCCGATCCCACCAGACACACAGTGAACCGATGCAGGTAAAAAGTGTTTTTAGACGTTTTTACTTTTTTAATGTTTTTTTAATATGTTTTGACACGTAAAATTATGATTTGTTTACAAATATGGGTCCACAAAGACCTCTTGGCATGTCCCCGATTGCACGGCGGGTACCACGTCGAGCAAAGGATGCTCCTTATGAGGGGGGAGCAAACACATTAGCTGAGCTGGAGTAGAACCTGGTCAGCCTCACGCGAGGCATCCCAGAGTATCCCACATTTGGTGATATCCCAATGTGTTTCCATAAACACATTGTCGGAGTTTCGGGAAAACAGCGTCAATTACTCTAGTGAGTAATTCAAGTAGTCACCTACTACCATGAGCACCATATGGGCGGATAGAAACCCTGTTTATACATTTTTGTACTAATGTAGGCTCGAAGAGCCATTTTTGTAACAGAACATATATTTTTGAGCTTTTGGATGTAACACACTTACAGACCTATATATATATATATATATATATATATATATATATATATATGCATGTTTCTATGGCTACTTGTGTATCATGATGATGTCTTGATTTACATATTGTGCAAATGTCTATCTAATGCATGGTTTGATAATGAATATGTTAAAGTATTTAAATGACCTGGAATGTCTTGGTATGTGATAAAATCAAAATTCCTTTCCAATAATCTAACACGTAAATACATACGCAAAATTTGAGGATTGTGCACAGAGTAACTCCCATTTAGTTGTAACACGAGCTGTGAGTCCAACCTAACAACCAAATCTCTTATCCCATGATCAATGGCATATGATTGTCAGCCAATAATTGTTAGATGAATTGTCATTGATGAAAATATACTTGAGGAGCTCTCCAAATGAAGGCTACTCTATCACACTAATGGATCCTTATGACAAAGCCAATCTGTCCATCATCTTCTACACTAAATATTTTAAGGACAGTCAATATAAAAATAGGTTTTTCACCATCTTAGAGACATACCTTCATTATGAACCTTATACCATCTGAAACATAATTATTTCATCTTTCCAACAAGCCCTCACACGCCTCCAAACTCACTATGGTGAGAGAAAAATTAAATTTTAAGTTGAAAAGTAATTATTAAAAATTAGAGCCGAATTGTCCTTGGCCTCTTATGTCATCCTGCCTATAGGAGCGGTGGATTTTCACATTAGCCGCAATAATACTATATATATAAGAGCTCAGACACCTTTATTGCATCATCAGTTTGGTCATCCATCACAGAAGAAGATATTTCAGTTCACACCTTGTGAACTAAGGGAGGCCGAGGAATGAGACATTTAAAAATAATTTTTTGGGTTAAATTATGTGGCTTGGACCTGGTGCATAAAGAACTGTGGCTCAGACCTAGTGTATAAAATATGTGTTGCAGCGTTAGGAGTTCAGAGCCTCTTCTACATAGTGGTATTACCTTCGGACCTGAGATCTGTTGGAAAATAATAGGAATTATGATGACAGAGACAGGAGCCTCGGATGGATTGGGATAATATTTTTTTCTCGTGGTGATGGCAACGGATTGCGTTCCAGCCATGAATACCTAAGAGCTACCAGATGATTGAGCTTGGTCTACCATTTGCGTTTGCTGGTAAGGAAATGGATCTTTCAAAACTGTCGAAGTCCTGGGTGCGCCCTTCAGAAGACGGGCAACTTTGGCATGCTGAAGACAATCCTTCATGTAATGATCGTCATCACATATTAGACAAGGATATCTGGGCTGACTAAGAATCACCAGCAGAAGGCTTATTTGAATCATGTTTATGGTTCTTGGATTTAGACTTGCCCTTACCCTTTTTCTTACCCTTTGAGGATTTGTTTGTTGTGGTAGACTAAACAGCATTTACCTCTGAGGTTTTACCGAGATTATTCTGATTCGGAGGAGGAGGGGGTGCAGTGGCAGAATTGTATTTGGACTTCGAGGAAACCTTAGGCGAACTGCTATCAGTATGAGCCATTGCCCCAATAATACCATCCACCGAAGGCGTAACAGGAGACTGAGACGATGAAGGATTAGTCGAAGGATGCGGCGCATCAGGTAACAACTCATATAGAGTCCCGGACTGGGGATAAACCAAGTCAAGGTATTAAGCTCTAGCGATGACCTCCTCTTCCGTGACACACCCTCCCATTGCAAGATCTTTTGCAATTTTGGGAACAAATGATTTTATGAACCATTCGGTCAATAGCTGATCTAGGATCTCAAATTTGATAAGGCGACAACGACGCCGCCATTCATGGACGTGATCCGAGATATGCGCAACATTCGATTGCTTCAACGAAGTGAGTAAATGGGTTTTGGTTTCATACCGGACATGTAGCTAGAAATGAGTGAGGAAGGCCATAGCCAAGGAATTGAAATCGAAGAAAATTCCTCGAGGGAGCTCAATGTACCATTTGGTCGCAGCACCAGTCAAAGTGCCCTGCAAAAGACGAAGATGAATAGAATCGTCAACCCAAGAATTAGAGGAACACCACAAATGGTATGTCATAAAATGGGTTTGAGGGTCTTCCCCAAATTTTCCTTCGAACTTCAGACAACCTCCTGGAATCTTAGTTGGAATCGGCGACCAATGCAGTTGATGTTGGATGGAGTCATTTGTGAGCTTTAACACATCTAGCAATTCCAACGTAGCCAAGTACGGTAAAGGAGGATGATGAGGCGAGAAAGGTCGAGGGTTCCAACCTAATTGATAAGGGTTCTAGCCCCAATAGGGTGGATTCTGACCCGAATATGCATATTTCCCCCATGGGTGGTAAGGACATTGGTGCATATATTATTGATAGGGACCTTGTTAGGGTTGTTAATATTTCCCTTGAGGATATTGAGGATGTGGACCTTGTTAGACATGAGGTCTAGGATAAGGTCCCTGCTGAACATAAGGTCCAGTTTGCGGCCCCTGTTGAAAGTAGGGTCCAACCTGTGGTCTGTGCTGAACATAAGGTCCAACCTGTGGTCCCTGTTGAACATGAGGTCCAACCTACGGTCCTTGCTGAACATAGGGTCCAGCTTGAGGTCTTGGTTGAGCCTGCTGGTACTGAGGAATTTGTTGATATGAAGCACTAGGTTGAGGCCCAGTCTGGGGTTGCTAGTACTGACCTTGAGGAAAAGGTTGGTACTAAGTACCATACGGATGAGGGAAAGGACCAGATTGACCCAAAAGGAGATTCAAACCAACTTGGGTGTAAGAACCAATCTGAGGATTGGTCACAACAGCACTAACCGAAGGTTGGCACAGTTGGACGTACTGCTGATATTGTACATTCAGCCTTTGAACATAAGGAATGTTAGCTTGTTGAACAAATGAATATATTGGGTTCGGCTGCGGAAAGGGTTTTTGAACATGTGAATATTGAACGTGAGGTTAACTTGCCCCGAGAATAGATCCAGAACTCGGCATCCCCCCACCCAAAAGGGGAGATACATAGAGAGCGTTAGACTGCCCCCCAGGCATAGACGAAACCATGGATTTCCCACTCAATGGTAGGACTACAGTAATCATCTATGGCGAAAAGGGGACATAGGATTGAAACGGCACGTCATTTGACCAATGGTGACCATCGGTTGAACAAAAGGTTGAGACACCGCGGCCACGTTCAAAACAAACGAGCCAGAGGACGAAGGAATACCCGTTGACCAAACGAGATCCAAAAATAAGGGCGTACCACCAGAAGCTCCATAAATGAGGTTTCCCAAAGAGGTATAATCGTGCGGGAGTGTAGCCGCAACATAAGTAGACGGTATTTCAGTTCCACTACCTTAATCATGAGGTGTTGACCTGAACAATTATCTCTCAGAGGGGAAAATTGAAGAAGAGGCTTACGGGATAAACGAGCCATAAGTTTCCTGCATATTTCTTTGAGGAGGACTGATGAACGAGACTTCATCAGCATTTGATGCCATTTCATCTCGAAACAACTAACGAACGGTAGAATTAGATGCTACCGGAGAAGCTCGAAAAGGGATTATGGGTTGATCGAAAGCGATGTAAGGTTGCTCAAGAGAGACTACAATCCAATCAAAGAGCGGATTCGAAGGAAAGACCAAGAACTGTGCAGCTTGTTCGGGCCTTTCCGGCTCAGATTCTTCCAATGTAGTCCAAGGAGAATCATCAAGAGGTGCTCAAGATGATATGGGTTGAACACTAATGACAATTCCAAGCTCTTCGCCTTGCGCTTCGAGGGGTCCAACCGGAAAATGAGGAATCTCTAGAGGAGGTTGCTGAGATCCGTCAGAAGAGGGAGTGGGTGAATTTGACAATTCAGCTACAATGACCTTCGAGAAGAAGATCAAAAAGGAAAGAGGTGAACAAAATCACAACTTACCAAGCAATAAAATTTGGAGAACTGCACGGGTGAGATGTTTTCATGGCTGGTTACATTTAGAATTAACAAAAATAAATAAATAAAAAGGGTTGTGCTAGGCATAAAGTTTTAACAAGTATCCGTGAACTGCAATATACACCTTGGTGATAAAATGAAAAAGAAATGACCAGGGACTTAACGTACGGCAACCAGTCTCCCCGAATGTTGTGTTCGGTGTGTCACATCTACAAGGCGGCCGACTTGGTTACCTATGGCAAGCTTGCAACCTAGTGGTGTCTCTCAAAATATACGGGACGGTATGTGGGAGTCCAGTCCGTAGTGATGTTGTTTAATGTGTAATTGTTCGATGAGAGTGTCCCTAATACACTTATCATACATCAATATACTTCCATACGTGGGGCGGGATATCACCCCTGGGTTGTAATGCAAACCATTAGCAACAGCTCCTACGCTTAACGACGTCAGAACACATCTCTAGCCTAGACCACTAAATATTATCGTTAATTCCAATGCTCCTTGAGGTAAATTGGGTTCATTTTAAGTTGATCTTGATCAAAGTTTCAGTTTCAAGGCTCAAAACGAATGTTACCTGAATCCTTATGATGCAGACTAAATGCGAGAAAATAAGCTTTCAATTTCGATGAATTCTGAACTACTTAGGGAAGACAGACAAAGAAGAATGCACTCAATGCAGTAATGTAAATTCCCCCAAACTAGTTCAGAGTTACGAAAATGCAATGCTTTTCAAATTGAATTCACTTTCCCAACAAATGCAACTTAATTGAAAATGAAAATGCCTTTCCTTTCACCTAGATGCATGAAATATATATATATATATATATATATATATATATATATATATATATTGTTTTTCACTTTAAAATGAAAGCAAAACAAATGAACGAAGGAAGAAATGCAAAATCTTTTTACTTTTCTTTCAATCGAACCAAACAAAAATCGTTTTAAAGACTCCACAAATGAAATGCTTTTCACTTTCCTTAAAACGAAAAGGATAATCTAAATCAAAAATGAAAAAGAAAATCATTTCCAATTTCTTTTGAATTTAGAGAAAACACACCCTTCTAGACTTGCGCATCAAACAAACTGTAATCTCATGCTTGACACTAGATCGAAGGGAAATAGTCAGAAATGCAGAGATCACCAAAGCATACACCAACTCTCTTCGAAACAAGACAAGAAAAATGTGACAAAGTGTTTGAAATGAAAAAAAGTTCCCAAACTTACTCGCTCAGAGGAGATAGGTAAGTCAAACACATAGCAAGGAGATCACTAAGATCTCACAAACTCCTTCAAGGGCCAAGACACACTAGATAATCAGAGGTGAAACTTAAAATTTCCCAAGGTTGAGATCAGCACTTATGTACTGAGCATAAGGGTGTTGAAAGGTTAATCAGTGCGGTTGTACTATATATAACAGTGTTGTTGTACTATATATAACAAAAAAGGCGTTTGTCACTAAAAACAAGGAAAAAACAAAAAGAGTCTCACAAACACACCAGGCCTGACACAATGAAGTGACAAACAACCTTTACACACACTGACAGAGACCTAAGTAGATTTAAATTTCATAAATCGGAGAAACTAATACAAGATTAGTTCGGGGAAGGAGGACTTAAAAGGCTCAAGCTCCCCAGTGGAGTCGCCAGTTATGTTGTCAAGATAAACCCCCTCTACGGACAGAGGCAATCTCTCTAGCCCTAGAGTGGGTCTAGCAGCGCGAGATTCTTTCTAACATAAGCTTTCTTAACTAATGCTTACAACGAAAATAAGAAAGAGATTGTTGTCCTGTGACAACACACAAAGTGGAGAAGGAGAAAGGAAGGCAAAGCCTGACTGTCAAAGAGCTTCAAAGGAACCAATATACAGTTTAGTTCAGCAGAAAGGGGAAAGTGTAGCTGATAAGGTTTAATGATGAGAAAACTCCATTTTCACCCCTGTTCATCTCATTTATCCGCTTTACCTTCATTTACCCTCTCTTACCCTTCATTTTCCCTTTTCTAAAGTCCCGCGCTACACTTCTTCATCTGCATCACCGCTCCCCGCAAGTCTTAACCTTTACATCTTAAGACTTACTAAAACTTATCTTGTCGCCGATGCGACTTGGTGGGACCCATCCAACCTTGATACACCACCCAAATCCGCATGCAAACCCTCATATTCCACACTTTCCTTCCCTATCGCCTTTTCTCACTTTGTAGCGACTAGCGCATCGCATATCGCATATCACACAATTTACAGCTTACCTCTTAAGCACTCCCAAAGTTTTTGTTTAAGCTGCGATGCGGTTGGGTCCCACTTTCCCTCCACGTCACCTCCCTGCCATCGCACATCGCTCCCCGCAGCTTTTAACATTTACCACCCGCTGCTCCCAGCTAAATCTTGCAACTTGCGATCTACAGGCACGGTCCCACCACTGTCTGAGCCACCTCACCTCCCCCCACACTTTTCCCATCGCGGGTTTTAACGCTTAAATTTCACTTGCTCACACATAAACTTTGTGATGTGTGATTTATGGTCGGGTCCCACCTTCCTCCACGTCACTTCATTTCTCCCCACTCTTCGCACATCGCATCGTTTAGGGTCTATCTCTACTGCTCCATGGTAAAGACTTGCGATTGCGATGTGGTTTGGCCCCAACATAATACTCCACTCACCGCAATTACGCCTTTCCTTCACTACCATTACCATTCCATTACTCCCGCCATTCCCATTCGTTGGCACACATCCCATTACTGCCAAGCCTTCTGCATCTCTCCATTACTTCTGCTCCACCCCAATACATCCGACGGCCCTTATCTAGTTTCAACCCGCCCACAGCATTTAAGCTTTAACTATTGGGGGGGGGTTCCAAAATAGACGGTTTCCATTACCACCCACTCCTCCACGTACCTTCCTCTCACCATTTTGCACTCCCCCTCTTTGATACCACATACCACTTAATACCCCCTACAAAATCTAGTTTCTGGTTTTCAAATACAGCAAGATTTTTTTGGTAAAGCACGCAGTTATGGTTTATTCAGTCCTTCAAACATCTCCCCACTAAGAGTTAAGCATGCGCAGCACAGTTGGCCATCTCGTACAGTTAAAACGAATCATGAGAATGAGGGAGTGGGGGCATGCAAAAAGAAGGTGGAATTAAGTAATGGAAGACGAACTGCCCACCTGTTCACGGCAACTCGTCACACCACTTTGAAGGCTCTCAGATTTGGCCTCTTCTGGTCAACTTTGTCTTTTTCTTTTTACTGTTTGATTGTGACGTTTGGCCGGTGAAATCGCAATTTCACCCATTCCTGTTTTAATTCTCTCAATACAGAAGTAACTGATGAATGTATGCTCTACAAGTTAGGTAGGATATTTTGATTTCATAGGCATGGGTCGATCATAAATGATTAGAACCGTAGACCCTCTTGAGAACTCTATATGTAGGGAGTTCTAAGATGAAAGAAAGGGTTCTAAAATTTTGGAAGAAATTTGTTGTATTTTTGTATAATTGTGCTCCCTGTGCTGTGAGATACATATTTGGGAGAGTTGTTTGAACTCAATATAATACAACGCTGTTATTTGGAGTCCAGATGGAGTAATGAGTAGAATGTATCTGTTTTTCTTCTGTTATCAGTAATCTCTCTTTATGTATAATCCTCCGTCATACTATGTTGCTTTGAAGGTTTGTGTAATGTAGTTGCTGGTCGTTTGAAATTTTATTCATGAATTCGTGTTTGCATAACGCTCATGTATTAAGCTTGAGGCACTCCCTTAATTTGTGTGAACCTCTTTTGTTTCCCATATCTCATTCATATCCGCTTCCTTTGAGGTCACTAGGGGACAGATTCTTAAATCTCTTAAGCCTGTCTCTTGTGGGTTCATTATCTGCTCTTCCTCATCGCCTCTGCATATTTTTAAAGTTTTTGCTCATTGTTTTATACTTGGCCCAATTAAAAGCTATGAAGCCTCGCAGTCTCTTGAGCCCTCTCACAGTATAGGGAATTCACATGAATCGACTCCAAAGTCTTCTCTGTCCATGAACCACCAAAACCATTATCCTCTCGACCCATATTCTGTGAGAGGCATTTATACAATTGTCCACATTTAATCTCTGATTTTAAGATGTCTTAGGCACTGGTATTTTGCAACACAAGGTTGTCTCTAGGAGCTACAATAGATACATAAATACCTTTTTCCAATTGCTATCCTTGGATCCGTTGATGGTGACCTCGATCCACAATCCTTGTAGGCCCGCTTCTTGTTATTGATACAATATATAATAAACGAAAACACTAGCTATCTAGCAAATCAAGGAGTACCATAATATTTGCATAATCATGTAGACAAATATAGAAAGCAAACATCGGATGTTATTATTGATAAATTACAAAAAGAGAACTTACAACCAGGCCTTGATGTTGGAGGTGTCCTTAGGTGAAAATATGAGTCTTTCACCCAGCTCAAAAGTATTCCTTCTCCCGTGCACTTAGGCTTAATCACGATGCAAGCATGTGAAGGGATGAGAGTTCAGATGAGTCTAACAATGATCAACCAAGCTCTAAACTTGGGGGAATGAGGGATGTGAATTTATAGCAAGGAGAAGGAGGTTGGGAGCCCATGAAAGGAGAAGGAAGGCCCACTCTCTAAGGGATGATCCCCCATGGATGAGATCAAAGCTCCAAAATGAGAGAGCTCAACCTTATCATCTATGTTCAACAACCAACTCGCCGCCCTTGAGCTTCTAGAGGTTGAAGCTTCTCCTCCATTTGAGGAAGCACTACCAGAAAGGGGATCAGCATGGTTTCCCAATCAATTAGGGCACTGACAGCATTGGGCCAAAACTAGGATAAGGACATCAGCGCAGTCATGGCACCAGGAAGGGCGATGACCCAGGAAACTAATAATTTTACCAACAAGGGGATATGTCAACATATTTCTTGATGATGGAAACATTGCACAGGATTCGTCACAAGGCATTTCAGGAGCAGGGACGGGAAAATGAGCATGGTGACAAATTACTGTGTAACACTCAGTATGATCACTTAGAACACCCCATCAAGCTTTCCACTCAATAATGACAACAATCTAGTCACAAATCTGTTGCTCCAAGCACTCGTGCACCGGAGGTCTCTCTGTGTATGGCTGAATACCTCTATGGGTGATTATTCCACACGCTTTTCCATTTGTGGGCCTTTTCCCCTTCTAAAACTTTCCATATTCAATTTACTCTGCTAATGTATAGCCCCACATTTACCTTAGTCTTCCAAGCAAATCTGTGGGTCAGCTTCAAAATCCAAGGTACTTGGCCCATTCTTTTCATTGAATTACAAAGCACCATTTTAGTCGCCACCCCAACCTGCATGATTATGAGTTATATTCCCAATTACTTATTCACAATCAAATACCTCTTGGGTAAGAGGGAATACATACATATTTTAACTCAAAATTTAGGGCAAGGTAATTTCTCGTAACATCCTCACTGTTTCCCCACTCATGATATCATAGTCCATAACATTTCTTACATTCCCATTCCCATTCAGTTGCTTAGCATTTTTATTTTTATTTTTTAAAGTACATAGACATCATGTTTAAATCGTTCAATTTGGTTCATCATAACAACAACATTTAAATGCCAATACAAATGATAACTACATAATTATTTACAATAATGATAGGGTCAAAATGGGTTTGTAATAATTGTATTTCTTGTGTGTAAAAATAGACCCTATCACTGAAAAAACATTAATAATAACCAAAGGAAGATAGCCATTTCACACTGGAGTTTTTCCGAAAACCAATTTCGCCAGTATATCTCATGTTACTGTTATTATGTGATGGCAATTAATTATGTTCAAAGACCAGTTAGGAAAATCCATTCCCAATTTAGCACTGCAGGTTATTAATGCTTTTATAGTTTATTTTTCTCCGCATTAAGCTCTGCATTGACAAATCACTAAAGCCATATGTCAAGGATTACGAATCACTTAAACACAACATGGAGGATCCATGAAGGAGTCATTATCTCATCAACTGTGGCAACTTAACCAAAAATGAAGAAGTCCCAATGGTCCAACTGACCCTCCAGTTAGATTTACATCAAATATTTTCACATCCTTTGGAGGATCTATGAAGCTCGAATTATCTCAACAACAGTGGCAACTTTGAGCCATGCATGCCAATAATTCAAGGTTTCCTTTTTCAGTGAATGCAGAGATTGGAAAAGGTGATAGGAGCAGCCCTGGTCCAGATCCATAATGAAAATTTGAGTTTGATTAAGTGCCAAAGTATTATTATCACTGCATCCCCAAGGCTAATCTACAAAAGGGAGCAGCAATTATGTCTTTGGACACTCGAGATATTTTGAACAAGGAGCAGAAGGGTAATCCACATACAAGCAGTAATAATTTTTGAGGAATATAGAACATAGATACAATTAAGGCAAATACATGGGAAAAGCTATCAGCAAAATCAAAAGAATATGGTACTGGAAAAATTTACTTGCAACATATCCCACTTCACCACAACATCTCCTAGGATTGGAACTATAATTACTTGATTGTACACATCAAAGGGAAGTATTATTTATTTACAGGGTCCGGTAACAGTAAATATTTTGAAGAAACAAACTAGAAATGAAAACCTTGGACCATAGCCTTATTTTTCATGCTAGCACTTCACTCCAGACTCATGTAAACTGATATTTCTTTCAGGTGGTTCTTGTACCTGTAAGCTTGAGCCTTTAGAATATCATTAACTTTAACATCTTAGCTACTTCTGCACTCTTATCATGTTTAAATTGTAGGGAAGGATGCCTGAAACGATACATGCATGCCAGACAGCTAACGTTTCATTTGAATTTGCTACAAGCACTTTATAGGTTCCCAGCTAGTTGTTGAAGCCTGGGGATGTGTGTGCATTGTTCAATACAAATAACCTTCTATTGTAAACTATTTATAAGCTCTGAAACCCTGAAACATCTTAAATTAAATGTGTTTAATCATATCCACAATCTTAATATTTAAAAACTATGATCATCCTGAATGCCAAGAAAGCTATGGGTTTAATTCAGATTGATTCAAGGCTTCTTCCTTGCACTTTTCTTTGCTGAATAAGCTATCACAACAATGAATACAACCTGAGTAGACTTTCTTTTGGAACCCGAAGAACTTTAAGTGTACAGCATCAAAGGGCAGTATTAGTTATTTGCAGGGCCTCATACGGTATATATTTGGAAGAAACAAACTAGAAATGAAAACCTTGGACCATGGCCTCGCATTTCATGCCAGCACTTGACCCCAGACTCATCTAAAAGGTTATTTCTTTGGGGTGAATCTTGTGCCTGAAGGCTTGAGGCTTTGGAATATCCTTAAAGTTTCAAACACATGAACTGTAAAGCAGGAAGAAATTCCTATCCCAAATAAGACATTTGAATTGACATCTCAGCTACTTGTGCACACTCTTATCATGTTTAAATTGTAGGGCAGAAAACCAGAAACAGTACATACATGCCAGAAACCTAAAGTTCTATCTGAATTTGTTGGAAGCACTTTATAGGTCCCCATCTAGCTTTTCAAGCCTGAGGATGCGTATAAAACAACCTGATTTAAACTATTTATAAACTCTGAAACCCTCAAACATATTTAATTAGTTGCATCATTGCACAACCTTAAAAATTTAAGAACTTTAAATATGATCATCTTGATGCCAAGAACAGTATAGATTGAACAAATAGAGACATTCAATTCAGGTTGATTCTTGTGCCTGAAGGCTTGAGGCTTTGAAATATCCTGAAGTTTCAAACACATGAACTGTAAAGCAGGAAGAAATTCCTATCCCAAATAAGACATTTGAATTGACATCTCAGCTACTTGTGCACACTCTTATCATGTTTAAATGCAGGGCAGAAAACCAGAAACAGTACATACATGCCAGAAACCTAAAGTAACAAGTTTAATCTGAATTTGTTGGAAACACTTTATAGGTCCCCACCTAGCTTTTCAAGCTTGAGGATGCGTTTAAAACAACCTGATTTAAACTATTTATAAGCTCTGAAACCCTGAAACATCTTTAATTAGTTGCATCATTGCACAACCTTAAAAATTTAAGAACTTTAAATATAATCATCTCTATGCCAAGAACAGTATAGATTGGACGAATAGAGACATTCAATTCAGGTTGATTCCAAGGCTGATACATTGCCGTGCTAACTTGCCCTTTCCTTCTCAACCGTATTTTGGCTAAACGAGCTGTTGCAACCACAAATCTAACCTGAGGAGCAGACTTTTTTTTGGAAAAGCAAGACAAGTCTCATGCTCCTGCTTTTTTGTCACAATTTGAAAACTCAATACTTATCAGATGCTTGACCTCAATTTGGCTTTAGGTCTCTTACTGCTGTTGCAAAAATCTGCACTTGTTTGAGACAATAATTAGTGTTTTTCCCATTCATAACTATGTTGCAGATTATGGAACTAAAATCTGTTATGACATAATTTGAAATATAAATAGTCAAGGTCCACACATGCATGATTCTCCAACTGCAGCAGCAAAATGAAACCTATGGTTATTCTCCTGATAGACAGGAGACGCACTGGGTATACAATGATGCAAGTAATGCATATCTAATTAGTAATTCCTCTCAAATCATGCATGAAGATAATAAATCTATCTTTTCGACCCTTCAATATAAGGAAATTTCCATCTTATTCATCATCAATTTCAATTCTACAACGGAGATTCCCTCTGATTCTGACAATTAACTGCAATTGACTCTAAAATTAGCAGGACTTTACACTTGAGAAACAGAGTACAACTGACACAGAGGTTGAGATTCGAGAATCCTAAATCCAACAATCTCATCCATTTCAAATACAATATAATCATCTTTCAAATACAATATAATCATCTTAGGCTTCTAGATCATTCAAGAATTCCAATTCATCAAAATGTGATCTCACTCTCTTTCAATTTATCCCTCAAAAAATACCACAAGCACTCTCTTTCAATTTATCCCTCAAAAAATACCACAAGCACGTATTCTTGTAAAACAAGAACTCAACTAAGCCTTTCATTAATCACATACCTTTTTCTTTAAGTTCAAATAAAACAAAGTTATCACCACATAAATGTTTACCTTCTAAACATGTCATTCTCTTAACAATTTATAAGCAATATGAATTTAGACTCGATCGCCTAACTTACAATAGTTTAGAGTAGTATATGAGTTCAATCCTCATAATTTCTCTAATTAATTTGGTTAAATAGAATTCAACCAATGTTCAACTAAAAAAATCATTAAAGAGATTATTATGGCTTTCCTAGACCTAATTTGTTTTAATCCAATAGAAAATATATTTCATCAACTTATTACAATAATATTTTTCTACATTTCAAGCATTTGAAAATAATTTTAATTATACCTAAACCCAACACATACAAAAGGAATACAATACTAGAGGATAGACACCTAGTTCACACATTCTATTTTAAATCAGTTATTCTAAACATTCCAAACCACCTAATAGTGCTAAATATACCAATCTTAGTATCTTCATTTGTAATAAAAATAAAATAATGGATTTAAATCTCAAGCAAATTCATGTTAAGAATCTATATCCATTTAAATTTAATTACTCATAATCACTCCTCCTTAATCATGTCTATGAGATTCCATCAAAATATTCTAACCATAAGAATTACTTAGCTCATAGATATATTTTAGTATGGATTCCACACCCATACCTTAACTCACTACTTAGCTCATAGATATATGCTAGTATAGATTCCACACCCATACATTTTTTCCTAGATATATGCAAGTAGGGATTCCACATCCATACATTAGCTCATAGGTATATGTTAGTATGGATTCCACACCCATAAATTTGCTCATAGATATATGCTAGTATGGATTCCACACCCATACAATTTCTCCTAGATATATTTTAGCATGGATTCCACACCCATACATTAGCACATAGATATATGCTAGTATGGATTCCACACCCATACAATTTCTCCTAGATATACGCTAGTATGGATTCCACACCCATACATTAGCTCATAGATATATACGCTAGTATGGATTCCACACCCATATGTTAACTTAAGTAAAAACATAACCTTCAAATGTTCTTTAAAATGGCTTCCACAACGCTTCATGCACTAGTCATTTAAGCCTCTTGTTTATAGGAAGGTCATACCTCAACCTAGTATTTGAGTCATTTCAAGTTATTTGTTGCAGAATTTCAACCCAAACTACACAAAATTATGTCAAAGAAATAAGAGGAATTTCATTCTTATTCATTAATAATGTATTCCCAAATCATATTTTAACACATCTAATTAATGCACATACGTTACTCTTGAAGCTACATTCACAATTAAAAGTGACATCCTTCAAAGTAGATTTTGTTAAGTTTCCATTAGTGTAGGTAAGAAAAGAGTCAAAATTAACATGAACTCAATCATCATGTTAATTGAATATCAACCTTATACTTGTTACTCATTCCCAAAGTATACACACCAAGGTCATCATACTATAGTCCAGATTAAGCTAGTATTTTTCTTGGTAGATACGATTACAGCTAGTAAAGATGGCTACTAAACCCACATCACATTAAAAATGATGCATTTAAACATATATGAAACCATGCATGCACTACACCTATCTCACTCATCGATTAAAAATCAATTCATTCACATACTTGGGTTTAACCCCAACTTTCTCAAGCACATCCTTTCCCAACATGTCTTTAAGCATTTTAACATATTTCCAATAATATGTCTTAACAAAAATATAACGGAATATAAGAAGAAGAAAAAAATCATGAGTTTCTAAATGACATAATGATAATAATATCCTCTATGCAACCAATATGCTTCCAAGTCAAGATATACAACAACTCAACATGCATGCAAAATCAACATTCATGTATCATCAACCTACAAGTAAGCATGTTAGACCATTAGGCCCTAGTGTTGTAACTAGCTCTGATACCATATATAAGGTCCCACCTTACCTACCATAATTATTATAGAGAAATATTGAATCAAAATGCGATAATTTTTTTATTATTATTTTTTTTTGTAAGACATAAAAGTTATTGGTGTCCTCTACACTACACCCTAAATTCTACTAACTTATCCTCAAAGCTACAAGGTTCAAGTATATCAAGATCTAAAACATACAACCATAATACTTGCTTTTCAAGACAAAAACCACCTTCAAAATATAAAGTATTTAGTGGCATGAATAATTGTCAACCTTTATGAATCACAATTTACAATAAGCTAATTGTTAATTATATTGTAATTAAATGTGTTCAAGAGTGACTAATTAGATTTTGTTCTAAATAACATGCTTATGAATTATTTTCTTAAAAGAATAATTAAGTTTATATACGATTTGTATCCAAAAATTAGGAATTCATATGTGAGGTAATATTACAACAAATTACTTACCCTAATTGTGAATTTTGATCAGGACCCTATAACTCAATGGAGTTATTACGCTAAAAACACCTTGGTTGCAAATCCTAAATTAAATTAAGCCAATTTTTTAATGGACAATTCATAAACATAATTAGATGCAACCATTGAAACATTATGAAAAACAATTTACAAGCCTGAAATGTACAACCATTGAGGCATTTTGTCAAACACTTACAACCATTATCTCTTTAAGGTGTTTTCACAACAATTAGCTAACATGAATCCAAAATTACATGACTTCATTTTTTTGTGAATAATGCCAATAATTGAACTCGAGATATAAGTAGACTATCAGCCATCTTAACTACTAAATCTATGCCAATAAATGAATATAAATATTTAGGAATTTTCTACATAGCTCACAAGTTGTAAGGTACAGTCATTAAGGAATTTTGACAAACAGTTGGCAGTCATACAGCAAGTTGTCGTAAAGTTATTTAAATTTTCAATGCTTTAACCATTTTAGACTTTAAACACAATTTCCAAGTGGTTAGCTAATATTAGATTCATCGTTATGAATTATCAGGTAGATCCAATATAAAAAGAACCAAATAGCAAAACAAAACAACAGGCAATTCCTACAAGCAACAGCAAATCTGCAAAACAGAGCAGATTTGGGAACAGATGTCCGAAAACTTGATTTTTGAAATCAAAGTCGGGATGAAATGGCCTATCCGCACGGATACCCCCTGAAGTTGAGCTGAATTGCAACAGGGGTGTCTAGAAACACGATTCTTCAAAACAACAATAACCCAAAAATCCTACAATCTCATTTATGACTTCTGCCAAATACATAGTATGAAAACTTAACTAGAGCTGTACGAAGAGGAGGAAAAACATAATTTAAGCCATTAAAATGTTTCCATCTAATTCATGGCAGCCTACATGCTTCATCCATTAGTACTTGTAGTTAATCGATTCAACACTATACAAGAAAATACATCAATAACCATTACGAAATTTCCTCACATTTGGTGTGCAACACTTCATATACATGTAAGTTTCAGCAAACAACCAAACAAGCAAAAACTATGAAATAAACTACAAAAATACATAATATAATTTGATCCACATACCTAACAGTGAATTTGTACAACTCCAAAAGGATGGATGTATGCTCCAACTCCAATAAGAGTATGCTCCAATGCCAATATCCTTACCAACTCATCATGAACCACCTGGCTTTCCTCCCAACCATATTCAGGAGGAACTTCTCCCCGCAGAACCCCCGAGCTACAAAATTTCACAACCAATACCACAATACAACAGTAGAGAGAGATGCAAGGCAAACTAAGGAAGATAGTTTTCACTTCCTCTAAATACCACTCATGTTCAACCTCGATAGATACTTAGCAGATTAGTAAGGAATTTAGATTGTTTTTGGAAGCAATTGGATACTCTCCATATCTCTCCCTCTCACAATCTTCCTCAAGTCTCTTCCACTCTTGGCATCACCCTCCCTCCTCAAGTGAGAATACATGAGACTCATATATAGGAGGAGCAACAAATTCTTGTCATAAAGGAGGAGTAATATGCATGCCTTGTATTCCATTTAGAGGAGTGTAACTTATGCCATTAAGGAAAGGTATGCATGCCTTATTTAAGGAGAGTGTAACATATGCATTAAAGAGATTGTAAGAGGAATATTTTATGACATATCTTTAATGAGTGTAAGAGGAATATGTCATTCTTTGATAAGTGCATAAAAGATAGTGTAATGTAATATTTAAAAAAGAGAGAGTTATATAGAGCCATGAGAGTCATGAAGGAGAGAGGTGTGAATTGATTGAATAGATGAAGTTAATTTGTAATTCCCTTTTAATAAAATATCATAGTCTCATAAAAGATAATGATAATACTAATAATATTGAGGATTCAGTCAATATTGAACTATTAGGATTGATTAATGATAACTTAATTTAATTTCCTTCAACTATGCTTGATTACCAATTTATGCAAGGAGATTTACTATTTTTGGAAAGTTATGCTTGAGATGGTAGACATGACTTTCTATTTTTAGAAAGTCATTCCAGAATTGTCAGATTGAGATTTTATTTAAGGAAGTTTATCCAGGAGTGGTATTTTTCTTTCAAAGAGTAGCGATTCCGCACCCCTATTTCATGCATCTTCGTGCCTTAGTAGATTGAGGACTTCCCGCCCCAATCTACTCCAAAGATCTAAGATTCCATAACTTGATCTTTTTAAAAATTTAGGACTCCGCACCCTAAATATACAAGACTCCACATCTTTATATTTCTTGGATTTAGGACTCCACGCCCTAATTTCAATGCTTTCTCATATACTGTGCTTTGAAACTCTGTGTTTCTCCTTATGGTACTGATTGTAAGCTTTTTCCCATTTGATGGTTCATTGGTAAGGCCTTGTTCGAAGACCTGACACATCACAATCTCATAGATCAAAGGAATCATATGAATTTCATAGTGAAATTAACTTAATCACATTTTACCAAGAATGGTGCATGAATTCCACAATCATTTAGGTTTTGAAGAAATGACTTCCATAGTCATTCATAATTGAACATCCTTGTTGGAAAAGGACCAGGCCCCCTACCACATCCTGCTTAGTCCAAGGTTGGACATATATATAATCATACAAGTTATGTATTATCCATAAATCATAATTTAACCATATGTTCCACATAACCATGAGCATCCATGGATCTATGTGTCCCAATCCTGGATCACCATCCATGTCATACACCTATGTCAAAACCAGGGTACATAAGAGAAAACATAGCTAATATTCTCTTAACCAAAATCGCTTCTTAAACACAAAACCATATATATTATCATAACTATATAGCAACCAGGTGACCCAAACCAAGTCTATAGCATATAATCATGTCCATAAGTCTGTCATGCATAATATTATATCAATATATCACGATCACCCTCTCTAAGTGTCATCAACGTCATCTCACCAAGAAGGGACACTACACATATTTAGAAGATCATTTTGTCCATTTCCCCTCCGAATTCCAAATCAGCGGTGCGGCCTATCCGAGACACTATTCGTCAATCCGTCTCCGCCAGGTAAGAGCTCTAAACCTCCTTTTCATTTTTATCTTGTTCATTTAGCATTTATTTTTCAAAATTAGGGAGTTTAGGGAAGATATTTCAAAATTTAAAATCGCCTGCGACCAGCGGGATTTCGAGCTATCGGGGCCATGTTGATCACGCTCAGCTCGTTAGGGCACGCGCCACCAATGTCAAATTATTTCGGACAGTCGCAATGGCCGCGTGGAAGATTTTAAATTGGAAAAATCTCCCAACTCCACCATTAACTTCTAAAAATTCTTCCATGAATGCTCCTAATAGACCATTTGGACATGTTTTGCAGGTGCTTTCAGAGAAGATGTCGGTCGAATGGAAAGAACGAGACCATGACGTGGAAGACCACCAAGCCTTGCAGGTTCAAGATTGCATCAATGCTTTGCGCAATTGCGGATTGTTGAAATCCTTTCAAACATTCGTCTTGAGAGCTCAATTGGAGCTTCTTCAGTACTTGATTAGTATCTAGGAAATGGATCGATAGTTGTTCATTATTGGGGACCAATAACTTGAGCTAGATATCATGGACATCTATTTTATCACCGGATTGTCTAGGCGAGGAGAGAGAATCCAACTCTCTAGGGCTCACCCAGGGGGTGAGAGCACGAGCTTGCTCATCTAGAGACATTGTCCCGGGGCACAAAGGACAGAGAGTGGAAAGGTAGAGATATCTTACATCATAATTCTCCCACTGCGCACGATAATGCATTGTATCACGTGAGTGGCAAAAGCCCAAGCATTGCATGAGGCAACGAAATCACAGTTCCAGTATGCAATGGATTATTTGGCACCAACAATGTTCAACTGGTGTGAGGGGTTGTTGGCTAACATGAAGATCCATTTAACCAAGTGTAAGACCAGAACTCTGAAACAATTCAGGTATGGGTCAATTCTGGCAACCTTCTTTTTGGAGAGAGTACCCATGCTCCAGTATCAATGGTTGGAGATCCATGATCCAGCCCCGAGGGATCTGAGGTTGATGCGATGGTGCGACATAATGTCCAAACAGGGAGGAGGGCAACAGATGCATTTCCCCACAGCCTTCTTCAGTTGGTTGCAGTGATATCTAATCGTAGTCGAGGACTATGCCTATGTTGGCATCGAATTCAAAGGAGATTTGGATCTTCCGATCCCACCAAACACGCAGTGAACCGATGCAGGTAAAAAGTGTTTTTTAGACATTTTTCATGTTTTTGTTATATGTTGTGACACGTAAACTTATGATTTGTTTACAAATATGGGTCCACAAAGACCTCTTGGCATGTCCCCGATTGCACAGCGGGTACCACGTCGAGCAGAGGATGCTCCTTATGAGGGGGGGGAAAACACATTAGCTGTGCTGGAGCGGAACCTGGTTAGCCTCACACGAGGCATCCCAGAGTATCCCACATTTGGTGATATCCCAATGTGTTTCCATAAACACATTGTCAGAGTTCCGGGAAGACAGCGTCGATTACTCTAGCGAGTAATTCGAGCAGTCCCTGCTACCATGAGCACCATGTGGGCGGATAGAAACCCTGTTTATACATTTTTGTACTGATGTAGGCTCGAAAAGCCATTTTTGTAATAGAACATATATTTTTTGAGCTTTTGGATGTAACACACTTACAGACCAATATATATATATATATATATATATATATATATATATATATATATATATATATATATATATATATATATATATATATATTCATGTTTCTATGGCTACTTGTGTATCATGATGATGTCTTGATTTACATATCGTGCAAATGTCTATCTAATGCATGTTTTGATAATGAATATGTTAAATTATTTAAATGACGTGGAATGTGTTGGTATGTGATAAAATCAAAATGCCTTTCCAATAATCTAACATGTAAATACATACGCAAAATTTGAGGATTGTGCACAGAGTAACTCCCATTCAATTGTAACACAATGAGCTATGAGTCCAACCTAACAACCAAATCTCTTATCCCATGATCAATGGCATCCGATTGTCGGTCAATAATTGTTAGATGAATTGTCATTAATGAAAATATACTTGAGGAGCTCTCCAAATGAAGGCTACTCTATCACACTAATGGATCCTTATGACAAAGCCACTCTGTCCATCATCTTCTACACTAAATATTTTAAGGACAGTCACAATAAAAATAGGTTTTTCACCATCTTAGAGACATACCTTCATTATGAACCTTATACCATCTGAAACATAATTATTTCCTCTTTCGAATGAGCCCCAACACGCCTCCAAACTCCCTGTGGTGAGAGAGAAATTAAATTTTAAGTTGAAAAGTAATTATTAAAAATTGGAGCCGACTTGTCCTTGGCCTCTTATGTCGTCCTGCCTATAGGAGTGGTGGCTTTTCACATTAGCCGCAATAACACTATATATATAAGAGCTCAGACACCTTTATTGCATCATCAGTTCGGTCATCCATCACAGAAGAAGATATTTCAGTTCACACCTTGTGAACTAAGGGAGGCCGAGGAAGGAGACATTTAAAAATAAGTTTGTGGGTTAAATTTTGTGGCTCGGACCTGGTGCATAAAGAACTGTGGCTCAAACCTAGTGTATAAAATATTTGTTGCAGCGTTAGGAGC
The DNA here is from genome assembly GCA_034641835.2 of Pinus albicaulis. Classification (NCBI taxonomy): domain Eukaryota; kingdom Viridiplantae; phylum Streptophyta; class Pinopsida; order Pinales; family Pinaceae; genus Pinus; species Pinus albicaulis. The sequence continues at coordinate 1,548,164,818 of CM076581.1, read as the reverse complement.
TAAGACCCTCTTCTACATAGTGGTATTACCTTCGGACCTGAGATGCGTTGGAAAATAATAGGAATTATGATGACAAAGACAAAAGCCTTGGACGGATTGGGATAATCTTTTGTTCTCGTGGTGATGGCAACGGATTGCGTTCCAGCCATGAATACCTAAGAGCTACCAGATGATTGAGCTTGGTCTACCATTTGCATTTGCTGGTAAGGAAATGGTTCTTTCAAAATTGTTGAAATCCTGGGTGCGCCCTTCAGAGACAGGCAACTTCGGCATGTTGAGGACAATCCTTGGTGTAATGATCATCATCACATATTAGACAAGGATATCTGAGCTTACGTGATGAAGAATCACCAGCAGAAGGCTTATTTGAATCATGTTTATGGTTCTCGGATTTAGGCTTGCCCTTACCCTTTTTCTTACCCTTTGAGGATTTGTTTGTTGCGGTAGACTGAACAGCTTTTACCTCTGACGTTTTACCGGGATTATTCTGATTCAGAGGAGGAGGGGGTGCAGCGGCAGAATTGTATTTGGACTTTGAGAAAACCTTAGGCACACTACTATTAGTATGAGCCATTGCCCCAATAATACCATCCACCGAAGGCGCAACAGGAGACTGAGACGATGAAGGATTAGTCGAAGGATGCGGCGCATCAGGTTACAACTCATATAGAGTCCCAGACTGGGAATAAACCAAGTCAAGGTATTGAGCTTTAGCGATGACCTCCTCTTCCGTGACATACCCTCCCATTGCAAGATCTTTTGCAATTTTGGGAATGAATGATTTTATGAACCATTCGGTCAACAGTTGATCTAGGATCTCAAATTTGATAAGGCGACGACGACGCCGCCATTCATGGACGTGATCCGAGATATGCGCAACAGTGGATTGTTTCAACGAAGTGAGTAAATGGGTGTTGGTTTCATACCGGACATGTAGCTAGAAATGAGTGAGGAAGGCCATAGCCAAGGAATTGAAATCGAAGAAAATCCTCGAGGGAACTCAATGTACCATTTGGTCGCAGCACCGGTCAAAGTGCCCTGGAAAAGATGAAGATGAAAAGAATCGTCAACCCAAGAATTAGAGGAACACCACAAATGGTATGTCATAAAATGGGTTTGAGGGTCTTCCCCAAATTTTCCTCGAAATTCGAACAATCTCCTGGAATCTTAGTTGGAATCGGCAGCCAATGCAGTTGATGCTGGATGGAGTCATTTGTGAGCTTTAACACATCTGGCAATTCCAACGTAGCCAGGTACGGTAAAGGAGGATGATGAGGCAAGAAAGGTCGGGGGTTCCAACCTGATTGATAAGGGTTCTAGCCCCAATAGGATGGATTCTGACCCGGATATGCATATTTCTCCCATGGCTGGTAAGGACCTTGGTGCATATATTATTGATAGGGACCTTGCTAGGGTTGTTGATATTTCCCCCGAGGATATTAAGGATGTGGACCTTGTTGGACATGAGGTCCAAGATAAGGTCCCTGTTGAACATAAGGTCCAGTTTGCGGCCCCTGTTGAAAGTAGGGTCCGGCCTGCGGTCCCTGCTAAACATGAGGTCCAACCTGTGGTCCCTGTTGAACATGAGGTCCAGCCTGCAGTCCTTGTTGAACATAGGGTCCAGCTTGAGGTCCTGGCTGAGCGTGCTGGTACTGAGGAATTTGTTGATATGAAGCGGTAGGTTCAGGCTCAGTTTGGGGTTGCTGGTACCGACCTTGAGGAAAAGGTTGGTACTAAGTACCATACGAATGAGGGAAAGGACGAGATTGACCCAAAAGGAAATTCAGACCAACTTGGGTGTAAGAACCAAATTCAGGATTGGTCACAACAGCACTAACCGAAGGTTGGCGCTATTGGACGTACTGCTGATATTGTACATTCAGCGTTTGAACATAAGGAATGTTAGGTTGTCGAACATACGAATATATTTGGTTCGGCTACAGAAAGGGTTTTTGAACATGTGAATATTGAACGTGAGGTTAACTCGCCCCAGGAATAGATCCAGAACTCAGCATCCCCCCACCCAAAAGCAGAGATACATAGAGAGGGTTAGATTTCCCCCCATGCATAGACGAAACCATGGATTGCCCACTCAATGGTGGGACTATAGTAATCGTCTATGGCAAAAAGGGGACAGAGGATCGAAACGGCACGTCATTTGACCAATGGTGACGTCGGTTCAACAAAAGTTGAGACACCGCGGCCACGTTCAAAACAAATGGGCCGGAAGAAGAAGGAATACCTGTTGACCAAACAGGATCCAAAAATAAGGGTATACCACCAGAAGCTCCAGAAATGAGGTTTCCCAAAGAGGTATAATCGTGCGGGAGTGTAGCCGCAACATAACTAGATGGTATTTCAGTTCCACTACCTTAATCATGAGGTGTGGACCTACAAATTATCCCTCAGGGGGGGAAACAGAAGAAGAGGCTTACGGGATATACAAGCCATAAGTTTCCTGCATATTGCTTTGAGGAGCACTAACGAACGGGACGTCATTAGCATTTGACGCCATTTCGTCCCGAAACAACTAACGAACGGCAGAGTGAGATGCTACCAGAGAAGCTCGAAAAGGGATTATGGGTTGATCGAAAGCAATGTAAGGCTGCTCAGGAGAGACTACAATAGGATCAAAGAGCAGATTCGAAGGAAAGATCGAGAACTGTGTAGCTTTTTCGGGCCTTTCCGGCTCAGATTCTTCCGATCTAGTCCAAGGAGAATCATCAGGAGGTGCTCAAGATGATATGGGTTGAACATTAATGACAATTCCAAGCTCTTCACCTTGCGCTTCAAGGGGTCCAACCGGAAAATGAGGAATCTCAAGAGGAGGTTGCTGAGATTCGTCAGAAGAGGGAGTGGGTGAATTCGACAATTCAGCTACAATGACCTTCGAGAAGAAGATCAAAAAGGAAATAAGTGAACAAAATCACAACTTACCAAGCAATAAAAGTTAGAGAACTAAACAAGTGAGATGTTTTCATGGGTGGTTACTTTTAGAATTAACAAAAATAAATAAATAAAAGGGGTTGTGCTAGGCATAAAGGTTTACCAACTATCCGTGAACTACAATATACACCTTGGTGATAAAATGAAAGAGAAATGACCAAGGACTTAACGTACGACAGCCAGACTCCCCGAATGTTGTGTTCGGTGTGTCATGTCTACAAGGCGGCCGACTTGGTTACCTATGGCAGGCTTGCAACCTAGTGGTGTCTCTCAAAATATATGCGACGGTACGTGGGAGTCTAGTCCGTAGTAGTGTTGTTTAATGTGTAACTGTTCGATGAGTGTCCCTAATATACTTATCATACATCAATTTACTTCCATACGTGGGGCGGGATATCACCCCCGGGTTGTAACGCAAACCATTAGTGACAGCGCCTACGCTTAACGACGCCAGAACACATCTCTGGCCTAGACCACTAAATATTATCGTTAATTCCAATGCTCCTTAAGGTAAATTGGGTTCATTTTAAGTTGAACTTGATCAAAGTTTCAGTCTCAAGGCTCAAAATGAATGTTACTTGAATCCTTATAATGCAAACTAAATGTGAGAAAATAAGCTTTCAATTTTGATGAATTCTGAACTACTTAGGGAAGAGAGACAAAGAAGAATGCACTCAATGCAGTGATTTAAATGCCCCCAAACTAGTTCAGAGTTACGAAAATGCAATGCTTTTCAAATTGAATTCACTTTCCCAACAAATGCAACTTAATTGAAAATGAAAATGCCTTTCCTTTCACCTAGATGCATGAAATATATATATATATATATATATATATATATATATATATATATATTGTTTTTCACTTTAAAATGAAAGCAAAACAAATGAACGAAGGAAGAAATGCAAAATCTTTTTACTTTTCTTTCAATCGAACCAAACAAAAATCGTTTTAAAGACTCCACAAATGAAATGATTTTCACTTTCCTTAAAACGACAAGGATAATCTAAATCAAAAACGAAAAAGAAAAACACTTCCAATTTCTTTTGAATTTAGAGAAAACACACCCTTCTAGACTTGCGCGTCAAACAAATTGTAATCTCATGCTTGACACTAGATCAAAGGGAAATAGTCAGAAATGAAGAGATCACCAAAGCATACACCAACTCTCTTCGAAACAAGACAAGAAAAATGTGACAAAGTGTTTGAAATGGTGAAAAGTTCCCAAACTTAAAACAACTCAAAGAGACGAAACAGACTCGCTCAGAGGAGATAGGTAAGTCAAACACACAGCAAGGAGATCACTAAGATCCCACAGACTCCTTCAAGGGCCAAGACACACTGGATAATCAGAGGTGAAACTTAAAATTTTCCCAAGGTTGAGATCAGCACTTATGCACTGAGCATAAGGGTGTTGAAAGGTTAATCAGTGCGGCTGTACTATATATAACAGTGTTGTTGTACTATATATAACAGAAAAGGCGTTTGTTGCTAAAAAAAAGGAAAAAACAAAAAGAGTCTCACAAACACACCAGGCCTGACACAATGAAGTGACAAACAACCTTTACACACGCTGACAGAGACCTAAGTAGATTCAAATTTCATAAATTAGAGAAACTGATACAAGATCAATTCGGGGAAGGAGGACTTAAAAGGCTAAAGCTCCCCGGTGGAGTCGCCAATTATGTTGTCAAGATAAACCCCCTCTACGGACAGAGGCAATCTCTCTAGCCCTAGAGTGGGTCTAGCAACGCGAGATTCTTTCTAACATAAGCTTTCTTAACTAATGCTTACAACGCAAATAAGAAAGAGATTGTTGGCCTGTGACAACACACAAAGTGGAGAAGCAGAAAGGAAGGCAAACCTTGACTGTCAAAGAGCTTCAAAGGAACCAATCTACAATTCAGTTCAGCAAAAACGGGTAAGTGTAGCTGATAAGGTTTAATGATGAGCAAACTCCATTTCTGCCCCCGTTCATCTCATTTATCCACTTTACCTTGATTTACCCTCTCTTACCCTTCATTTTCCCTTTTCTAAAGTCCCGCGCTACACTTCTTCATTTGCATCACCACTCCCCGCAAGTCTTAACCTTTACATCTTAAGACTTACTGAAACTTATCTTGTCACCGATGCGACTTGGTGGGACCCATCCAACCTTGATACACCACCCAAATCCGCATGCAAACCCTCATATTCCGCACTTTCCTTCCCTATCGCCTTTTCGCACTTTGCAACAACTAGCGCATCGCATATCGCACAATTTACAACTTACCTCTTAAGTGCCCGCAAAGTTTTTGTTTAAGCTGTGATGCGATTGGGTCCCACTTTCCCTCCACTTCACCTCCCCGCCATCGCACATCGCTCCCCACAGCTTTTAACATTTACCACCTGCTACTCCCCGCTAAATCTTGCAACTTGTGATCTGCAGGCGTGGTCCCAACACTATCTGAGCCACCTCACCTTCCCCCACACTTCGCCCATCGCAGGTTATAACGCTTAACCTTCACCTACTCCCACAAACTTTGAGATCTGTGATTTGCGGTCAAGTCCCACCTTCCTCCACGTCACTTCATTTCTCCCCGCTCTTCGCACTTCGCATTGTTTAGGGTTTATCTCTACTACTCCATGGTAAAGACTTGCGATTGCGATGTGGTTTGGCCCCACCATAACACTCCGCTCACCGCGATTATGCCTTTCCTTCACTACCATTACCATTCCATTACTCCCGCCATTCCCATTCGTTGGCACACATCCCATTACCACCAAGCCTTCTGCATCTCTCCGTCACTTCTATTCCACCCTAATACATCCGAGGGCCCTTATCTAGTTTCGACACGCCCATAGCATTCAAGCTTTAACTATGGGGGGGGGGGGGGGTCCGAAATAAAATGTCTCCATTACCACCCACTCCTCCACATGCCTTCCGCTCACCATTTCACACTCCCCCTCTCCGATACCGCATGCCACTTAATACCCCCTACAAAATCTGGTTCCTGGTTTACAAATACAGCAAGATTTTTTTTGTAAAGCACACAGTTATGGTTTATTCAATCCTTCAAACAACTCCCCACTAAGAGTTAAGCACACGCAGCACAGTTGGCCATCTCGTACGGTTAAAACGAATCATGAGAATGAGGGAGTGGAGGCATGCAAAAAGAAGGTGGAATTAAGTAATGGAAGACGAACTGCCCACCTATTCACGGCAACTCGCCACACCACTTTGAAGGCTCTCGGATTTGGCCTCTTCTGGTCAACTTTGTCTTCTTCTTTTTTTACTGTTTGATTGTGACGTTTGGCCGGTGAAATCGCAGTTTCACCCATTCCTCTTTTAATTCTCTCAATACAGAAGTAACTAACGAATGTATGCTCTGCAAGTTAGGTAAGATATTTTGATTTCATAGGTATGGGTTGATCATAAATGATTAGAACTGTAGACCCTCCTGAGAACTCTATATGTAGGGAGTTCTAAGATGAAAGAAAGGGTTCTAGAATTTTGGAAGAATTTTGCAGTATTTTTGTATGATTGTGCTCCCTGTGCTGTGAGATACATATTTGTGAGAGTTGTTTGAATTCAATATAATACAGCGTTGTTATTTGGATTCCAGATGGAGTAATGAGTAGTATGTATCTATTTTTCTTCTGTTATCAGTAATCTCTCTTTATGTATAATCCTTTGTCATACTATGCTGCTTTGAAGGTCTATGTAATGTAGATGTTGGTCGTTTGCAATTTTATTCATGAATTCGTGTTTGCATAACGCTCATGTATTAAGCTTGACGCACTCCCTTAATTTGTGTGAACCTCTTTTGTTGCCCATATCTCATTCATATCCACTTCCTCTGAGGTCACTGGGGGACAGATTCTTAAATCTCTTAAGCATGTCTCTTGTGGGTTCATTATCTGCTCTTCCTCATCGCCTCTGCATATTTTTAAAGTTTCTACTCATTGTTTTATACTTGGCCCAATTAAAAGCTATGAAGCCTCGCAGTGTCTTGAGCCCTCTCACAGTATAGGGAATTCACATGAATCGACTCCAAAGTCTTCTCTGTCCATGAACCACCAAAACCATTATCCTCTCGACCCATATTCTGTTAGAGGCATTTATACAATTGCCCACATTTAATCTCTGATTTTAAGATGTCCTAGGCACTGGTCTTTTGCAACACAAGGTCGTCTCTAGGAGCTACAATAGAGACATAAATACCTTTTTCCAATTGCTATCCTTGGATCCGTTGATGGTCACCTTGATCCACAATCCTTGTAGGCCCGCTTCCTGTTATTGATGGCGCGTGAATACCTGTGGATAATTGAAAGACAACAGCAAACGTGATACAATATATAATAAACGTAAAAACTAGTTATCTAGCAAATCAAGGAGTACCAAAATATTTGCATAATCATGTAGACAAATATAGAAAGCAAACATCGGATGTTATCATTGATAAATTACAAAAAGAGAGCTTACAACCAGGCCTTGATGTTGGAGGTGTCCTTAGGTGAAAATATGAGTCCTTCACCCAGCTCAAAAGCATTCCTTCTTACGTGCACTTAGGCTTAATCACAATGCAAGCATGTGAAGGGATGAGAGTTCAGACGAGTTTGACAATGATCAACCAAGCTCTAAACTTGGGGGAATGAGGGATGTGAATTTATAGCAAGGAGAAGGAGGTTGGGAGCCCATGAAAGGAGAAGGAAGGCCCACTCTCTAAGGGATGATGCCCCCATGAATGAGATCAAAGCTCCAAATGAGAGAGCTCGCCCTTATCATCTCTGTTCAACAACCAACTCACCGCCCTTGAGCTTCTAGAGGTCGGAGCTTCTCCTCCATTTGAGGAAGCACTACCAGAAAGGGGATCAACGTGGTTTCCCAAGAAATTAGGGCACTGATAGCATTGGGCCAAAACTGGGATAAGGACATCAGTGCAGTCATGGCACCAGGAAGGGTGATGACCCAGGAAACTAAGAATTTTACCAAGTTTCTCCAGCAATCTTTCAAGGAAGTCTTCTTTGGATCTTCAAGGGGATATGTCAGCATATTTCTTGATGATGGAAACATTGCACAGGATTCATCACGGGGCATTTCAGGAGGAGGGACGGGAAAATGAGCATGGTGACAAATTACTGTGTAACACTCAGTATGATCACTTAGAACACCCCAGCAAGCTTTCCACTCAATAATAACAACAATCTAGTCATAAATCTGTTGCTCCAAGCACTCATGCACCGGAGGTCTCTCTGTGTATGGTTGAATACCTCTATGGGTGATTATTCCACACACTTTTCCATTAGTGGGCCTTTTGCCCTTCTAAAATTTTCCATATTCAATTTACTCTGCTAATGTATAGCCCCACATTTACCTTAGTCTTCCAAGCAAATCTGTGGGTCAGCTTCAAAATCCAAGGTACTTGGCCCATTCTTTTCATTGAATTACAAAGCACCATTTCAGTCGCCACCCCAACCTGCATGATTATGAGTTATATTCCCAATTACTTATTCACAATCAAAGACCTCTTGGGTAAGAGGGAATACATACATATTTTAACTCAAAATTTAGGGCAAGGTAATTTCTCGTAACCTCCTCACTGTTTCCCCACTCATGATATCATAGTCGATAACATTTCTTACATTCCCATTCCCATTCAGTTGCTTAGCATTTTTATTTTTATTTTTTAAAGTACATAGACATCATGTTTAAATCGTTCAATTTGGTTCATCATAACAACAACATTTAAATGCCAATACAAATGATAACTACATAATTATTTACAATAATGATAGGGTCAAAATGGGTTTGTAATAATTGTATTTCTTGTGTGTAAAAATAGACCCTATCACTGAAAAAACATTAATAATAACCAAAGGAAGATAGCCATTTCCACACTGGAGTTTTTCCTAAAACCAGTTTCTCCAGTATATCTCATGTTACTGTTATTATGTGATGGCAATTAATTATGTTCAAAGACCAGTTAGGAAAATCCATTCCCAATTTAGCACTGCAGGTTATTAATGCTTTTATAGTTTATTTTTCTCCGCGTTAAGCTCTGCATTGACGAATCGATAAAGCCATATGTCAAGGATTGTGAATCACTTAAACACAACATGGAGGATCCATGAAGGAGTCATTATCTCATCAACTGTGGCAACTTAACGAAAAATGAAGAAGTCCCAATGGTCCAACTGACCCTCCAGTTAGATTTACATCAAATATTTTCACATCCTTTGGAGGATCTATGAAGGTCGAATTAGCTCAACAACAGTGGCAACTTTGAGCCATGCATGCCAATAATTCAAGGTTTCCTTTTCAGTGAATGCAGACATTGGAAAAGGTGATAGGAGCAGCCCTGGTCCAGATCCATAATGAAAATTTGAGTTTGATTAAGTGCCAAAGTATTATTATCACTGCATCCCCAAGGCTAATCTACAAAAGGGAGCAGCAATTATGTCTTTGGACACTCGAGATATTTTGAACAAGGAGCGGAAGGCTAATCCACATACAAGCGGTAATAATTTTTGAGGAATATAGAACATAGATACAATTAAGGCAAACACATGGGAAAAGCTATCAGCAAAATCAAAAGAATATGGTACTGGAAAAATTTACTTGCAACATATCCCACTTCACCACAACATCTCCTAGGATTGGAACTATAATTACTTGATTGTACACATCAAAGGGAAGTATTATTTATTTACAGGGTCCAGTAACAGTATATATTTTGAAGAAACAAACTAGAAATGAAAACCTTGGACCATAGCCTTGTTTTTCATGCTAGCACTTCACTCCAGACTCATGTAAACTGATATTTCTTTCGGGTGGTTCTTGTATCTGTAAGCTTGAGCCTTTAGAATATCATTAACTTTAACATCTTAGCTACTTCTGCACTCTTATCATGTTTAAATTGTAGGGAAGGATGCCTGAAATGATACATGCATGCCAGACAGCTAACGTTTCATTTGAATTTGCTACAAGCACTTTATAGGTTCCCAGCTAGTTGTTGAAGCCTGGGGATGTGTGTGCATTGTTCAATACAAATAACCTTCTATTTTAAACTATTTATAAGCTCTGAAACCCTGAAACATCTTAAATTAAATGTGTTTAATCATATCCACAATCTTAAATATTTAAAAACTATGATCATCCTGGATGCCAAGAAAGCTATGGGTTTAATTCAGGCTGATTCAAGGCTTCTTCCTTGCACTTTTCTTTGCTGAATAAGCTATCGCAACAATGAATACAACCTGAGTAGACTTTCTTTTGGAACCCGAAGAACTTTAAGTGTACAGCATCAAAGGGCAGTATTAGTTATTTGCAGGGCCTCATACGGTATATATTTGGAAGAAACAAACTAGAAATGAAAACCTTGGACCATGGCCTCGCATTTCATGCCAGCACTTGACCCCAGACTCATCTAAAAGGTTATTTCTTTGGGGTGAATCTTGTGCCTGAAGGCTTGAGGCTTTGGAATATCCTTAAGTTTCAAACACATGAACTGTAAAGCAGGAAGAAATTCCTATCCCAAATAAGACATTTGAATTGGCACTCAGCTACTTGTCCACACTCTTATCATGTTTAAATTGTAGGGCAGAAAACCAGAAACAGTACATACATGCCAGAAACCTAAAGTTCAATCTGAATTTGTTGGAAGCACTTTATAGGTCCCCATCTAGCTTTTCAAGCCTGAGGATGCGTATAAAACAACCTGATTTAAACTATTTATAAACTCTGAAACCCTGAAACATCTTTAATTAGATGCATCATTGCACAACCTTAAAAAATTAAGAACTTTAAATATGATCATCTCGATGCCAGGAACAGTATAGATTGGACGAATAGAGACATTCAATTCCGGTTGATTCTTGTGCCTGAAGGCTTGAGGCTTTGAAATATCCTGAAGTTTCAGACACATGAACTGTAAAGCAGGAAGAAATTCCTATCCCAAATAAGACATTTGAATTGACATCTCAGCTAATTGTGCACACTCTTATCATGTTTAAATGCAGGGAAGAAAACCAAAAACAGTACATACATGCCAGAAACCTAAAGTAACAAGTTCAATCTGAATTTGTTGGAAACACTTTATAGGTCCCCATCTAGCTTTTCAAGCTTGAGGATGCGTTTAAAACAACCTGATTTAAACTATTTATAAGCTCTGAAACCCTGAAACATCTTTAATTAGTTGCATCATTGCACAACCTTAAAAATTTAAGAACTTTAAATATAATCATCTCTATGCCAAGAACAGTATAGATTGGACGAATAGAGACATTCAATTCAGGTTGATTCCTAGACTGATACATTGCCGTGCTAACTTGCCCTTTCCTTCTCAACCGTATTTTGGCTAAACGAGCTGTTGCAACCACAAATCTAACCTGAGGAGCAGACTTTTTTTTGGAAAAGCAAGACAAGTCTCATGCTCCTGCTTTTTTGTCACAATTTAAAAACTCAATACTTATCAGATGCTTGACCTCAATTTGGCTTTAGGTCTCTTACTGCTGTTGCAAAAATCTGCACTTGTTTGAGACAATAATTAGTGCTTTTCTCATTCATAACTATGTTGCAGATTATGGAACTAAAATCTTTTGACATAATTTGAAATATAAATAGTCAAGGTCCACACATGCATGATTCTCCAACTGCAGCAGCAAAATGAAACCTATGGTTATTCTCCTGATAGACAGGAGACGCACTGGGTATACAATGATACAAGTAATGCATATCTAATTAGTAATTCCTATCAAATCATGCATGACGATAATAAATCTATCTTTTTGACCCTTCAATATAAGGGAAATTTCCATCTTATTCATCGTCAATTTCAATTCTACAAGGGAGATTCCCTCTGATTCTGACAATTAACTGCAATTGACTCTAAAATTTAGCAGGACTTTACACTTGAGAAACAGAGTACAACTGACACGGAGGTTGAGATTTGAGAATGCCTCACCCTAGATGAGGAAGCTGTATTTTTAGACTGATTCAACTCAAGCCTGCCAACTCGGTTCCTCCTATGAGTCATATTTTCATTTGGTCTGAGACTGCCATCTTCCTCAACCATCCTGTGTGTTCCAGCTGCATTAGCTCCTGCAGCTGAGGCATTTAGACAATACGACTTCACTTTGTTAGATTTAGGTGAAGGCTTCATCCTGCAATACTGTTTAATTTGTTTCAAGCCACCACTCACCTTTATCTTTCTGTCTATAAGATCCAGTTTGACTCGATTGAAATTCCCCACCTAATACTGTCCTCCCATCAGACTTGGTTCGACTTGATTCAAACCTAGCAGGTTGTTCTTTCCTTGAAAATTGTGTGGCAGCTGCTCGAGCTCCTGCAATTGCTGCATTCAAACTGGGTGGCTTGGCCAGGTTTTCCATTGATGATCCAAGGTAGGGAGCAAGGGCTCCAGGCCTCAGTGAAAATGGATTTGACGGATCAGGAAGTGGAAATTTTACTGGTAGTGGACTCTGGACTGGCCTGAGGCCTCTTACTGCTGATGCAAAAATCTGCCACGGTTTTTTCCATAAATGATAAGAACTTTCTGCTGATCAGTTATAAATAACAAATATACTGCAGCATCGACAATAACTGATCATGCCTACTACGACAATTTCAAGATACAAACTATTTAGTTGCCAGGTGAGTTAAGGTCACAATACACAATCTTTTCATACTGCGTTTCAGTGGAACATTAGCAATTAAATATTTTCTCATAGGAAAGCATGTTGATGATACACACACACAGAGCAATCGCATATCTCCTGTTTTCACATAGGACATAAATAATCTACAACCCTCAATCTGTTATAAATATACTGCAGCATAGACACTAACTAATCATGCTTAATAAGACGATTTCAAGATACAAACTATCACTTCATCCTGTATATCAATGGAACAGTTAACAATTAAATATTTTCTCATAGGAAATCATATATATTATATGATTTCCTATGAGAAAATATTTAATTGTTAACTGTTCCATTGATATACAGGATGAAGTGATAGTTTGTATCTTGAAATCGTCTTATTAAGCATGATTAGTTAGTGTCTATGCTGCAGTATATTTATAACAGATTGAGGATTGTAGATTATTTATGTGCTATGTGAAAACAGGAGATATGCTATTTGCATTGTGATAGATATATATATATACTGCCATCGCATATCATATATATACTGCAATCGCATATCTCCTGCTTTCAATAGGAAATAAACAATCTACAACCGTCAACCTGAAAAGGACAGAATGTTACCTTTTTCTCTAGGTTATATACACCCTGATATCCCCGCATTTCGAAAGGAACCAATAATTTCTGCTACACAGAAACAGGTATACATTTATCAGGACCCTAAAATATAATTTTAAGAATTAATTCCTACTTCCTTCAAAACTTCCGCTAGAGTATGGCACATAAATGAAGTCTGGGAAAGAAAAACATTCAAACCAATACTAAATTCCTCGAGATATGGTACTCAAGTAAGAACTACTGAGAATACAAGGGACAATATAACCGCTGACATAATGTTACCGAATGTTTATGCATTTCACTAGTTGCATATTCACCACAAAAACAAAGTGACATACAGGGCTAGTCAAATAGTTAGCAGGAGGAAAACGAAAAATTAAACAATCGCAAATAATTATTGGGCATTTTGCATAGGATTGTTTAACTTTACTCTTAAAAGTGTTGCTAAAAAGTGTTACTAAAGTTACCAGACAGATACTGCATTATAAATTTCGGTATATTTTCCAATTCCACATCTTAAAATGCTGTAAGTGTATTTTTCCTATATTTTTTAGTCCACATACCCATCATAGCTAGTAAAGATAAAATATGTAATCTCTCTCCTCCCCCACCCCAAATTAATTCCAAACTGCAACAAATCAGCTAGATCCATCTTAACTCCAGATTTACCAACCGTCGAAAGGGATCAAATCTCAAGATGCAGATCCTTTTTTGAGTGCAAAACTTAATGAAAAGTTTGCAAAACAAGTGATTTGATTCCTTTCAGTGCTTGGTAGATCTAGAGTTAAGATGGATCTATGTTGGTTCTTAATAGTATTATTTATATTTATATAAAATTTCACATCTCTATATATAGAAATATTCTTATTTTTAATTTTATTAAAGCCCCAAATAATACATATAGTTGCATATATATGGGCTTGGCATTTTTCTTTGACATGTTTTATAACTTTTATAATTTAAATTTTTATTGTGACATGCATAACATTGATCATATATTTCACATCTCTATATATAGAAATATTCTTATTTCAAAATTATATGTTTATTAATTAAATTTATTAAGCTTTTATATGTTTATTAACTATATGTTTTGAAATATTATGGTTACAAATATAAATCAGTATTATTTAAATTTATTTTAATGTAATATGTATACTATGAATATTTTCTGGAAAAAAAATTGTTTATAATTTTATTAGTAAAAACAAAATTACAACACAACAAATTGAATTGAATAAATTTATTATTTTTATTGCTTTTACTTTTTTATTACTTTTTAATTGATCGGACATTATGTCTTATTATTATTATTATTTGATCTAACACTTCAGATTACAGACCACTACAACATCTCCCCCATATTGGGTTGTAGAGCACCTCTCCATGTCATAACTGCACAATAACATATCTTCACTATTCTTATTTGGTTTTCACTACTATTTTCAGTTTTTGATAAATCTGACACCATAAATAATATGCACACACATATCTTGCAATCTCTCTGTGGCAAGTGCACTTGTGTACACATCATAATGACAAGAAAGCCAAATTTCTCTGAATTGATTAGCTTAAAATATGGAAATCCGTATTTTAGTCTTCTGACATTGCTTCCATTACTACACTCATCAAAGTGACCAGCAAATGACATTGATTATAAGTTTCGAGTTAATAGTAAATGCTGACTGCAATTGTAACAGAACATATAGAAACTGTATTTCTGCATATTTGAAAGAAACTTTAGCAACCGTAACCAATTACCAGGGAACATAGGAAATTTAATGTTTGGACAGAAAATTTTCTGTCATGGGCCATACATAAATCTTAAGCTGCTAGGGTACATGCAGAGGTGAATAATACATCAATTTTATGGAAAATTTTACATGACAGACAGCAGGACCAGCACTACTGATCTTCAATGATAGCAGTTATAATCTGTTTCATGACAGTAGTCAGTTCTCTTTTTTGAAACAGTATTCAGAAGTGAAGTTGCTCCTTCACAAATTTTGGCAATGCGATGTAATCTTGACTTACGTATAGGCCTGTGGGCAAACAGGTTATTACTTTGTCCTCTTTTTGGATCTTGTTGAAGACAGCTTCGGTCCTTTGTATTCAATTGAATAACACATTGATATGTATGTACAGAAGGTAATTTTGTATCATTTGCTAATGAAATAAAATTACGGTTTTTTTCTGAATAAAAATAAAATAAAATACAGCTGAGGCAAAGTGAGGTCCAAGCTGAGGCAAGAATAACCCTGGACCCCAAGCCTTGGAACCTGCTCTGAGAAGAACCAGGAACAAGAAGACCCATCTCTCCTAAAACCCAAGGCCGAATGAAGGAAGCTCAATATAGTATGATGTCCTGAGGGAGAATTGGTGACATGCCTGGATCATCCGCTGTGTTGCTGCCTGCAAGAAGTAGTTTGCCGTTGAGGCTTGGGGGGTCTCATCTGTCTCCTAGGAAGGGATCTGATATGGTCACATCGCTGAAATCTTGTGGGATGAGGGAAGGTCCCATGAGTCTGCATTAATTGGGAGTTCAATTACAATACTGTTTTGATATTGGTTTGCCGCTTAGTGTCCCCCCTCCTAAGGGCAGCATTGTGAAGAAGTCATCCACTAGATAGAGTCTGGTTGAGTAGGAGGATGAAGGGTATGGGATTGAAGCTTGAGGATCTACATGTATAAGGCTAAGAATCTCTAATTGAAACAACTTCCTGGCATCATGCTAGAACTACCAAAGTTGAAAGAGCTGTGGTTATGTTCCAAGGAATTATCTAGCTCAATAATCTAAATTGTTGGGGAGTTGTCAAAAGTAGCTTGTCGGGTCGGTAAAAACAAGGCAATGTTAAAGCCCCAAACAAAGCTAAAAGACTCCAATGACAACTTTGCACTTGTGCCCATGTTTGTGGTGCCACTATACTTGCAAATGTAAGGATTTGTAAGTTGGCTACACATTGATATTCCCCAAATTGGGGAAAAGGAAAACTTGCTGCAACTAGAGAAGAAGAAAAACCACAAATGAATAAATATAAACACACACACATTGTGGGGCTTAGAGGGGTTCAAGTCTCTCCAATGACACTTTTGTGCTTGTGCTTGTGCTTGGTGTCACTGTGACCCAGTAATTCCAAATGCAATAGGGGCCAACAATCTATACAAATTTTAGGACATAAATAACCTCCCCCCATTGAGGCCTTTCAGCAAACAGATTTGTAGTTCGGTAGCATGCATTGATATTCTCCCAAACTAGGAGAAGAAAACTTGTTGCCTCTAAGCAAGAGGAAGCTTTGGCTAGGATATGTTCTATCCAAAATGGATCTCGCACAATCTCATACAAATCTGTTAAGGAGAAAAGACATATCCTAGAGGTATATGGCTTTGATACATATCTATGTTTATCCAGGGAATGGAGGGGTAAGATATAGAAAAATATGCATATATACACACATATTTGCTTCCCCGCAATCTCTTATACATTCTTTAAATACTTGCATGTTTGCTTCCATTCATGCATGCTTGCATGTTTGTGTATGTATATAGACACAATGATTAATTCATATGCACATTTGTCGTTATATACCAAATCCCTGAAATATCATAATAACCCAAAGTACACACAATGTACACAAGATGTAAGCGTGGAGCACAACTCCAAAATAGATAAGAGAGATGAGTTACACAATAACTCCTTAAAGAATAGGACAACCCCTCCAAATCATTGTTTTAAAACTCAGAACTAATCTTTGACTTGGTCAACAATCAAATTGAGTTTCAACTCGAACTTGGATCGACTCGGGTTCAATGAACTATTTTTAAAAAATTACATAAAATAATTAATTTTTAATGAAAAATATATATTTTTAAGATTCCAAACCATTAGAGACAAAATATACAAAGTTTGCTCATATATATACCATGTAAGAGTGAATATATCAAAATGGCACCGAGTGCAATACATATTAACAAAAAAATACATAATAAATAAAGCTTTAAATGGTGTTTGCAGTCCAAAAACCATACTACAAGCTACCGGGCCATTGGCCTACTACAAATCACTGATCAACAAGATCACTCATCAAAATCAGCATCACTTCTAGAAATGGGACATCAACCAGAGCCACCTAAACATATGTCTTAGAGTCTTCAAACTCCTCAAGGACATCTACAACCTCGGTACTAGTAGTAGTTGTAGTAGTACTAGGCCTAGCAGAAGCATGAGTTGGTCAAGTTGCACAACTAGTGTCTGCATGTGCCATGCTTGGTTGTTTGCTTCCTTCAGCTCCTAGTCCAACTATCAAATCTGCATTGGCATCAACTCACCCCCTGCACCCCACCCCCCCGGCTCGCCGCCCCACATATTAAAGGAACCAAAAAACGAAAACAAAAACAAAAAAAACTCATGGCATCAATACAAAATCAGCATCAAACTCTATTGGTCGGGTTTCCTCTACTTATTCTAAAGACAATGGGATATATATTAGGTCATTTGTTATGCAATTGTTGGCATCTTAGTTGAAGGTTCTACTACACAATGATGAGATCATTTAACCATTTTTGTTCCAAACAGTTTCTCTTCTTCAAGTGAATCCGCACAAAAATAGACCAGTTGGTTCACACCCAAAAGCACTGCAAGTTTCACTAAGGGCTCTAACTACAAACTTTTGCAATTGAGGACGTTGGCTGCCAAATGAATCGACTAAATTTAACCTCAGACAGATCCGCAATATTGTTCTCCAAATGAGCCACAGTATAGACATATATATATAGGAGACAGATCGGCGATTAGGCCAACCATTCATCTTGATACTTAGGTCGACATTATAACTTCAATTTAGGTCGACTTGAAGTTTATCTTCTTTGACTTTTTATGAGGTATTACTTCTCATATATTCCAAGACTATTTGAAGGTTGTTTCCGCCATATTTTGAACTTCTTTATAAGGTCTGGATCCTTCATGACTTTGACACTTAATCCTATACTTAGTAGACATGAACCTAATAGACATCAAGAAGAAGTCTATCTACATAAAATATTGCTCATGAAACCCATGAGACAAAATACATTTTTATTATCATTGTCTTCTTTTCATAATTACATAGTCATCATGAAGACTGACCTAGTTACATTTTACAACACTCCCTCTTAACTAGGGAGGTATTCATAAGTTACATGATCATTTTCAAACTAAAGAATTTCATAAGAAAAATCGGATTGGTAATCACATCTGTATAGCATCATTTCAACCAGCATTGTACTAGTGCAAGGCCTTGAATAACAGACCCATCTCTTCAACGAGACAATGGGCTTCAATGCTGGTGAGACACATGGCTTATAGACACCTTCGTCATTGTCTCTCCAAGGTACATACTCCACCCAGGTGTTCCCAAAGTATGACCTTCCTGGACTATTCTTCTCTTGGGTAGCTAGCCCTCAAAGAATATCGGTCCCCGACTACTCTTACTTGAATGCCCTACCACATTCTCAAAGAGTATCGAATGCCAGATGATTACCCAATCCTCCATTATGTCTTCCCAAGACCAGAATGATGTGTCTATCTCTCCCTCCCAGGGAGGACCTTATTCCACAAGGGAATGTACTCATTCTTATACAAAGAATGTACCTAAGCTCATCCTTAGGAATTACCAAGTTTCTTACAAGTTTATTCCAAGTAAGAAACTTACCATCAAGCTCCCTTTTAATCAAGGACCTACAGCAGCAATGGTGAGACACCCAGCTGCTCATGAAGAATTCCTGTTCTCAATGTCATGGATTTTGATATTGAGGAATCTCCAACTTTTAGCTTCATAGGGCACAGATCATCCATCACTTCCATCTTGAGTCATGTCAGCTATCAGAGTGATTCATCAGACTTCCTTTATCATATATCCTTTCTCATGATTAGCAATATGCACAGATTCATCCAGATAAACATATTCATATTAACTTTTAGAACGAAAGTTACCTTAGTGATGGATTTTAACCATGACATCTTCTTGTAGGCATCGACTTCCTTCATACAGATTGACACATCTCCTAATGATATGCTTTTTGCCAAAGGTCTTCTTCTTTACCAGACTTCCGTCAGATTCTACATATCTTTCCAGGGGATCTCTTAGTCACATCTTGACATGGTTGCATTTCATGATCTCTTCCTCTCTGCACATTCTAGAGACTTATAACCTTTCTAGTTTCTTGTTCATATACAACCACCTCATATTTCATGAGGACATATTATGTTGATTTCATTTGTTCGTGTACTGAGAGATACTGCTCCATAGATCATACTTCTAAATACAGAAGTTCATTACCTGCAACCATATGACATGACTTCACAGCATCCAATGTTAGTATATCATATATACATACCTCTTTACCCTTTTTCCCTTGAGACATCCTATAGCAATTTTTAGGAATGAATAGCTTCATTCCCTTGGCTTGTTTCATCAATATGTCATCACATCCAAGAAGTATGTTTCTATGATGACCCTTGCTCTTTGATGACTACTTTCTTAAAGTTTGTCAAAGAGGTTTTCCCGAAGCTGATTCACCAAGAGTTCCTGCCATGCTTAGATCAGGTTACTACATTGCTTCCTATCATATATCCAACAGAAATCAATTCCTTATTCATAAGTTTGTGTGATTTTCCTTGAACTTCTTTTCTTCAGCTTCCTCCATTCTTTTTGATGATATGGGCTTCCTTTCTTTCTCCTATTGGGATTGTCCCTTTAGGACCATCTTTCTTGTAATGTCCATCAGTGTTTCCACATTTCCTCAACAAATGTTTGAGTCTTTTATCCTACAACATTTTTGCCCTAGATTTGTCTTTTTCCATCTAGCATAGAGACCACAAGTTGAATGAGGTAATTTTCTTGTCTATCATATTTTCCAGATCTCACAGTTGAGATATTATGAAGATATCCCTTCATTCTTTGATACCTCAATTTTGTGAAAATCGAGTCTAAGTGACATAACCTTATTTATTGCATAGAAAAGTTCTTTCAGCTTATCATGTATTCTCTTGATGTCTCCAATTCTTCATAGACAGAGGGATGTAAGGACTTTGACTGATTCCATAAGAATCCTTTGAGCCCTTCTATCCTTTTCCATGTAATCAGATAAATCTTGACCTTGATATATTTTCCATGACTATACTTTCTTCGAGGACAGTGACTATCCTCCTTATGCAAGGATTCTTGGTAGCCCAACCAGCTCATAGATCTCCCTGCAAAAACAAAGTCATTCAACCAAATTTGATTATAGAATGAAAAATACTTACTTGATAAGTGAAGCTAGAGTCTTCAGCTTGATTTCTTCGATGGCAGTGGAGAAGAGATGTGTTAGTGCTTTCTCTTTAGATGATCTTCTTTGAGGACAAGGAGAGGATCCTTGCTTTAATGAGAGGTAACTTGCCTTAATGGCAATTCCTTTTAGTCTTCTAGCCTTCTTCCTTTATGACATAACTGAGATTGTATCAAGATTTTCTTTGTGGTTAGATCTCCTTGTAGTTATATTGCCAAGACCTTATTTTGTGAAAGCACTGAGATCACTTTTTACTTCTTGTCATAATACTGAGGTATTATTATGTTACTGAAATCTTTCCTTTAAGATAGCACTGATACTATATGTGACAGCACCAACATATAACATCAAAACGTGTGACTGTTATGGAATGTTACTGAGGTAGCATCGTTATTCTTTCACTGTTGATTGGACCTGAAGTAGCATAGAGCCAAGCTGTAACATATCACCAAAATCATGTTTAGTATTTTCACTGTGATCTGCACTAGGTATGTCGAGAGCATTGCTGTGATTCCATTGATCTGAAAACACTTCTGAAATTAGCCCAAGATTTTCTGAGGATGACCTAAATTGTAAACTATGACATTCGAACTGCAATTGCATCCCGAAATATCAGAGAATTAGATGCCCTTCCTTGATTGTCACCTTAGCTCTGATACCATGTTGAGAATTTGGAAGGGTTATAAATTCTCTTCTTGATAATTACTTGTGAGCTTGTTTGCTTATGTATTCTTCTTAGTTAATCTTTCATCAAGTCAATTATCAAAATGCATAGGACACATATTTACGCAAAAGTAATACTTTTATTGTAGCCTTCCTTACATTACACTTCAGATCTACACTTCAACACTTCACTTGCCTCTAGCATTTAGTATTTGCTTTCAGCACTTCGAATTTTACCTTCAGCACTTCAGATTTATACTTCGGATTTACCTTCAGACTTTTGGACCTTCAGAGTTCTCTTTTACCTTCAGACCTTCAAACTTCGCTTTTTCCTTCAGATCTGCATTGTTCCTTCCGCAAATTATACTTCAATCTATACTGAACTTGTCCTTATATCCGCAGCTTTTTGATATTATGTAACCTCAGACGGATCCGCAATACTGTTCTCCAAATGAGCCGCAATATAGACTTATATATAAGAGACAGATCAGCTATTAGGTCGACCATTATAGCTTCAATTTAGGCCGACTTGAAGTTTATCTTCTCTGACTTTTTATGAGGTATTACTTCTCATATATTCCAAGACTGTTTGAAGGTTGTTTCCGCCATATTTTGAACTTATTTGCAAGGTCTAGATCCTTCATGACTTTGACACTTAATCCTATACTTAGAAGACATGAACCTAATAAACGTCAAGAAGAAGTCTATCTACATAAAATATTGCTCATAAAACCCATGAGACAAAAATACATTTTTATTATCATTGTCTTCTTCTTTTCATAATTACATAGTCATCATGAAGACTGACCTAGTTACATTTTACAACAGGGCCTACATCATCTAGTCAATGTTTTTAGCAGTAATGATGAGTAGAATTTCACCAATAGGGGCTATGATTGCTCTCTGGTTCGGAACATAGCAGGCTTGACATTTTATGAGAAAATCAGGGGAGTGAAAGGTTTGGGGAAAGATGTAATGGGGGAGATTGGACTCCCAGAGTTCAATTTCATCAATTTTGTCTACAAATTTATCCTCAAACCAGCAGTAGAGTTCAAAGAGATCGAACTCACACCGAGTCTCAAAGATTTTGTAATCTCAATCTGCGAGGGGAATATGGTCCAGGCATACAGGGGGGTGGATCAAAGGGTTGACAGACTCTTCCTTGCTTTTCTTTTTGGGAGGCATACTGTCAATAGAGAATTTATGAAACAGGAGTGAAAGATGAAGGTTTACCAAGAATGTGCAGGTTTGTCGCAGACAGGAATTGAATTGGGGCTTTCTGTCATGCTGGATCGAATGCTTAATTGATGGGAGAATCAACAATGGCACGTGAAAACTTGGAAGCAGAGTGAATTGAGAGAATAGGATAAATGGTGGTGCGACAGATTTTTTAAAGGTTTTGAGGATCTTTTTGTTGCAGGCGCGGGTTCGTTGGAGTTCAAACGGTTACCCGAGAAATATTTATGAATTAACGGTAATCCCCAGGAAGTGCATTGATTGTCTAATGGCTATAGCCACACAGCATGCTATGAGTGGAGGAAGGCGCGTGGGTAGGGAAAGCAAGAATAGAACGGTGATCAGCAGTTTTCAGAGGGGGGTGAGAGTGATAAATGGTATCATGAGGGGGGGTGTGAAATACTGAGGGCGCACCACGTTGCGTGGGACCGGCGAGAGGAAAACTGCCTTTTCGGACCACACACCCCCCCCCCCCCCCCGCGCGGCAGTAAAGGTAGGATGGCAAGGGGGGGCCGAAAAGGAACGTGACCGTAGATCGAGCACGTTGTTGATCGGGCTTCTGAAAGATGGGCATGACTTAATCGAAAGCAACAAATCTTTTTGTCGTATTGCAACCTTCACTTTATGGCAGAACTTTGGATAAAAACATTAATACATTCAAACCTTAGGCCAAAGCGCATTTACATAATCTTTTAAAACTTGGGCTAAAATGCAACAATGAGCCCTTTAAAATAGAATTAGCCACATTTATCCTTTTAACTTCAATTTTTCACCTAATCCTAAGACTAATCTTCATATTGATTCCTAAGGATGCATTTGGGCTTGCAGACCCTTATTTTGCTTCTTTTGAAAAACAAAAAAACTACTCTATCCTATCCACTTACTTCTCCATTGATTCAGCTTAAACAATTGAATCGATATTATTTTTCTACCTAACTAACGTTAGCCAAGATTAAACAGTTTGGCTAACCTTATTCTCTAATCTAATTAACAAAAATTTTAACTTGTTTAACCATGATTAAGTTGTATGATCAAACAAATGACTAAGGATTGTGGCATTTTGAACAAGCTGCACACAATCTTCATTTTATTTAACAGAATGAAACTATCTATCAAGTAGTGGCATTTAGATTTGCAACACTTTCTGTATTATTTCTTTTTTGTTTTTCTTTTGTGGGGTTTTCATCTTTATTTATTTTTTTGTTCTTTCACTGCATTTCTTTTCTTTTCATTTGTATTTTTGTTCTATATTTTGTAATACCCTCTTTTCATTTTCTTTTATATATTTTTTGGAAATCATTTGCAAATTGAAATATTATTTACAACATCATATAATTGAGATAAAATATCCAATCACCTTGAGATCCTATAAATTATAGGACCCTAACATGCTCAGTCGAGCCACGAGATTCGCGTGAGATCACTTAGAACAGTCGCACGAGCCACGCACAAATTCTTTGTACAGTTGTGAAGTGCACAAGTACAGACAAAAAAGTCGCGAATGCAGATGCAAGTAGAGGTGAGCAGCTCATATTTTCGCAAAGCAGATTCCTGGTCCGGACATAGAGGGTTGTTGCAACAGTTGCTAGAACAGAATTTGTGTCGGATAGAAGTGAAAGTGCACACACAAAGGGAATTTCTCTCATAGGGTTTCTAGTTTATAAATCTAGATTTCCACTTGCAGTTGGCAATAGCTGCAAGCATATTTTTCTCACTCCAGAAGGGAGTGCAATAGCAGACTCAACAGTCGAACAAGTGAAGGAGGGAGATTTATGTTCCAGTTTCAGAGATGGCCACAGTTGCGCTTAGAGATAAGGATAGGTTGAAGGGAGCCTCCAACTATGTCATCTGGAAGGTTAGGATGTCTTTCCTGTTAGATGAATTCGGTTTGAATACCTATGCAGAGAATGTTGTGGCAGTGTCGAGTGATGTAGATCAGCTGAAAGAGTAGAGGAAATAAATGGCCATGGCGTAGCGGATGATCCTAGATGGAGTCTGGGACCATATAGTCTTGCATATATCTAGCAAGAACATTGCTAAGGAGATGTGGGATGCTCTCGCAGCGTTGTTTCAGAATCCTTCCAAGTAACAAAAGATGTTTGTGAAGGAGAAGCTGAGAAACATTTGGATGCCGAAGGGTGAAGGCATAGATCGCTCTCTCACCAGAATTCAAGAAAACCGAGATCAGCTTCCAGTCGTTGGGGAAGCACCTCAACCTACAGAGCTTGTGTGTTTGTCCCTAAATAGTGTCTTAGAGGAATGGGAAGTCTTTGTCCAAGGCATTTTGGGATGAGACACGTTACCAGGGTGGGGCAAGGTATGGTGAAACCTACAGCAGGAGGAGATTAGGCGAGCTCTAATAAAGAGCTCCATCAGTGGTAGCAGCAGCAAGGGTTCGAAAGGTGAGAAGGAGGAAGAAAATGTGGCCCTTGCATCAAAGGGTCCCAGTCAGAGACAAGGTTCACAAGCGGAGAAGAAGAGGAAAAACGACCTATCTAAGGTCAAGTGATTCAGGTGTGGTGAGTTTGGCCACTACAATACTATGTGTCCTCAAAGGAAGAAGGACAAACAGGAGAGGCAAGACCAGGCGGCAGCATCCGCATAGATAGATAAATTGTCCTCCAAGTTGTAGGAATATTTTGCTGCATTTTCGGCTATACCTCTGGGAGTGAGGTGGGGCAGGGTCCATTGAGGTGTCTTCCTCATGGATCATTACCTTGCTATAGTGGCCCACAATATTCAATAGCAGCATGGATCAGTGTCAGTGATGCAGTCAAATTCCAAAGTGACAATTGCAGACTAGTTCTTGTCAAGAGCTGAGGAGCGCAGAGCAGTGTTGACAGTAGAGTTGGAGGCTTAGTAGCAGAGTCAACAACAGCGCAAATTCCTTAGTGGACAATGCAGAGACTAGTAGCAGTCAGATGCTCAAGAGACAATTGCAGCACAAAGACACAGTTGATTCAGTATTTCAAATGCCTCTCAGTTGCAGTAGTTGCAGTAGTAGCAACAACAATTGAGAGGGAGTTGCAGTGCAGATGCAGAGTTGGTAGCAGTATAGCAGTGTCTGTGGAAACACAGATGCAGCATCAGAGTTGCACAGTTGTTGGTGGGCAGTGGCAAGAAGTCACAATGGCCAAACATCAGCAGCGTATGGAGGATGATGCAGAGACGGGGTGTTGGAGCAATTCAGCATTAGAACACCTTCCTTGCTAAGAGGGAGTGTTAGTTTTTGTAGCATCAGATGGTGTTCTAGTCTCGACAGTTGTCAGAGAAGCTAAGAAACAATAAGCCTCCATAACCCAAAAAAGGTTTCAGGAAAATCCACCTAGAGATACCTTAATTAAGTTAATTAATCAGTAATTAAATTTTTCGTAAGTCTAACTTAGGGAAAATGATTAAACAACGGGAATTAATTAAGGAAGGTGAGATTTTTCTAAAAGCTCACACGGATCGAATAGGAAATAATCTCATCCAATGATTATGTTTTAATCTTGGTTGTTGGAGTCCCACAATGAGATTATAAGAAGTCAATGGGTAGATGGATGAAGACACTTGAGATCGATTTCCTTGGGCAGTTCGATTTTTCCAGAGAGCATCAGCATTCTGACTAAAGAATTTGAGCCAGAGAAGGGAAGCAGAGACAGTAAATCCGGAGAAGTTTTCCAGTTCCGGAGAGTCAGAAAGAGGAGGCCGAAAATTTTCTCTAGGAGGTTGTGCAAAGGCAACTCAAAGCCTCGAGCGCAATTCGATTTTGCTTAAGAGAAGCTTGTTTCCAGTTCCAAGTACCGGAAAGTTCCAGAGTGTCTGAGAGAGTTTTTCAGTCAGCAGCAGGCAAGACAATTAGATAAGAAACCACTTCAGGCAGTGTGTTTGATAGGCAGTGCTAGGGTGACGCAAAGCTCGAGCAAACCACTTGGATGGTTAGCTTTTCAGAGGTCGGACAATGTTAGGATAGCTCAGAGAGGGTAAAATCCCTCAGAAAATTTTTGTCAAAATTTCTCTTGGATAGATTCGCTAGTTTGGTGATATTTATTATACTCAAATTAACCTAAGGTGATTCCACAAAAGGTTAATCTAGGATGGTCCGATCCATTCTCAATCTGACAATTTTGTCTATCACTCAGAGCATCATATCGTCTTGTATTAATGAAGATGAAAGTTCAGAGTTGAAAAGATATTCGAAATGGGAAAAGAGATGAAGCCTTTCATCAGTAAGCTTTGGGAATAAAGCTTTTTGAAGAGGAAGGCAATGTTATGAATAATATATATATATATATATATATATATATATATATATATATATATATATAATGTAAAACAATAAAAGTAATAAATAATGATTAATTAGCAACTAGTTAATCAAAAGGTGTGTCCCTAAGGACATAACCGTTGGTGAAGAGGTACTTTCCTAGTGTATATAACCAGGCCATCACCTTCATTGTAATCATCTCATCTCATCTCACATCAATTCTTTTATACAATATTCAATATATAATTACTTGTCCTACGATGGATACTTACATATTTCATCTCTTCTAAACTATTATGTTGCGTATACGAACTTTATTGTTTCAAATATCCTCTCATCTTGGAACTTTCATCTTTGTTGACAAGTCGATATGATACTTTGAGTGATAAACAAAATTGTCGGACTGAGATTGGATCAGACCATCCTACATTAACCTTCTACGAAACCTTCTGATCGCTGAAATTTTGTAATGAATTGTTATCATAGGACTGGATTATGCATACTTCAGTGTTCTTTGGAACATAAATAATTTGTTTTCATTCTGAACAGTTCAAATATGTAGATTGACTTAGTTGTGTGCTCTTGTTATTCGGATGTTGATAAGGAGCTATTGCAGTTTGATCTTGCCCTAATCTGTTTGTGGTGATTTCCTGATTTACTTTAGTTGTTGTTGTTGCTGAGTTGGTTACCGAATCATCACTTGGAATTTCCATTGTTTGAACTGTAATATATGAATTGGTTTTAACTACTATAGGTTTCTCTTCTTGAGTTGTGATATTGACTAGGTCAGTAGTTATTCCTTTATCTTCAACTTGGACTGAAACGACTGGAGACTTCAATACTTCTTCTTGAAGTTGTTCTAACTTGTCATTTAGTGACTTCTTGTCACTTTTAAGCTTCGTTATTTGCGTAAGAAGGTTTTGGTTATGATTCCTTAGACATAAAAGTTCGTCATTTTCTAAATCATTGACTTTGTCCTTAGTATCCTTCTCTTTATCTTTTATACTTTTGATTTGTTCTAATAGTCTTTGATTCAGGGGTTTTAAGCGGAAATTTTCTTCTTCCTTTTTTGATATATTCTCGTTAAATTCCTCCTTAGTACCCTCATTTTCTTGCTTTAATTTTTTCTTCTTAACCTTGGACTTCTTGATTTGTTCAAGTAACTTTTTAGTATGGTCCCTTAGGCACAAAATTTCCTCGTATTTTTCTTTTGATTTATTGTAAACATGTATTCGAGATCTTTATATTTCTTTTCTGATGCATTGTTTCTTTGTTTAACCTCTGCGAATTCTTCTTCTAATCTTTTTATTTGTGTCTGTGTATTATCTTGATGCTCGTCAGTACTAAATAATCTTCCACACGCTGAATAACACAAATTATGAAAAGGAAAAAATTATTATAAAAAAAATAAAAATTGAAAAAAAAAAAGTGCTCTGCCACTGAAACAATATACACAATAGAATAGTTCAGAAGAACTGAAATATGTAGGTATCCCTCGTAGGACAAGTAATTATATATTGAATATTGTATAAAAGAATTGATGTGAGATGAGATGAGATGATTACATTGAGGGTGAGGGCTTTCTTATATACCCTAGGCAGGTACCTCTTCACCAACAGTTATGTCCTTAGGGACACACCTTTTCATTAACTAATTGCTAATTAATCATTATTTATTACTATTATTGTTTTACATTATTTGTGTTATTTTATATATATATATATATGTATTGATTCATAACAGAGGGGTAAAATCCCTTAGAAAAATTTTAGAATTTCTCTTGGATAGATTCGCCAGTTTGGCGATATTTATTGGACTCATAATTTCTCACCACTTCTTAATAATAAAAACTCTCAATTGTTGCACCGATTTTCCCAAGTCGGTTTTTTTCAGAGACTTCTGTCCAAAAATAAAGGTGTTATATTTTTGTGTATGTGTGTGCCAATGTTTTCTCAGTTTCCAATTTATCTTCGCAATATTTTTATTTGTGAAGATTGCAGCATGACTAATTCGTTGTTGTCGTAGCAATAAACTACATGATTCATTTATTAGTTAGAAGAATTAATTCTAGTTGTTGCAATAGAACTTCAGTAGTGAAATTTTCACATTGCAGAGGTAAAACTCACCTCAAACAACCCCTCACTACTTCATCCTCCTCCTCCTAGAGCTTGGCTACCTCAAACATATATTTGCCATGGAATGAAGCACTTGGGATGCGTGAAATGAGGTCTCACACATATTTTATTTACACAAA
The DNA here is from genome assembly GCA_034641835.2 of Pinus albicaulis. Taxonomy (NCBI): domain Eukaryota; kingdom Viridiplantae; phylum Streptophyta; class Pinopsida; order Pinales; family Pinaceae; genus Pinus; species Pinus albicaulis. The sequence goes on along the minus strand of CM076581.1, from coordinate 1,548,135,920 downwards.
TTGATGTGGCTTCAAGTGGTGTGCTCCAACTGTCATGTGACACACAAAATCACCAAGCCGGCCTGCCTTTTGTGTCACAAAAACGCACCAGCAACTTCAAAAATTAATATCTCAGGATAGACAACTCGGATTTCAATGATTTTCACTGCCCCTTTCTCCTCTATAGATCCTCTAACACCTCCAAGTGTCAAATCATCGAAATGCCTTGTGGTTCCACACCCACCAGCTTGGGTGCAAAGCCCACGCCTTAACCCACAAAGTGCTTTTGTGGCACTCCAACCTCCAAAACCTGAACCCTAGGGCTTGGAGTACCTCCCAAGCTAGCAAAAATCAACAGACTATCCCGTTACAAGAGTATGGAACACACTTGGACCATCTTCCTTAGCAGCCTTTATTCTGCCTTGAAGCCTTATCAAACTTTGAACCATAATCCACATTCAAAATTGTGATGATGTCATTACTTCTTGACATACCAAGACTACAGAACAATCGCTGTACATACATTGGTTGTGAGGCAGTGACCTTGCAACAACTTCCTCGATAACAGTATGCAACACAACATCCATATTCAGGACATAGTTTTCAGGTATTCTAGGGCTTACAAACCCTAATACATCAGAGCTGTCATGTGCAAATTTTCTTGTTGTAGTCAATACAGATGGAATAGTTTATCTAAACTATAAGAGGACAAGAATGTGTCATAGAGTCCCATGCCATTGCAAATGTGATCAAGGTGTCAACAAGGTAATGTTATCAGTCAAACAAGGAATGCTCCGTCTAATCCAAGCAAATTTATAATGATCCATTATAGCCTTTGTAAGGCTTATAACCTGCCTCTTTGTCGACTAGTATCATAAAAACAAAATATTGCAAGTCTTTCATAGAATCTTATAAGAGAGCTCCTTCCATCAAATGAACAGTCTTTAAGTGGCACAAGCATGATTCATCCTTCCTTTACAAAAGAATCATCAGCAAATTCTGACCGCATAGAAGCACAAAATGCAAAATTTAGATGGTTGCTCTTGGCCCTTCCAAACAGAGTAACTCAGACTCAGATTATTCTAGCAATAGCGATGATTTGTCCAGTTCTGACCGTCTTCACAACAATTGTGGTCTCCAAAACTGATAAGGAACTTGACCTCTTCTTTAAGAATGCCCTTTCAACTATTATGATCTGTGCATGTTCAGAATCAAAACATGAGGCCTGTATTCAATCATCTATATGTCTTATCAGTTCATAGACTTGAAATAGGTGTGCCCAATGTCCATTCCACCTCACAAAAGTGACCTCAAGGGATTTTCTATAAATTCTGCATTACATTTCTACAAGAAACTCACAGCAATGTACATAGCCAATACTTCAGGCTTTTGTTCCTTCAAACAATGGTAAGAGCAGTTGCATAACCTTATCAAACCAAAAATTATCATTTGCACCTTCTGTTCATCATTCCTGTGGCATCATGGTCCTGCACTGTCAAGAGTTTGAGGCTTCTAGGTTCTTTCTAGGTCTGTGGCCTAGATGCTCAGTTCCTGAATCCTAAGGCCTTTCGGCATTGTTCAATCATTCTGAGGTTGACCCTGAGGCTTCTCAACTCCCTGCAACCAGCCCTAAGGCTTTCTCGGCCCACCTGAGGCCTTCTCAATCTTCCTGAGCTCAGACTGATGCCCTTCGTTCCTCTTGCAACTAGGGCCGATCTGTAACTATTCGGTCCCAATCTAGGGCTTCAGCCCTTCTCCAATCCTGATCAATTTTTTGTTTTTAAACAGAGCTCGGATCTCAGCATCATTTGTTCTTGGATGAAGATAAGGACTTTGATCCTTCAAGGTAAGCATGACTTATTTCGTTCTCCTCCTAGGGTTTTGACCAGAACTTCAATCTTGAACAAACTCGGCGCTTCTTCTCTTCCTCCAGCTCAAAGATTTAATTGAAGAATGGGGTTTTCAAGTAGTGATCTCACTGGTCTTTCTTCACTGTAGCTCTGATTCCATGTTGATTTTCATGATTTTCTATACAGATAATTACTTTCAATGATTACTTCATTTATTTGTCTTGTATCACATTCGTCATTAAGCAATTACACAGAGAAAATATCAACTGTAAAACAATAATGACAGTAGGATCAAGAAGAGACAGCCAAACACAAGAGACACAAGAAATTTATCCTGGGAAAACCCTAACCAGGGAAAAGCCCAGGAACTATTTCTTAGAGAAATTTGTAAAATTCAAATAAAGTCAAAATGACCAGTTACTAAACCCAGGTCAAACAGAGATAAATTCACCCTGCTGAGATAGCTTCAGAATTTTGGTCAACTTGATATCAGAAAATTTCGGCTTGCCTCAAAGAGCTCCCACATCATGCCTCAAATTCGTCCTTCATTATGCCTCTGAAGATATCTCTTGTGATACAAGTTCATGCCAAGAGGAGGAAATGTAGCCTTTATATAGTGACTGGAGATGCCCCAAGTGGTGTGTTTGTTTCGCTGAGCCGACTTGACATTGTGGAGACAATTAATTCAATTATCAAAATTGAATTTTCCTCTTTTGAAGCCGACTTGAATTTTACTTATCATTTCTTTTGCTTTGGAGAGCTCAAATAAATTATGGAGACCGACCATAGCTACAAAAATTCAACATGTCAACTTGGCAAAAGGAAGTCTAATGTCACACTGATCTATCCCCAACAAGATCTAAGGCTAGTGAGTCGTCTTAGCATTTAACACCACTAATAGCCGAGATAGGCTAAAAGAAGGAAGTAAAGAGGCTGATTGGTATATATGGTTGGTGTAACAAAAGAAGATTGCAAGGGAGACCCCTGTTCCAAAAAAAATAATAGAACCTCCATTGCATGTCAATGCTTGTAGTCTATGTTGCAGGAAACGTGGGGTAGGGGTCCATTTCCACCCTGAAAGGAAATGGAAACGTGTTTCCCCTTACCGTACGGCCTGGAAATGCATTTCCATCCGTACTAGGCTGTTTCATGTTAGGGAAATGTGCCTAGTACGGACGAAAATGTGTTTCCACGCAATACGGGCGCATTTCCATCGTTTTAACTTAATTTTTTTGCTTTTTTCTAGGGTTCGTGTGTTTTATTATTTTTTTAACTGTGGAAAGTGTCTTTTGGATGCTTCTAGATGGCTCTCTCAACTTATAAAAAGACTCTCACTTCTAATGATCTAGCCTTTGGCCCTAGTATTTATGTGATTCATGGTAATGTTAAATTCTTTTACTTAAATTTTTAACATTACAATGAAATGACTCTGTTAAGATATTCCGACACATAGGAAATAAATAAGAATAACTTAGTCTAGTGTAGAGTTAGGTAAAGTATGTTTCTTTACCATGTACATTTGTAACTTATAATCCGACGGTCACGATTTGTAGTGATCTGACGGTTATCTCTCACCTCGGTATTAACAGCACTTGATCCGTGGCATAACCCCCGATTGGTCCATGATCTCTATTTAAAGAGCATGGAGGGTCATTTGTCCAGTAACCGTTTATGAGAGAAATATATGTAACTTTTCTTTTATATTAATAATTTCCCTGAAGTGGCCGCGTTGGCTCAGGGCGTGGACTGTTTCCCTCTTTGAGGGTTTCAACCACGTGATTATACTGGTGTACTGATTGTGATCTGTTTGTGAGCGGTGACCTTTGGTTCTTGATCTACGGAACTTACCCTGTAAATTCCTACATGGTATCGGAGCTATTTTGAGGGCTGCGTCCGTTGTTGATCAAAATCCGAAGCCAGTTTGACTGCATGCGAATGCCGTTTTGTAGATCTACTACTTCTGAACATTTTTGGGCTTGGAGAACTACTCGGTTGTGTCCGGAGTGTCTGTTACAGTGAGGAATGCCTTTCGTTTCATGCGAAAAGGTTTCTGGCTGCCCAAGTTATGTCAGTTTAGATCTGGAGGTATAAAACATCTATTTTGCAGTTATATTTGTTAATAGTTCTGCTTATTTCGGTTTTTTTCCTGTATTAAGTTTTTATTTATTTGCCAGATCTATACCCTCTTCTCCGTGTATGCTCTTTGTTGTGCGCTCCGTGCGATCTCAGCGAATTAGAAATAGGAAAAAGGGATTTTTTTTGCTACGTATGATCTTTCCCCGCGTCTTTATGCGATCTCGGGAAATCAGAAATAGTGAAAAAAGGGATAGTTGCTAGTAAGGTTAACCGAAAATCTAACATTCTACCGTAAGGCTTTGCATTTTGTTTCTTTTGCTCGTTTTTTGTGCAGGAAAAGCACGCACACCTCCCATAATAATAATAATAATAATCCCCCCTTCCTCTTTTCTAAAATAACATAATCCTTTTACTATCTCACTTGGTGAGGGGTTAGTTTATGAGAATAGAGGTCTTGGGTTAAAGTCTCATTTTCAAGCTTCTTTTGTAAAAAAAAATTGTTCAAAGGGGTGGAATTTTTTTTTTTTAAAGAGATGCACTTCATCCCGTTCCCGTAACTATTCGGCATCTACAACTCATTTTTTTTCAAAAGGCATAACTTCTTCATCCGGAAGCCATTTTTCGAGCCATTTTTTTTTAAACGGCCTAATTTTTCAAGATCTTTCCGTTGGAGCAGTTAGTTTCAGCTTTTCTCAGCTTCAGTTTTTTTTTTTTAAATGGAAAGTGCATGCCCGGTTATTCTTAACAACACCAATTATTTCCAATGGCTACCTCACATGGTAGATATACTTAGAAGTAAAGGGTTTTATAGAATAGCCACAAGGCTAGAAACTAAACCTTCTGATGATGATAAAGTTGCTAAATGAGAAAATAAACAAAATCAAGCACGAGGATTGATAGGAATGTCCATTGCTAAAGATCTTCGATTTCATATCCTTGACATTGACACCCCTCATGAAGCCCTGGACAAGCTAAATACTGTCTTTGGCATTCAAAATCAAATCAGGGTCCATCAGCTTGAAAATGAGTTGCTTACTTTGGACCCCAATAATTTCTCCTCTATTGAAGATTTTTTGTCCAAATTCAAGACCCTCAGAGTTCTTTTAGAAGGTTGTAAGGTCAAAAAGGAAGATGTTAGCCTCATCTATTGCATTCTTACTAAGCTTGGCCCTGCATACTATGTATTTGTTTCCGCCTTCCATTCCACTAGAGAAGCCATCATTTCTTCAGGAACCACCTACAAGAATCCCTCTTTTGATGCCTTTTGTGATTCTTTGATAAGAGAACAAGAAAAACTTTTACACCCTGGTCTTATCACTGCTGGAAACGCTTCTAAGAAAGCCTTAGCAGCCCAACATCAATCATATCAAAAGAATCCCAAGAAGCAGTATCCTAAAAAGTATGGTCCGAAACCAAACAAGGGTCCTAAGCAATTTCAACCACAAACTAAAAAAGCAACTCACCAAAATGATAAGGCATATAAAAACAAAGGAAAGAAGACAGATAGACATTGCAACTTTTGCAATCGTGATGGCCATTTAGAGTCCAAATGTTTTAAGAAGATGGAAGCCTTAGAAGCAGCAATGAAGAAGCACAACATCAATTTGGAGCACTCTTCACCTTCATCTTCAAGCATGGCACTTTCTGCTTGTGGTTGTCAAGCATCAAGATCTGATTATGCATTAAATGTATCTTCTTCTTCTCCTTCTCATGAGTGGCTCATTAATTCTGGAGCTTCTTACCACATGGCTAAAAATAAATCCATGTTTTCTTCTTTAAATCACTGTAACACCAAACATATTTATGTTGGTGATGATATATCTCTTAGTGTTGTAGGATCTGGAACCATTCATCTAGATAATGGTCAGTTTAATGATGTATTAATTGTTCCTACCTTGTCATGCAACCTTCTATTTGTTTATCAGATAACTCAATCAGGTGAAGGGAAAATAGTAGAATTCTCACCTCATGATGTTGTAATCAAGGACCTCAAAGATCCTAAACATATTTTAGCTACTGGCATTGCTGATGATTCCACAAGGTTGTATAAGTTTGACAACTTTGGGTCATCATCTTCCCTCTATTTTTGTTGCTCATAATGATGATGTGAGCAAACTTTGGCATGAGCAATTTGGTCACTTAAACTATCGCTCTCTTCAAACTTTGTGTAAGGAAAATATGGTGACGGGCCTTCCTATGGTATCTTGTCGGGATGGTGTTTGCTTCGGATGCGTACTCGGAAAACATCATCGGGATAGTTTTGACAAACGTGCCTCTTGGCACGCTTCAGCCCCTTTGCAGCTTGTGCATAGTGATTTATGTGGTCCACTTCCTATTGTTTCTTTCTCTGGTTGCAAGTACTTCTTAACCTTCATTGATAATTTTTCCAGACGCACTTGGGTATATTTCTTAAAACTCAAGAGTGAAGTTTTTAACATGTTCTTGGCCTTTAAGGCCTTTGTTGAGAAACAATATGGACATCAAATTCTTAAGTTAAGATCAGACAATGGCAGAGAATATGTTAACAACAAATTTATCAACTTCTGCACTGAGCATGGCATTCAATTGCAACATACTGTTCCATATACTCCACAACAAAATGGTGTAGCTGAAAGGAAGAATCGCACCTTAAAAGAAATGGCTCATTGTATGCTTCAATCTAAAGGACTTGGTCTCAATTTTTGGGCAGAAGCAATTAACTGTGCAAATTACATAGTAAATCGCACTCCTACTAAGGTTTTAAAGAATATAACTCCAGAAGAAGCTTGGAGCTCAATCAAACCAAATGTAAGTCACTTTCGTGTTTTTGGAAGTGATGCTTGGATCCATATTCCAAATGCGAAACATAAAGCCTTAGAACCTAAGAGTGAAAAATGTATTTTTGTTGGATATTCTGAAGATGCCAAAGGATATAGACTTCTTCAACCCAAATCCAAAAATATAATCATTAGAAGAGATGTAAAGTTTGATGAAAATATATCGACCTCCGAGCCTAGTTCGGCGGGTGTGCCACCTTTGGCCTGCAAGCCTGATTTCGCATATGTGCCACCTCTCTCTCTCTCTTCTATTTTTAATAGCATTCCTTCTAGTTCAGATGATGACAGCGAGGATGACAATCCTCCTCCAGCTCGTGAAATTGTTCCTTATACTCCATCGCTTCCAAGATGGGTCCGCTCTACTCGAGATGCAGCAGGTTCTCTTGCAGGTGACCCTGCCGATCGACGACGTACACATTCTCAGTTCAAAAGAGCCTCTTCCTTATTGGCTCAAGTTCCAGAAAAACTTGATCCAGAAACCTTTGAAGAAGCCTTTGGTCATCCAGATTGGGATGAAGCTATGAATGAAAAGTATCGTTCCTTATTGGCAAAAATACTTGGGATCTTGTTCCTCTTCCAAAAAGAAGAAAACTTGTCAGATGCAGATGGTTTTACAAAACAAAGTTTGGACCAGATGGAAAAGTGGATAGACATAAAGCTTGTCTTGTCGCTAAAGGTTTTTCACAAGTTGAAGGCATTGACTATACTGAAACCTTCTCCCCTGTTGCCAAAATGAATTCTATCCGCCTTGTTCTTTCCCTTCCTGCCTCCTTTAAATGGGAAGTCCATCAGATGGATGTTAAATCTACCTTCTTACATGTAGATTTGCATGAAGAGATCTACATGGAACAACCCCCTGGCTTTATCCAAAAAGACTCCAGCCTTGTTTGTCGCCTTAGGAAGTCTCTCTATGGTCTCAAACAAGCTCCTCGGGCTTGGTATGCCAAAATGGATAGATTTCTCTTAGATAATGGCTTTTCTAGGTGTCATTCTGACAACACTGTATACACCAAGAGAGTGGGTAATTTCTTCACCATTCTTGTTCTTTATGTTGATGATCTTATCCTTACTAGTAGTGATCCAAACCATATAAACCATGTAAAGTCTAGCCTCAAAAAGAAGTTTGAAATGACAGACTTAGGACACTTGCATTATTTCCTTAGTCTTCAAGTCTTGCAATCCAAGGAGGGCATTACCCTCTCTCAGTCCAAGTATGCTTGTGATCTTCTAAACCACTTTCACATGGAAGACTGTAAGTCAGCCCCTTCTCCCTTTCAGTCTGGAGTCAAGCTTTCAGTAAACTGTACTACCCCTGAAGTTGATGCTACCTTATATCGTCAACTTGTTGGTAAAATTCTGTATCTAACCCATACCCGTCCTGACCTTTCCTTTGCCGTTGGTCTTGCTGTACCAAATTTAGAAAATTCAACCATGAGCCAATGATGGTGTTTCTTAAGAGAATACTTCGATATATTCGAGGTACAGTTCAGTTCGGGATTCATTACAGTGCAGGAGCATCTCCCTTGTTGATTGGTTTCACTGATTCTGATTGGGCTGGTGACCCTGATGATCGGAAGTCCACTGCAAGATATGTATTCACTCTTGGTTCAGGACCTATTACTTGGTCTTGTAAGAAACAAAGTGCCATCTCCCTTTCTTCAGCAAAAGCAGAGTATCGTGGTGCAGTTGAAGCCAGCAAGGAAGCCATGTGGCTTCGTCAGATCCTGTCTAAATTTGGTCTTCATCAGTAACATCCAACTACACTTTGGTGTGATAATCAGAGTGCCATTCAGCTATGTAAAGATCCAGTTCAGCATCAGCGTATGAAACACATTGAATTCCACATACACTTCATCAGAAAGCTCATTCATGATCATGTTCTTTAAGTGCACTATTGTCCGACTAATGATCAAGTAGTCGATATCTTTACGAAGGCTCTCACAGAAGCGAAGTTTACCAAACTTCAATCCATGCTTGGAGTTCAGGAAAGTTGTCATTAAGGGGGGATAGGCTCTAATGCCTCCTTCCTTCTCATATTGTGTCACTTTTGTAAATCCTTCAATCTTATCCCAATTTGTTCTTAAGGGGGGATTTAGGATATTTCAACACATAGGAAATAGGCTCCTTTTGTGTCACCTTTGTAAATCCTTCAAGCTTATCCCAAGTTGTTCTTAAGGGGGGATGTTAGGATATTCCGACACATAGGAAATATTTAAGAATAATTTAGTCTAGTGTAGAGTCAGGTAAAGTGTGTTTCTTTACCATGTACATTTGTAACTTATAATCCGACGATCATGATTTGTAGTGATCCGACGGTTATCTCTCACCTCGGTATTAACGGCACTTGATCCGTGGCTTAACATCCGATTGGTCCATGATCTCTATTTAAAGAGCATGGAGGGTCATTTGTCCGGTAACCATTTATGAGAGAAATATATGTAACTTTTCTTTTATATTAATAAATTCCCTGAAGTGGCCGCATTGGCTCAGGGTGTGGACTGTTTCCCTCTTTGAGGGTTTTAACCACGTGATTATACTGCTGTACTGATTTATGATCTGTTTGTGAGCAGTGACCTTTGGTTCTTGATCTACGGAACTTACCCTGTAAATTCCTACAGACTCAGGATGTTTGAGAGTGGTTCCGACCTCATTGGATTTCATATGGAGAAAGTAGAATTTTAGATCTCATTCAAAATCAAACAAACTTATCAGTTTTTCAGGATTGGGTGATTGCAATGTTTCCATCGGATTTTGTCATGTATTAGGGTATGGAACTCATATTTAATCAAGAGCACCAATCCCTCTATGTAACTTGATGTTAGTGGCATTGGTTGTCAAACTCCTCTATCATGACCCTACAAAAAATGCACGCATCACTCAAACAAAATCTTGACTTGACATGCTCATAGTCTTTATTGTACTTGCAGCCTCATATATATAATAAAGGCTGATTTTGAGAAATTGATATATAATAAAGGTTGGTTTTGGATATTCCAATATTGCTATTTTTATTACGTGTTTGTTATCATTCATAAGTAAATGTCTTGTAACTTGTAATAGTTTATGCTTTGAATTTATCATGTATGTTTTATGATTTCACATAACATTCTTCAATGTCCTAAATTCTAATATAAATTTAAATTATAATATATATATATATATATATATATATATATATATATATATATATATTGCATTTCCCCGTTTCCAAAATTTGGGGAGGTCGCGTTTCGTATCGCTTCCCGTTTCGGAAACTTGTTTCCGTTTCTCCATTTCGTGCAACTAAGCTTGTAGTATATGATATATTCGAAAACAATATCCTCTTAGACCATGGAATGTAATGGTTTGTCTTGATCTGTAAGGGGTGAAAGCAAACCTGCAAATTGCCAAGCAAGACCTCAGCCCATGCACCTGTTAACCCCCCACAATACTTGTGCAGCTGGAGGGTTAAAACTTAAGATCCAGCGAAATTCCATCACACTAGTCTCATTGTAGGCATCCAGACATTGACATTGATCAAGGCTCTTTCCAAAGTCAGTTTCATCAGATTCCAAAAAACTACTATTTTTAGCATTCTGCTTTTTAGCCAGTGTCCATAGATCTGGAGCCCACATGTTTGGGACAATCATGTATTTTAAACCCTTGTAAGAAAAACGAGTCCAATGACACCAATTTTAACTGCATGCAAAATTATCAATTGCACCTGCTTTTTAATTTTTGCTTTTTAGAAGATAGCCTGATGCTCCATATCTTCAGAACTAGTCTTCCTCAGTTTTTTTTTCTTTGCTTTTTTGCTTTTTGGGAGGAAGACCTCTCTTTTGGGCATGTCTATAATTAGCCATTTCTATGGATGGCAGGTATAGGTTGAACGTTGTGGTTCCAAACTGGCAGTGGCAGTGTAGTTCAAGGTTCCAATCAGTGATGTCTGATGAGACAAGAGCAACATTGAGAAGGTGTTTTATCCAAGATGACAGATGGCTGTTTAGTTGAGGCTTATCTAGCTATATCATGTTCCAAGTGGCAGACCAAGTCAGCATGTCATTATAGTCAAGCCTAAAATCCTAACTTGCTGCGTTATTCACTCTTAGTCTTTTCTCTAGTCTTACAAAGCAGGAAAGATGATTTGACCTCTTAGGCATAACTGGCAACATTTCTGAATTTGTTTAAAAGCCTAAAAGCTTGGTTTGACTGTCTATTTCTATCCTGACATGCACAGAAAGTGTAAAAAGGGAGGATAGTATTAATGTTGTTAAAGGAAAAGCACGAAATGAAAGTCCAAAAACTTCCTAAATGCTAATTTGACGAGCAAAAGGGGGTTTGATCAAATTCCTTCGCATTATTGGCAATTTCCATTTCACAAGGAAAATTCAGAAAGATGATGTTGGAAAGTACCTAACAGGCCATCAGCCAGTGAGTTGAGTTGTCAAAACGGCAGTGCTGATCGGTGGAATGTTTTTTGAAACAACACCAAAGAGATCAGTAAGTTACCAAGTGAAGAAGACAGGAACATATTAAAGGACAAGTATCTATAATGATTTAATCCTATGCAAGTTTCCTCATCTAAAAGGTGTAACAAATATAATTTATATAAAATAGAATAAATATAATTACTAACTAATCAAATAATGATTATGTTAAGTAGTTATTAGTTAACTGAAAAGACATGCCTAGTCATGAAAAGTCACCTACATAGGTATAAAAGCATGTCTCATTGTAACATTTGATCATCTTATCTTATTATATCATATCATATATTTATTAATAAATTATTATTCTAAATACCTTGTGTATTTTTACTATTAAAGTCAACAAGCATACAAGTTTTGTTGCTACAGTGGTATCAGAGCCATATTGAAGCCAAGTTGAAGCCATGTCGCACAACATTGTCTTACAAGCCTATGAACGTAGTTTATGAGCCTATGAATATTGTTTACCATACAATGTGCCATTATGTGAAGATCCCGAAAAATATTGAGCAGATCAGAAAAATTCAAGAAAAGCTTCAACAATTAGAAAAGTCGTGTGTAGAAGCTACAACCTGTTTTAAGAAAAGATATGCTGAAATCCATCATAAGGAAGATGATGCTGAAAATAATGATGGAGAAGCATCAGTAGGAGAGGGCAAAGATGTTCAGGAATTGAGAGAAATGCTAATGATGGGTATAGATCAGGAACAAGGGTGTGCTGCATCATCCAGTGGTTTTGTTAATGATGCTGATTGCATTCACAAACTTCATGATGATAGAAACCATGGGCATACCAGAGTAGCATTTGAGAAAAAGGACTTTGAAATTTCTGCTGGGGAAGAAGAAGATAAGTTGCATATTGATGATCCAAACGTTGATGTTGTGATTACTCCACCTAGTAAGGGTCTCTTGAAAAATGTTAGAATGCCTGCTGTAGATACCCGCGAAAATTTTGGAAAACCCACCACACAAAAATTTGCGAAACCTCCTGTAGATGCCCATGGAAAATTTGAAGAGCGCACCATACAAGAGTTTGTGCATCCTCTTGCAGATGCCCATGAAAAATTTGAAGAGCCCACCATACAAGAAATTGCACAGACAGCTTCCAACAAAAACTTGGAGGAAGAGAAGCAGCATACTGTCCTGGAAAAAGGTTTTGATTCCAATAGCTCTGCTAATAAAGATATGCAGAACAATATGGGTATCTCAGAAGTCCAGGACCATGTCACCTCAGCATTCATCTCTACCGGTAATGAAGTGTCCGAGAACACCATTGATAAGGAGACATGCATAGAGCCTATAAAGCCAGTTATACCTCCAAATCCTGAGACAGTGGATGGCATGCTTCACGACCTTGGTAAAATGCTAGAGCTGTTGAATGTGTCTTCTGATGCAAATGTTCTTCCTACCTCATATGGAGAATTAAGACCTCCTTTGGGAATGCATCGTTTAAATATAGAGGAATTCATTGCGGTCTTGTTGAAGAGTGGGAGTGAAGTTGCTTGGCAGGAGTTGGTTCGTTTGGGTGCTCTTCAGACAATTATCAAACTTTTTATCGAGTATCCCTTCAACAATAGTCTGCATCATTATGTGGAGTGTATCATAAGCTCATGCTTAGAAAGCAACAGTAACACTGCTATTGATCACCTGTTCCAAGAATGTGATTTGTTAGGGAAACTTCTGGTAGCAGGTGAAAAACCCTTTGTTATTAATGATCCCAGCAAGCCAATAGCACCTACGTGTGGTAAATTGCCTCCGAGGACAGGAAATATGGGACATATTACACAAATTGCAAACAAGCTCGGTCATGTTGGGAAAAGCAATATCCAGATACAAGCTTATCTACAGGGAAACTCTAACTGGAATGTGTGGCAAATGACAACTCTTCAAAGCCGTAATACAGTGCAGAATGTTTTGCAGTGGCAATGTGGCCGCCCAACTACAATACAGGAGCGGAATTTACACGATGACGAGGATGAATTTCGTGACAGAGATTATGATATATCAGCAATGACAAATAATTTAGCTGAAGCTCTTCGATATGGAACTGCGGAGAATTCAGAGTCAGAGAAACAAGTAGTTAAAGACACTCATCGCACCTTGTCAACACCAATTAATTCAAACGATAGGCAGACGCGGGTACAGGTCTCTCCACAATGTTTTGAGGGCATATTCGGACTGCATTTTTTTTAAATCGGACGGCTGTGTAACAGTGGAAAGGCAGCGGACAAAACTTTCTATCCTAAAAGCCTAAAAGCTTGGTTTGACTGTCTATTTCTATCCTGACATGCACAGAAAGTGTAAAAAGGGAGGATAGTATTAATGTTGTTCAAGGAAAAGCACCAAATGCAAGTCCAAAAATTTCCTAAATGCTAAATTGACAAGCAAAAGGGGGTTTGATCAAATTCCTTCACATTATTGGCAATTTCCATTTCACAAGGAAAATTCAGAAAGATGATGTTGGAAAGTACCTAACAGGCCATCAGCCAGTGAGTTGAGTTGTCAAAACAGCAGTGCTGATAGGTGGAATGTTTTTGAAACAACACCAAAGAGATCAGTAAGTTACCAAGTAAAGAAGACAGGAGCATGTTAAAGGACAAGTCTCTTTAATGATTTAATCCTATGCAGGTGTATTTCCTCATCTAAAAGGTTTCATCCAGGACTGATAATTGGCCAGATTCTGAAAAAGGCCTTTAGCTGATATAATTTGTTTATCACGGATACACATACAAGATCTATTTTGATATACACTCTACAACATTGATTGGTTGCAAATGAACTCATAGACTGACCGCCAGGTATTACACAGCAGTCGATTGATTCAGATTTAGAAAAAGAGATGCAGTGTGGGATGATAGCAGGGGCAGTCCTGCGGGCTACTGTATACAGATTTGAATGGTTGAATGGATATATAACAATTAAGGCAGTGCACAACCAAGTCAGCACCTACAGGAAGAATCTCAAAGAGTCATTTAAGTGCCACAGTGGGTAAACAGTCAATATCCAAGATGTCAAACAGCCAAGATGATTCAATCCTTTTGATTATCATTACCAATGGTACTAATTCCATCAAGCCTTACAGATTAACCTTCCTCTATCCCCATCTTTGTATGCAAACAGGATAATTCATATAATAATTTTCTACAGCAGCTTAATAGTGAGAAGAGGAGGAGGGTTATGCTATAAATAGGTGTAATAGTTTCCATCTGGATATGGGAGATTCCTTGATTTAGCGAGTTTGCTAGTTTTCTTTGTTGGAGACGTTGATTGTGTCTGGATTGACCACTAAAGCATGAAGGCATGCAACCTACTTTCCACTGAGAGTCATTATGTGACTGTTGTTATTTGAGGAGGTCGATTTGGTGTAAAAGCAGCTACAGGAATGGCCTTGAAAGTAGCTGAGGGAGGAGTAAACAGCAAAGAGGTCACAGTTGGCAGGCATGAACAGACTTGTCGACCTAACAAGCTTTCTTTCCCTCTTCCAAAAAACCTTCTAGGGTGAGTTGGATTTGAGGGAGTATGTTTTCTATGTATCCAGATATGAGAAACACTCTAGGGGTTGGACAATTTTTATAGCGAGACAGTATTGTTGCAACAGAGATTTCCTCACCCTTCTACCTATCAGACTTTCACCATAACCTCCACTGCAAACAAGGACATCAATGGAAGCCGGTCACCTATGACCCAATATGATGCAGAGAATCTCTCTGATAATAAATGATCTGATACAGTTATGTTTCATTGTAGATCTCTGAATCTCTTGGTTGTGTTGTTTTAATTGCTCTCATGGTGTACCGTGGTTACCTGTGCATTTAGGTTGAGTCTCTTTCACTTAATGCGCAAATTCTTTCATGCATATCCATTTATTTTCAGTATTACACATCTCTAAAATCTGGTCCCAAAGACTCAAAATTACTATTTGCACTCACCCTCTTTGGTGTGCTTATCATCTCGGAATACATGCAGATTTGTCAAATAGGTTGCAGCATACATCCATTAGCGACACCTTCTTAAGACAGGAAAAGCACCAGTCCGAACAGAGAGGCCTTCTAATAGTGACAGGGTTTCATTTGCCTGCAGTTGTTGGGTGAATTTATCTGTGCAGATTAGCAGATAACAGCATCCAATGACATCAAATGTAGTCAAGAGAGGCAATGAGACCATCCTGCAACAACATGATGCTCATAATAAAATGCCATCTTAGGGCCAGAGACCTGGGGGAGATCCAAGTCCTCTAAATTTACATCCATAATCCGGTAGATATCATCCCCAACTACCCAGTTGATCTATAGTTTTATGCGAAGGAAATGACTAAAAGGAGGAAGAAACTTTGCTAGATTGGAGGTTTCTGTGGTGTAGTTTTTCAGATGTAAAACTCGGAATATCCACAGTAGTCATTTTTAGTCTACGTTTCGAGCCTAAATCAAGACTCATCGAAATGCTGACGGAATGGAGGAATCAAGTGGCCTCTGAGAACCAGCCCTGACTACGTCTAGAAGGGTATGTGGAAGCAATCTCCCCTGACAAGCAAAGAGTGAGATGCAGATATCTCTGTCATCCAGCACCAGAGGCCCCTAGAGTGCAGAATCCAAATCATGTGAAGGAAGAAAAACAAGTCTGAAAATGTTCTCCAACCCTAAGTCACCTGGTCAGTGTTCGTGTTCGAGTTCAATGACTTTGAAATTTGAAAAAAGTTAGACTATGAAAATTTTGCGAATAAATTTTGGCATTAAGTTCAACATATTACAAATTTTGAAAATTAAAAAATATATAGTAAAATTCAATATTTTCAAAAATATATATACAATAAAATTCAACACATATTACAAAATTTGAAAACTAAAAAATATATATAATAAAATTCAACACTCAAACACATATGATAGAAATAAAAGTAGCTGTTGAGTCTCAAAATTGTCTTCCATATTCATACATATTTCCATTATTTCATAACCATTCAGCTCTCATTTCATAACTATCTAGCCTAAAACGCTACATTAACTATTTTCATAAATATATGGGTTAGGATCCTTGTTTTCCAAAGTTAATTATTTTATGTATTTAAAGTGAATTTATGATTAAAACTAGAAAATTAACATGGTTTCATATATCTATATATGTGTTATGAGTTTTGTGACATGTGTAAGCCTATTTTGGAGATTCTAGAAGAGTCTTACTTGGCCTCCCAAGATCAAATTCGAATTTCAACTCAAGTGGTGGACCATATTCCAAAGAGAAAGATCATGGAAATCTTGATGTGTCATAGGATTTGTATCTAGAATTTAGGGATAAGTTGAGACAAGTATGGATCTAGTAGATATTTATGGGATCTACATTTATTGAATAGATATCCTTAATTTTGTATAAATAGGGGAAGCTTTCTCCTATCATATTATGTATAAAGTTGGGAGTTATGCTCAAGCTTTCAAAACAGAATTAGATTGTGGCAACTTACTCATGAGTGTTCTTTCACTTTGACTTGGTTTTGTTTATATATATTCGGAATATTACAATTAGCCACCATCTCAGACCCAGTCAGAGCAAAGGGTAAAACAAACGGAGACAACGAGTTGGAAGTTAACTCGAGTACAGCATTGGTACCTGAGGTTAACCAACCCCTGGTTGAACAGATCACTTTTCAGGACCTTTTAAGTCGAGGGGGATCCTTTACTGCAGATACAACACCCTCGCCCAAAGCGCTGAACCCATTTCAGCAAGCAAACTTGATACTTCACCAGATGTAGCCCACTCCAAGCATGGGTAACCCTGATAACCCACCGCCGCAACCGACACAGCCACAATCACCTCAAGAACACTCAGCCAGGTCCATTGCAAGCGGTCAACCACTCCAAGAAAGACCGCCAAATCAAGATACATCTGGGGCTGACAGCATGCAGACCTGGAGAACAACGCAGTTGTACAGTTTTATTTAGCGAGTAGCACAACAGGCTGAAGGTCTCCACACTGAGCTCCAACAGAAATTTGAACAACAACAGATACAGATCATCGCGCTTACTGAAGAGTGTGAGAAGTTAAAGAAAGAGAAAGACAACTTGCAGAACCAACTGGAAACGGTGACACAGATTTTCAGGGATCTCTGGCCTACAGTAACGGCTCACAACGATCAGATACTGGTCGACCTATCAACTAGTGACCCATTCGGGCAATCCATTCATGTCAGGATAGCATGTTCGAATCTCAGCCGAGAAAATAAGGAATTGAAAGCAGTGCTAGCAACTAGGCCCGCGCTACCAGATCCAGCGGTCATCTACATAGAGAAAATAACAGAAAGATAGAACCCAGTAACCGAGATGCAGAAAACTCTAAGCACCACAATGAAGGAAGCATATGACCTTCTGAAAAATCTACATGAGTGTTCAACCTCGCTGACTTTGAAATCACAGCCGATTTCAGCACAACTACAGCAGGTGTTGAAGGAAATTCAAGAGGCCACAGACCCCAATGGACTCGACCAATTGTACAACCAAGCGGAAGAGCTGGAGTTCAAGATACAGCAAATTGAGGAACATTCAGCAACAGCCAAACAGGCCCTTCGGGAGCTAAGGCAGCCTGTCAAGCTTACTGCCCAAACAATGTAGCAAATGGCTGCCAAGGCCAACATTAAGATTAAGGACGTATTCAGTAAGTTGCTGACCGTCTCAGGGGAAAAAGAAGCAAAACAAGTCACCACAGAGACAGACCTGCTCATGCAGGGATGGAAATAGGCCATTGTCGGCTTCAAAGAGCTCAAAGCATCAGCGTTGGCAAAGGTTCCTGAGTTGGGGCCCTTGTTTGGACAAGAAGAGGAAAAGGAGAAGACATGACCGGCCACGGAGGCAAGCGGACCGATGGAGACCAATGCAGCAGAAAACAATTGACTTGGGACGAGTCAATAGTATGTGGTCAGGGCCTGTTGGGGCCCTTGTTTTGAAATAAAATGATTTTGAGTTGCGGATAAGAGGTGGCAGAGCGCAACCACGGTAAACAGAGAGTTGTCATGGTTGCGAAGAGCTGAAGAGCAGGTGGCGCGGCTCTTGCGGAAACAGGCACAGATGGCAGAAGGAAGCGACAAAGAACAAACAGAGTACTCCCAGTAATCAGGGAGATGCATCAAACAACAGAGTGGAAAGGAAGGGAGAACTGACAGTCGTGTTGGCAAAGGAACAAATACACAGTCGGCCAGCGGAGACAGGAGGTTGGCACAGTAGGGATCAGAGGAAGGGAGCCGTAGGAGAGCTTTGTTCGCTCTATTCGTTATGTTCTCTCTATTTATTCTGTTCTATCATATGTGATAACCTTGTAATTTGTTCTACCAGGATCGCTCTGAGGAGCAATGTATTGTCCCTTGTGTTAATGCAATATACTATGATCTAGGTTTGATGTCCTGAGTTCTGTAATGTGTTTCTGATTCAGTTGAATGTGTGGGTTACTTTAAATTTTGTTTTTCGTCCTGAATACATTCATGAGTATTATCATTTGCAGAGTATTTATACCTATTCGGAGCACCCAGTTCTGTCTGTTTTATTCTATATGTTATGCTTGATCGATACATGATCTGATCCTAATCTTAGTAAGGTCACGGCACGCCTCGGGTGAGACTCTCTACTCTTTGAAGTAGAGTGAAAATGTCGGTGTTGTGCTAGACTACTGCGGAAAACATTGTTGGCCTCCATCCTGAACCTAGGTCTTTGCCCAAGAGACCTTCTCCCTCGCCAACAGGGGGGGATTCTAGCTTTTCCAAGCTCTTATCTTTGTAAAGATCTCTTTTCATTTCTTGGGCAGCCTTCTTATAGGCATATTTTCTAATCATTGTAATCACTAATAAAAGAAAGTTGTTTGCTTGAGGGAGCTTGGGAAATTTTCCCATGGAATCCCCCTTCCTCAGTTGAAGAGGAAGGACCTTTTGTGGGTGGATTGACTTTGTTTCTAGCTTCTTTTATGCTTATTTCCATTACATGCATGCTTAAAATTAACAACATATTCACTCCACATTTCATTCACTAAATCTTGTGTCTAAAAAATCTAACATGCATAAGTTCCAAAATTTGCAAACTTGAGCAAATCTCTTTTTTGTGTGAACAATTTATATTATGAGCAGGTTTTAATTGTTTCATGGTTATTTAGGCACATGTTTCATTGTTTGGTCCATTTATGCTACATATTTTGGTAACTATTGGAGCGTTATCTCTCACTTGAAACAATTGTATCATAAAGAAAATCTATTTCACTTAACTTGCCTACTTTCATTTATTGGTGCAACACATATGAGCATATTTTCATTCTTGTTTCTCAAGTTTAATTTGTTATTGCAATGAGCACAATCTCATTTCTATTTCTTTTGAAATATTGCATGTAGCAATTTAATTGGGACAATCAACACTCACTAAAATTTTACCTCTAACATAAGTTGGTTGAATAGACATCTTAGGGACCATCTACTCCTCTATTGACTCCTCACTGTGGGATCCATATCTTTGGGCGAGGGTGAGGTCTAAGGATTGAAGAGTTCATTTGCAATCTTGTTGTAGAGGTAACTAATAATAAAATTAACCAAGAGCACTATCCATCACATTTACTTTACTTGTCTCTTGATGGTTTGAGTTTTCATATGCAAAGTTTATTCCAAAAGCAAGTATTGAATTCTCTTAACAAGTGCTTTCTTTTTATGTTTCAAGTCTAATTTCACATTTGGCATTTCCTTGTTCACATTTTCCAAGCTAATTACTAATTGTGGGGTTTTGGCAAGATATGTTTCAATGTTTTGATTCCCAAATTTGATTATCTCAAAGGCATTTTCTGTATCTTGCAATATCTTGTGCTAGCAATCTTTTGTTTGCATTTTAGGGCTACTTTGCTTTCAATTTTTTAGAGCATTACATTTTACTTCTTTAACAAATATATATATCTTTCAAATGTTGAGCAAATTCTGTATAAGGCTTTGGTTTGTGGTTTTATCATGTTAATGATTGTCATTATTATTTCAAGTTGTTCACATCATATTTGCTCATAAATCCTTAAAAGTAATCCATTTTCACTATAACACTCTCCTAG
This sequence comes from Pinus albicaulis, assembly GCA_034641835.2. Taxonomy (NCBI): domain Eukaryota; kingdom Viridiplantae; phylum Streptophyta; class Pinopsida; order Pinales; family Pinaceae; genus Pinus; species Pinus albicaulis. The sequence continues at coordinate 1,548,115,682 of CM076581.1, read as the reverse complement.
AACCTCATATCATTTTAACTTAGTTTCTTCACTTTAGGGACCACCCCCCTTAGCTGACGTAGGAGAGAGCTAAAATGGAGAGAGTTGGGATCAGTGTGACAGCCCATTCTCTGAGATCCTTGCCACCAACCACACCTTGTGGGGTTGAAAGCTTTTTCCACTGACTTGTATGTCGGTGTAGGCGGCAAGGAAAGCAATAACATATTTTGGTGTCATTGTCGGGGACAAGTCTTCTTGTACCTGGGAAATCGACTAACTTTTGTTTTTGGCATATTTGAATTTTTAGATTTAGATTCTTGCTCAAGTGGCAACTCTGCTCAATCCTAATTTTGCAAGAGTCTCTACTAGGAGTAATTCAAGTGGTTTAGTTAGCCCCTCTCTTGATCCTGAAAGGGTTTTTAGAGAGAGGTTAAATAGATTTCTCGTAGTAGAGCCCTTGCTAGCCTTCAGCAAGAGGCTATTTCTGACATTCATTTGCTATTTCATGAACAAGTTGAGCCTAACATCATGAATGATCTTTTTGCTCCTCGTAACTTTACTAACATTAATGGCTATCCTCACAATATCCCTGACAAGGCTATTGAAAGGTTGCCTTCTTTTCAAGGTAACAATGCCATTAGCGTTGCATCACGTGTTAAAAACTTTAATGTTTGCATCTTTAAGTGGTGTAACGTTGCTAACTACTAGGATGTAAAGATGAGGCTTTTTGTTCTCTCTTTAGAAGAGGATGCTCTTGATTGGTTCACTGAGCAACCTGCTAACTCGTATGATTCTTTACAAGCAATTGTTAATGCTTTCATAGGAAAGTATGGAGAGAGAAGACAGAATAGTCATTTGATCAGTGCCATTAGCACCATAAAGAAGAATGAGAATGAAACCATGGAGGAGTTTAACAAAAGATTCAATGAATTGATTAAAAGCATGCCTACAATTGTTAAACCTCTGGATTAAATTCTCTTATGCTCATATTTAGATGCTTTTGGTGTAGATACCGCTTATGAGTTAAGGAGGAAGGAACCTACAACTTTGTGTTGAGATTTTGTGTATTTGGGGCAGCATCAGTTATGCTCTAGGTCCCAAATTTTGAGGAAGGACTAGAGTTCACTTGATCTACAAGACCCAAAAATGGATTTGGGAAATTTCATCTGGTTTAGGAGATATTAAATTAATTAATTATTTTAATGTATTTCCTAAGTTAAAACTTAGGAAAATAAAATAATTAAAGTGAATTTAATTAAATATGTGATGAAATTGTCTTAAGTCACACGGATCAAGCTTTCATTTAGTCTTAGCCATTGATTAAAGACTTAATCTTCGCTGTTGATTTGTCAATGAGAAAAGTATAAAGGAAAGGCTTGGGGTCATTTGTAAGACACACAGAGGCAAAGCACTGAAGCTAAGCTGAGATTCTAGGGCGGGGTTGCTAAGAATTCTCAAGTGTTTTAGTTGCAGAGAGGGGAATTTAGACCAAGGGGATGATCTGATCCCGAGGTCTAGAATACACAAGAAGCAGAGAAGAGATCAGGAACGACAACGCAAAGGAAGGCAGTAGCAGCAGCGGACGGCAACAGCAGCAGTAGTAGACGGCAGCAGCAACAGCAGCAGCAAGGACAACGTGATTCTCAAGAAACCCTTCAGGGGTTATGCAGAGACCCTTAGGGGCTATGTAGTGACTGCGTCACCCAATCTGGTGTAACACAGTCCCTTCCAGTGACAGCGTTGAGCATTTGGAGGCCTTCAGAGGCTGACACAGTGTCTTTCAAGGGAAAATCTAGGGTTTCTAGGGCTAGATCTGGTTGAGCTTTGTAAATCTCATTTGAGGGTGTGGATCAGTCAGTATTTTTGGTCTTAGATCAGCCGGGTGATGCAGATCTAGAGTTTTCTCTGTAGGGTTTTCCAGATCTGGAACCCAGAGTTGTGTATTCAGAAATATTCTTAATAATAGAGCCCTCCAGCAGCCAGAAACCGGTTTTCCCACATTGAGTTTTTCCGTGGACAGTTTGTCCAGAAATCACTGTCACTTTGTCTATGTGTGCATGTGCTTATTCTAGATTTGAATTGGTAGAGATCTGTTATGTGTTTTGCTTTGATGTTAACTTCAATTTATTCAGTTGATAACTTGTATAAGTAGGAGAAGCTTAACCGGATTAACAAAAATAATTTACGCATAAGAATTAAGATTCAGAAATTTCTACATGGAATCAAAGCAATTGCAGATCTAGAAGGGTCACCAACTGAAGCATCTAAAGGATCTAGCTGCAGAAAGCAGCTGGAAAGGCAGCAGAAAAGCAGATCTGAAGGGACAGCGCAGTTTTCAGGAGGAGATTCACGCAGAGGGAAGGGTGACGCTGTCTAGCGCTGTGTCCTAGCAAGCCCACGCAATCACTGCGCAGAGGCAGCTCAGAAACAGTGTTGGTTAGGTCTGAAGCCAGCCGGTGTTATTCAGATCTGAATCTATCAGATCCAAAAAAAGTCTGCAGAAAAGTTGCAGAAATTCAAAAGAGCTGGTGGGGTTAAACTTCTGAAGTTTTCAGATTTTTAACCTTAGCACAAGTGACAAAGTTTGGGAAGAGATCAGCTTCTCAGAGAGTTTCTTGCCAAAGGAAACTTGCAATTTGGTCAGAGGATCAAAGAAGAAGCTGAATCATAGTTGATTTGGTAGATTTCCAAGGAGGAAAATCAAGTGTCAGAGGGAGCAGAGGGTTCCCAGTTCGAAAAGGACCCTAGATCCAAGATCTCTAGCATAGAGAAGAGGAGCTCTGACACATTCTGAGCAGATGGCTCCTCATGGACTACGTGATCAGGATAGGCTAGAGGGCCTCTCAAACTTTTCGGTATGGAAAGCTAGGATCCTGATTGTCCTAGAGGCATATGGTCTAAGAGATCATGCAGAGCAGACACTGGCCACGCCGACAGATGTGGATCTCCTACGAAAGCATAGAGAAGCTGCTAGGCATGCCAAGCGGCTGATAATGGACAGTATCAAGGACCATATCGTACCACACATCTGAAAAAAGGACAGCTAACGAAATGTGGAAGGCCTTGATTTCCCTGTATGAGGGAAAATCAGTCCAAAGAAAGATGTTGTTGGAGGCCCAAATGAGGTCATTCATGATGACCAAGGGAGAAGACATCGAGCATTTCCTCTTCAGATTGTAATCAATCAGGGATCAGCTGAATGCAACAAGTGCAACCGTAGATGATGCAATGATAGTCAGGACTGCCCTCCATGCAGTCATGGATGAGTGGGAAACCTTTGTCCAAAGTATCTTGGGTAGAGTGGACCTCCTAGATTGGGACAACTTGTGGTCGATCCTGCAGCAATAAGAACTACGAAGGTTCACCAAGAAGCAGCACAGCCCTGAGTTGAGCAAGGTTGAGAAGGAAGAGGACGAAGATGCAGCCTTGGCATCGAAGAAGCAACCGAAAAAGAAGAAGGATATTTCTAAGATCAAGTGCTTCCAGTGTGGCGAAATGGAACATTTTGCCAGCCATTGTCCAGAAAAGAAGAAGGACAAGGAATCATCTTCTTCCAAAGCAGCGATGGCAGATGATGGGTCCGGAGATGATGTAGCCATGAGTGCTCATGAACCACGGAGGTGGGGTGACATGGAGATGTAGAGGAGCTACATGGAATTAAGGCGGGATCCTTGAGCAGCTCATCTCTTGGATCACAAGCGAGCTACGGCAGCCTTAAGACAGTAGCGGGACAAGTGGAGCAGTGGGTGCATAGATCACAGATGAGGCAGAGGAATGGCAGATCTAGAGACTGGGAGGAGCAAAGCACCAGCAACATAGAAGCATTAGCAGCGCAGAGGCTGATGTGACTTCAGCAATGCAGAGTAGTACTGCTTACGCAGTGCAGAGTTGCAGCAACACAGAGAGCCTCAGAGGGACAGCGCAGTGCAACAGCAGCATAATAGATTTTAGCACAAGGAGCTCATGTGACTTCAGTAGTGCAGAGGGAATCTGATTACGCAGGCGGAGTTGTAGCTGTGCATCATTCTTTAGATGCCAGCACAGATCTGTAGCCTATGGAGCTTTAGTGATGAGGATGCAGCCCATCTGACTTTTCTGTCAATGATTGGGCAGGAGATTCAGTGGTTTCTCTCAACAACTGAAGTTGCAGTGCAGCAGATCAGCAGTGGCAGTGCTATGAGCAGCACAGATGCAGCACAATGCAGTACAATGCTTGCAGTGGCAGTGGCAGAGTCATGGGTAGCAGTACAGAATGGTAGCAGTAGTACAGAGTTGAGTGGCAGGAGGCCAATATTCAGCAACACGGAACCAGTGCCCAAAATCATGTAATGCATAAGTGTGACGTATTGCTAGAGCACACCCTTGATGCTAAGAGGGAGTGTTGAGATTTTGTGTATTCGGGGTAGCATAAGTTGTGCTCTAGGTCCCAAATTTTGAGGAAGGACTAGAGTTCACCTGATCTACAAGACCCAGAAATGGATTTGGGAAATTTCATCTGGTTTAGGAGATATTAAATTAATTAATTATTTTAATGTATTTCTAAGTTAAACCTTAGGAAAATAAAATAATTAAAGTGAATTTAATTAAACATGTGATGAAATTGTCTTAAGTCACACGGATCAAGCTTTCTTTTAATCTTAACTATTGATTAAAGATTTAATATTGGTCATTGATTTGTCAACGAGAAAAGTATAAAGGAAAGGCTTGGGGTTATTTGTAAGACACACAGAGGTAGAGGTAGAGCACTGAAGCTAAGCTGAGATTCTAGGGTGGGGTTACTAAGAATTCTCAAGTGTTTAAATTGCAGAGAGGGGAATTTAGACCAAGGCGATGATCTAATCCCAGGGTCTAGAATACACAAGAAGCAGAGAAGAGATCAGGAAAGATAACACAGAGGAAGGCAGCAGCAGCAGCAGCAGACGGCAGCAGCAGCAGTAGACGGCAGCAGCAGCAATAGCAAATGGCAGCAGTAGCAGCAGCAACAACAATAATAGACGGCAACAGTGGCAGCAGCAGCAGCAACAAGGACAACGTGATTTTCAGGAAACCCTTCAGGGGTTACGCAGAGACCCTTAGGGGCAGTGTAGTGACTGCATCACCCAGTCTGGGGTAACGCAGTCCCCTCCAATGACAGCGCTGAGCATTTGGAGGCCTTTAGAGGCTGACGCAGTGTCTTTCACGGGCAGATCAGAGGTTTCTAGGCCTAGATCTGGCTAAGTTTTGTAAATCCCGTTTGAGGGTGTGGATCAGTCAGTGTTGTTGGTCTTAGATCAGCCAGGCGCTGCTGAACTAGAGTTTTCTCTGTAGGGTTTTCCAGATATGGAACCCATAGTTGTGTATTCATAAATATTCTTAATAATAGAGCCCTCCAGCAGCCAAAGACCGGTTTTCCCACATTAGGTTTTTCCGGGGGCAGTTTGTCCAGAAATAACTGTCACTTTGTCTATGTGTGCAAGTGTTTATTCTAGATCTGAATTGGTAGAGATCTGTTATGTGTTTTGCTTTGATGTTAACTTTAATTTATTCAGTTGATAACTTGTATAAGTAGGAGAAGCTTAACCGGATTAACAGAAATAATTTCTGCATAAGAATTAAGATTCAGAAGTTTATACACTTTGGGTATAGCTCAAACGGAAGCCTTGAAAATGGAGAGGGCTTGAAAGCAATCAGGAAAATCTAAGATTCCTAGTTACACTAGAGAGCCATCGAAATCGAATGATTCCAAAGGCAAGGCCAAGGAAGAGGCTACCCATGATCCTATTAAGAATTTAACCCAACTCATCAAGACTATGGAAGCGAATCACACAAACCAAATGAATGCTATCCAAAATCGGTTGGTGGCATGGAAAGGAATCAAGCGGGGAGATTCCAGAATCGAGGAAATGATAAATGGCAAAAAAGGGGTCCCCCTAATGAACATAGGCCACCAAATCCACTTGAGCCTACTAACTTAGTCGATGATTTAATGCCTTATTGTAGACCATGTGATGACCTACATGATGAACTCACTTGTCCTTATGCAAAAAGGATCTTAGATGGAGAAATAGCTGGAACAAATGAAAAAATCAACATAGTTGGAAAAGAGCATCATTTGTCCTTGGAAAATTGGATGGGAGCATAGTATTAAAAATCGGTCGGCTTAAACCGGAAACCGGTCAAACCAGCCTATTCATTAGCTGACCGGGTCAAACCAATAGAAAAACCAGGTTCAACCCTCCTCTTCGCCGAAAAACTGGTCCAACTGGTGCTAACTGGCTGGTTTAGGATGGAACCGGCCGGTTTATGGTCAAACCGGCCGGTTCATTGTCAGGCCAACTATGGACCCCAGATAATGATTTTTTTTTTAGTTTTGGAGCTTTTTTTAGGGAAATTTAGGGTTTTTTCCTCTAAAAATATCCCCTCTAAGAAAAGCATGCCTACCCTTTCATTTTCCTAACACATCCTATTGGCAATTAATGGTAATGTTAAATTCTTAGAGTAAAAGTGACATTATTTTTCATTTTCATCCTTTTACTTAAATTTTTAACATTACCATGAAATGACTTAGGATGTTTAAGAGTGGTTTCGACCTCATTGGATTTCATATGGAGAAACTAGAATTTTAGATTTCACTAAAAATTCAGCAGACTTAATGGTTTTCAGGGTTTCATGGTTTGGGGATTTGCAATGTTTCCATTTGATTCTATCATAAGGGTATGAGATTAGCATTTGATCAAGAGCATGAAGCCCTTTAAGAACCTTGATGTTGGTGGCATTGATTGTTGAACTTTGTTGATGTTGACAGTTGGTGGTATTGATTGTTGAACTCCCCAACTGTGGCCTTAACAAGAATTTAACCTTCACTCAAAGGAAAACAACTGGTTAGGCATGCTAATATTTTTCTACTGCAATTTAAGGTTGAGGAGATGAACCATTCACTCAAACCAAAATCATTGGTTAGGCATGTTAAACTTTTTCAATTTCTATCATGTTATAAGGTTGAGCAATCCAACTCTGAAGACTTTGAGCTACATGATGTTTATGTATCTCTTGTTGATGATCCCATTTCTAGTAGCGATGAATCAAGGATGAGTTTCATGAGAGACCATGCTGCTCAGTGATTTGTAGTTTTGATATCTATTTATGCTACTACTACTACTACTAAAGTTGTAGAGGAGTTTTAGGAGTCCTCAAACTCTTAGCCATATTATTTATGTAGCTCATGTTGATGATCCCTTGTCTAGTAGTGATGATGATTTTGATCATGATGAGGAGTGATCATGTTGTTGATCACTAATATGTAGTCTTGTAGTAGGCCAATGGCCTCATAGCTTGTAGCATTGTTTTTGGACTTTATAGGCCATTCGGAGCCTCATTACTCGTGTATTTTTTCGATGATATGTATTGCACTTGGTGCCATTTTGAAATATTCACCTTTACATGGTATATATATGAGAAAACTTTGCATATTTTGTCTCTATTGGCTTGAAATCATGGTTACAAATCTTACAAATAGTTTTTTATTAAAAAATAATTATTTAATGTATTTTTTAAAAACCAGTTCATTTAGACCTTACCAGTACCAATTAGACCGGTTCTGGTCAGAAACCCGGTTCATTAGGTCCACCGGTTCTGGTTTTTAATACTATGGATGGGAGTTATGGAGAATAGTCAAAATATAAGTCAGAAGTCTCCATCCTCCTATAGTGTGAATATTTTTGAAGAATTGGATAGGATCACCGAGTTGTATGGAGAGAAGCCTTCATCGATTCAGATTTTAGAGATAGCCAAAGATAAAGAAAGGGCAAGAAGTAAGGGAAGAAATCAAAATGCCGATAAGACTTTCACTCCACCTACATCTAAGTTAAATATTGAGTTGGGAGGATGGATAAATAATGCAAAGATTTTGGTACCTGTCACTGAAATCATGAAGATTCCCTCCCAAAGATATAAGTTGTTGAAAGCCATTGATGCCCCTAATGGAAAAGAAATATCGAATTTTTCTAAAGATAGATATGAGGATGCCCCTATCACTTTGCAAAGCAATGATATGTGTAGAGATAACAGAGACCATCAACCATTTTTCATCACTATGTTGGTCAATGGAATGCTTTTGCACAATTGTATGTTTTATTCTAGGGCATCATCGTGTGTCATGACTAAGAGAGTCATGAATCAGTTAAACCTGAGTATTTCTAGACCTTACCACAACATTTGTGCTATGGATTCAAAAATTATTGAAGTTTGTGGTTTGATAAAGGATCTTCAAGTCCACTTGACAGTTCATCCTGATATTATGATCACCATGGATATTGTGGTGATTGATGTGCCTGATGCATGGGGGATGTTCTTGTCTAGAAAGTGGGGAGCTAATATAGGGGGTAGTTTGCAAATGGATTTAAGTTATGCTACCATCCCTAATAGCGAGGGCATTACGGTTAGGTTGGATAAGGAATTGGAGAGAAAGTTTCACATGGAAAATCCCAAAGAGCCTCATAATGAAATTGTGTATGAATCTGATGACTTGGGAAACTATGCTATCTTGGCTAATTCTATTGCTCCTTTGGAGAAAGGAGGTGGAAAGTAAGAATGACTGGGTGTGGCACATGAATTTTGATGGTGCCCGTTTGAGGTTTGGTAAGGGTGTTGGAATTGTCCTTACCTCCCCCCTTGGTCATATATTCAAGTTTGCCTTTAGGTTGGAATTTGATGCAACTAACAATGTAGCGGAGTACGAAGCTTTATTGTTAGGTCTAGAGCTGGCGAAGGACTTGAACATTAAGATGCTTAGTATCAAGGGGGATTCTAATCTAGTCATTCTTCAAACAAAGAATCAATTTGCATGTAAGAATGATATATTAAAGAAGTATCGAAATGTTGTTTGGGATAACATGGAATATTTTGACGCATTAGATCTTCAAGCAATTATGAGAGAAGGAAATAAACAAGTTGATGAGCTGGTTGTTGTTGCATCTACCTTACAACTTGGAGAGAACTTGATGGATGATAAGATCAATATGGAGGTTATTTTTAGATCATCGGTTCCTGATAATGTTGAGCATTGGCAAATCTTTAATGAAGAAAGTCAAGTGATTCATTTTTTAAATAATACAGAAGAATTCTCTAGTTTCAAGGTTGCCTACAAGGAAGAAGGTTGCGATTACGAGTGTAATGTTCTGTCAAATCCCACTCCCAGGGATCATGTAGCCATGGAACAGATGTTTGATAGACATGATGTTGTAAAGAGAAAAGAGGATAAGAAAATTGACCCACGGGAATTTATTGAAGTAAACATTGGTACCCCTCATGACCCAAAGATTATTTGTAAATTTATGTAGATGTTCTATGCTTGATTCAACTTTACTCTCTTCAATATTAGACAGCAATCACATAAACAATAAAGTAAAATGTTGATAGAACATACCAATAGATCGACAGAAGAGAAGCCAGAAATATATAAGTGTGTTGGTGCATTACGGCAGTCAATAGGATGCTTCAACCAGCAAAGTCTCAATATGGTCAGCCAACCAGCAAAGTCACACAACCCTCTAGGACAGCCAAATGGTCAACTCAAAAGTCAACCCAAAAAGTCAATGGTCAACACAAACAGCAGCAGTAGCTAGGTCAACTGGAAAAGTCAAAGTCAACGTTTTGCCTTGGGAATAGTGCCAAAAAATGCGGACTAGGAAAATCAAAATTTTGGGAGAGTTTTGGGTCGATTTGACCTTGTGTTGACCAAAGTCAACACTGGTCAAAGTTTGTTGTAGAAACCCTAGACCGAAATCAAAAATGTGTTGCTGCTGGAAATTTCCCACGTGTGGAGAGAAGAGCCACCAAGGACATCTTACCAATCAGATGAGGAGAGAGAAATGTGTGAGGATGAGATGAGTGAAAATCTCCTCCAACATTGACCAATATATATCCATCAATGAGAATTATGTACAAGCCACAATCTTGAGACACAAGCAAATAACCTGCACATATCTTGAATAAATTCAAAATAAATGTTCTGCTCATCGGATCAAGATGATCTTTAGATCGATCTTGCGCCTCTCCGAAAGAGGAACCCAATAAAAATATTGGTATCTTCACCTGAGCATCACAACATGGAGTTTGGACCTAGTTGTCCAAAATTAACATTCCCTCTCAACTAGGGAGAACTCCATCCACATGTGCAATCCAAACATCGTGCGTCATCCCACCGTAACTTGCTTTGCTGGCTTCTTTATTTCATAACAGAAGTGGGTCAGTCACAAAGACATCATTCCCTGCTGACAGATTCAGCCCAGAGGTCCGAAACCTCTATAGGACTCACAAAGAGTCTCATACCAACCCGAAGTTGGTTTACCTAACCCGAAGTCAGTTGGAGGTCCGAAACCTCACTATACTTGATGCCAGATCAAGTGGTTGGACCGTGCCATCCTAGATGGAGAGTACGGCAATCTCTGATGCGTCCATCAATCTTTGCTACTAGTCTCTAGCTTTTCCCACCTCATTGGCCAAATGAGAGGTACTTCCCATGAGCCCTAAACTCAATGGGTAGGATGCATACGGGGCACAGATAATGAGAGGTGAACCAACTCAAAATCACAATGGTGGGGCCCAAACACACCAACAAGGTTCGGCAAGCCTAGCCTTGTGGTTGCTTATAGCTCCGAGAAGCTATCCCCAAAGCCCCCCAGAGCTCCCAGAGCTCATCGTCCAACAGGACCCACATCATAGGGTCGTTCCACAATACCAAGACTCTCACGGAAGGTTAGGAACTTGACCTTCCCCAGGGGCTTAGTGAGAATATCCGCGACCTGCTCATCAGTTCCTATATGATCGAGCCTTACGGCGCCTCGCTGTACCATATCCCGGATAAAGTGGTACCCGATATCAATATGCTTGGATCGGTCGTGGAACACAGGATTCTCAGTCATACGAATCCCACTCTGGTTATCACAGAGTATCACAGTGGTATCTAGCACATGTCCAAACAGCTCACTAAAGAGCTTTCGCAACCAAACTCCTTCACAACAGGCCATACTTGCTGCAATGTATTCGGCCTCAGTGGTGCTCAAAGCCACCGACTTCTGCTTCCTGCTCATCCATGAGATCGAAGCAGAACCAAGATTGAAGCAGCATCCCGATGTGCTCTTATGATCCACCACACTGCCAGCCCAATCGGCATCAGTATATCCACGGAGTATCACACTCCCGGCAGTGTATCTCAGCCCATGGTTTATCGTGCCCCGAAGATATCTCAAAAGATTCTTGGCACCAACCCAGTGAAAATGATGAGGCTCAACCATCTGTTGACTCAAAGTGTTCACCGCAAAACATATGTCCGGACGGGTGTTCACTAAGAACATCAAAGCTCCTATGAGTTGACGATACTCAGTAGGATTGGCCAAGATAGGCCCAAGAGAGGTCGCCTCAACCTCCTTAAACTAGAGCTCCATCTAAGTCAACACGGAATACAAAAACACCATACTAAATCTTTCCAGAAGCTTCACAATGTGTTTTCCTTGAGAAAGGAAAATCTCGCCAGGTGTCTGCCAGACCTCCAGGCCTAAGAAGTAGTGCATCAATCCTAGGTCTTTCATCTCAAACTCAACAGTGAGCTCCCTCTTGCACTGATGAATGAGAGGGTCAGCACCTGTCAGGAAGAGGTCGTCCACATACAACACCAGAATGAGAGGCTTCTCTCTATGAACCTTGAAGTAAAGGTTCGGATCAACATTACTACGAGTGAAGCCTAGCTTCATCAGGTAGCTATCTATCCTCTCGTACCAAGCTGTGGGTGCTTCCTTCAACCCATAGAGGGCTTTCTTCAACCCGCAGACATGGGTGTCCTGATCCTGGACTTCGAACCCCAGAGGTTGCTCCACATACACCTCTTCCTTTATCGCACCATGCAGAAATGCGGTCTTCACATCCATCTGATGAAGACTCCATCCTTGCGTAGCAGCAAGGGCTATGATAGATCGAATGGTGGTATATCGAGCCACAGGTGCAAATATGTCATCATAGTCTATGCCTTCCTTTTGAGAGAAGCCACGGGCAACGAATCTTGCCTTGAACTTTTCAGCACTTCCATCAGATCCATGCTTGATCTTGTAGAGCCATTTCGAGGTAACAACTGCTTTGTCCTTCGGTCTTGGAACCACATCCCAAACATCATTCTTCAATATGGACACTCTTCGTGCATAGCATCCTTCCAGACTTGATGCTTTATGGCTTCCTCAAAAGATCCAGGCTCAGATTGTACAATAGTACTCATGGCTGCTAAATACCCTTGGTATCTATTCGGCTTCTTGCTTTCACGAAATGTCCCCCCTTGGCGCCGTATGTCCCTCGGCATCCTCGAGAGTGTCCCTGAACCATGATGGTCTCTTCCCCAGTGAAGGAGGTGGATCAAACAGGTCCATCGGTCCTTCAGCATCGGGCATCGTCTCATTCTTCGGTTCCTCTTGATTTCCAGGCCTTACTTCATGATCTTCCTCAGATCTCGGAAGATTGACTACTTTCCTCAAGGAAGCATCTTTGTCAAAGGTGAGATCGTGACATATCTCCACTTCCCTTTAACCAAGCACATAGACTCTATAGGCCTTCGAAGTTTCGTTGTAGCCCACAAACATTCCCTTCTTCCCAGAAACATCCAGCTTGCTCCTCTTCTCTTTCGGCACATGAAAATAAACAGGACATCCAAAAACTCTACAATGTGAGACGTCAGGTTTCTTACTAGTGAAAACCTCTTCAGGAGTTTTGGAGTCCGGTGCAGAATGCGTGTGTTGACCACACTTCGTCAACTACCCCATAGCAGTACACCCCCATTTTTTCAAATGGGATTCTTCATGTTCGACGTGGTTGCGCCATTCAGATTCCATCATCAGTCATCAGTCGACAGTTTTATAATGATGTAAACCCATTCTGCATTTTATGATGTAAATGATCTAAGTAGGACCGTCCATGTATGTAACAACCTAGGTAAGCCTAGTATGTTGTTGATGATCTCTATCCTAGGAGGTTTTTTGTCTCACTGATTCACGAAAGTGATCGGCAGAGTTTTTCCCTCCAGCCTCACCCCAAAGCTAGGGTGGATTTTGTCATCAGCATGCTAAGTGAGTCCTAGTGTTCTATCGAATCCTTGTAAAAGTAGTTTGAACTACTTGGTCTACTAGATCATATGTTGAGTCGCAGAACTGGGTATTTATTTGAGGGTCTATACGAATGGGTTTTCCCCCTTCATGTATGTAAATGTATTATCTCATGTAAAAGAGGGTTGGAAAATAATTATAATCCCCTCTTAGTCAATTAATTAAATTTTCTGGTCAACTAATTAATAAAATATTAAACCAGAAATTTAATTAATTTAGGGTCCTAAGTTAGGATTAAATCTTTAAAGGCAAAATTTGTTGGTCCTTGGAAAATGATTTTTGACAGCCCCAGGCCAAGGGAATATTGAGAATTTTAAGAAATATTGGACCCTTGGGCCTTGGTGGTTAAGTCAAGGTCAAAATTTTGGGGTAATTAACTCAAAAATAGTATTTTTGAGTTAATTAAAATTGAATTAAATTATAAATTCGTTTTTTCCCCCAAATTTTAATTTCAACGTCCCGGATTAAAAGATAATTAAATCTTTTGGACGGTTGAGATTATTTTGACGAGGATCATCCAAACTAGCCGTTAGAGATCTAGTCCTATAAATTTAGAGGTCTTCGTCATTATTGAGTCATCCGATCTCAGAATCGTGCACTTGCTCTTAGAAGCTCTTGTAAACTTTTTGAGGAATAAAGCTAAAGACTTTGGGGTTACAAATCTGGATGTTCCTTCTCAGATCTATGTGGTGAATTGTCTCTAAACTCTGCTATTTGGTTTCTTGCATTTTATGGTTGATGGCCTTCATGGATTAATCTGCATATAGGTATCTTATGCAGTTTTCTGGGTTTATAAAATAATATTCTGATTTTTCTAAGGGTCTCATGTTGTTTTCTTAAATCTCTATCAGCCTAAAGTTCAGATCTAAGTGTGCAGGGAAATTATTTTTTAAGATTGGGCGTCTGGGGAAGTCTTCGGTTGGACCAGCCGACTCTCAATAAGCATAAATCTGATAAGCTCTTTATTTGTTAAATTCTGGGTCTATCTTACGATATTTGTGATTTTGCAGGGTTTCAAAGGCTTGTGCCTCTCATTTAAATTTTAAACTTCTGAAAATTGTGCTAAATGGATTTTAAATCTGACCTTGAGGGTTTTGAACTTGTAAATTAGTTGTAAATTTGTAAATTGTTCAAGATTGTTAGGGTTTAATCATTAAAACTGGCGTGTGTGTCTTCAGATCTGGCTGTTGTTGCAGGTTACAGGTTCTAATTGAAATTTTTTTTTAAAAGATCTAAGGCAGATCTGGCTTCCAAAGGCCAGATCTGGCCTCAAATCTTCACTGTGGATGAATCTGAACATTATTTTGGTTTAAGGGAGCAAGAGATCTGAGCTTAAATGAAGAAAATCTAAAGCTTGCTGGGCGAATTTGTGTGCACAGGGTTTCAATCTGTCTTCATCAAGGTTCTGCATGCCCTAGCCCTCATCTGCTGTCCAACGTCTTCAAACTAATGTCATCAATCTCTGCTCTACACGCATTCATTATTCATCTCTGCCCTTTGCCCTGCCGTCCATCCCTTCCTCCATCAATCACGCTGTCAAGCTCCAACCTACACATTCAAAACAATAAACGTCAAGCTTGCCATCGACTATCATTCAGCTCCATTGCCCCTGTCGTCCAGCAACCTGCAAAGAAAACATCAAAACACAAAAACTGAAAACGCAAGCAGAAATTTCAAACACGTGCACCCTTCAAACTTGCTGTTGCCGTCCGTCTGACCTGCATAACAGAGAAACGCAAAACATTAAAACGCACGCATAAAATTTCGAGGGCCTTCGTTTGGTTAAATGATTTCGTTTTTTTTTTTAATTTTGTATATAGTTTAGATTTATGACTTAGGTTTCACGTTTTATTAATTTTGGTCGGTTTCATAATGTAATAGATTTCGATTGTTCGATTTAATTAGATAGCGTTAGTTCCTTTTTAAATTTGTTTTACTTTTGGAGTTAAATTTGTTTTATTCGGTTAGATTTAGAATTTCTTTTTTGTAGTTTTAGTTTAGTTTTAGATTAGATTTAACTTTAGTTTTTTTTTTAAATTTAGATTTTTTAAATTTTCATTTAGTTTTAACTTAGTTTCAAATTTAGTTTAACTTTAATTTTTTTAGAGCTTTGTTTAGATTTAGTTTTTTTTAATTTTAGATTTTAATAAAAACATAAAAAATAAAAAAAATTTCAAAATCCAAAAATAATAAAAAATTCTCAAAAAAAAAAGTTTTTATGGTCAAATGAGCTTTTTCTTTGAAATTTTATTTTGAGTTTGACTGTATAAAATCTTTGACTTGCCTGGATTGAAATTAATCGAAACATCTTAAATATCTGGCATTTTCATCTTGCTGTTTCATGGTTGAAGTGTCCTTCATTGAATATCATCGATCGTGTTTTTAATAAGCAGCAGTTAATCGTCGTTTACTTATAATCGCATAACGGGTTTTGTTTTACTCCATAAGGCACTGGTCTCTAATGTGAAATCTAATTTGGATCTGTGGAATCTCGTTTATTTCTATCAAGTATCTGATGTTTTAGCTGTGTCTCCTGAATTTGTTATCTTCATTTATAAAAGGGTCTACCTCCCTTAGCCTGCTAGGAGACAACTTAAAGAGAGAGATTGAGGATAAAGGTGACAGCCCCCAGTCTGAGCCGTTGTCGCGGTGCCTGGACAATCTGTGCGACAACAGCGTGCATCGGTTTTGTATGTACACAGCAATGTTCACAGCTTCTCTCCACAGAAACTTCGGTAGACCATGGTCACATAGCATGGCACGGGCAGCTTCCACAATGGTCCTATTCTTTCATTCAGCAATGCCATTCTGCTCAAGAGTATAGACAGTTGTGGTCTCCCTCTTGATGCTAGTTGTTACACAGTAATTTGTCACCGTCCCTGCAATCCCCCGTCCCGCACATTGGAGGGCCTTTTCCGTGACCTGTGAGCAGTGACATAACCTGAAACCACTTTCATGGCATCCCTCTTGACAAGGATAATCATTCCTCTGAAGAAAGTTTCCTTTGAAAAACCCTAAAAACTGATCTTTTGGCTTTGGCGCAACTAGCCAGTTTAGCCCTCGCGCCAATGGAGAAAATCCACCAAAGAGGGCACACCAATTGGCGCTCTGTCCCAGTGTCTTGCTCGCACCAAGCTTAATAAGGATTTTGTTTTAAAATAAATGGCGGAAGTTTGATTCCAACAAACTCCTGAACGAGTCTCTAAAATGAGTTGGGAGGTTTGGCTCCAGATCTCCATGTATGGGAGGTGGTTTTCCACCTATCATAGAAACTTCCTTGAGGATAGGGCCAATCCCACAATTGTAGGGATCCCAACTCCCCTTCCACCATCTATATAAGCTTGCCATTTTCCCTTAACAAGCTAGTAGTCCTAATAGCACTAAAAAAGAGCTGAACTTATAGCAAGGAGACTATCGCCAGACAGCCTTTAAGAGCCAAGCCAAAGAGAGAGAGCTTTGTCCCATGCCCGACGAGCTTCATTGAGACATGCTCCGTTGTCGACCCGCCAAAGGAAGATCCAGCGTCAGAGCTTTGGGTTGGATCTTTCCTTTGTTATTATTAATGATAAGCGACTTTGATTATGGTTTCATTCATGTGTCCTTGTCTTTGATGCAATGAATTACATCCTCTGTGACTGATGTATGGTTACAAGATTTAGATTCTATGCTGTGTATCGTTGTGTTTCTTCGCATGTGTGGAGGTGTTCGGACGTGTTAAGCGGAAGGATCGTGATCTGCCAAAGCGGAGGACGTGAAGTGTCATCCTTTCTTCGAAGACCATTGCGTAGGACCTGAGGTAGGCAACTCGTTGTGTTTTGTCGTTTTTGTAACTAGAGACCTGCATCACTGCGTGTCTGATTGTTGCTAGACCCGATCTGGGCTAGTAGGGATCGCCTCTGTCCATAGAGGGGATTTACCTCTTCAACAAACTGGCAACTCCACTGGGGATTTGATTGGAGTTTGTCTTGTCTCTTTCGATTGCTTTTGGCTTCTATTTGCTTGATTTTCTCTTCTGGTCCGTCTCTTTCTGGTGTAGAACCTCTTTTCAGCTCCCACCATACCTGATCTACTCTTTGCTTGCTCTTTTTCATTTATGTCATTAGTAAACTCAATTGGCACGCTTTTTAACCTAAGAGGCGCGCGCGCGCTAGCTAGCGCTTGTTGCTGGTTAGGCGCCCGCATCAACCCTGTTTTGGCGCTAGATGCAGCCAAACAGTCGCGCCAACCCTGTGTGGTGCTAGGGTTTACTTGTTTTTGAGCCCTCTTAATCTGATTTTTGGTTTTTGTGTTGTTTTTTCGACTATTTGAGTGCCTTGAAGTCCTTGTTGACTGTGTTTGACCTCCATCCTCCGGTTGTTTGCCTTCTACCTTCAGTTTTACATTCTAACCCTAGGGCATCTGGGTGCTATTGTGTGCTGAGCCTCCCGTAGGAGTTATTGGTTTTCGCTTGTTCAGTCAACTTCGTTTTGCTTCCTTGCATTCGTTTGGTTGGTTTTTATCGTATCATTGCATTATTTGAGTGATTATTCTCTTTCTCATTCAAATTTCGTTTTGTCTCATTTCGAGCCTAGATCACACGGTTCGTATGAGTTTTGTCGGGATTCCTCTTTGATTTGAAGGATTTCTCCGTCAGTTTGAGTTCTGATTGTGTGTTGAGTGAACTTACTTGCTTCTACTCTTTCATTATCATTTCTCAAATTGGTCTCTTATTAGTTTTCATTTCGTTTGGTGCATTTCGCTCTAAAACATTGAAAATACAAAAAAAACAATTCTTTTTGCTTTTGATTAGTTAGTGAAAATTGAAAACTTTTCTGCATTATTAGTGTTATATAACTCTAAAGGAAAAGCTTTTATTTTCATTAGCGTGCATTAGAGACACTAGTGGTTGTTTTGTGATCATTTTTGTTTGAAAAGCTCTCAACTTTCTCATAGTTAGCTATTCATCGAACAAAGTGATTTGTAGTGGCATGTAGTGTGCACTTAGAGGATTTTTTGAGACATAACATTCGGTAGGGCCTGAAATTGAGACATAATTGAAAATCAACTCTAAAACTTATTCAATCAACCTAAGGAAGCATTAAAACCTAACGAAACATTTTTAGTGGTCTAGGCTAGAGACGTGTTCCGGCGTCGTTAAACCTAGTAGCTGTCGTTCGCCATCTGGTTTTAAACAGTGCTAGTACGGACTTGTGCTCCCCGTACCGTCGCGTATATAAAGGGAGACCCCACTAGGTTGCTATCCTTTATCCGTAGGAAGTCGAGTCTGCTGCCTTTTACCCGTGATACACCGGACACAGCATTCGGGGAGATTACCTGCACGTACGTCAAGTCCTTGGTTGATTTCTCTTTCATTTTTTAACCAAGGTGTATATGGCAGTTCACGGATATCTGGTACACCCATCTACCTAGATTACCAGAGCAGTCATTTCAATCTTTTCTGACTCATTAAATTTGAAAAGACCATCAAGCGCTTGTCCTTTCACGCTTGTTTCCAAACTAAAAGAGATAGAGTCATCTTTTACTCGTTTCTTGACTCTTAAAATATGAAACGGTAGAGTTTTGTTTCAATGTTTTACAAATTAACTGCCCACGAAATATTCCTGGTTAAAGTTAGTTCCCTTTGGGTGTTGTTCTAAAGTTGTTTCTAATGGCAACTTTTCCGGAGTTCACCAACCAAGGAATCCCCTCCGATGGGAATCTGGGTCCTTTTCCTCCTTTTGGAAATGTTGGCGCTCCTTATATGGCAACGTTGTCCCTTCCTGGGTTAAATGTTGGGTTGCCTGTTTGGTTGTTTTCAACCTCTGTGGTCCCGAATGTCCCGGCTACTGTTCAATCAATTCCTCCGCCTAAACAACATCATGTTGATTCCAAGGTGGAACTCTCCCCTTCTTCGCCTATTTTTGTGTCCTCCTCTTCTACTTCGCCTGGTGAAAGTCCGGATTCGAGTAACCAAGTGGCTAAGAAGAAGAAGAAGAAGACAAAGAAGAAGAAGTCCGATAACAGAGAGGATAAGGCTGCAGCTACTGCTCCTAAAACGTCCGCTCTTGATAAACCTTCCAACCCTCCGCGAAAAGTTAAGTTCCCTTGCATGATATGCCAAGGAAACCATCTTCTTCGAGATTGCCCTGGCATTCCCAAGGTGCTCGAAGCATGGTCCAACGGTCGTCCGCCGTTGCCTTTGGCTTCTGGGAGTCAGGTTGGGCGCACATCTTCAGCTAGTGCTGGTAAAACTCTTAAGAAGCAGGGTAAGCTTGCCAATCCCTGTAATTTGTGTGGAGGGCACCATGCCATTCACCTTTGTCCGTATATGGATGAAGCCAAGCGAGTTTTGGACAACTCAGCTGTTTCTACGTCGTGCTTTCCGGCTGGTTACAAACAGCTTTCTTTGAGTCCTCCACCAGCTGATCCTACGATTGGTCAAGAGTCATCCTTGGTCGATCCCGCTTCCTCGAAAATTCAAATTCAGGAATCCATCCCCGACCAACCATTGGTCGTGGGATCAGTTGAACTGGCCCTGTCTGCGGTGCACCAGGTCTTTTCCGTTGAGAGTGGACCTCAGATCCCTCAAGTTCTTCTTGTTTCTTCAGATTCCTCGGACTTGGAGAAAGATTCTCCTGTCCCTATATCTCAAGAAGCTGCTCCTCCGCCTCCCGTGATGGAGGTCCCGGAGGATACTCCTCCCGCCTTCGAGATGGAGGTCATGGAGGATGCTCCTTCTTCTTCCATAACACCAGGGGAAGACCATCTCGGTTCGATGGTAGCCCCTCCGAGTAGTTTGGTCGCTTCCTTTGTCTCGAGTCAAATTGCAGGATACCACCTTCTGTCTTATGTGCCTTTTGAGATAACGGTACAAACCTCTGGTCTGGTCGTACCTAACACTGTTATAGATGAAGGCGCGTCTGTTAGTGTTCTATCCTCAACTACTTGGAAAGCTTTCGGTTTGCCGCTGCTTGTGCCTATTACGCAGAATCTGTTGGCATTTAACAAAAGAACTAGTCAACCGTTAGGGATCCTTCCAAGGTTACCTGTTACATTGGGAGGTAAAACCGTCCATATGGACGTGATGGTTGTTCCAGGCCCCTTGGATTTCAATCTGCTTTTGGAGCACGATTACACCTATGCCATGGGAGCGCTTGTCTTCTCCCTTTTCCGTGTGGTCTGTTTTCCACATGAAGGACGGATCGTGACCATTGATCAGCTTTCGTTCTTTGGTCCTGATGTGGCAACTGGCCCGCCATCATCCCTTCCTGGTTTTTATCCACCCATTGTATCTGCCCCACCGCAGGTCGACTATGTGGCTACCTACCCCGTGCCTATACTCAGTGATAGTGCCGTTGTACATCGTGTGCTGGGGCCATTGGGTCCTGATTTCCGAGATGTTGTTCTCCCATCCGGTGTAGAACTCTTGGAAGCCATGACTTCTTGTTCATCATGATGAGTTGTCTTCGGAGCAGAGTTCGTTTTCTTGTGTCAAGCTCCTTAAAAAATGAAACAAGCTCTTCGGAGCACAGTTCATTTTCTTGTGTCAAGCTCCTTAAAAAATGAAACAAGGTCGTCAAAGCATAGTTCGTTTTCTTGTGTTAAGCTCGTTAAAAAATTAAATAAGGTGTTCCGAGGATAGTTTGTCTTCTGTATCAACCTCGTTAAAAAATGAAACAAGGTCATCTGAGGATAGTTCTTTTAATGTGTCAACCTCGTTAAAACAATGAAACACTTTCCTGTTCAATTCGAGTATTTGATAAGATCTCGTAAAATCCCAGTCGAGGCTTTCTCTTGATCTCGTAACTTGAACCTTCACTCCATCTACCTCTCGTATGGATTGAAGCTTTGGGGGCATGTACCTCGAATTGAGTCACCATGCTGGGGGCATGCTTACTTTTTCAAGCATAGTTTGTTTCCGTTTCAAGCTTGTGTAAAAATGAAACCGATTTCAAGCATAGTTTATCTTTGTTTCAAGCTTGTGTAAAAATGAAACCAACTTCAAGCAGAGTTTTCTGATTTCAAGCTTGTGTAAAAATGAAACCACTCCCATTTTACCTCTTGTGATTGCCATTTTATCAGCCTTTTTGGCCAGATGAGCCTTGGTTTTCTCACTCCATCGTCACTATCTGCTTGGCCGATCATATGCCTTCACTTGGTTGTTTTACCCATTCCTGAGGAACCACTGCGATGAGTGGTCTTGTTAGCCAGCGTCTTAACCTTTACTTGTTCTGAGCAGTTCCACCATCACCGGAACCAGTTGCTACCCTTTATACCACTCGTTCCTCCAGGAGGAGTCAACTTTCAGCTCTTTTCTGACTCTCTAAATATGAAAAGATTGTCGAGTCGCTTGTCGTTTTGATCTCATTAAATTGGCTACGAAACGTCATCTACCCAATATACGTTTACCCCTTTTACGGGCTGGGATAGATTATTTACGAAAAAGGAATACCCTAGCCTATCGCGACTAGGAGGTTTTCTCAAACATAGTTTTCTACCTTTTTGGGTCTACGGAACTATCTACGAAAAGGGACTGTTGGAGTTTACTTTTCCGCTGTCTTTTCAAACTCTCTAAACATGAAAAGACGTCGAGTTCTTTCTTTGTCAGACTCGTTAAAATCTGATGACATCGGATTCTGTCGTAATGACGATACTCGAGTTCCTCCTTCCCAGGGCTCGTTAAATGTACTAGGTTGGATTTGTCCGAAGGGCAAACTTATATCACAAGCATATGCTATCCCCTTCAAGCTTGTTTTCAAAAATAATTGGGGTACTCGCCAGAAATGGTGGGGAAAAAATGAAACCAGTATCATCGTCATGTCGGCAGTATGTCGCTCTTGAACATAGCACTTGTCTGCATTCGTGTCGTGTTGGGGACATCTCATCTCGTTTTCTGCATGCCTCCATGGGTTTGGGTTATCCTTTTTGACCTCTCGTCTACTCTTTGCCTCGTCGTCATGACCTCAGATCTTTTGATGTCAAATACTGCCAAATCCAGTGCCGTGTCGCCGATATGTTCAAGAGAAGTTGACCTCTGCAGTTTTCAACCCTCCTCTGATTCTCTACTGATCCTGATTCACAAACATTATGTTCCTCTGTCTCGCGTCGATGATGTGGGAAATACTATGGCCCACCTTCGATCAAGGTCACTTCCTGTCGACATCAACTTATTATCCAGGAAGCTGATCCAGAGACTCCCTTCCGGTACCTTGGAGCCTGCATGCCTCAATGGCAGGTTCTTCGCATTCGACGCAAGGTTTTCATTATTGGCCTTCGATCGAGTGATTCCGCGGGTGTTCGACGCCAGCTCACTGTTCACATTCCGTGGGTTGTACCTATCATACCTTGAGGGCCATCCTCATTATTGGTGGTTCCTCTCGCGTCTGTTAATGGCTTTCATCATTGGCTAGTAATTAGACGATGTTCTTGCATGTTCGACTTCAGCTTACTTATTCACATGCTAGGACTTGTACTCTGTTCGGGTCGAGATGGAGCACAAGAGCGGATTCTTTGTGGATTATCATGATTAGTTACATGACTCATTGATTGGATGGTTGCGACCATACCTGAGTCTACTTATTGATCCTTTTTGGATGGCTGCGTCTATACTTTGGATCCTGATTATTGTACACTCTATTATGGATCGCTGCGCCCATACCACATATCATGTATTTGAGATATCAGTTGTATTTGTCTACGCAGGTTTCCGACGGCAGTGTTTTCAGTTGGGCACGTTCTCATAAAGCATTTCACCCCTCTCTCTCTCTCGGGCCTCATGCTTTAGGGGGCATCTGTTACACAGTAATTTGTCACCGTCCCTGTAATCCCCCATCCCGCACATTGGAGGGCCTTTTCCGTGACTTGTGAGCAGTGACATAACCTGAAACCACTTTCATGGCATCCCCCTTAACAAAGATAATCATTCCTCTGAAGAAAGTTTCCTTTGAAAAACCCTAAAAACTGATCTTTTGGCTTTGGCGCGACTAGCTAGTTCAGCCCTTGCGCCAATGGGGAAAATCCACCAAAGAGGGCGCGCCAACTGGCACTCTGTCCCAGTGTCTTGCTCGGGCCAAGCTTAATAAGGATTGTTTTTTAAAAATAAATGGCAGAAGTTTGATTCCAACAAACTCCTGAACGAGTCTCTAAAATGAGTTGGGAGGTTTGGCTCCGGATCTCCATGTATGGGAGGTGGTTTTCCACCTATCATGGAAGCTTCCTTGAGGATAGGGCCAATCCCACAATTGTAGGGATCCCAACTCCCCTTCCACCATCTATATAAGCTTGCCATTTTCCCTTAGCAAGCTAGTAGTCCTAATAGCACTAGAGAAGAGTTGAACTTATAGCAAGGAGACTATCGCCAGACAGCCTTTGAGAGCCAAGCCGAAGAGAGAGAGCTTTGTCCCATTCCCAATGAGCTTCATTGAGACGTGCTCCGCTGTCGACCCCGCCAAAGGAAGATCCAGCGTCAGAGCTTTGGGTTGTATCTTTCCTTTGTTATTATTAATGATAAGCGACTTTAATTATGGTTTCATTCATGTGTCTTTGTCTTTGATGCAATGAATTACATCCTCTCTGACTAATGTATGGTTACAAGATTTAGATTCTATGATGTGTATCGTTGTGTTTCTTCACATGTGTGCAGGTGTTCGGACGTGTTAAGCAGAAGGATCGTGATCTGCCAAAGCGGAAGACGGGAAGCGTCATCCCTTCTTCGACGACCATTGTGTAGGACCTAAGGTAGGCAACTCGTTGTGTTTTGTCATTTTTGTAACTAGAGACCTGCGTCACTGCGTGTCTGACTGTTGCTAGACCCGATCTGGGCTAGTAGGGATCACCTCTGTTTGCAAAGGGGATTTACCTCTCCAACACCAGCTTCTCTGCAAAAGTTCTTGAACTCGTTCTTCTCATATTCAGTGCCATTATCGGTCCTCAATATCTTGATCTTCTTCCCTGTCAGATTTTCCACCAAGGCTTTGAAGGTACAGAACCACATGAAAGCCTCATCCTTCTTCTTCAAGAAGTATATCCAGGTTTTGCGAGAGAAGTCGTCTATGAATTTCATATAATATGAACATCCTCCCAAGGATGTCACAGGAAGCATCCTAGACAGATCAGAATGTATCAATTGCAAGACATCAGATGTCTTTGTGACACTTGAGGGAAAAGGTCCCCTTGTATGCTTTCCTTCGGTACAACCCTGACACACACCTTCATGATTATTTGAAAACTCAGGCATCCGCATTACCACCTTCCTTGCTTCGGGAAGGGCCTTGTAGCAAAGGTGTCCAAACCTTCGGTGCCATAGTTCAGTCTATCGAATAATATCACATGTCATCACTCCCAGTGGACTTCCTCCAACCTGGTAGAGTGTATCAACTCTAAACCCAATCTTGATAGCTTCCTTGAAGCTCTTCTTCCAGATGCGCACCTTCCCATCAATGAATGCCACATTGAAACCTTTGTCTTCCATGGCTGATATAGACACAAGGTTCTTCTTTAAATTAGGTACATAGAGTACATCCCGTAAGCGGAGGACTTGACCTTGAGACAAGTGGAGTGTCACAGTCCCTGTCCCTTTCATGGGATATGTGGCATTATCTCCAAGGATAATTTCCAGATTAGTATCCTTCTCAATCATATCAGAAAGTGCTTCCTTGAACCCAATGATGTGCCTTGAGGCACCACTAGCTATCAACCAGACATCCATAGTGTCGGGTGGAGATGTAGCAGAGAGGGAAGATACAAGAATGAATTCATTTCTTTTATCAACAACATTTGATTCTGTAATATTCCTAATTAGCACTGCTAATTGGAATATTTCATTTTTGTATAGTTTTGCCGCCTTTAGTTAAATTAATAAATAAAGTGAGAAATAGGGGGGTCAACTCACTTTAATAAAATAAAGTGCTTCCTAGTTGATGAACGTTGTGACTTAAAGGGGATGGCCTTGGGGGTCCACACACACATGAGGGGAGGCCTCACGTAGGCTCCTAAGGTAACTGCGCAGGTCAAGGAGGAGGTCAAGGACACAATTAGGGTTTTTGAAGGAGTTAGCACTATAAAAGGTGGGGTTTTC
Organism: Pinus albicaulis; assembly: GCA_034641835.2. Lineage (NCBI taxonomy): Eukaryota > Viridiplantae > Streptophyta > Pinopsida > Pinales > Pinaceae > Pinus > Pinus albicaulis. The sequence goes on along the minus strand of CM076581.1, from coordinate 1,548,090,527 downwards.
ACTCCATTTGGATTATTGATATGTTATTGATATTCAGAGCTAGACTTCTGTCTACTTCAGCACGCCGGTTGTTTAGTCGGTCTGCAGCACTGTTTAGTGCGAACTAAGTGTCTCCGGTCGGAGATCTCGCCCTTGGCTCCGGGGGACTTCGAGTGCCTGCTCGAGCAAGGTATTTCCTTTAGTTTCTGTAGGTGATTTGCAGTGGATTTTGGGTGGACGTTGCAGAGGAGCTGGCCCCTTGGAGTGACTGCGCAGTCCAGGAGAGAGGACGCAGTTTCAGCAGGGAGGACGCAGTCATTGTTGTGCGGCGTTGTTGTGTGGTGATTTGGTGGTGGTTCCAGCGTTTTTCAGCCTTGAGGAGATTGTTGTTTCAGCCGGAGGTTTTGCAGGAGGATTTAGGCCCTTTTCCCAGCGTGTTTCTTGAGCTTCTGCGCTGTTCCTGGGAGAGACAGCGTTTTCATTGAGGAGGGTTTATTTGGTGGATTTTCGGAAGTGGAGCACTTGCTTCACGGTTTCTGGGTTTTGTCCGGAGGGTTGAGTACAGCTAGCCTTCCGATTTTCAGCTCATTCCGGTGAGGGGATCAGCCCCTAGTTCCGGCCACATTGTAGCGGCCGATTTTTCCACGGCGGTTTCTCCGGCGAGCCCAGGACGCGGTCTCCACTTGCACCCCAGGCAAGGATAGGTGCACTCATTCTAGGTATCTCTTGTACCCATATATATGTATTCTCGGATTAATAAAATGGCTTAGCGTTGCGAGTATTTTATGTGTATTTGTTCCATATTCTAGTTCGGCATTTTGTTGTAAATGCTTGTTGTTTTGTTGTGTATTCTTGTTTATTTCCCATTAGGGGATATGCAGGTGGTATCGAGCATAGTTTGGCTCAGCTTTGTGGTGCTAGCGATCATGACGCCGGGGATAACTATTTTGATCGGAAGGGGACACGAACGTTGAGAGTAGGTGGGAGTTTCCCTTCGGAGGGAGGGATTCGATCGAGCCACGAGACATATTCGAGCGGGAGCGACACACGGGGACCTGAGGAAGCAGCGGAACCCGATGGCAGACGAGGAGGGTTCGAGGAGATGGGATACGCTCCTCCATCACATGCGGGAGATGACACAGAGACTCACGGCCATAGAGATCAGACAGAGGGAACCTCCCAGGGTTTTCCAGATCGGTGAGGGATCGGGTATGTCTCACCACGTGCCAGTGCATGATGCTATCCCCATTGTGGCATCTCATGCACCCACACGATCTACTATGCCCACATTCTTGCCGGAGGACGCAGGGGCAGGAGTACCGGGAGGTGCACAGAGGGATATTCCAGCACCCACGCGATTTACCATGCCTACCTTCCTGGCAGAGGACGCAGGGACAGCAGTACGGAGGGAGATAGATCCGGCTCGGATGGCTGACCTTTTTGCAGAGTACCAGGCTTACGGACAGGCGTTCATGGACTCTCTCACCCTCAGAGACTATATCCAGGTCCAGCATGACAGCAGGCCCCGTGATCATCACCGAGGGCACAGACACCACCGTGATGACCACCGCACAGCTAGTAGATTTCATTTGCCCACGTTTGATGGCTCATCAAACAGCTCGGCAAAGTCTTGGGTGGAGAAGCTGGACATCTATTTCCAGCTTAACCCGATGTCGCAGTCAGAGGCCATTAAGGTGGCAACATTACATCTAGACGGTGAGGCCCAGGACTGGTGGTTCCATGGGATGACGACACTCGGACATTCTGCAGTGACGACATATGCCGAGTTTACCCGGAGGGTGATAGAGCGCTTTGACAGGAGGGATCCGGAGCAGCATTTTGTTGAGCTGACGAAGCTCAAACAGTCTGGGAGTGCAGAGACATACATTTCAGACTTCTTGAGGATTTCGGTGATGGTCCCTGATTTGTCGGCGGCTCGGATGGTCTACATGTTTGTGGAGGGATTGTCAGAGCCACTTCGTGGCCTAGTCCGGTCGACCAGACCAGCTACCCTTCAGGATGCCATCAGCAGGACCTGGGACTTACAGGATGTCTTACCTAGGACTCGGACACCCTATCCCCAGAGACAGGCTTTCCAGCCTAAGGGGAAGGACACGAGGGTTCCGCCTCCCAAGGTGAATCCTGGACGGGGGCAGTTTGATGACGAGGCTAGGAGAGAGCTGAGGAGGAAGCGGTTGTGCTTCACTTGCCAGGAGCCTTGGGCACCGGGACATAGGTGTGCTGCAGGGAAAGCACACTTCATTGAGGTCTTCTCCGAGAGCAGTGGAGAAGAGGATGAGGGGGATGACGTGGAGGCAGGAGATTGTTATGCAGCGCAGAGTACCTTACCACCTCCACCACCCGCAGCAGGTGGGGCATCATTTGCACCCACTGGGGGAGCTCTAGCCGCATTGCGGGGAGTTCCCAAGTACTTGACGTTGCGCGTACGAGGGACAGTGCGCGGTCAGCGGGTTTCAGTCTTGGTTGACAGTGGGGCCACCCACAACTTTATTGATGCCCAGATGGTTGAGCGGAGAGGCATACAGACAGAGGGCTTTGATGGGTTTTCCGTCTTGGTCCCAGGAGATCAGACCATGGCATGTGCTCGTTATGTTCCGGAGCTATCAGTGACGATGGGCACTTATACATTGACAGATCACTTCTTTGTGGTGGACATTCCAGACACCAACCTGATATTGGGTGTTCAGTGGCTTATTACTCTGGGGAAAGTCACGACAGATTGGAAGGCCCTAGAGATGGAGTGAGATGATCCCAAGACGGGGAGGCATGAGAAGATACGGGGGCAGCACACATATCCACCTCAGACGGTGTCGGCACACAGGATGGAGGCGACCTTCCGCAAGGGAGACATAGAGTGGGCGGTAGAGTTGCGGGCTTCAGAGGCAGCGGATACAGGGCAGGCAGTGCATCCGGAGCTACAGTCTATTCTCGACAGGTATGCAGTGGTTTTCGGGGATATTCCACCAGGGCAGCCACCGGATCGGGGGTTTGAGCACACGATCGAGCTTGAGCAGGGGATACAGGCTGTGATTACCACAACATATAGGCATCCCAAGGCCTATCGGGACGAGATAGAGCGGGCTATTCAGGAGTTGCTGGCTCTTGGTCACATTTGGCCCAGCATGAGTCCTTTCGCTTCTTCTGTAGTGCTGGTGAAGAAGAAGGACGGCACATTGCGCATGTGCATTGACTACAGGGCTCTGAATAAGAAGACCCTGAAGAACAGGTACCCCATCCCCAGGATCGATGAGCTGATGGATGAGTTGAGAGGAGCACGGTTCTTCTCGAAGATTGACTTGAGATCCGGGTACCATCAGATACGCGTGAGGGAACAGGACATTCCCAAGACCGCTTTCAGGTGTCACTATGGGCACTTTGACTTTCTGGTCATGCCATTCGGGCTGACCAATGCACCTGCTACCTTCCAGTCGTGCATGAACCACATTTTCAGGGGTCATCTGAGGAAGTTTGTGCTGGTCTTCTTTGATGACATACTTATATATAGCAGGACTTGGGAGGAGCACCTCCAGCATATTGAGACAGTCTTGCACATCTTGGAGGAGCAGCAGTTCTACGCCAAGCTCTCCAAGTGTGAGTTCGGGTTGACAGAGATGCTGTATCTGGGGCATATTATAGGAGTGGATGGGGTGAGGGTCCACGAGGAGAAGATCAGGGCCATCAGGGATTGGCCAGAGCCGCGGAATGTGACGGTGCTTTGGGGATTTATTGGCATTTGCACATATTACAGGAAGTTTGTCAAGGGCTTCTCTCAGCTTGCTGCACCCCTCACCGATTTGACGAGAAAGGGGGCATTCAGTTGGTCGGACACAGCACAGCGAGCTTTTGACAAGCTCAAGGAGGTGATGAGCAGTTGTCCTGTGTTGGCGTTGCCAGATTTTACACAGCCCTTTGTCCTAGAGTGTGATGCATCAGGAGAGGGGATTGGTGCGGTTTTGATGCAGGGCGGTCACCCGATTGCTTTTGAGAGCCGAAAGCTCCTTCCGCACGAGGGGTTGTATCCCATATACGACAAGGAGATGTTGGCCATCATGCATGCATTGGCCAAGTACCGGCAGTACCTGGTGGGCAGCAAATTCAGGGTGAGGACAGATCATAACAGCCTGAGGTACTTTCTGGAGCAGAAGCAGTTGCAGGAGAGGCAGCAGAAGTGGATCAGCAAGATCCAAGCCTACGACTTTGACATCGAGTATGTCAAGGGCAAGAATAACGTGGTAGCTGATGCCCTTTCTCGTAGGCCGGCCACGTTATCACTTATGAGCTTGGACACTGATTGGAGGGCTCGACTGCTGGTTGAGTACTCCAAGGACAGGTTTGCATGTGAGGTCCTGGATGGGCAGGTAGCAGATGACAGGTACAGGGTGGTCGATGAGATCATCTATTACAGGGACAGGATCTTCTTGACTGAGGGATCTCAGCTCAGGAAGAAGATACTCCAGGCTTCACACGATTCTCCATTGGCGGGCCATCAGGGGTTCACCAAGACCTACCGGGCTATTCGGGAGAGGTTCTCGTGGAAGGGCCTCAAGGAGGACGTACTCCAGCATGTCAGGGAGTGCGATGTTTGCCAGCGAAACAAGGGAGAGATGAGCCATCCTGCAGGGTTGTTGCAGCCTCTTCCCATTCCGGAGGGGAAATGGGAGAGCATATCGATGGACTTCATCACGGGGTTGCCCACAGTGCAGGGCAAGGATTGCATCTTCGTAGTCGTTGACCGGCTGACGAAGTATGCCCATTTTTTCGCCATATCCGCACATCACACAGCAGCGCAGGTGGCTGAGCTGTTCTTCAGGGAGATTTTCAAATTACATGGTCTACCCAAGACCATCGTCAGTGACAGGGACAGCCGCTTCATGGGCGGATTCTGGCAGGAGCTCTTCCGACTAGTGGGGACCGAGTTGACACCGAGCACTAGTTATCACCCCCAGACAGACGGGCAGACAGAGATAGTTAACAAGTGGCTGGAGGGCTACTTGCGTAACTACGTCAGTGGACAGCAGAGGGCATGGCTGAAGTGGCTGCATTTGGGCGAGTACTGCTACAACACAACGCATCATATGTCTATTGGTATGTCACCTTTCTATGCTTTATATGGATATCATTCCTTATCTTTTGTGGACATGATGTTTGGTGTTAGCCGGGCTCCGAGAGCCAAGTTATGGATCCAAGAGAGCCAAGATATCCTCCGAGCTCTCAAGGACAACATAGCCACAGCACAAAATCAGCAGAAGTTGTATGCTGATAAGGGTCGGGTGGAGAGACACTTCGAGGTAGGGGACTTGGTCTACCTACGGCTACAGCCATACCGACAGTCTTCGCTCAAGCAGAAGGGGGCGGAGAAGCTTAAGCCCCGCTTTTATGGGCCATACAGGGTGATACGCAGGATCGGGCAGGTTGCATATGAGTTGGAGCTGCCCCAAGGCAGCAAGATTCATAACATCTTTCATGTATCATGCCTGAAAAAGGCACTGGGCCAGCAAGTGACAGTTACAGAGGAGCTACCACCCACGGATGATGAGGGGCATCTGGTGTTGCAGCCGGAGGCTATTATTGACACTAGGGAGAGGCAGCTACGGAGCAGGAAGATCAGGGAGTTCTTGGTGAGATGGAAGAACTTGCCGGATGAGGATGCTACTTGGGAGGATGAGAGGATATTGCAGCATCCATCACTTCAGTTGCTTGAGGACAAGCAACGTTCTGCCGGAGGAGACTGTAATATTCCTAATTAGCACTGCTAATTGGAATATTTCATTTTTGTATAGTTTTGCCGCCTTTAGTTAAATTAATAAATAAAGTGAGAAATAGGGGGTCAACTCACTTAATAAAAATAAAGTGCTTCCTAGTTGATGAACGTTGTAACTTAAAGGGAAGGCCTTGGGGGTCCACATGCACATGAGGGGAGGCCTCACGAAGGCACCTAAGGTAACTGCGCAGGTCAAGGAGGGAGTCAAGGACGCAGTTAGGGTTTTGAGGGATCTAGCACTATAAAAGGTGGGGTTTTCACTCCATTTGGCATGATTGATATGTTATTGATATTGAGAGCTAGACTTCTGTCTACTTCAGCACGCCGGTTGTTTAGTCGGTCTGCAGCACTGTTTAGTGCGAACTGAGTGTCTCCGGTCGGAGATCTCACCCTTGGCTCCGGGGGACTTCGAGTGCCTGCTCGAGCAAGGTATTTCCTTCAGTTTCTGTAGGTGATTTGCAGTGGATTTTGGGTGGACGTTGCAGAGGAGCTGGCCCCTTGGAGTAACTGCGCAGTCCAGGAGAGAGGACGCAGTTTCAGCAGGGAGGACGCAATCGTTGTTGTGCAACGTTGTTGTGTGGTGATTTGGTGGTGGTTCCAGCGTTTTTCAGCCTTGAGGAGATTGTTGTTTCAGCCGGAGGTTTTGCAGGAGGATTTAGGCCCTTTTCCCAGCGTGTTTCTTGAGCTTCTGCGCTGTTCCTGGGAGAGACAGCGTTTTCATTGAGGAGGGTTTATTTGGTGGATTTTTGGAGGTGGAGCACTTGCTTCACGGTTTCTGGGTTTTGTCCGGAGGGTTGAGTACAGCTAGCCTTCCGATTTTCAGCTCATTCTGGTGTGGGGATCAGCCCCTAGTTCCAGCACATTGCAGCAGCAGATTTTCTACGGCAGTTTCTCCAGCAGCTAGGACGCAGTCTCTGTTGTAGCCATTTCTTATTCTGAGAGGGTCTCCACTTGCCTAGAGCAAGGATAGGTGCACTCATTCTGATTATCTCTTGTACCCATATATATGTATTCTCAGATTAATAAAATGGCTTAGCGTTCTGGTATTTTATGTGTACTTGTTCCATATTCTAGTTCCGGCATTTTGTTCTATATAGCTGCTTGTTGTTTTGCTGTGTATTACTGTTTATTTCCCGTTGGGGATATTACAGAAAGTTAGTGAGATAACCTCACACTGGTACGGGAAGATTCAGTACTGATCTGATTGAAGATGAGACCTCTGCGGAGCTCTACGTCAAACCTACGCAGTTACTGGGTCACTGCTTCAAGGACTACATCACAACTCCCAACTAATCTTTTGCTTGCTGGAAACTCAATCCTCTGACCTCTCGGTCTCACACCCCGACTTCTGGTACAGGATCTCAACTGTTCCTCAGCAAAACTTCGAACTCCCTCTGAAGCTCTACGCCTTTTTGCGTGGCTCTACGATGCCTAGCTTAACTTTGCACTGCCTCTTCTACACCTCTCTCTGTAATGTATTCGCCGAATCAGGAATACTTCCACCAACAAACTATCATTGCCCCTCACTGCAAGAAATCTCTCGATCACTTCTCCAGCAACTGTTGCGCTGCTCTCTTGAGAAATCGATCTCTTGATCTCTAAATCGATGTTTTTTACAAGTGCCCATCGAGCCTCTTCTTATAATCTTCTCGTTGAACATTCAATGGCCCAGATTAATTCCTAATCGATGGCTCAGATCATCTTGGCTCGATCTTCATTTTTTCTAGAAGATTCACATCAAGTTTCATTAATATCCTATAGTTATTTTAATTTCCTAAGTTTAGAATTAGGCATCGATTAAAAATAATCAATTATTTAATAAACTATTTAATAAACTATCTCCGGGTGGAATTTCCCTAAACGATTTCTGGGTCTTGGAGAATGCATGTGTCCTAGCCTCCCTGCAAATTTTGAGGCTTAGAGCACATCCAATGCTACCAGAAATCAACACTGCCATCCAGTTTGCACATTAATAGATCACGCCTCATCTCTTCTTGTTGGAGAGTTTCCCACATCCCCTCCCAATCCGGCAATCTTTCTCTACCCAGAATACTCTAGACGAAAACTTGCCATTCTTCTGAGACATTATTCAGGGCTAATATCACCATCTTTGTAGCCTGAGGCGCTGACCCTACAACAGCCAGCTGATCCCAGAATTCCTGAAGCTTCGTAAGGAAGGGATCTATGCACTCCCCCTTCTACATCCTCATGGATCTCATCCTCTCCTCCAAGTACATCTTCCACTGCTCGGAAGATCCCTGATACAACGTGGCCAATGCATTCCACATTTCTTTGGCTGTGTGTTTGCCTGCTATGTGAGATACAGCGTGATCTCTCACTCTGTCAAGGATCAACCTCTTGGCCTTTGCCATATCCTTCTTGTAAGCTTTCAATGGATCCAGATCTGCGGTGACAACTACCACATTATCAATGAAGGATTTAAGATCGTGTTCATCCAAAAGGAAGGAGATCCTTACCTTCCAAATCACATAGTTGGAGGCACCCTCTAATCGATCCTGATCTCTCAGCCCGATAGATGCCATCTCACCAAATAGATGTCGAACTGCTCCCTCTCTCCTCTGCGCAGTTGCTGACTAGCACTACGCACTGTGAAAATTTCGAACTTGAAATTCTACTGCAGTAACTGAGTTATTTCTCCTATTTATTTTCCACAATAAGTTATTTACAAAACCCTTCAGTAAACAACAAAATAAATTCTACTGCAATTATCACATAATTGCATAGAGAAAAGAACAGGGAAATGCAAGCGCAAGAATCAATCACATCAACATAATTTTTTTTGGATAATAGTCTCCGGAAAAACCCAATGCGAGAAAACCGATACATCAGATGAGGGTTTATTTATTATTCTTCAGCAACAATCTCTTTACAAGGAATGATTCGCAGAATCATGAAGAAACTTTTGTGAAAACACATGAGATAGTTTTCCTCCAGTCACTGGAGAAATTCTGACATCCAAGAGACCCTCCAGCCTCCATTGCATCACCTATGCGTCCTCTTCTGTGTAAGGACTGTGTAAGGACTGCGTCCTCTGCTACGCTGCCTCTCTACGTTCTCCCACTGCAATGTCCCTCTGCTGCTCTGCGTCCCTCCTCCTTTGTCTCTGACTACTACTGATACCCTCCTCTTCCTTCACCCTACAACTCTCCCTCTGAAATTGAACCACTGCTTCTGGAGTATCGACTTCCCTCGGGTTACTAAGTATTTGCCCGATGTATCTCCAACTGGCCCTCAAGTCTTCATTTATACTTTTCCTGTTGAGATATCAACGGTCGTGATCAAATCTCTAATCAACAGCTAAGATTAAAACAAACTTGATCCTCATCTCTTAGAAGCTTCTCACCCATATTTATATTAATTCCCTTTAATTATTTTAATTGCCTAAGTTTTAACTTAGAAATCATTAAAAATAATTAATTATTTTCATATAATGCACTCTGGGTGGAATTTCTCGAAACGATTTATGGGTATTGTAGATCTCATGTATTCTAGCCCCTCCACAAAATTTCGGAGCTAGAGCACATCTGATGCTACCCAAAATCAACACGCACTTCCTGCTGGAGTAAGCAGATCTGCTCCCAGCTACTGCTGCTCTGTAGTGACAAGTCGAATTCCTTGCATTAGAATTCTTTGAGGAAGAAATTCCCTCAGTGTACTCCTTCCATCTTCTGACGCTTTTATGCACTAGAAAACTGCTACAAAAATTCTGCGTCCCAGCTGAAGAACTGCTCTACGCTGAAGTTGTTGCGTTGCTCCTTCAGCCGCTGACAAATCTCGATCTGGAAAATCTTACTGTTTGTCGACTCACTCAGAGAGATTTTTCCTCGAAAATCTTGCCCACCTGGCACTGGACTGCGCAACCCCTCTGGGGTTTCGATTTGTTTCCTACGCAGCTCTTCGAGCTCCCTCTTCTGCTCAGCATTGGCCTCTCCCTGCTTCACTTGCACTCATTTACCATGTGAAAATTCCTAAATCTCAAATCCTATTCCAACAACTGGAACATATTCACCTAATTGTTATCTTTTACTTAACAATTTATTTGCAGTTATTTACGGCAAACACTGAATACATCACATTGCAACCTACACAAATATAAAAATGTTGCGGAAACAAAATACAATGCAAGAAAGAAATAAACACACAATTAACACTGTCATTTTTGGACAAATGTCATCGGGAAAACCCAATGCAGGAAAAACGGTGCAGCAACTGAGGGTTTGTATTATTATGCAGTAGTTTTTTAATACAAGTCTATGACTGTCGAAACTAACAAGTCATACAGAGCAAAAACTGACAAAGTGACAAAATCTCACTCTGCCACGGGAATCTAGCACTAACCTCCACTCGAGATGAGCTCTTATGCGTAGTGACTGTATCACCCTACGCAGTCACTGCATCACAACTCAATGCAGCCTTCCCTCTTGTCGTTTGATCTTCTGCTAACTGGAAACGAGGCTCTACTGGCCTCCGGAAACTCCCTTCGGTTTCTAGTACTTACCCTTGACTATTTCCTCTGCCAAATTTTGGACTCCCTATGAAGCTCTGTGCTGCCTCTGCGTGACACTACGCAGGCTCTCTGTGGCTTTTATTGCGTCCTTTGCCTTGCACTCTCCAGATTAGGAATACCTTCCACCGGAGAACTATCCTTGCCCCTCACTACAAGAAATCACTTCGATCACTCTCCGGCAACTGTTGCGCTGCTCTCTTGAGAATTCGATCTCTAGATCTCTAGAGTGCCCATCGGGCTTCTCCTTATAATCTTCTCGTTGAACATTCAACGGCCCAGATTAAATCTTAATCAATGGCTCAGATCATCTTGACTCGATCTCCGTTTTTTTCTAGAAGATTCACGCCCAGTTTAATTAATACCCATTAATTATTTTAATTTCCTAAGTTTAAACTTAGGCATCCATTAAAATTAATTAAAAATTTTAATTAATTAGTCTCTGGGTGGAATTTCCCAAAATGATTTCTGGGTCTTGGAGAATGCATGTGTCCTAGCCTCCCTGCAAATTCTTGAGGCTAGAGCACATCTGATGCTACCAGAAATCAACAGTCTGAAGATCCATTATTCCATGGAAAGACAAAGCACATAAATAACAAGTATCATTACAGACGAAAGTTGGTGCAAGATGGAGTGTTTCAGCTACAGTGTATCTCCACCAATGAGCAGGTAGCTGACATTTTGACAAAATCTCTTCCGAATAAGAAGCTTGTGTACTTGAGTGACAAGCTTGGATTGGTTGATATCTCCTCCCTAGTTAAGAAGGAGAGATAGACACATCATTCTTGTCTTCACTTTGCGAAGAAATAACGAAGCATTGAGTAAGCATCTAGTTTTCGATACTCTTTGAGGATGAGGTAGGGCATCCAATAGGTAAGAGTAGTCGAAGAGGAAATTCCTTGAGGATGTGTTATTCCAAGACAGGAATTGTCCTAAAAGGACATACCCTTTGAACACCCAAGTGGGGTACGTGCCTTAAGAGACAATGATGATGGTGTTTATCAGTCATTTGTCTCTCCAACATTGTGCTCTGATCTTGTGGAGAGACAGAGTTATTAGTCAAGGCCTTGCTATGTGACAATGCTCGTTGGTATGATGAGATGTAATGAGATAAGATGAAATAATAGCTTATAAGATGGCTTACCAATTTGACTCTTCTTATGAGATCTCTTCAGTTTGAGAATGTCCATGTACCATTATGAATACCTCCCTAGTTAAGAGGGAGTGTTGAAATATGTAACTAGGTTTGTTCTTCTAAATTTGAAATGTACTCTTGATTTTTGTATATTGTAAAAAGAAAGAAAAATTGTTATTGTTATTTTTGTACCATGGGTTGCATGCTCAAGGTTATTTTATTTATAAGTCAAGCACCCTGTTAGTGCTTCTAGGGTTTGTTATGGAGTCAAGAAGTCAATAGAGTCATTGTCATATGAGGAAGACCCCAATGGGCATATTATAACATGTCAAAAGAATAATTTTTGTATTTAAAGTGTCAAAATACCCCTCCAAGGCCAAGTCGGTCTGGCAGCTAAGAAGTCAGCCTCATTAGGGTATGTCTTCCTCCTTGGAAGCCTATAGATAGAAGGGATTTCAACCTCCTATGGACACTCACTCACTTCTCATCATCTAAGCGAAGAAGAGGCAAAAGAAACGCAAGCAAAGGATAGAAGGACGAAGGACGAAGCTTTTGAGTTATTTCTCTCTCTCTCTCTCATGTTCGAAGATAAGGATAGGGTTTTGCAGCTGCAAGGTCGAAGTTGTGAATTTGTAGAAAGAAGGTCACAGAAAAGACTTTTAGATCACCTACAAGCCATAGAAGGAGAAGCAACTCAAGCAAAGGACAAAGGAAGCCTTGGAAACCCGAAATTTTCTCATATGTGTGGAAGCAACAACTGTTGCAGGGGCCGAAAATTTCAGACCTACAGTGGAGGCCGAAATTCTGTAGCTGGGGATCGAAATTATGCAACTGGAAGAGATTTGATTGAGTTTGACTTGGATAAAATAAGTACATCATCAAGAAGGTCTGGCTTGGTCTTGGAAGGGTATTGGTCTTGGTCTAAAGGTCTTGGAATTCGTCATTTGAAGAATCTATACAACCAAAAGAGATTTGTGGGTTTTCCTCTCAAGAGGAGAGGTTTTCACCCTGGCTTGCAGCCTACAATCTGTGTTCTTATGTACTATTGATCTTCATGTTTTGATAGTTGTTCGATGATAAGAAGAACATAATAATAAGTTAATAAGTTAATAATCAAGAAAAGTAAAAATACATCACAAGCAGTTATCAAGTATAAGAGAAATCATGTTAATAGTAGCCCTATCGATTTCTCAACACACCCAAGTATGTGTTGTTGAAATTTGGTACCGGAGGACAGGTGGTTCCCTAAGGCTTTGATCTTTGGCCTAGGGAAAAGTGTCCAAAAGAATTTAATTTTTTCTCCTAAAGTGACTTTATAAAGTTATAAAGTCAAATCTAATTTAAAAGTGACTTTAAGTGATAAAGTTACTAAAGTCTAATTTTAAAGTGACTTTAATAAAGTCAATGTAAAATTAGAAAGGAAAAGTGACTTTGGAAATAAATGACTAAGTGGGTCTTTTGTAATATTCCCAATTAGCTTTGCTAATTGGAATATTGCATTTTTGCTTTATTTTGCCGCTTTAGATAGAAATAATAAATAAAGTGAGAAATAAGAGGGGTCACCTCACTTTAGTCACCTCACTTTATAATAAAGTGTTCTTTTTCCTAGTAGATTGACGTTGTAACTTAGAGAGGGGGCCTTGGGGTCCACGTCCAAGAGAGCCAAGACATCCTTCTGACTCTCAAGGACAACATAGCCACCGCACAAAATCAGCAGAAATTATATGCAGACAGGGGCCGAGTGGAGAGACACTTTGAGGTAGGGGATTTGGTCTACCTACGGTTACAGCCATACCGCCAGTCTTCACTCAAACAGAAGGGGGCAGAGAAGCTTAAGCCTCGCTTTTATGGACCATACAGGTGATTCGTAGGATCGGACAGGTTGCATATGAGTTGGAGCTGCCCCAAGGCAGCCGGATTCATAACATTTTCCATGTATCATGCCTGAAGAAGGCATTGGGCCAGCATGTGACAGTCACCGGGGAGCTACCCCCAACAGATGATGAGGGGCACCTGGTATTACAGCCAGAGGCCATTATCGACACCAGGGAGAGACAGCTGCGGAGCAGGAAGATCAGAGAGTTCTTGGTGAGATGGAAGAATCTGCCAGATGAGGATGCCACTTGGGAAGATGAGAAGATCTTACAACATCCCTCACTTCAGTTGCTTGAGGACAAGCAACTTTTTGCCGGGGGAGACTGTAATATTCCCAATTAGCCTTGCTAATTGGAATATTGCATTTTTGCTTTATTTTGCCGCTTTAGATAGAAATAATAAATAAAGTGAGGAATAAGAGGGGTCACCTCACTTTAGTCACCTCACTTTATAATAAAGTGTTCCTTTTCCTAGTAGATTGACGTTGTAACTTAGAGAGGGGGCCTTGGGGGTCCACGTGGATATGATGGGGAAGGCATCAGGCTAACCCAAGGTAAACTGCGCAGATCCAGGGAGAGTTAAGTTTTGGAGGGAGTTTGATGTTATAAAAGGAGAGGCTCTCACCTCATTTTGATCATTCATGATTTGATATTCTTATTGATAGCTGGACTTTGTCTGCTTCAGCACGCCGGTTGTTTAGTCGGTCTGCAGCACTGTTTAGTGCACGAGTGTCTCCGGTCGGAGATCTCACCCTTAGCCTCGGGGGACTTCGAGTGCCTGCCCTGGTAAGGTTTTTCTGGTTTCACCCTTAGCTTCGGGGGAATTCGAGTGCCCGCCCTAGTAAGGTTTGTCCTCCCTAGTAAGGTTTGTCCCGAGTACACTTTTCGGCCTGCAGAGCAGCAAGTTGTGCCAGCTTTCTCTCTCGAAGCAACTGAGGAGGAGAAAGCCCTCTTGTGGCTGCGCAGAGCAAGAGAAGGAAGGACGTTGATTCTTGAAGGAGAAGGACGCTGTCTCATCTGGAGAGAGGACGCTGATCCTTGCAGGAGAGGAAGGACGATGTCCAAGGAGGACGCAGTTCAGGATTGGCAGAGAAAACGCTGTTTTGGGAGGCAGAAGGACGTTGTCTAGCCCTAGCGTGAGGACGCTGTCCATTTCTGAAGGTAAGGGTTGCAGATCTGAAGGCTTATTGTTAGATCCAACCTTGAACGACAGATCTCGAGTGATACTGCATCTGCCCAGGCGTTGCTCCAGCCCTTTCACGAGCCCCAGATCCAGCCACAGAAGCGTATCCGAGGGGATATTGATAGATCTAGTCCAGACTGGGAGGATAGCTTGACAGATTCAGTCCGTATCCGATGGATAACATCGATCTAGCCCTGTGAGGCCGAGATCCTGGTGGATAGTTCCGGCATCTAGCATAGATCTCAGGGAGTTTTGAGTGCCAGATCTCGGTATTGGAGGACGCAGATCAGAGGGGAAGGACGCGTATTTGATCGAGGCTTCGTATCCATCGTGTGGACGTTGCATCCGAGGTGCGTACTATTGTGAGAGGGGCAGAGACAGCGTTTTCCATTTGTGAGGGTTTGCAGCTTGAGATCAGCCCAGTACCAGCGCAGTTCATCTTCAGTCTTCAGAGCAGCTAGGACGCTGTCCTTGTTGCAGCCATTTTCTTGTCTGAGAGAGTCATCACTTGCCTAGGGCAAGGATAGGTGCACTTATTCTGATTTACTTGTACTCCTCTCTATGTACTTTCCGATTAATAAAATGGCTCTCGCTCGGAATTCTATGTGGTTGTCTGATCTCGTTCAAGATTGTATTCTCTTTATCTCTGCCCTGCATATTTCTCGTTTATTATCGGTTATTTCTGGGGATATTGGCGTAAAGGGACCATCCTTAGAACAATATCCGGTATTATCTGAATTTTCGGATGTTTTTCCAAAGGAATTACTAGGATTACCTCCTAAAAGAGAGC